>OU744721.1:28231275-28900085 GCA_916613615.1 Steromphala cineraria
AGCCAATTTTTGTGGATATCAATGCCATATTAAGAAAATTCCATCGTGGGAACAAATTGGCAATAACTGCTCAACTTGTACATTAAGGTCGCATCTAAAGCCAACTATACAAAATCTAAAAATCTGTGAGAAGATTGGTTGGCACCAGCAGATAGCATATATTTTTGTGTACTTTTGAGCAAATGTTTGTGCATATCGACGCCATATTAAGAAAATTCCATCGTGGGAACAAATTGGCAATAACTGCTCAACTTGTACATTAAGGTCGCATCTAAAGCCAACTATACAAAATCTAAAAATCTGTGAGAAGATTGGTTGGCACCAGCAGATAGCATATATTTTTGTGTACTTTTGAGCCAATTTTTGTGCATATCAACGCCATATTAAGAAAATTCCATCGTGGGAACTAATTGGCAATAACTGCTCAACTTGTACATTAAGGTCGCATCTAAAGCCAACTATACAAAATCTAAAAATCTGTGAGGAAATTGGTTGGCACCAGCAGATAGCATATATTTTTGTGTACTTTTGAGCAAATTTTTGTGCATATCAACGCCATATTAAGAAAATTCCATCGTGGGAACAAATTGGCAATAACTGCTCAACTTGTACATTAAGGTCGCATCTAAAGCCAACTATACAAAATCTAAAAATCTGTGAGAAGATTGGTTGGCACCAGCAGATAGCATATATTTTTGTGTACTTTTGAGCCAATTTTTGTGCATATCAACGCCATATTAGGAAAATTCCATCGTGGGAACAAATTGGCAATAACTGCTCAACTTGTACATTAAGGTCGCATCTAAAGCCAACTATACAAAATCTAAAAATCTGTGAGAAGATTGGTTGGCACCAGCAGATAGCATATATTTTTGTATACTTTTGAGCCAATTTTTGTGCATATCAATGCCATATTAAGAACATTCCATCGTGGGAACAAATTGGCAATAACTGCTAAACTTGTACATTAAGGTCGCATCTAAAGCCAACTATACAAAATCTAAAAATCTGTGAGAAGATTGGTTGGCACCAGCAGATAGCATATATTTTTGTGTACTTTTGAGCCAATTTTTGTGCATATCAACGCCATATTAAGAAAATTCCATCGTGGGAACAAATTGGCAATAACTGCTCAACTTGTACATTAAGGTCGCATCTAAAGCCAACTATACAAAATCTAAAAATCTGTGAGAAGATTGGTTGGCACCAGCAGATAGCATATATTTTTGTATACTTTTGAGCCAATTTTTGTGCATATCAATGCCATATTAAGAACATTCCATCGTGGGAACAAATTGGCAATAACTGCTTAACTTGTACATTAAGGTCGCATCTAAAGCCAACTATACAAAATCTAAAAATCTGTGAGAAGATTGGTTGGCACCAGCAGATAGCATATATTTTTGTGTACTTTTGAGCCAATTTTTGTGCATATCAACGCCATATTAAGAAAATTCCATCGTGGGAACAAATTGGCAATAACTGCTCAACTTGTACATTAAGGTCGCATCTAAAGCCAACTATACAAAATCTAAAAATCTGTGAGAAGATTGGTTGGCACCAGCAGATAGCATTTATTTTTGTGTACTTTTGAGCCAAGTTTTGTGCATATCAATGCCATATTAAGAAAATTCCATCGTGGGAACAAATTGGCAATAACTGCTCAACTTGTACATTAAGGTCGCATCTAAAGCCAACTATACAAAATCTAAA
The DNA here is from genome assembly GCA_916613615.1 of Steromphala cineraria. Taxonomy (NCBI): domain Eukaryota; kingdom Metazoa; phylum Mollusca; class Gastropoda; order Trochida; family Trochidae; genus Steromphala; species Steromphala cineraria. Next base: position 28,232,989 of record OU744721.1, read on the forward strand.
AATCTGTGAGAAAATTGGTTGGCACCAGCAGATAGCATATATTTTTGTGAACTTTTGAGCCATTTTTTTTGCATATCAATGCCATATTAAGAAAATTCCATCGTGGGAACAAATTGGCAATAACTACTCAACTTGTACATTAAGGTCGCATCTATAGCCAACTATACAAAATCTAAAAATCTGTGAGAAGATTGGTTGGCACCAGCAGATAGCATATATTTTTGTGTACTTTTGAGCCAATTTTTGTGCATATCAATGCCATATTAAGAAAATTCCATCGTGGGAACAAATTGGCAATAACTGCTCAACTTGTACATTAAGGTCGCATCTAAAGCCAACTATACAAAATTTAAAAATCTGTGAGAAGATTGGTTGGCACCAGCAGATAGCATATATTTTTGTGTACTTTTGAGCCAATTTTTGGGCATATCAATGCCATATTAAGAAAATTCCATCGTGGGAACAAATTGGCAATAACTGCTCAACTTGTACATTAAGGTCGCATCTAAAGCCAACTATACAAAATCTAAAAATCTGTGAGAAGATTGGTTGGCACCAGCAGATAGCATATATTTTTGTGTACTTTTGAGCCAATTTTTGTGCATATCAATGCCATATTAAGAAAATTCCATCGTGGGAACAAATTGGCAATAACTGCTCAACTTGTACATTAAGGTCACATCTAAAGCCAACTATACAAAAGCTAAAAATCTGTGAGAAGATTGGTTGGCACCAGCAGATAGCATATTTTTTTGTGTACTTTTAAGACAATTTTTGTGCATATCAATGCCATATTAAGAAAATTCCATCGTGGGAACAAATTGGCAATAACTGCTCAACTTGTACATTAAGGTCGCATCTAAAGCCAACTATACAAAATCTAAAAATCTGTGAGAAGATTGGTTGGCACCAGCAGATAGCATATATTTTTGTGTACTTTTGAGCCAGTTTTTGTGCATATCAATGCTGTATTAAGAAAATTCCATCGTGGGAACAAATTGGCAATAACTGCTCAACTTGTACATTAAGGTCACATCTAAAGCCAACTATACAAAATCTAAAAATCTGTGAGAAGATTGGTTGGCACCAGCAGATAGCATATATTTTTGTGTACTTTTGAGCCAATTTGTGTGCATATCAATGCCATATTAAGAAAATTCCATCGTGGGCACAAATTGGCAATAACTGCTCAACTTGTACATTAATGTCGCATCTAAAGCCAACTATACAAAATCTAAAAATCTGTGAGAAGATTGGTTGGCACCAGCAGATAGCATATATTTTTGTGTACTTTTGAGCCAATTTTTGTGCATATGAACGCCATATTAAGAAAATTCCATCGTGGGAACAAATTGGCAATAACTGCTCAACTTGTACATTAAGGTCGCATCTAAAGCCAACTATACAAAATCTAAAAATCTGTGAGAAGATTGGTTGGCACCAGCAGATAGCATATATTTATGTGTACTTTTGAGCCAATTTTTGTGCATATCAATGCCATATTAAGAAAAATCCATCGTGGGAACAAATTGGCAATAACTGCTCAACTTGTACATTAATGTCGCATCTAAAGCCAACTATACAAAATCTAAAAATCTGTGAGAAGATTGGTTGGCACCAGCAGATAGCATATATTTTTGTGTACTTTTGAGCCAATTTTTGTGCATATCAACGCCATATTAAGAAAATTCCATCGTGGGAACAAATTGGCAATAACTGCTCAACTTGTACATTAAGGTCGCATCTAAAGCCAACTATACAAAATCTAAAAATCTGTGAGAAGATTGGTTGGCACCAGCAGATAGCATATATTTTTGTGTACTTTTGAGCCAATTTTTTTGCATATCAATGCCATATTAAGAAAATTCCATCGTGGGAACAAATTGGCAATAACTGCTCAACTTGTACATTAAGGTCGCATCTAAAGCCAACTATACAAAATCTAAAAATCTGTGAGAAGATTGGTTGGCACCAGCAGATAGCATATATTTTTGTGTACTTTTGAGCCCATTTTTTTGCATATCAACGCCATATTAGGATAATTCCATCGTGGGAACAAATTGGCAATAACTGCTCAACTTGTACATTAAGGTCGCATCTAAAGCCAACTATACAAAATCTAAAAATCTGTGAGAAGATTGGTTGGCACCAGCAGATAGCATATATTTTTGTGTACTTTTGAGCCAATTTTTGTGCATATCAATGCCATATTAAGAAAATTCCATCGTGGGAACAAATTGGCAATAACTGCTCAACTTGTACATTAATGTCGCATCTAAAGCCAACTATACAAAATCTAAAAATCTGTGAGAAGATTGGTTGGCACCAGCAGAAAGCATATATTTTTGTGTACTTTTGAGCCAATTTTTGTGCATATCAACGCCATATTAAGAAAATTCCATCGTGGGAACAAATTGGCAATAACTGCTCAACTTGTACATTAAGGTCGCATCTAAAGCCAACTATACAAAATCTAAAAATCTGTGAGAAGATTGGTTGGCACCAGCAGATAGCATATATTTTTGTGTACTTTTGAGCCAATTTTTGTGCATATCAACGCCATATTAAGAAAATTCCATCGTGGGAACTAATTGGCAATAACTGCTCAACTTGTACATTAAGGTCGCATCTAAAGCCAACTATACAAAATCTAAAAATCTGTGAGGAAATTGGTTGGCACCAGCAGATAGCATATATTTTTGTGTACTTTTGAGCAAATTTTTGTGCATATCAACGCCATATTAAGAAAATTCCATCGTGGGAACAAATTGGCAATAACTGCTCAACTTGTACATTAAGGTCGCATCTAAAGCCAACTATACAAAATCTAAAAATCTGTGAGAAGATTGGTTGGCACCAGCAGATAGCATATATTTTTGTGTACTTTTGAGCCAATTTTTGTGCATATCAACGCCATATTAGGAAAATTCCATCGTGGGAACAAATTGGCAATAACTGCTCAACTTGTACATTAAGGTCGCATCTAAAGCCAACTTTACAAAATCTAAAAATCTGTGAGAAGATTGGTTGGCACCAGCAGATAGCATATATTTTTGTATACTTTTGAGCCAATTTTTGTGCATATCAATGCCATATTAAGAACATTCCATCGTGGGAACAAATTGGCAATAACTGCTAAACTTGTACATTAAGGTCGCATCTAAAGCCAACTATACAAAATCTAAAAATCTGTGAGAAGATTGGTTGGCACCAGCAGATAGCATATATTTTTGTGTACTTTTGAGCCAATTTTTGTGCATATCAACGCCATATTAAGAAAATTCCATCGTGGGAACAAATTGGCAATAACTGCTCAACTTGTACATTAAGGTCGCATCTAAAGCCAACTATACAAAATCTAAAAATCTGTGAGAAGATTGGTTGGCACCAGCAGATAGCATATATTTTTGTATACTTTTGAGCCAATTTTTGTGCATATCAATGCCATATTAAGAACATTCCATCGTGGGAACAAATTGGCAATAACTGCTTAACTTGTACATTAAGGTCGCATCTAAAGCCAACTATACAAAATCTAAAAATCTGTGAGAAGATTGGTTGGCACCAGCAGATAGCATATATTTTTGTGTACTTTTGAGCCAATTTTTGTGCATATCAACGCCATATTAAGAAAATTCCATCGTGGGAACAAATTGGCAATAACTGCTCAACTTGTACATTAAGGTCGCATCTAAAGCCAACTATACAAAATCTAAAAATCTGTGAGAAGATTGGTTGGCACCAGCAGATAGCATTTATTTTTGTGTACTTTTGAGCCAAGTTTTGTGCATATCAATGCCATATTAAGAAAATTCCATCGTGGGAACAAATTGGCAATAACTGCTCAACTTGTACATTAAGGTCGCATCTAAAGCCAACTATACAAAATCTAAAAATCTGTGAGAAAATTGGTTGGCACCAGCAGATAGCATATATTTTTGTGAACTTTTGAGCCATTTTTTTTGCATATCAATGCCATATTAAGAAAATTCCATCGTGGGAACAAATTGGCAATAACTACTCAACTTGTACATTAAGGTCGCATCTATAGCCAACTATACAAAATCTAAAAATCTGTGAGAAGATTGGTTGGCACCAGCAGATAGCATATATTTTTGTGTACTTTTGAGCCAATTTTTGTGCATATCAATGCCATATTAAGAAAATTCCATCGTGGGAACAAATTGGCAATAACTGCTCAACTTGTACATTAAGGTCGCATCTAAAGCCAACTATACAAAATTTAAAAATCTGTGAGAAGATTGGTTGGCACCAGCAGATAGCATATATTTTTGTGTACTTTTGAGCCAATTTTTGGGCATATCAATGCCATATTAAGAAAATTCCATCGTGGGAACAAATTGGCAATAACTGCTCAACTTGTACATTAAGGTCGCATCTAAAGCCAACTATACAAAATCTAAAAAGCTGTGAGAAGATTGGTTGGCACCAGCAGATAGCATATATTTTTGTGTACTTTTGAGCCAATTTTTGTGCATATCAATGCCATATTAAGAAAATTCCATCGTGGGAACAAATTGGCAATAACTGCTCAACTTGTACATTAAGGTCACATCTAAAGCCAACTATACAAAAGCTAAAAATCTGTGAGAAGATTGGTTGGCACCAGCAGATAGCATATTTTTTTGTGTACTTTTAAGACAATTTTTGTGCATATCAATGCCATATTAAGAAAATTCCATCGTGGGAACAAATTGGCAATAACTGCTCAACTTGTACATTAAGGTCGCATCTAAAGCCAACTATACAAAATCTAAAAATCTGTGAGAAGATTGGTTGGCACCAGCAGATAGCATATATTTTTGTGTACTTTTGAGCCAGTTTTTGTGCATATCAATGCTGTATTAAGAAAATTCCATCGTGGGAACAAATTGGCAATAACTGCTCAACTTGTACATTAAGGTCACATCTAAAGCCAACTATACAAAATCTAAAAATCTGTGAGAAGATTGGTTGGCACCAGCAGATAGCATATATTTTTGTGTACTTTTGAGCCAATTTGTGTGCATATCAATGCCATATTAAGAAAATTCCATCGTGGGCACAAATTGGCAATAACTGCTCAACTTGTACATTAATGTCGCATCTAAAGCCAACTATACAAAATCTAAAAATCTGTGAGAAGATTGGTTGGCACCAGCAGATAGCATATATTTTTGTGTACTTTTGAGCCAATTTTTGTGCATATGAACGCCATATTAAGAAAATTCCATCGTGGGAACAAATTGGCAATAACTGCTCAACTTGTACATTAAGGTCGCATCTAAAGCCAACTATACAAAATCTAAAAATCTGTGAGAAGATTGGTTGGCACCAGCAGATAGCATATATTTATGTGTACTTTTGAGCCAATTTTTGTGCATATCAATGCCATATTAAGAAAAATCCATCGTGGGAACAAATTGGCAATAACTGCTCAACTTGTACATTAATGTCGCATCTAAAGCCAACTATACAAAATCTAAAAATCTGTGAGAAGATTGGTTGGCACCAGCAGATAGCATATATTTTTGTGTACTTTTGAGCCAATTTTTGTGCATATCAACGCCATATTAAGAAAATTCCATCGTGGGAACAAATTGGCAATAACTGCTCAACTTGTACATTAAGGTCGCATCTAAAGCCAACTATACAAAATCTAAAAATCTGTGAGAAGATTGGTTGGCACCAGCAGATAGCATATATTTTTGTGTACTTTTGAGCCAATTTTTTTGCATATCAATGCCATATTAAGAAAATTCCATCGTGGGAACAAATTGGCAATAACTGCTCAACTTGTACATTAAGGTCGCATCTAAAGCCAACTATACAAAATCTAAAAATCTGTGAGAAGATTGGTTGGCACCAGCAGATAGCATATATTTTTGTGTACTTTTGAGCCAATTTTTTTGCATATCAACGCCATATTAGGATAATTCCATCGTGGGAACAAATTGGCAATAACTGCTCAACTTGTACATTAAGGTCGCATCTAAAGCCAACTATACAAAATCTAAAAATCTGTGAGAAGATTGGTTGGCACCAGCAGATAGCATATATTTTTGTGTACTTTTGAGCCAATTTTTGTGCATATCAATGCCATATTAAGAAAATTCCATCGTGGGAACAAATTGGCAATAACTGCTCAACTTGTACATTAATGTCGCATCTAAAGCCAACTATACAAAATCTAAAAATCTGTGAGAAGATTGGTTGGCACCAGCAGAAAGCATATATTTTTGTGTACTTTTGAGCCAATTTTTGTGCATATCAACGCCATATTAAGAAAATTCCATCGTGGGAACAAATTGGCAATAACTGCTCAACTTGTACATTAAGGTCGCATCTAAAGCCAACTATACAAAATCTAAAAATCTGTGAGAAGATTGGTTGGCACCAGCAGATAGCATATATTTTTGTGTACTTTTGAGCCAATTTTTGTGCATATCAATGCCATATTAAGAAAATTCCATCGTGGGAACAAATTGGCAATAACTTCTCAACTTGTACATTAAGGTCGCATCTAAAGCCAACTATACAAAATCTAAAAATCTGTGAGAAGATTGGTTGGCACCAGCAGATAGCATATATTTTTGTGTACTTTTGAGCCAATTGTTGTGCATATCAATGCCATATTAAGAAAATTCCATCGTGGGAACAAATTGGAAATAACTGCTCAACTTGTACATTAAGGTCACATCTAAAGCCAACTATTCAAAATCTAAAAATCTGTGAGAAGATTGGTTAGCACCAGCAGATAGCATATATTTTTGTGTACTTTTGAGCCAATTTTTGTGCATATCAATGCCATATTAAGAAAATTCCATCGTGGGAACAAATTGGCAATAACTGCTCAACTTGTACATTAAGGTCGCATCTAATATAAAGCCAACTATACAAAATCTAAAAATCTGTGAGAAGATTGGTTGGCACCAGCAGATAGCATATATTTTTTTGTACTTTTGAGCCAATTTTTGTGCATATCAACGCCATATTAAGAAAATTCCATCGTGGGAACAAATTGGCAATAACTGCTCAACTTGTACATTAAGGTCGCATCTAAAGCCAACTATACAAAATCTAAAAATCTGTGAGAAGATTGGTTGGCACCAGCAGATAGCATATATTTTTGTGTACTTTTGAGCCAATTTTTGTGCATATCAATGCCATATTAAGAAAATTCCATCGTGGGAACAAATTGGCAATAACTGCTCAACTTGTACATTAAGGTCGCATCTAAAGCCAACTATACAAAATCTAAAAATCTGTGAGAAGATTGGTTGGCACCAGCAGATAGCATATATTTTTGTGTACTTTTGAGCCAATTTTTGTGCATATCAACGCCATATTAAGAAAATTCCATCGTGGGAACAAATTGGCAATAACTGCTCAACTTGTACATTAAGGTCGCATCTAAAGCCAACTATACAAAATCTAAAAATCTGTGAGGAAATTGGTTGGCACCAGCAGATAGCATATATTTTTGTGTACTTTTGAGCCAAGTTTTGTGCATATCAATGCCATATTAAGAAAATTCCATCGTGGGAACAAATTGGCAATAACTGCTCAACTTGTACATTAAGGTCACATCTAAAGCCAACTATACAAAATCTAAAAATCTGTGAGAAGATTGGTTGGCACCAGCAGATAGCATATATTTTTGTGTACTTTTGAGCCAATTTTTGTGCATATCAATGCCATATTAAGAAAATTCCATCGTGGGAACAAATTGGCAATAACTGCTCAACTTGTACATTAAGGTCGCATCTAAAGCCAACTATACAAAATCTAAAAATCTGTGAGAAGATTGGTTGGCACCAGCAGATAGCATATATTTTTGTGTACTTTTGAGCCCATTTTTGTGCATATCAACGCCATATTAGGATAATTCCATCGTGGGAACAAATTGGCAATAACTGCTCAACTTGTACATTAAGGTCGCATCTAAAGCCAACTATACAAAATCTAAAAATCTGTGAGAAGATTGGTTGGCACCAGCAGATAGCATATATTTTTGTGTACTTTTGAGCCAATTTTTGTGCATTTCAATGCCATATTAAGAAAATTCCATCGTGGGAACAAATTGGCAATAACTGCTCAACTTGTACATTAAGGTCGCATCTAAAGCCAACTATACAAAATCTAAAAATCTGTGAGAAGATTGGCTGGCACCAGCAGATAGCATATATTTTTGTGTACTTTTGAACCAATTTTTGTGCATATCAATGCCATATTAAGAAAATTCCATCGTGGGAACAAATTGGCAATAACTGCTCAACTTGTACATTAAGGTCGCATCTAAAGCCAACTATACAAAATCTAAAAATCTGTGAGAAGATTGGTTGGCACCAGCAGATAGCATATATTTTTGTGTACTTTTGAGCCAATTTTTTTGCATATCAATGCCATATTAAGAAAATTCCATCGTGGGAACAAATTGGCAATAACTGCTCAACTTGTACATTAAGGTCGCATCTAAAGCCAACTATACAAAATCTAAAAATCTGTGAGAAGATTGGTTGGCAACAGCAGATAGCATTTTTTTTGGTGTACTTTTGAGCCAATTTATTTGCATATCAATGCCATATTAAGAAAATTCCATCGTGGGAACAAATTGGCAATAACTGCTCAACTTGTACATTAAGGTCGCATCTAAAGCCAGCTATACAAAATCTAAAAATCTGTGAGAAGATTGGTTGGCACCAGCAGATAGCATATATTTTTGTGTACTTTTGAGCCAATTTTTGTGCATATCAACGCCATATTAGGATAATTCCATCGTGGGAACAAATTGGCAATAACTGCTCAACTTGTACATTAAGGTCGCATCTAAAGCCAACTATACAAAATCTAAAAATCTGTGAGAAGATTGGTTGGCACCAGCAGATAGCATATATTTTTGTGTACTTTTGAGCCAATTTTTGTGCATTTCAATGCCATATTAAGAAAATTCCATCGTGGGAACAAATTGGCAATAACTGCTCAACTTGTACATTAAGGTCGCATCTAAAGCCAACTATACAAAATCTAAAAATCTGTGAGAAGATTGGTTGGCACCAGCAGATAGCATATATTTTTGTGTACTTTTGAACCAATTTTTGTGCATATCAATGCCATATTAAGAAAATTCCATCGTGGGAACAAATTGGCAATAACTGCTCAACTTGTACATTAAGGTCGCATCTAAAGCCAACTATACAAAATCTAAAAATCTGTGAGAAGATTGGTTGGCACCAGCAGATAGCATATATTTTTGTGTACTTTTGAGCCAATTTTTTTGCATATCAATGCCATATTAAGAAAATTCCATCGTGGGAACAAATTGGCAATAACTGCTCAACTTGTACATTAAGGTCGCATCTAAAGCCAACTATACAAAATCTAAAAATCTGTGAGAAGATTGGTTGGCAACAGCAGATAGCATTTTTTTTGGTGTACTTTTGAGCCAATTTATTTGCATATCAATGCCATATTAAGAAAATTCCATCGTGGGAACAAATTGGCAATAACTGCTCAACTTGTACATTAATGTCGCATCTAAAGCCAACTATACAAAATCTAAAAATCTGTGAGAAGATTGGTTGGCAACAGCAGATAGCATATATTTTTGTGTACTTTTGAGCCAATTTTTGTGCATATCAACGCCATATTAAGAAAATTCCATCGTGGGAACAAATTGGCAATAACTGCTCAACTTGTACATTAAGGTCGCATCTAAAGCCAGCTATACAAAATCTAAAAATCTGTGAGAAGATTGGTTGGCACCAGCAGATAGCATATATTTTTGTGTACTTTTGAGCCAATTTTTGTGCATATCAATGCCATATTAAGAAAATTCCATCGTGGGAACAAATTGGCAATAACTTCTCAACTTGTACATTAAGGTCGCATCTAAAGCCAACTATACAAAATCTAAAAATCTGTGAGAAGATTGGTTGGCACCAGCAGATAGCATATATTTTTGTGTACTTTTGAGCCAATTTTTGTGCATATCAATGCCATATTAAGAAAATTCCATCGTGGGAACAAATTGGCAATAACTGCTCAACTTGTACATTAAGGTCACATCTAAAGCCAACTATTCAAAATCTAAAAATCTGTGAGAAGATTGGTTAGCACCAGCAGATAGCATATATTTTTGTGTACTTTTGAGCCAATTTTTGTGCATATCAATGCCATATTAAGAAAATTCCATCGTGGGAACAAATTGGCAATAACTGCTCAACTTGTACATTAAGGTCGCATCTAAAGCCAACTATACAAAATCTAAAAATCTGTGAGAAGATTGGTTGGCACCAGCAGATAGCATATATTTTTGTGTACTTTTGAGCCAATTTTTTTGCATATCAATGCCATATTAAGAAAATTCCATCGTGGGAACAAATTGGCAATAACTGCTCAACTTGTACATTAAGGTCGCATCTAAAGCCAACTATACAAAATCTAAAAATCTGTGAGAAGATTGGTTGGCAACAGCAGATAGCATATATTTTTGTGTACTTTTGAGCCAATTTTTGTGCATATCAATGCCATATTAAGAAAATTCCATCGTAGGAACAAATTGGCAATAACTGCTCAACTTGTACATTAAGGTCGCATCTAAAGCCAACTATACAAAATCTAAAAATCTGTGAGAAGATTGGTTGGCACCAGCAGATAGCATATATTTTTGTGTACTTTTGAGCCAATTTATTTGCATATCAATGCCATATTAAGAAAATTCCATCGTGGGAACAAATTGGCAATAACTGCTCAACTTGTACATTAATGTCGCATCTAAAGCCAACTATACAAAATCTAAAAATCTGTGAGAAGATTGGTTGGCAACAGCAGATAGCATATATTTTTGTGTACTTTTGAGCCAATTTTTGTGCATATCAATGCCATATTAAGAAAATTCCATCGTGGGAACAAATTGGCAATAACTGCTCAACTTGTACATTAAGGTCGCATCTAAAGCCAACTATACAAAATCTAAAAATCTGTGAGAAGATTGGTTGGCACCAGCAGATAGCATATATTTGTGTGTACTTTTGAGCCAATTTATTTGCATATCAATGCCATATTAAGAAAATTCCATCGTGGGAACACATTGGCAATAACTGCTCAACTTGTACATTAAGGTCGCATCGAAAGCCAACTATACAAAATCTAAAAATCTATGAGAACATTGGTTGGCACCAGCAGATAGCATATATTTTTGTGTACTTTTGAGCCAATTTTTGTGCATATCGACGCCATATTAAGAAAATTCCATCGTGGGAACAAATTGGCAATAACTGCTCAACTTGTACATTAAGGTCGCATCTAAAGCCAACTATACAAAATCTAAAAATCTGTGAGAAGATTGGTTGGCACCAGCAGATAGCATATATTTTTATGTACTTTTGAGCCAATTTTTGTGCATATCAATGCCATATTAAGAAAATTCCATCGTGGGAACAAATTGGCAATAACTGCTCAACTTGTACATTAAGGTCGCATCTAAAGCCAACTATACAAAATCTAAAAATCTGTGAGAAGATTGGTTGGCACCAGCAGATAGCATATATTTTTGTGTACTTTTGAGCCCATTTTTGTGCATATCAACGCCATATTAGGATAATTCCATCGTGGGAACAAATTGGCAATAACTGCTCAACTTGTACATTAAGGTCGCATCTAAAGCCAACTATACAAAATCTAAAAATCTGTGAGAAGATTGGTTGGCACCAGCAGATAGCATATATTTTTGTGTACTTTTGAGCCAATTTTTGTGCATATCAATGCCATATTAAGAAAATTCCATCGTGGGAACAAATTGGCAATAACTGCTCAACTTGTACATTAAGGTCGCATCTAAAGCCAACTATACAAAATCTAAAAATCTGTGAGAAGATTGGTTGGCAACAGCAGATAGCATATATTTTTGTGTACTTTTGAGCCCATTTTTGTGCATATCAACGCCATATTAAGAAAATTCCATCTTGGGAACAAATTGGCAATAACTGCTCAACTTGTACATTAAGGTCGCATCTAAAGCCAACTATACAAAATCTAAAAATCTGTGAGAAGATTGGTTGGCACCAGCAGATAGCATATATTTTTGTGTACTTTTGAGCCAATTTTTGTGCATATCAATGCCATATTAAGAAAATTCCATCGTGGGAACAAATTGGCAATATCTTCTCAACTTGTACATTAAGGTCGCATCTAAAGCCAACTATACAAAATCTAAAAATCTGTGAGAAGATTGGTTGGCACCAGCAGATAGCATATATTTTTGTGTACTTTTGAGCCAATTTTTTTTGCATATCAATGCCATATTAAGAAAATTCCATCGTGGGAACAAATTGGCAATAACTGCTCAACTTGTACATTAAGGTCACATCTAAAGCCAACTATTCAAAATCTAAAAATCTGTGAGAAGATTGGTTAGCACCAGCAGATAGCATATATTTTTGTGTACTTTTGAGCCAATTTTTGTGCATATCAATGCCATATTAAGAAAATTCCATCGTGGGAACAAATTGGCAATAACTGCTCAACTTGTACATTAAGGTCGCATCTAAAGCCAACTATACAAAATCTCAAAATCTGTGAGAAGATTGGTTGGCACCAGCAGATAGCATATATTTTTGTGTACTTTTGAGCCAATTTTTGTGCATATCAACGCCATATTAAGAAAATTCCATCGTGGGAACAAATTGGCAATAACTGCTCAACTTGTACATTAAGGTCGCATCTAAAGCCAACTATACAAAATCTAAAAATCTGTGAGAAGATTGGTTGGCAACAGCAGATAGCATATATTTTTGTGTACTTTTGAGCCCATTTTTGTGCATATCAACGCCATATTAAGAAAATTCCATCGTGGGAACAAATTGGCAATAACTGCTCAACTTGTACATTAAGGTCGCATCTAAAGCCAACTATACAAAATCTAAAAATCTGTGAGAAGATTGGTTGGCACCAGCAGATAGCATATATTTTTGTGTACTTTTGAGCCAATTTTTGTGCATATCAATGCCATATTAAGAAAATTCCATCGTGGGAACAAATTGGCAATATCTTCTCAACTTGTACATTAAGGTCGCATCTAAAGCCAACTATACAAAATCTAAAAATCTGTGAGAAGATTGGTTGGCACCAGCAGATAGCATATATTTTTGTGTACTTTTGAGCCAATTTTTTTTGCATATCAATGCCATATTAAGAAAATTCCATCGTGGGAACAAATTGGCAATAACTGCTCAACTTGTACATTAAGGTCACATCTAAAGCCAACTATTCAAAATCTAAAAATCTGTGAGAAGATTGGTTAGCACCAGCAGATAGCATATATTTTTGTGTACTTTTGAGCCAATTTTTGTGCATATCAATGCCATATTAAGAAAATTCCATCGTGGGAACAAATTGGCAATAACTGCTCAACTTGTACATTAAGGTCGCATCTAAAGCCAACTATACAAAATCTCAAAATCTGTGAGAAGATTGGTTGGCACCAGCAGATAGCATATATTTTTGTGTACTTTTGAGCCAATTTTTGTGCATATCAACGCCATATTAAGAAAATTCCATCGTGGGAACAAATTGGCAATAACTGCTCAACTTGTACATTAAGGTCGCATCTAAAGCCAACTATACAAAATCTAAAAATCTGTGAGAAGATTGGTTGGCACCAGCAGATAGCATATACTTTTGTGTACTTTTGAGCCAATTTTTGTGCATATCAATGCCATATTAAGAAAATTCCATCGTGGGAACAAATTGGCAATAACTGCTCAACTTGTACATTAAGGTCGCATCTAAAGCCAACTATACAAAATCTAAAAATCTGTGAGAAGATTGGTTGGCACCAGCAGATAGCATATATTTTTGTGTACTTTTGAGCCAATTTTTGTGCATATCAACGCCATATTAAGAAAATTCCATCGTGGGAACAAATTGGCAATAACTGCTCAACTTGTACATTAAGGTCGCATCTAAAGCCAACTATACAAAATCTAAAAATCTGTGAGAAGATTGGTAGGCACCAGCAGATAGCATATATTTTTGTGTACTTTTGAGCCAATTTTTGTGCATATCAATGCCATATTAAGAAAATTCCATCGTGGGAACAAATTGGCAATATCTTCTCAACTTGTACATTAAGGTCGCATCTAAAGCCAACTATACAAAATCTAAAAATCTGTGAGAAGATTGGTTGGCACCAGCAGATAGCATATATTTTTGTGTACTTTTGAGCCAATTTTTTTTGCATATCAATGCCATATTAAGAAAATTCCATCGTGGGAACAAATTGGCAATAACTGCTCAACTTGTACATTAAGGTCACATCTAAAGCCAACTATTCAAAATCTAAAAATCTGTGAGAAGATTGGTTAGCACCAGCAGATAGCATATATTTTTGTGTACTTTTGAGCCAATTTTTGTGCATATCAATGCCATATTAAGAAAATTCCATCGTGGGAACAAATTGGCAATAACTGCTCAACTTGTACATTAAGGTCGCATCTAAAGCCAACTATACAAAATCTCAAAATCTGTGAGAAGATTGGTTGGCACCAGCAGATAGCATATATTTTTGTGTACTTTTGAGCCAATTTTTGTGCATATCAACGCCATATTAAGAAAATTCCATCGTGGGAACAAATTGGCAATAACTGCTCAACTTGTACATTAAGGTCGCATCTAAAGCCAACTATACAAAATCTAAAAATCTGTGAGAAGATTGGTTGGCACCAGCAGATAGCATATACTTTTGTGTACTTTTGAGCCAATTTTTGTGCATATCAATGCCATATTAAGAAAATTCCATCGTGGGAACAAATTGGCAATAACTGCTCAACTTGTACATTAAGGTCGCATCTAAAGCCAACTATACAAAATCTAAAAATCTGTGAGAAGATTGGTTGGCACCAGCAGATAGCATATATTTTTGTGTACTTTTGAGCCAATTTTTGTGCATATCAACGCCATATTAAGAAAATTCCATCGTGGGAACAAATTGGCAATAACTGCTCAACTTGTACATTAAGGTCGCATCTAAAGCCAACTATACAAAATCTAAAAATCTGTGAGAAGATTGGTAGGCACCAGCAGATAGCATATATTTTTGTGTACTTTTGAGCCAATTTTTGTGCATATCAATGCCATATTAAGAAAATTCCATCGTGGGAACAAATTGGCAATATCTTCTCAACTTGTACATTAAGGTCGCATCTAAAGCCAACTATACAAAATCTAAAAATCTGTGAGAAGATTGGTTGGCACCAGCAGATAGCATATATTTTTGTGTACTTTTGAGCCAATTTTTTTTGCATATCAATGCCATATTAAGAAAATTCCATCGTGGGAACAAATTGGCAATAACTGCTCAACTTGTACATTAAGGTCACATCTAAAGCCAACTATTCAAAATCTAAAAATCTGTGAGAAGATTGGTTAGCACCAGCAGATAGCATATATTTTTGTGTACTTTTGAGCCAATTTTTGTGCATATCAATGCCATATTAAGAAAATTCCATCGTGGGAACAAATTGGCAATAACTGCTCAACTTGTACATTAAGGTCGCATCTAAAGCCAACTATACAAAATCTCAAAATCTGTGAGAAGATTGGTTGGCACCAGCAGATAGCATATATTTTTGTGTACTTTTGAGCCAATTTTTGTGCATATCAACGCCATATTAAGAAAATTCCATCGTGGGAACAAATTGGCAATAACTGCTCAACTTGTACATTAAGGTCGCATCTAAAGCCAACTATACAAAATCTAAAAATCTGTGAGAAGATTGGTTGGCACCAGCAGATAGCATATACTTTTGTGTACTTTTGAGCCAATTTTTGTGCATATCAATGCCATATTAAGAAAATTCCATCGTGGGAACAAATTGGCAATAACTGCTCAACTTGTACATTAAGGTCGCATCTAAAGCCAACTATACAAAATCTAAAAATCTGTGAGAAGATTGGTTGGCACCAGCAGATAGCATATATTTTTGTGTACTTTTGAGCCAATTTTTGTGCATATCAACGCCATATTAAGAAAATTCCATCGTGGGAACAAATTGGCAATAACTGCTCAACTTGTACATTAAGGTCGCATCTAAAGCCAACTATACAAAATCTAAAAATCTGTGAGAAGATTGGTTGGCACCAGCAGATAGCATATATTTTTGTGTACTTTTGAGCCAATTTTTGTGCA
Organism: Steromphala cineraria; assembly: GCA_916613615.1. Classification (NCBI taxonomy): domain Eukaryota; kingdom Metazoa; phylum Mollusca; class Gastropoda; order Trochida; family Trochidae; genus Steromphala; species Steromphala cineraria. Next base: position 28,249,178 of record OU744721.1, read on the forward strand.
TATCAATGCCATATTAAGAAAATTCCATCGTGGGAACAAATTGGCAATAACTTCTCAACTTGTACATTAAGGTCGCATCTAAAGCCAACTATACAAAATCTAAAAATCTGTGAGAAGATTGGTTGGCACCAGCAGATAGCATATATTTTTGTGTACTTTTGAGCCAATTTTTGTGCATATCAATGCCATATTAAGAAAATTCCATCGTGGGAACAAATTGGCAATAACTGCTCAACTTGTACATTAAGGTCACATCTAAAGCCAACTATTCAAAATCTAAAAATCTGTGAGAAGATTGGTTAGCACCAGCAGATAGCATATATTTTTGTGTACTTTTGAGCCAATTTTTGTGCATATCAATGCCATATTAAGAAAATTCCATCGTGGGAACAAATTGGCAATAACTGCTCAACTTGTACATTAAGGTCGCATCTAAAGCCAACTATACAAAATCTAAAAATCTGTGAGAAGATTGGTTGGCACCAGCAGATAGCATATATTTTTGTGTCCTTTTGAGCCAATTTTTTTGCATATCAATGCCATATTAAGAAAATTCCATCGTGGGAACAAATTGGCAATAACTGCTCAACTTGTACATTAAGGTCGCATCTAAAGCCAACTATACAAAATCTCAAAATCTGTGAGAAGATTGGTTGGCAACAGCAGATAGCATTTTTTTTGGTGTACTTTTGAGCCAATTTATTTGCATATCAATGCCATATTAAGAAAATTCCATCGTGGGAACAAATTGGCAATAACTGCTCAACTTGTACATTAATGTCGCATCTAAAGCCAACTAACAAAATCTAAAAATCTGTGAGAAGATTGGTTGGCAACAGCAGATAGCATATATTTTTGTGTACTTTTGAGCCAATTTTTGTGCATATCAATGCCATATTAAGAAAATTCCATCGTGGGAACAAATTGGCAATAACTGCTCAACTTGTACATTAAGGTCGCATCTAAAGCCAACTATACAAAATCTAAAAATCTGTGAGAAGATTGGTTGGCACCAGCAGATAGCATATATTTGTGTGTACTTTTGAGCCAATTTATTTGCATATCAATGCCATATTAAGAAAATTCCATCGTGGGAACACATTGGCAATAACTGCTCAACTTGTACATTAAGGTCGCATCTAAAGCCAACTATACAAAATCTAAAAATCTATGAGAACATTGGTTGGCACCAGCAGATAGCATATATTTTTGTGTACTTTTGAGCCAATTTTTGTGCATATCGACGCCATATTAAGAAAATTCCATCGTGGGAACAAATTGGCAATAACTGCTCAACTTGTACATTAAGGTCGCATCTAAAGCCAACTATACAAAATCTAAAAATCTGTGAGAAGATTGGTTGGCACCAGCAGATAGCATATACTTTTGTGTACTTTTGAGCCAATTTTTGTGCATATCAATGCCATATTAAGAAAATTCCATCGTGGGAACAAATTGGCAATAACTGCTCAACTTGTACATTAAGGTCGCATCTAAAGCCAACTATACAAAATCTAAAAATCTGTGAGAAGATTGGTTGGCACCAGCAGATAGCATATATTTTTGTGTACTTTTGAGCCAATTTTTGTGCATATCAACGCCATATTAAGAAAATTCCATCGTGGGAACAAATTGGCAATAACTGCTCAACTTGTACATTAAGGTCGCATCTAAAGCCAACTATACAAAATCTAAAAATCTGTGAGAAGATTGGTTGGCACCAGCAGATAGCATATATTTTTGTGTACTTTTGAGCCAATTTTTGTGCATATCAATGCCATATTAAGAAAATTCCATCGTGGGAACAAATTGGCAATATCTTCTCAACTTGTACATTAAGGTCGCATCTAAAGCCAACTATACAAAATCTAAAAATCTGTGAGAAGATTGGTTGGCACCAGCAGATAGCATATATTTTTGTGCACTTTTGAGCCAATTTTTTTTGCATATCAATGCCATATTAAGAAAATTCCATCGTGGGAACAAATTGGCAATAACTGCTCAACTTGTACATTAAGGTCGCATCTAAAGCCAACTTTACAAAATCTAAAAATCTGTGAGAAGATTGGTTGGCACCAGCAGATAGCATATATTTGTGTGTGCTTTTGAGCCAATTTTTGTGTATATCAATGCCATATTAAGAAAATTCCATCGTGGGAACAAATTGGCAATAACTGCTCAACTTGTACATTAAGGTCGCATCTAAAGCCAACTATACAAAATCTAAACATCTGGGAGAAGATTGGTTGGCACCAGCAGATAGCATATATTTTTGTGTACTTTTGAGCCAATTTTTGTGCATATCAATGTCATATTAAGAAAATTCCATCGTGGGAACAAATTGGCAATAACTGCTCAACTTGTACATTAAGGTCGCATCTAAAGCCAACTATACAAAATCTAAAAATCTGTGAGAAGATTGGTTGGCACCAGCAGAAAGCATATATTTTTGAGTACTTTTGAGCCAATTTTTCTGCATATCAATGCCATATTTAGAAAATTCCATCTTGGGAACAAATTTGCAATAACTGCTCAACTTGTACATTAAGGTCGCATCTAAAGCCAACTATACAAAATCTAAAAATCTGTGAGAAGATTGGTTGGCACCAGCAGATAGCATATATTTTTGTGTACTTTTGAGCCAATTTTTGTGCATATCAATGCCATATTAAGAAAATTCCAGCGTGGGAACAAATTGGCAATAACTGCTCAACTTGTACATTAAGGTCGCATCTAAAGTTAACTATACAAAATCTAAAAATCTGTGAGAAGATTGGTTGGCACCAGCAGATAGCATATATTTTTGTGCACTTTTGAGCCAATTTTTGTGCATATCAATGCCATATTAAGAAAATTCCATCGTGGGAACAAATTGGCAATAACTGCTCAACTTGTACATTAAGGTCGCATCTAAAGCCAACTTTACAAAATCTAAAAATCTGTGAGAAGATTGGTTGGCACCAGCAGATAGCATATATTTGTGTGTGCTTTTGAGCCAATTTTTGTGTATATCAATGCCATATTAAGAAAATTCCATCGTGGGAACAAATTGGCAATAACTGCTCAACTTGTACATTAAGGTCGCATCTAAAGCCAACTATACAAAATCTAAAAATCTGTGAGAAGATTGGTTGGCACCAGCAGATAGCATATATTTTTGTGTACTTTTGAGCCAATTTTTGTGCATATCAATGCCATATTAAGAAACTTCCATCGTGGGAACAAATTGGCAATAACTGCTCAACTTGTACATTAAGATCGCATCTAAAGCCAACTATACAAAATCTAAAAATCTGTGAGAAGATTGGTTGGCACCAGCAGATAGCATATATTTTTGTGTACTTTTGAGCCAATTTTTTTGCATATCAATGCCATATTAAGAAAATTCCATCGTGGGAACAAATTGGCAATAACTGCTCAACTTGTATATTAAGGTCGCATCAAAAGCCAACTATACAAAATCTAAAAATCTGGGAGAAGATTGGTTGGCACCAGCAGATAGCATATATTTTTGTGTACTTTTGAGCCAATTTTTGTGCATATCAATGCCATATTAAGAAAATTCCATCGTGGGAACAAATTGGCAATAACTGCTCAACTTGTACATTGAGGTCGCATCTAAAGCCAACTATACAAAATCTAAAAATATGTGACAAGATTGGTTGGCACCAGCAGATAGCATATATTTTTGTGTACTTTTGAGCCAATTTTTGTGCATATCAATGCCATATTAAGAAAATTCCATCGTGGGAACAAATTGGCAATAACTGCTCAACTTGTACATTAATGTCGCATCTAAAGCCAACTATACAAAATCTAAAAATCTGTGAGAAGATTGGTTGGCACCAGCAGATAGCATATATTTTTGTGTACTCTTGAGCCAATTTGTTTGCATATCAATGCCATATGAAGAAAATTCCATCGTGGGAACAAATTGGCAATAACTGCTCAACTTGTACATTAAGGTCGCATCTAAAGCCAACTATACAAAATCTAAAAATCTGTGAGAAGATTGGTTGGCACCAGCAGATAGCATATATTTTTGTGTACTTTTGAGCCAATTTTTGTGCATATCAATGCCATATTAAGAAAATTCCATCGTGGGAACAAATTGGCAATAACTGCTCAACTTGTACATTAAGGTCGCATCTAAAGCCAACTATACAAAATCTAAAAATCTGTGAGAAGATTGGTTGGCACCAGCAGATAGCATATATTTTGGTGTACTTTTGAGCCAATTTTTGTGCATATCAATGCCATATTAAGAAAATTCCATCGTGGGAACAAATTGCCAAAAACTGCTCAACTTGTACATTAAGGTCGCATCTAAAGCCAACTATACAAAATCTAAATATCTAGAGAAGATTGGTTGGCACCTGCAGATAGCATATATTTTTGTGTACTTTTGAGCCAATTTTTGTGCATATCAATGCCATATTAAGAAAATTCCATCGTGGGAACAAATTGGCAATAACTGCTCAACTTGTACATTAAGGTCGCATCTAAAGCCAACTATACAAAATCTAAAAATCTGTGAGAAGATTGGTTGGCACCAGCAGATAGCATATATTTTGGTGTACTTTTGAGCCAATTTTTGTGCATATCAATGCCATATTAAGAAAATTCCATCGTGGGAACAAATTGGCAATAACTGCTCAACTTGTACATTAATGTCGCATCTAAAGCCAACTATACAAAATCTAAAAATCTGTGAGAAGATTGGTTGGCACCAGCAGATAGCATATATTTTTGTGTACTCTTGAGCCAATTTGTGTGCATATCAATGCCATATGAAGAAAATTCCATCGTGGGAACAAATTGGCAATAACTGCTCAACTTGTACATTAAGGTCGCATCTAAAGCCAACTATACAAAATCTAAATATATATGAGAAGATTGGTTGGCACCAGCAGATAGCATATATTTGTGTGTACTTTTGAGCCAATTTTTGTGCATATCAATGCCATGTTAAGAAAATTCCATCGTGGGAACAAATTGGCAATAACTGCTCAACTTGTACATTAAGGTCGCATCTAAAGCCAACTATACAAAATCTAAAAATCTGTGAGAAGATTGGTTGGCACCAGCAGATAGCATATATTTTTGTGTACTTTTGAGCCAATTTTTGTGCATATTAATGCCATATTAAGAAAATTCCATCGTGGGAACAAATTGGCAATAACTGCTCAACTTGTACATTAATGTCGCATCTAAAGCCAACTATACAAAATCTAAAAATCTGTGAGAAGATTGGTTGGCACCAGCAGATAGCAAATATTTTTGTGTACTCTTGAGCCAATTTTTGTGCATATCAATGCCATATGAAGAAAATTCCATCGTGGGAACAAATTGGCAATAACTGCTCAACTTGTACATTAAGGTCGCATCAAAAGCCAACTATACAAAATCTAAAAATCTGTGAGAAGATTGGTTGGCACCAGCAGATATCATATATTTTTGTGTTCTTTTGAGCCAATTTTTGTGCATATCAATGCCATATTAAGAAAATTCCATCGTGGGAACAAATTGGCAATAACTGCTCAACTTGTACATTAATGTCGCATCTAAAGCCAACTATACAAAATCTAAAAATCTGTGAGAAGATTGGTTGGCACCAGCAGATAGCATATATTTTTGTGTACTCTTGAGCCAATTTGTTTGCATATCAATGCCATATTAAGAAAATTCCATCGTGGGAACAAATTGCCAATAACTGCTCAACTTGTACATTAAGGTCGCATCTAAAGCCAACTATACAAAATCTAAATATCTATGAGAAGATTGGTTGGCACCTGCAGATAGCATATATTTGTGTGTACTTTTGAGCCAATTTTTGTGCATATCAATGCCATATTAAGAAAATTCCATCGTGGGAACAAATTGGCAATAACTGCTCAACTTGTACATTAAGGTCGCATCTAAAGCCAACTATACAAAATCTAAAAATCTGTGAGAAGATTGGTTGGCACCAGCAGATAGCATATATTTGTGTGTACTTTTGAGCCAATTTTTGTGCATATCAATGCCATATTAAGAAAATTCCATCGTGGGAACAAATTGGCAATAACTGCTCAACTTGTACATTAAGGTCGCATCTAAAGCCAACTATACAAAATCTAAATATCTATGAGAAGATTGGTTGGCACCTGCAGATAGCATATATTTGTGTGTACTTTTGAGCCAATTTTTGTGCATATCAATGCCATGTTAAGAAAATTCCATCGTGGGAACAAATTGGCAATAACTGCTCAACTTGTACATTAAGGTCGCATCTAAAGCCAACTATACAAAATCTAAAAATCTGTGAGAAGATTGGTTGGCACCAGCAGATAGCATATATTTTTGTGTACTTTTGAGCCAATTTTTGTGCATATCAATGCCATATTAAGAAAATTCCATCGTGGGAACAAATTGGCAATAACTGCTCAACTTGTACATTAATGTCGCATCTAAAGCCAACTATACAAAATCTAAAAATCTGTGAGAAGATTGGTTGGCACCAGCAGATAGCATATATTTTTGTGTACTCTTGAGCCAATTTTTGTGCATATCAATGCCATATGAAGAAACTTCCATCGTGGGAACAAATTGGCAATAACTGCTCAACTTGTACATTAAGGTCGCATCTAAAGCCAACTATACAAAATCTAAAAATCTATGAGAAGATTGGTTGGCACCAGCAGATAGCATATTTTTGTGTACTCTTGAGCCAATTTTTGTGCATATCAATGCCATATTAAGAAAATTCCATCGTGGGAACAAATTGGCAATAACTGCTCAACTTGTACATTAAGGTCGCATCAAAAGCCAACTATACACAATCTAAAAATCTGTGAGAAGATTGGTTGGCACCAGCAGATATCATATATTTTTGTGTTCTTTTGAGCCAATTTTTGTGCATATCAATGCCATATTAAGAAAATTCCATCGTGGGAACAAATTGCCAATAACTGCTCAACTTGTACATTAAGGTCGCATCTAAAGCCAACTATACAAAATCTAAATATCTATGAGAAGATTGGTTGGCACCTGCAGATAGCATATATTTGTGTGTACTTTTGAGCCAATTTTTGTGCATATCAATGCCATATTAAGAAAATTCCATCGTGGGAACAAATTGGCAATAACTGCTCAACTTGTACATTAAGGTCGCATCTAAAGCCAACTATACAAAATCTAAAAATCTGTGAGAAGATTGGTTGGCACCAGCAGATAGCATATATTTTTGTGTACTTTTGAGCCAATTTTTGTGCATATCAATGCCATATTAAGAAAATTCCATCGTGGGAACAAATTGGCAATAACTGCTCAACTTGTACATTAAGGTCGCATCTAAAGCCAACTATACAAAATCTAAATATCTATGAGAAGATTGGTTGGCACCTGCAGATAGCATATATTTGTGTGTACTTTTGAGCCAATTTTTGTGCATATCAATGCCATGTTAAGAAAATTCCATCGTGGGAACAAATTGGCAATAACTGCTCAACTTGTACATTAATGTCGCATCTTAAGCCAACTATACAAAATCTAAAAATCTGTGAGAAGATTGGTTGGCACCAGCAGATAGCATATATTTTTGTGTACTCTTGAGCCAATTTTTGTGCATATCAATGCCATATGAAGAAACTTCCATCGTGGGAACAAATTGGCAATAACTGCTCAACTTGTGCATTAAGGTCGCATCTAAAGCCAACTATACAAAATCTAAAAATCTATGAGAAGATTGGTTGGCACCAGCAGATAGCATATATTTTTCTGTACTATTGAGCCAATTTTTGTGCATATCAATGCCATATTAAGAAAATTCCATCGTGGGAACAAATTGGCAATAACTGCTCAACTTGTACATTAAGGTCGCATCAAAAGCCAACTATACAAAATCTAAAAATCTGTGAGAAGATTGGTTGGCACCAGCAGATATCATATATTTTTGTGTTCTTTTGAGCCAATTTTTGTGCATATCAATGCCATATTAAGAAAATTCCATCGTGGGAACAAATTGGCAATAACTGCTCAACTTGTACATTAAGGTCGCATCTAAAGCCAACTATACAAAATCTAAATATCTATGAGAAGATTGGTTGGCACCTGCAGATAGCATATATTTGTGTGTACTTTTGAGCCAATTTTTGTGCATATCAATGCCATGTTAAGAAAATTCCATCGTGGGAACAAATTGGCAATAACTGCTCAACTTGTACATTAATGTCGCATCTTAAGCCAACTATACAAAATCTAAAAATCTGTGAGAAGATTGGTTGGCACCAGCAGATAGCATATATTTTTGTGTACTCTTGAGCCAATTTTTGTGCATATCAATGCCATATGAAGAAACTTCCATCGTGGGAACAAATTGGCAATAACTGCTCAACTTGTACATTAAGGTCGCATCTAAAGCCAACTATACAAAATCTAAAAATCTATGAGAAGATTGGTTGGCACCAGCAGATAGCATATATTTTTCTGTACTATTGAGCCAATTTTTGTGCATATCAATGCCATATTAAGAAAATTCCATCGTGGGAACAAATTGGCAATAACTGCTCAACTTGTACATTAAGGTCGCATCAAAAGCCAACTATACAAAATCTAAAAATCTGTGAGAAGATTGGTTGGCACCAGCAGATATCATATATTTTTGTGTTCTTTTGAGCCAATTTTTGTGCATATCAATGCCATATTAAGAAAATTCCATCGTGGGAACAAATTGGCAATAACTGCTCAACTTGTACATTAAGGTCGCATCTAAAGCCAACTATACAAAATCTAAATATCTATGAGAAGATTGGTTGGCACCTGCAGATAGCATATATTTGTGTGTACTTTTGAGCCAATTTTTGTGCATATCAATGCCATATTAAGAAAATTCCATCGTGGGAACAAATTGGCAATAACTGCTCAACTAGTACATTAAGGTCGCATCTAAAGCCAACTATACAAAATCTAAAAATCTGTGAGAAGATTGGTTGGCACCAGCAGATAGCATATATTTTTGTGTACTTTTGAGCCAATTTTTGTGCATATCAATGCCATATTAAGAAAATTCCATCGTGGGAACAAATTGGCAATAACTGCTCAACTTGTACATTAATGTCGCATCTAAAGCCAACTATACAAAATCTAAAAATCTGTGAGAAGATTGGTTGGCACCAGCAGATAGCATATATTTTTGTGTACTCTTGAGCCAATTTGTTTGCATATTAATGCCATATTAAGAAAATTCCATCGTGGGAACAAATTGGCAATAACTGCTCAACTTGTACATTAAGGTCGCATCTAAAGTCAACTATACAAAATCTAAAAATCTGTGAGAAGATTGGTTGGCATCAGCAAATAGCATATATTTTTGTGTACTTTTGAGCCAATTTTTGTGCATATCAATGCCATATTAAGAAAATTCCATCGTGGGAACAAATTGGCAATAACTGCTCAACTTGTACATTAAGGTCGCATCTAAAGCCAACTATACAAAATCTAAAAATCTGGGAGAAGATTGGTTGGCACCAGCAGATAGCATATATTTTTTTGTGTACTTTTGAGCCAATTTTTGTGCATATCAATGTCATATTAAGAAAATTCCATCGTGGGAACAAATTGGCAATAACTGCTCAACTTGTACATTAAGGTCGCATCTAAAGCCAACTATACAAAATCTAAAAATCTGTGAGAAGATTGGTTGGCATCAGCAGAAAGCATATATTTTTGTGTACTTTTGAGCCAATTTTTGTGCATATCAATGCCATATTTAGAAAATTCCATCTTGGGAACAAATTTGCAATAACTGCTCAACTTGTACATTAAGGTCGCATCTAAAGCCAACTATACAAAATCTAAAAATCTGTGAGAAGATTGGTTGGCACCAGCAGATAGCATATATTTTTGTGTACTTTTGAGCCAATTTTTGTGCATATCAATGCCATATTAAGAAAATTCCAGCGTGGGAACAAATTGGCAATAACTGCTCAACTTGTACATTAAGGTCGCATCTAAAGCCAACTATACAAAATCTAAAAATCTGTGAGAAGATTGGTTGGCACCAGCAGATAGCATATATTTTTGTGTACTTTTGAGCCAATTTTTGTGCATATCAATGCCATATTAAGAAACTTCCATCGTGGGAACAAATTGGCAATAACTGCTCAACTTGTACATTAAGATCGCATCTAAAGCCAACTATACAAAATCTAAAAATCTGTGAGAAGATTGGTTGGCACCAGCAGATAGCATATATTTTTGTGTACTTTTGAGCCAATTTTTTTGCATATCAATGCCATATTAAGAAAATTCCATCGTGGGAACAAATTGGCAATAACTGCTCAACTTGTATATTAAGGTCGCATCAAAAGCCAACTATACAAAATCTAAAAATCTGGGAGAAGATTGGTTGGCACCAGCAGATAGCATATATTTTGGTGTACTTTTGAGCCAATTTTTGTGCATATCAATGCCATATTAAGAAAATTCCATCGTGGGAACAAATTGCCAATAACTGCTCAACTTGTACATTAAGGTCGCATCTAAAGCCAACTATACAAAATCTAAATATCTGTGAGAAGATTGGTTGGCACCAGCAGATAGCATATATTTTTGTGTACTCTTGAGCCAATTTGTTTGCATATCAATGCCATATGAAGAAAATTCCATCGTGGGAACAAATTGGCAATAACTGCTCAACTTGTACATTAAGGTCGCATCTAAAGCCAACTATACAAAATCTAAAATCTGTGAGAAGATTGGTTGGCACCAGCAGATAGCATATATTTTTGTGTACTTTTGAGCCAATTTTTGTGCATATCAATGCCATATTAAGAAACTTCCATCGTGGGAACAAATTGGCAATAACTGCTCAACTTGTACATTAAGGTCGCATCTAAAGCCAACTATACAAAATCTAAAAATCTGTGAGAAGATTGGTTGGCATCAGCAAATAGCATATATTTGTGTGTACTTTTGAGCCAATTTTTGTGCATATCAATGCCATATTAAGAAAATTCCATCGTGGGAACAAATTGGCAATAACTGCTCAACTTTTACATTAAGGTCGCATCTAAAGCCAACTATACAAAATCTAAATATCTATGAGAAGATTGGTTGGCACCTGCAGATAGCATATATTTGTGTGTACTTTTGAGCCAATTTTTGTGCATATCAATGCCATGTTAAGAAAATTCCATCGTGGGAACAAATTGGCAATAACTGCTCAACTTGTACATTAAGGTTGCATCTAAAGCCAACTATACAAAATCTAAAAATCTGTGAGAAGATTGGTTGGCACCAGCAGATAGCATATATTTTTGTGTACTTTTGAGCCAATTTTTGTGCATATCAATGCCATATTAAGAAAATTCCATCGTGGGAACAAATTGGCAATAACTGCTCAACTTGTACATTAATGTCGCATCTAAAGCCAACTATACAAAATCTAACAATCTGTGAGAAGATTGGTTGGCACCAGCAGATAGCATATATTTTTGTGTACTCTTGAGCCAATTTGTTTGCATATCAATGCCATATGAAGAAAATTCCATCGTGGGAACAAATTGGCAATAACTGCTCAACTTGTACATTAAGGTCGCATCTAAAGCCAACTATACAAAATCTAAAAATCTGTGAGAAGATTGGTTGGCACCAGCAGATAGCATATATTTTTGTGTACTTTTGAGCCAATTTTTGTGCATATCAATGCCATATTAAGAAAATTCCATCGTGGGAACAAATTGGCAATAACTGCTCAACTTGTACATTAAGGTCGCATCTAAAGCCAACTATACAAAATCTAAAAATCTGTGAGAAGATTGGTTGGCATCAGCAAATAGCATATATTTTTGTGTACTTTTGAGCCAATTTTTGTGCATATCAATGCCATATTAAGAAAATTCCATCGTGGGAACAAATTGGCAATAACTGCTCAACTTGTACATTAAGGTCGCATCTAAAGCCAACTATACAAAATCTAAAAATCTGTGAGAAGATTGGTTTGCACCAGCAGATAGCATATATTTTTGTGTACTTTTGAGCCAATTTTTGTGCATATCAATGTCATATTAAGAAAATTCCATCGTGGGAACAAATTGGCAATAACTGCTCAACTTGTACATTAAGGTCGCATCTATAGCCAATTATACAAAATCTAAAAATCTGTGAGAAGATTGGTTGGCACCAGCAGAAAGCATATATTTTTGTGTACTTTTGAGCCAATTTTTTTTCATATCAATGCCATATTTAGAAAATTCAATCTTGGGAACAAATTTGCAATAAGTGCTCAACTTGTACATTAAGGTCGCATCTAAAGCCAACTATACAAAATCTAAAAATCTGTGAGAAGATTGGTTGGCACCAGCAGATAGCATATATTTTTGTGTACTTTTGAGCCAATTTTTGTGCATATCAATGCCATATTAAGAAAATTCCATCGTGGGAACAAATTGGCAATAACTGCTCAACTTGTACATTAAGGTCGCATCTAAAGCCAACTATACAAAATCTAAAAATCTGTGAGAAGATTGGTTGGCACCAGCAGATAGCATATATTTTTGTGCACTTTTGAGCCAATTTTTGTGCATATCAATGCCATATTAAGAAAATTCCATCGTGGGAACAAATTGGCAATAACTGCTCAACTTGTACATTAAGGTCGCATCTAAAGCCAACTATACAAAATCTAAAAATCTGGGAGAAGATTGGTTGGCACCAGCAGATAGCATATATTTTTGTGTACTTTTGAGCCAATTTTTGTGCATATCAATGTCATATTAAGGAAATTCCATCGTGGGAACAAATTGGCAATAACTGCTCAACTTGTACATTAAGGTCGCATCTAAAGCCAACTATACAAAATCTAAAAATCTGTGAGAAGATTGGTTGGCACCAGCAGAAAGCATATATTTTTGTGCACTTTTGAGCCAATTTTTCTGCATATCAATGCCATATTTAGAAAATTCCATCTTGGGAACAAATTTGCAATAACTGCTCAACTTGTACATTAAGGTCGCATCTAAAGCCAACTATACAAAATCTAAAAATCTGTGAGAAGATTGGTTGGCACCAGCAGATAGCATATATTTTTGTGTACTTTTGAGCCAATTTTTGTGCATATCAATGCCATATTAAGAAAATTCCAGCGTGGGAACAAATTGGCAATAACTGCTCAACTTGTACATTAAGGTCGCATCTAAAGCCAACTATACAAAATCTAAAAATCTGTGAGAAGATTGGTTGGCACCAGCAGATAGCATATATTTTTGTGCACTTTTGAGCCAATTTTTGTGCATATCAATGCCATATTAAGAAAATTCCATCGTGGGAACAAATTGGCAATAACTGCTCAACTTGTACATTAAGGTCGCATCTAAAGCCAATTTTACAAAATCTAAAAATCTGTGAGAAGATTGGTTGGCACCAGCAGATAGCATATATTTTTGTGCACTTTTGAGCCAATTTTTTTGCATATCAATGCCATATTAAGAAAATTCCATCGTGGGAACAAATTGGCAATAACTGCTCAACTTGTACATTAAGGTCGCATCTAAGGCCAACTTTACAAAATCTAAAAATCTGTGAGAAGATTGGTTGGCACCAGCAGATAGCATATATTTTTGTGTGCTTTTGAGCCAATTTTTGTGTATATCAATGCCATATTAAGAAAATTCCATCGTGGGAACAAATTGGCAATAACTGCTCAACTTGTACATTAAGGTCGCATCTAAAGCCAACTATACAAAATCTAAAAATCTGTGAGAAGATTGGTTGGCACCAGCAGATAGCATATATTTGTGTGTACTTTTGAGCCAATTTTTGTGCATATCAATGCCATATTAAGAAACTTCCATCGTGGGAACAAATTGGCAATAACTGCTCAACTTGTACATTAAGATCGCATCTAAAGCCAACTATACAAAATCTAAAACTCTGTGATAAGATTGGTTGGCACCAGCAGATAGCATATATTTTTGTGTACTTTTGAGCCAATTTTTTTGCATATCAATGCCATATTAAGAAAATTCCATCGTGGGAACAAATTGGCAATAACTGCTCAACTTGTATATTAAGGTCGCATCAAAAGCCAACTATACAAAATCTAAAAATCTGGGAGAAGATTGGTTGGCTCCAGCAGATAGCATATATTTTGGTGTACTTTTGAGCCAATTTTTGTGCATATCAATGCCATATTAAGAAACTTCCATCGTGGGAACAAATTGGCAATAACTGCTCAACTTGTACATTAAGGTCGCATCTAAAGCCAACTATACAAAATCTAAAAATCTGTGAGAAGATTGGTTGGCACCAGCAGATAGCATATATTTTGGTGTACTTTTGAGCCAATTTTTGTGCATATCAATGCCATATTAAGAAAATTCCATCGTGGGAACAAATTGCCAATAACTGCTCAACTTGTACATTAAGGTCGCATCTAAAGCCAACTATACAAAATCTAAATATCTATGAGAAGATTGGTTGGCACCTGCAGATAGCATATATTTGTGTGTACTTTTGAGCCAATTTTTGTGCATATCAATGCCATATTAAGAAAATTCCATCGTGGGAACAAATTGGCAATAACTGCTCAACTTGTACATTAAGGTCGCATCTAAAGCCAACTATACAAAATCTAAAAATCTGTGAGAAGATTGGTTGGCATCAGCAGATAGCATATATTTTTGTGTACTTTTGAGCCAATTTTTGTGCATATCAATGCCATATTAAGAAACTTCCATCGTGGGAACAAATTGGCAATAACTGCTCAACTTGTACATTCAGATCGCATCTAAAGCCAACTATACAAAATCTAAAAATCTGTGAGAAGATTGGTTGGCACCAGCAGATAGCATATATTTTTGTGTACTTTTGAGCCAATTTTTTTGCATATCAATGCCATATTAAGAAAATTCCATCGTGGGAACAAATTGGCAATAACTGCTCAACTTGTATATTAAGGTCGCATCAAAAGCCAACTATACAAAATCTAAAAATCTGGGAGAAGATTGGTTGGCATCAGCAGATAGCATATATTTTTGTGTACTTTTGAGCCAATTTTTGTGCATATCAATGCCATATTAAGAAAATTCCATCGTGGGAACAAATTGCCAATAACTGCTCAACTTGTACATTAAGGTCGCATCTAAAGCCAACTATACAAAATCTAAATATCTATGAGAAGATTGGTTGGCACCTGCAGATAGCATATATTTGTGTGTACTTTTGAGTCAATTTTTGTGCATATCAATGCCATATTAAGAAAATTCCATCGTGGGAACAAATTGGCAATAACTGCTCAACTTGTACATTAAGGTCGCATCTAAAGCCAACTATACAAAATCTAAAAATCTGTGAGAAGATTGGTTGGCACCAGCAGATAGCATATATTTTTGTGTACTTTTGAGCCAATTTTTGTGCATATCAATGCCATATTAAGAAAATTCCATCGTGGGAACAAATTGGCAATAACTGCTCAACTTGTACATTAATGTCGCATCTAAAGCCAACTATACAAAATCTAAAAATCTGTGAGAAGATTGGTTGGCACCAGCAGATAGCATATATTTTTGTGTACTCTTGAGCCAATTTGTTTGCATATCAATGCCATATGAAGAAAATTCCATCGTGGGAACAAATTGGCAATAACTGCTCAACTTGTACATTAACGTCGCATCTAAAGCCAACTATACAAAATCTAAAAATCTGTGAGAAGATTGGTTGGCACCAGCAGATAGCATATATTTTTGTGTACTTTTGAGCCAATTTTTGTGCATATCAATGCCATATTAAGAAAATTCCAGCGTGGGAACAAATTGGCAATAACTGCTCAACTTGTACATTAAGGTCGCATCTAAAGCCAACTATACAAAATCTAAAAATCTGTGAGAAGATTGGTTGGCACCAGCAGATAGCATATATTTTTGTGCACTTTTGAGCCAATTTTTGTGCATATCAATGCCATATTAAGAAAATTCCATCGTGGGAACAAATTGGCAATAACTGCTCAACTTGTACATTAAGGTCGCATCTAAAGCCAATTTTACAAAATCTAAAAATCTGTGAGAAGATTGGTTGGCACTAGCAGATAGCATATATTTTTGTGCACTTTTGAGCCAATTTTTTTGCATATCAATGCCATATAAAGAAAATTCCATCGTGGGAACAAATTGGCAATAACTGCTCAACTTGTACATTAAGGTCGCATCTAAAGCCAACTTTACAAAATCTAAAAATCTGTGAGAAGATTGGTTGGCACCAGCAGATAGCATATATTTTTGTGTGCTTTTGAGCCAATTTTTGTGTATATCAATGCCATATTAAGAAAATTCCATCGTGGGAACAAATTGGCAATAACTGCTCAACTTGTACATTAAGGTCGCATCTAAAGCCAACTATACAAAATCAAAAAATCTGTGAGAAGATTGGTTGGCACCAGCAGATAGCATATATTTTTGTGTACTTTTGAGCCAATTTTTGTGCATATCAATGCCATATTAAGAAACTTCCATCGTGGGAACAAATTGGCAATAACTGCTCAACTTGTACATTAAGATCGCATCTAAAGCCAACTATACAAAATCTAAAAATCTGTGAGAAGATTGGTTGGCACCAGCAGATAGCATATATTTTTGTGTACTTTTGAGCCAATTTTTTTGCATATCAATGCCATATTAAGAAAATTCCATCGTGGGAACAAATTGGCAATAACTGCTCAACTTGTATATTAAGGTCGCATCAAAAGCCAACTATACAAAATCTAAAAATCTTGGAGAAGATTGGTTGGCACCAGCAGATAGCATATATTTTTGTGTACTTTTGAGCCAATTTTTGTGCATATCAATGCCATATTAAGAAAATTCCATCGTGGGAACAAATTGGCAATAACTGCTCAACTTGTACATTAAGGTCGCATCAAAAGCCAACTATACAAAATCTAAAAATCTGTGAGAAGATTGGTTGGCACCAGCAGATAGCATATATTTTTGTGTACTTTTGAGCCAATTTTTGTGCATATCAATGCCATATTAAGAAAATTCCATCGTGGGAACAAATTGGCAATAACTGCTCAACTTGTACATTAAGGTCGCATCTAAAGCCAACTATACAAAATCTAAAAATCTGTGAGAAGATTGGTTGGCACCAGCAGATAGCATATATTTTGGTGTACTTTTGAGCCAATTTTTTTGCATATCAATGCCATATTAAGAAAATTCCATCGTGGGAACAAATTGCCAATAACTGCTCAACTTGTACATTAAGGTCGCATCTAAAGCCAACTATACAAAATCTAAATATCTATGAGAAGATTGGTTGGCACCTGCAGATAGCATATATTTGTGTGTACTTTTGAGCCAATTTTTGTGCATATCAATGCCATATTAAGAAAATTCCATCGTGGGAACAAATTGGCAATAACTGCTCAACTTGTACATTAAGGTCGCATCTAAAGCCAACTATACAAAATCTAAATATCTGTGAGAAGATTGGTTGGCACCAGCAGATAGCATATATTTTTGTGTACTTTTGAGCCAATTTTTGTGCATATCAATGCCATATTAAGAAACTTCCATCGTGGGAACAAATTGGCAATAACTGCTCAACTTGTACATTAAGATCGCATCTAAAGCCAACTATACAAAATCTAAAAATCTGTGAGAAGATTGGTTGGCACCAGCAGATAGCATATATTTTTGTGTACTTTTGAGCCAATTTTTTTGCATATCAATGCCATATTAAGAAAATTCCATCGTGGGAACAAATTGGCAATAACTGCTCAACTTGTATATTAAGGTCGCATCAAAAGCCAACTATACAAAATCTAAAAATCTGGGAGAAGATTGGTTGGCACCAGCAGATAGCATATATTTTTGTGTACTTTTGAGCCAATTTTTGTGCATATCAATGCCATATTAAGAAAATTCCATCGTGGGAACAAATTGGCAATAACTGCTCAACTTGTACATTAAGGTCGCATCTAAAGCCAACTATACAAAATCTAAAAATCTGTGAGAAGATTGGTTGGCATCAGCAGATAGCATATATTTTTGTGTACTTTTGAGCCAATTTTTGTGCATATCAATGCCATATTAAGAAACTTCCATCGTGGGAACAAATTGGCAATAACTGCTCAACTTGTACATTCAGATCGCATCTAAAGCCAACTATACAAAATCTAAAAATCTGTGAGAAGATTGGTTGGCACCAGCAGATAGCATATATTTTTGTGTACTTTTGAGCCAATTTTTTTGCATATCAATGCCATATTAAGAAAATTCCATCGTGGGAACAAATTGGCAATAACTGCTCAACTTGTATATTAAGGTCGCATCAAAAGCCAACTATACAAAATCTAAAAATCTGGGAGAAGATTGGTTGGCACCAGCAGATAGCATATATTTTTGTGTACTTTTGAGCCAATTTTTGTGCATATCAATGCCATATTAAGAAAATTCCATCGTGGGAACAAATTGGCAATAACTGCTCAACTTGTACATTAAGGTCGCATCTAAAGCCAACTATACTAAATCTAAAAATCTGTGAGAAGATTGGTTGGCACCAGCAGATAGCATATATTTTGGTGTACTTTTGAGCCAATTTTTTTGCATATCAATGCCATATTAAGAAAATTCCATCGTGGGAACAAATTGGCAATAACTGCTCAACTTGTACATTAAGGTCGCATCTAAAGCCAACTATACAAAATCTAAATATCTATGAGAAGATTGGTTGGCACCTGCAGATAGCATATATTTGTGTGTACTTTTGAGCCAATTTTTGTGCATATCAATGCCATATTAAGAAAATTCCATCGTGGGAACAAATTGGCAATAACTGCTCAACTTGTACATTAAGGTCGCATCTAAAGCCAACTATACAAAATCTAAAAATCTGTGAGAAGATTGGTTGGCACCAGCAGATAGCATATATTTTTGTGTACTTTTGAGCCAATTGTTGTGCATATCAATGCCATATTAAGAAAATTCCATCGTGGGAACAAATTGGCAATAACTGCTCAACTTGTACATTAATGTCGCATCTAAAGCCAACTATACAAAATCTAAAAATCTGTGAGAAGATTGGTTGGCACCAGCAGATAGCATATATTTTTGTGTACTCTTGAGCCAATTTGTTTGCATATCAATGCCATATGAAGAAAATTCCATCGTGGGAACAAATTGGCAATAACTGCTCAACTTGTACATTAACGTCGCATCTAAAGCCAACTATACAAAATCTAAAAATCTGTGAGAAGATTGGTTGGCACCAGCAGATAGCATATATTTTTGTGTACTTTTGAGCCAATTTTTGTGCATATCAATGCCATATTAAGAAAATTCCATCGTGGGAACAAATTGCCAATAACTGCTCAACTTGTACATTAAGGTCGCATCTAAAGCCAACTATACAAAATCTAAAAATCTGTGAGAAGATTGGTTGGCACCAGCAGATAGCATATATTTTTGTGTACTTTTGAGCCAATTTTTGTGCATATCAATGCCATATTAAGAAAATTCCATCGTGGGAACAAATTGGCAATAACTGCTCAACTTGTACATTAAGGTCGCATCTAAAGCCAACTATACAAAATCTAAATATCTATGAGAAGATTGGTTGGCACCTGCAGATAGCATATATTTGTGTGTACTTTTGAGCCAATTTTTGTGCATATCAATGCCATGTTAAGAAAATTCCATCGTGGGAACAAATTGGCAATAACTGCTCAACTTGTACATTAAGGTCGCATCTAAAGCCAACTATACAAAATCTAAAAATCTGTGAGAAGATTGGTTGGCACCAGCAGATAGCATATATTTTTGTGTACTGTTGAGCCAATTTTTGTGCATATCAATGCCATATTAAGAAAATTCCATCGTGGGAACAAATTGGCAATAACTGCTCAACTTGTACATTAATGTCGCATCTAAAGCCAACTATACAAAATCTAAAAATCTGTGAGAAGATTGGTTGGCACCAGCAGATAGCATATATTTTTGTGTACTCTTGAGCCAATTTGTTTGCATATCAATGCCATATGAAGAAAATTCCATCGTGGGAACAAATTGGCAATAACTGCTCAACTTGTACATTAAGGTCGCATCTAAAGCCAACTATACAAAATCTAAAAATCTGTGAGAAGATTGGTTGGCACCAGCAGATAGCATATATTTTTGTGTACTTTTGAGCCAATTTTTGTGCATATCAATGCCATATTAAGAAAATTCCATCGTGGGAACAAATTGGCAATAACTGCTCAACTTGTACATTAAGGTCGCATCTAAAGCCAACTATACAAAATCTAAAACTCTGTGAGAAGATTGGTTGGCATCAGCAAATAGCATATATTTTTGTGTACTTTTGAGCCAATTTTTGTGCATATCAATGCCATATTAAGAAAATTCCATCGTGGGAACAAATTGGCAATAACTGCTCAACTTGTACATTAAGGTCGCATCTAAAGCCAACTATACAAAATCTAAAAATCTGGGAGAAGATTGGTTGGCACCAGCAGATAGCATATATTTTTGTGTACTTTTGTGCTAACTTTTGTGCATATCAATGTCATATTAAGAAAATTCCATCGTGGGAACAAATTGGCAATAACTGCTCAACTTGTACATTAAGGTCGCATCTAAAGCCAACTATACAAAATCTAAAAATCTGTGAGAAGATTGGTTGGCACCAGCAGATAGCATATATTTGTGTGTACTTTTGAGCCAATTTTTGTGCATATCAATGCCATGTTAAGAAAATTCCATCGTGGGAACAAATTGGCAATAACTGCTCAACTTGTACATTAAGGTCGCATCTAAAGCCAACTATACAAAATCTAAAAATCTGTGAGAAGATTGGTTGGCACCAGCAGATAGCATATATTTTTGTGTACTGTTGAGCCAATTTTTGTGCATATCAATGCCATATTAAGAAAATTCCATCGTGGGAACAAATTGGCAATAACTGCTCAACTTGTACATTAATGTCGCATCTAAAGCCAACTATACAAAATCTAAAAATCTGTGAGAAGATTGGTTGGCACCAGCAGATAGCATATATTTTTGTGTACTCTTGAGCCAATTTGTTTGCATATCAATGCCATATGAAGAAAATTCCATCGTGGGAACAAATTGGCAATAACTGCTCAACTTGTACATTAAGGTCGCATCTAAAGCCAACTATACAAAATCTAAAAATCTGTGAGAAGATTGGTTGGCACCAGCAGATAGCATATATTTTTGTGTACTTTTGAGCCAATTTTTGTGCATATCAATGCCATATTAAGAAAATTCCATCGTGGGAACAAATTGGCAATAACTGCTCAACTTGTACATTAAGGTCGCATCTAAAGCCAACTATACAAAATCTAAAAATCTGGGAGAAGATTGGTTGGCACCAGCAGATAGCATATATTTTTGTGTACTTTTGTGCTAACTTTTGTGCATATCAATGTCATATTAAGAAAATTCCATCGTGGGAACAAATTGGCAATAACTGCTCAACTTGTACATTAAGGTCGCATCTAAAGCCAACTATACAAAATCTAAAAATCTGTGAGAAGATTGGTTGGCACCAGCAGATAGCATTTATTTTGGTGTACTTTTGAGCCAATTTTTTTGCATATCAATGCCATATTAAGAAAATTCCATCGTGGGAACAAATTGCCAATAACTGCTCAACTTGTACATTAAGGTCGCATCTAAAGCCAACTATACAAAATCTAAATATCTATGAGAAGATTGGTTGGCACCTGCAGATAGCATATATTTGTGTGTACTTTTGAGCCAATTTTTGTGCATATCAATGCCATATTAAGAAAATTCCATCGTGGGAACAAATTGGCAATAACTGCTCAACTTGTACATTAAGGTCGCATCTAAAGCCAACTATACAAAATCTAAAAATCTGTGAGAAGATTGGTTGGCACCAGCAGATAGCATATATTTTTGTGTACTTTTGAGCCAATTTTTGTGCATATCAATGCCATATTAAGAAAATTCCATCGTGGGAACAAATTGGCAATAACTGCTCAACTTGTACATTAATGTCGCATCTAAAGCCAACTATACAAAATCTAAAAATCTGTGAGAAGATTGGTTGGCACCAGCAGATAGCATATATTTTTGTGTACTCTTGAGCCAATTTGTTTGCATATCAATGCCATATGAAGAAAATTCCATCGTGGGAACAAATTGGCAATAACTGCTCAACTTGTACATTAACGTCGCATCTAAAGCCAACTATACAAAATCTAAAAATCTGTGAGAAGATTGGTTGGCACCAGCAGATAGCATATATTTTTGTGTACTTTTGAGCCAATTTTTGTGCATATCAATGCCATATTAAGAAAATTCCATCGTGGGAACAAATTGGCAATAACTGCTCAACTTGTACATTAAGGTCGCATCTAAAGCCAACTATACAAAATCTAAATATCTATGAGAAGATTGGTTGGCACCTGCAGATAGCATATATTTGTGTGTACTTTTGAGCCAATTTTTGTGCATATCAATGCCATGTTAAGAAAATTCCATCGTGGGAACAAATTGGCAATAACTGCTCAACTTGTACATTAAGGTCGCATCTAAAGCCAACTATACAAAATCTAAACATCTGTGAGAAGATTGGTTGGCACCAGCAGATAGCATATATTTTTGTGTACTTTTGAGCCAATTTTTGTGCATATCAATGCCATATTAAGAAAATTCCATCGTGGGAACAAATTGGCAATAACTGCTCAACTTGTACATTAATGTCGCATCTAAAGCCAACTATACAAAATCTAAAAATCTGTGAGAAGATTGGTTGGCACCAGCAGATAGCATATATTTTTGTGTACTCTTGAGCCAATTTGTTTGCATATCAATGCCATATGAAGAAAATTCCATCGTGGGAACAAATTGGCAATAACTGCTCAACTTGTACATTAAGGTCGCATCTAAAGCCAACTATACAAAATCTAAAAATCTGTGAGAAGATTGGTTGGCACCAGCAGATAGCATATATTTGTGTGTACTTTTGAGCCAATTTTTGTGCATATCAATGCCATATTAAGAAAATTCCATCGTGGGAACAAATTGGCAATAACTGCTCAACTTGTACATTAAGGTCGCATCTAAAGCCAACTATACAAAATCTAAAAATCTGTGAGAAGATTGGTTGGCATCAGCAAATAGCATATATTTTTGTGTACTTTTGAGCCAATTTTTGTGCATATCAATGCCATATTAAGAAAATTCCATCGTGGGAACAAATTGGCAATAACTGCTCAACTTGTACATTAAGGTCGCATCTAAAGCCAACTATACAAAATCTAAAAATCTGGGAGAAGATTGGTTGGCACCAGCAGATAGCATATATTTTTGTGTACTTTTGTGCTAACTTTTGTGCATATCAATGTCATATTAAGAAAATTCCATCGTGGGAACAAATTGGCAATAACTGCTCAACTTGTACATTAAGGTCGCATCTAAAGCCAACTATACAAAATCTAAAAATCTGTGAGAAGATTTGTTGGCACCAGCAGAAAGCATATATTTTTGTGTACTTTTGAGCCAATTTTTCTGCATATCAATGCCATATTTAGAAAATTCCATCTTGGGAACAAATTTGCAATAACTGCTCAACTTGTACATTAAGGTCGCATCTAAAGCCAACTATACAAAATCTAAAAATCTGTGAGAAGATTGGTTGGCACCAGCAGATAGCATATATTTTTGTGTACTTTTGAGCCAATTTTTGTGCATATCAATGCCATATTAAGAAAATTCCAGCGTGGGAACAAATTGGCAATAACTGCTCAACTTGTACATTAAGGTCGCATCTAAAGCCAACTATACAAAATCTAAAAATCTGTGAGAAGATTGGTTGGCACCAGCAGCTAGCATATATTTTTGTGCACTTTTGAGCCAATTTTTGTGCATATCAATGCCATATTAAGAAAATTCCATCGTGGGAACAAATTGGCAATAACTGCTCAACTTGTACATTAAGGTCGCATCTAAAGCCAATTTTACAAAATCTAAAAATCTGTGAGAAGATTGGTTGGCACCAGCAGATAGCATATATTTTTGTGCACTTTTGAGCCATTTTTTTTGCATATCAATGCCATATTAAGAAAATTCCATCGTGGGAACAAATTGGCAATAACTGCTCAACTTGTACATTAAGGTCGCATCTAAAGCCAACTTTACAAAATCTAAAAATCTGTGAGAAGATTGGTTGGCACCAGCAGATAGCATATATTTTTGTGTGCTTTTGAGCCAATTTTTGTGTATATCAATGCCATATTAAGAAAATTCCATCGTGGGAACAAATTGGCAATAACTGCTCAACTTGTACATTAAGGTCGCATCTAAAGCCAACTATACAAAATCTAAAAATCTGTGAGAAGATTGGTTGGCACCAGCAGATAGCATAAATTTTTGTGTACTTTTGAGCCAATTTTTGTGCATATCAATGCCATATTAAGAAACTTCCATCGTGGGAACAAATTGGCAATAACTGCTCAACTTGTACATTCAGATCGCATCTAAAGCCAACTATACAAAATCTAAAAATCTGGGAGAAGATTGGTTGGCACCAGCAGATAGCATATATTTTTGTGTACTTTTGAGCCAATTTTTGTGCATATCAATGCCATATTAAGAAAATTCCATCGTGGGAACAAATTGGCAATAACTGCTCAACTTGTACATTAAGGTCGCATCAAAAGCCAACTATACAAAATCTAAAAATCTGGGAGAAGATTGGTTGGCACCAGCAGATAGCATATATTTTTGTGTACTTTTGAGCCAATTTTTGTGCATATCAATGCCATATTAAGAAAATTCCATCGTGGGAACAAATTGGCAATAACTGCTTAACTTGTACATTAAGGTCGCATCAAAAGCCAACTATACAAAATCTAAAAATCTGGGAGAAGATTGGTTGGCACCAGCAGATAGCATATATTTTTGTGTACTTTTGAGCCAATTTTTGGCATATCAATGCCATATTAAGAAAATTCCATCGTGGGAACAAATTGGCAATAACTGCTCAACTTGTACATTAAGGTCGCATCTAAAGCCAACTATACAAAATCTAAAAATCTGTGAGAAGATTGGTTGGCACCAGCAGATAGTATATATTTTTGTGTACTTTTGAGCCAATTTTTGTGCATATCAATGCCATATTAAGAAAATTCCATCGTGGGAACCAATTGGCAATAACTGCTCAACTTGTACATTGAGGTTGCATCTAAAGCCAACTATACAAAATCTAAAAATCTGTGAGAAGAGTGGTTGGCACCAGCAGATAGCATATATTTTTGTGTACTTTTGAGCCAAGTTTTGTGCATATCAATGCCATGTTAAGAAAATTCCATCGTGGGAACAAATTGGCAATAACTGTTCAACTTGTACATTAAGGTCGCATCTAAAGCCAACTATACAAAATCTAAAAATCTGTGAGAAGATTGGTTGGCACCAGCAGATAGCATATATTTTTGTGTACTTTTGAGCCAATTTTTGTGTATATCAATGCCATATTAAGAAAATTCCATCGTGGGAACAACTTGGCAATAACTGCTCAACTTGTACATTAAGGTCGCATCTAAAGCCAACTATACAAAATCTAAAAATCTGTGAGAAGATTGGTTGGCACCAGCAGATAGCATATATTTTTGTGTAGTTTTGAGCCAATTTTTGTGCATATCAATGCCATATTAAGAAAATTCCATCGTGGGAACAAATTGGCAATAACTGCTCAACTTGTACATTAAGGTCGCATCTAAAGCCAACTATACAAAATCTAAAAATCTGTGAGAAGATTGGTTGGCACTAGCAGATAGCATATATTGTTGTGTACTTTTGAGGCAATTTGTGTGCATATCAATGCCATATTAAGAAAATTCCATCGTGGGAACAAATTGGCAATAACTGCTCAACTTGTACATTAAGGTCGCATCTAAAGCCAACTATACAACATCTAAAAATCTGTGAGAAGATTGATTGGCACCAGCAGATAGCATTTATTGTTGTGTCCTTTTGAGCCAATTTTTGTGCATATCAATGCCATATTAAGAAAATTCCATCGTGGGAACAAATTTGCAATAACTGTTCAACTTGTACATTAAGGTCGCATCTAAAGCCAACTATACAAAATCTAAAAATCTGTGAGAAGATTTGTTGGCACCAGCAGATAGCATATATTTTTGTGTACTTTTGAGCCAATTTTTGTGCATATCAATGCCATATTAAGAAAATTCCATTGTGGGAACAACTTGGCAATAACTGCTCAACTTGTACATTAAGGTCGCATCTAAAGCCAACTATACAAAATCTAAAAATCTGTGAGAAGATTGGTTGGCACCAGCAGATAGCATATATTTGTGTGTACTTTTGAGCCAATTTTTGTGCATATCAATGCCATATTAAGAAAATTCCATCGTGGGAACAAATTGGCAATAACTGCTCAACTTGTACATTAAGGTCGCATCTAAAGCCAACTATACAAAATCTAAACATCTGTGAGAAGATTGGTTGGCACCAGCAGATAGCATATATTTTTGTGTACTTTTGAGCCAATTTTTGTGCATATCAATGCCATATTAAGAAAATTCCATCGTGGGAACAAATTGGCAATAACTGCTCAACTTGTACATTCAGATCGCATCTAAAGCCAACTATACAAAATCTAAAAATCTGGGAGAAGATTGGTTGGCACCAGCAGATAGCATATATTTTTGTGTACTTTTGAGCCAATTTTTGTGCATATCAATGCCATATTAAGAAAATTCCATCGTGGGAACAAATTGGCAATAACTGCTCAACTTGTACATTAAGGTCGCATCAAAAGCCAACTATACAAAATCTAAAAATCTGGGAGAAGATTGGTTGGCACCAGCAGATAGCATATATTTTTGTGTACTTTTGAGCCAATTTTTGGGCATATCGATGCCATATTAAGAAAATTCCATCGTGGGAACAAATTGGCAATAACTGCTCAACTTGTACATTAAGGTCGCATCTAAAGCCAACTATACAAAATCTAAAAATCTGTGAGAAGATTGGTTGGCACCAGCAGATAGTATATATTTTTGTGTACTTTTGAGCCAATTTTTGTGCATATCAATGCCATATTAAGAAAATTCCATCGTGGGAACAAATTGGCAATAACTGCTCAACTTGTACATTGAGGTTGCATCTAAAGCCAACTATACAAAATCTAAAAATCTGTGAGAAGAGTGGTTGGCACCAGCAGATAGCATATATTTTTGTGTACTTTTGAGCCAAGTTTTGTGCATATCAATGCCATGTTAAGAAAATTCCATCGTGGGAACAAATTGGCAATAACTGTTCAACTTGTACATTAAGGTCGCATCTAAAGCCAACTATACAAAATCTAAAAATCTGTGAGAAGATTGGTTGGCACCAGCAGATAGCATATATTTTTGTGTACTTTTGAGCCAATTTTTGTGTATATCAATGCCATATTAAGAAAATTCCATCGTGGGAACAACTTGGCAATAACTGCTCAACTTGTACATTAAGGTCGCATCTAAAGCCAACTATACAAAATCTAAAAATCTGTGAGAAGATTGGTTGGCACCAGCAGATAGCATATATTTTTGTGTAGTTTTGAGGCAATTTTTGTGCATATCAATGCCATATTAAGAAAATTCCATCGTGGGAACAAATTGGCAATAACTGCTCAACTTGTACATTAAGGTCGCATCTAAAGCCAACTATACAAAATCTAAAAATCTGTGAGAAGATTGGTTGGCACTAGCAGATAGCATATATTTTTGTGTACTTTTGAGGCAATTTTTGTGCATATCAATGCCATATTAAGAAAATTCCATCGTGGGAACAAATTGGCAATAACTGCTCAACTTGTACATTAAGGTCGCATCTAAAGCCAACTATACAACATCTAAAAATCTGTGAGAAGATTGATTGGCACCAGCAGATAGCATTTATTGTTGTGTCCTTTTGAGCCAATTTTTGTGCATATCAATGCCATATTAAGAAAATTCCATCGTGGGAACAAATTTGCAATAACTGTTCAACTTGTACATTAAGGTCGCATCTAAAGCCAACTATACAAAATCTAAAAATCTGTGAGAAGATTGGTTGGCACCAGCAGATAGCATTATTTTTGTGTACTTTTGAGCCAATTTTTGTGCATATCAATGCCATATTAAGAAAATTCCATTGTGGGAACAACTTGGCAATAACTGCTCAACTTGTACATTAAGGTCGCATCTAAAGCCAACTATACAAAATCTAAAAATCTGTGAGAAGATTGGTTGGCACCAGCAGATAGCATATATTTGTGTGTACTTTTGAGCCAATTTTTGTGCATATCAATGCCATATTAAGAAAATTCCATCGTGGGAACAAATTGGCAATAACTGCTCAACTTGTACATTAAGGTCGCATCTAAAGCCAACTATACAAAATCTAAACATCTGTGAGAAGATTGGTTGGCACCAGCAGATAGCATATATTTTTGTGTACTTTTGAGGCAATTTTTGTGCATATCAATGCCATATTAAGAAAATTCCATCGTGGGAACAAATTGGCAATAACTGCTCAACTTGTACATTAAGGTCGCATCAAAAGCCAACTTTACAAAATCTAAAAATCTGTGAGAAGATTGGTTGGCACCAGCAGATAGCATATATTTTTGTGTACTTTTGAGCCAATTTTTGTGCATATCAATGCCATATTAAGAAAATTCCATCGTGGGAACAAATTGGCAATAACTGCTCAACTTGTACATTAAGGTCGCATCTAAAGCCAACTATACAAAATCTAAAAATCTGTGAGAAGATTGGTTGGCACCAGCAGATAGCATATATTTTTGTGTACTTTTGAGCCAATTTTTGTGCATATCAATGCCATGTTAAGAAAATTCCATCGTGGGAACAAATTGGCAATAACTGCTCAACTTGTACATTAAGGTCGCATCTAAAGCCAACTATACAAAATCTAAAAATCTGTGAGAAGATTGGTTGGCACCAGAAGATAGCATATATTTTTGTGTACTTTTGAGGCAATTTTTGTGCATATCAATGCCATATTAAGAAAATTCCATCGTGGGAACAAATTGGCAATAACTGCTCAACTTGTACATTAAGGTCGCATCTAAAGCCAACTATACAACATCTAAAAATCTGTGAGAAGATTGATTGGCACCAGCAGATAGCATTTATTGTTGTGTTCTTTTGAGCCAATTTTTGTGCATATCAATGCCATATTAAGAAAATTCCATCGTGGGAACAAATTTGCAATAACTGTTCAACTTGTACATTAAGGTCGCATCTAAAGCCAACTATACAAAATCTAAAAATCTGTGAGAAGATTGGTTGGCACCAGCAGATAGCATATATTTTTGTGTACTTTTGAGCCAATTTTTGTGCATATCAATGCCATATTAAGAAAATTCCATTGTGGGAACAACTTGGCAATAACTGCTCAACTTGTACATTAAGGTCGCATCTAAAGCCAACTATACAAAATCTAAAAATCTGTGAGAAGATTGGTTGGCACCAGCAGATAGCATATATTTGTGTGTACTTTTGAGCCAATTTTTGTGCATATCAATGCCATATTAAGAAAATTCCATCGTGGGAACAAATTGGCAATAACTGTTCAACTTGTACATTAAGGTCGCATCTAAAGCCAACTATACAAAATCTAAAAATCTGTGAGAAGATTGGTTGGCACCAGCAAAAAGCATATATTTTTGTGTACTTTTGAGCCAATTTTTGTGCATATCAATGCCATATTAAGAAAATTCCATCGTGGGAACAAATTGGCAATAACTGCTCAACTTGTACATTAAGGTCGCATCTAAAGCCAACTATACAAAATCTAAAAATCTGTGAGAAGATTGGTTGGCACCAGCAGATAGCATATATTTTTGTGTACTTTTGAGCCAATTTTTGTGCATATCAATGCCATATTAAGAAAATTCCAGCGTGGGAACAAATTGGCAATAACTGCTTTACTTGTACATTAAGGTCGCATCTAAAGCCAACTATACAAAATCTAAAAATATGTGACAAGATTGGTTGGCACCAGCAGATAGCATATATTTTTGTGTACTTTTGAGGCAAGTTTTGTGCATATCAATGCCATATTAAGAAAATTCCATCGTGGGAACCAATTGGCAATAACTGCTCAACTTGTACATTAAGGTCGCATCAAAAGCCAACTATACAAAATCTAAAAATCTGTGAGAAGATTGGTTGGCACCAGCAGATAGCATATATTTTGAGCCAATTTTTTTGCATATCAATGCCATATTAAGAAAATTCCATCGTGGGAACAAATTGGCAATAACTGCTCAACTTGTACATTAAGGTCGCATCTAAAGCCAATTTTACAAAATCTAAAAATCTGTGAGAAGATTGGTTGGCACCAGCAGATAGCATATATTTTTGTGTACTTTTGAGCCAATTTTTTTGCATATCAATGCCATATTAAGAAAATTCCATCGTGGGAACAAATTGGCAATAACTGCTCAACTTGTACATTAAGGTCGCATCTAAAGCCAACTATACAAAATCTAAAAATCTGTGAGAAGATTGGTTGGCACCAGCAGATAGCATATATTTTTGTGTACTTTTGAGCCAATTTTTGTGCATATCAATGCCATGTTAAGAAAATTCCATCGTGGGAACAAATTGGCAATAACTGCTCAACTTGTACATTAAGGTCGCATCTAAAGCCAACTATACAAAATCTAAAAATCTGTGAGAAGATTGGTTGGCACCAGCAGATAGCATATATTTTTGTGTACTTTTGAGGCAATTTTTGTGCATATCAATGCCATATTAAGAAAATTCCATCGTGGGAACAAATTGGCAATAACTGCTCAACTTGTACATTAAGGTCGCATCTAAAGCCAACTATACAACATCTAAAAATCTGTGAGAAGATTGATTGGCACCAGCAGATAGCATTTATTGTTGTGTCCTTTTGAGCCAATTTTTGTGCATATCAATGCCATATTAAGAAAATTCCATCGTGGGAACAAATTTGCAATAACTGTTCAACTTGTACATTAAGGTCGCATCTAAAGCCAACTATACAAAATCTAAAAATCTGTGAGAAGATTGGTTGGCACCAGCAGATAGCATATATTTTTGTGTACTTTTGAGCCAATTTTTGTGCATATCAATGCCATATTAAGAAAATTCCATTGTGGGAACAACTTGGCAATAACTGCTCAACTTGTACATTAAGGTCGCATCTAAAGCCAACTATACAAAATCTAAAAATCTGTGAGAAGATTGGTTGGCACCAGCAGATAGCATATATTTGTGTGTACTTTTGAGCCAATTTTTGTGCATATCAATGCCATATTAAGAAAATTCCATCGTGGGAACAAATTGGCAATAACTGCTCAACTTGTACATTAAGGTCGCATCTAAAGCCAACTATACAAAATCTAAAAATCTGTGAGAAGATTGGTTGGCACCAGCAGATAGCATATATTTTTGTGTACTTTTGAGCCAATTTTTGTGCATATCAATGCCATATTAAGAAAATTCCATCGTGGGAACAAATTGGCAATAACTGCTCAACTTGTACATTAAGGTCGCATCAAAAGCCAACTTTACAAAATCTAAAAATCTGTGAGAAGATTGGTTGGCACCAGCAGATAGCATATATTTTTGTGTACTTTTGAGCCAATTTTTGTGCATATCAATGCCATGTTAAGAAAATTCCATCGTGGGAACAAATTGGCAATAACTGCTCAACTTGTACATTAAGGTCGCATCTAAAGCCAACTATACAAAATCTAAAAATCTGTGAGAAGATTGGTTGGCACCAGCAGATAGCATATATTTTTGTGTACTTTTGAGCCAATTTTTGTGCATATCAATGCCATATTAAGAAAATTCCATCGTGGGAACAAATTGGCAATAACTGCTCAACTTGTACATTAATGTCGCATCTAAAGCCAACTATACAAAATCTAAAAATCTGTGAGAAGATTGGTTGGCACCAGCAGATAGCATATATTTTTGAGTACTCTTGAGCCAATTTTTGTGCATATCAATGCCATATGAAGAAAATTCCATCGTGGGAACAAATTGGCAATAACTGCTCAACTTGTACATTAAGGTCGCATCTAAAGCCAACTATACAAAATCTAAAAATCTGTGAGAAGATTGGTTGGCACCAGCAGATAGCATAAATTTTATTGTACTTTTGAGCCAATTTTTGTGCATATCAATGCCATATTAAGAAAATTCCATCGTGGGAACAAATTGGCAATAACTGCTCAACTTGTACATTAAGGTCGCATCTAAAGCCAACTATACAAAATCTAAAAATCTGTGAGAAGATTGGTTGGCACCAGCAGATAGCATATATTTTTGTGTACTTTTGAGCCAATTTTTGTGCATATCAATGTCATATTAAGAAAATTCCATCGTGGGAACAAATTGGCAATAACTGCTCAACTTGTACATTAAGGTCGCATCTAAAGCCAACTATACAAAATCTAAAAATCTGTGAGAAGATTGGTTGGCACCAGCAAAAAGCATATATTTATGTGTACTTTTGAGCCAATTTTTCTGCATATCAATGCCATATTTAGAAAATTCCATCTTGGGAACAAATTTGCAATAACTGCTCAACTTGTACATTAAGGTCGCATCTAAAGCCAACTATACAAAATCTAAAAATCTGTGAGAAGATTGGTTGGCACCAGCAGATAGCATATATTTTTGTGTACTTTTGAGCCAATTTTTGTGCATATCAATGCCATATTAAGAAAATTCCAGCGTGGGAACAAATTGGCAATAACTGCTCAACTTGTACATTAAGGTCGCATCTAAAGCCAACTATACAAAATCTAAAAATATGTGACAAGATTGGTTGGCACCAGCAGATAGCATATATTTTTGTGTACTTTTGAGGCAATTTTTGTGCATATCAATGCCATATTAAGAAAATTCCATCGTGGGAACCAATTGGCAATAACTGCTCAACTTGTACATTATGGTCGCATCAAAAGCCAACTATACAAAATCTAAAAATCTGTGAGAAGATTGGTTGGCACCAGCAGATAGCATATATTTTGAGGCAATTTTTGTGCATATCAATGCCATATTAAGAAAATTCCATCGTGGGAACAAATTGGCAATAACTGCTCAACTTGTACATTAAGGTCGCATCTAAAGCCAATTTTACAAAATCTAAAAATCTGTGAGAAGATTGGTTGGCACCAGCAGATAGCATATATTTTTGTGCACTTTTGAGCCAATTTTTTTGCATATCAATGCCATATTAAGAAAATTCCATCGTGGGAACAAATTGGCAATAACTGCTCAACTTGTACATTTAGGTCGTATCTAAAGCCAACTTTACAAAATCTAAAAATCTGTGAGAAGATTGGTTGGCACCAGCAGATAGCATATTTTTGTGTGTACTTTTGAGCCAATTTCTGTGCATATCAATGCCATATTAAGAAAATTACATCGTGGGAATTAATTGGCAATAACTGCTCAACTTGTACATTAAGGTCGCATCTAAAGCCAACTATACAAAATCTAAAAATCTGTGAGAAGATTGGTTGGCACCAGCAGATAGCATATATTTTTGTGTACTTTTGAGGCAATTTTTGTGTATATCAATGCCATATTAAGAAAATTCCATCGTGGGAACAACTTGGCAATAACTGCTCAACTTGTACATTAAGGTCGCATCTAAAGCCAACTATACAAAATCTAAAAATCTGTGAGAAGATTGGTTGGCACCAGCAGATAGCATATATTTTTGTGTAGTTTTGAGCCAATTTTTGTGCATATCAATGCCATATTAAGAAAATTCCATCGTGGGAACAAATTGGCAATAACTGCTCAACTTGTACATTAAGGTCGCATCTAAAGCCAACTATACAAAATCTAAAAATCTGTGAGAAGATTGGTTGGCACTAGCAGATAGCATATATTTTTGTGTACTTTTGAGGCAATTTTTGTGCATATCAATGCCATATTAAGAAAATTCAATCGTGGGAACAAATTGGCAATAACTGCTCAACTTGTACATTAAGGTCGCATCTAAAGCCAACTATACAACATCTAAAAATCTGTGAGAAGATTGATTGGCACCAGCAGATAGCATTTATTGTTGTGTCCTTTTGAGCCAATTTTTTTGCATATCAATGCCATATTAAGAAAATTCCATCGTGGGAACCAATTGGCAATAACTGCTCAACTTGTACATTAAGGTCGCATCAAAAGCCAACTATACAAAATCTAAAAATCTGTGAGAAGATTGGTTGGCACCAGCAGATAGCATATATTTTGAGCCAATTTTTTTGCATATCAATGCCATATTAAGAAAATTCCATCGTGGGAACAAATTGGCAATAACTGCTCAACTTGTACATTAAGGTCGCATCTAAAGCCAATTTTACAAAATCTAAAAATCTGTGAGAAGATTGGTTGGCACCAGCAGATAGCATATATTTTTGTGCACTTTTGAGCCAATTTTTTTGCATATCAATGCCATATTAAGAAAATTCCATCGTGGGAACAAATTGGCAATAACTGCTCAACTTGTACATTAAGGTCGTATCTAAAGCCAACTTTACAAAATCTAAAAATCTGTGAGAAGATTGGTTGGCACCAGCAGATAGCATATTTTTGTGTGTACTTTTGAGCCAATTTCTGTGCATATCAATGCCATATTAAGAAAATTACATCGTGGGAATTAATTGGCAATAACTGCTCAACTTGTACATTAAGGTCGCATCTAAAGCCAACTATACAAAATCTAAAAATCTGTGAGAAGATTGGTTGGCACCAGGAGATAGCATATATTTTTGTGTACTTTTGAGCCAATTTTTGTGCATATCAATGCCATGTTAAGAAAATTCCATCGTGGGAACAAATTGGCAATAACTGCTCAACTTGTACATTAAGGTCGCATCTAAAGCCAACTATACAAAATCTAAAAATCTGTGAGAAGATTGGTTGGCACCAGCAGATAGCATATATTTTTGTGTACTTTTGAGCCAATTTTTGTGTATATCAATGCCATATTAAGAAAATTCCATCGTGGGAACAACTTGGCAATAACTGCTCAACTTGTACATTAAGGTCGCATCTAAAGCCAACTATACAAAATCTAAAAATCTGTGAGAAGATTGGTTGGCACCAGCAGATAGCATATATTTTTGTGTAGTTTTGAGCCAATTTTTGTGCATATCAATGCCATATTAAGAAAATTCCATCGTGGGAACAAATTGGCAATAACTGCTCAACTTGTACATTAAGGTCGCATCTAAAGCCAACTATACAACATCTAAAAATCTGTGAGAAGATTGATTGGCACCAGCAGATAGCATTTATTGTTGTGTCCTTTTGAGCCAATTTTTGTGCATATCAATGCCATATTAAGAAAATTCCATCGTGGGAACAAATTTGCAATAACTGCTCAACTTGTACATTAAGGTCGCATCTAAAGCCAACTATACAAAATCTAAAAATCTGTGAGAAGATTGGTTGGCACCAGCAGATAGCATATATTTTTGTGTACTTTTGAGCCAATCTTTTTGCATATCAATGCCATATTAAGAAAATTCCATTGTGGGAACAACTTGGCAATAACTGCTCAACTTGTACATTAAGGTCGCATCTAAAGCCAACTATACAAAATCTAAAAATCTGTGAGAAGATTGGTTGGCACCAGCAGATAGCATATATTTTTGTGTACTTTTGAGCCAATTTTTGTGCATATCAATGCCATATTAAGAAAATTCCATCGTGGGAACAAATTGGCAATAACTGCTCAACTTGTACATTAAGGTCGCATCAAAAGCCAACTTTACAAAATCTAAAAATCTGAGAGAAGATTGGTTGGCACCAGCAGATAGCATATATTTTTGTGTACTTTTGAGCCAATTTTTTTGCATATCAATGCCATATTAAGAAAATTCCATCGTGGGAACAAATTGGCAATAACTGCTCAACTTGTACATTAAGGTCGCATCTAAAGCCAACTATACAAAATCTAAAAATCTGTGAGAAGATTGGTTGGCACCAGCAGATAGCATATATTTTTGTGTACTTTTGAGCCAATTTTTGTGCATATCAATGCCATGTTAAGAAAATTCCATCGTGGGAACAAATTGGCAATAACTGCTCAACTTGTACATTAAGGTCGCATCTAAAGCCAACTATACAAAATCTAAAAATCTGTGAGAAGATTGGTTGGCACCAGCAGATAGCATATATTTTTGTGTACTTTTGAGCCAATTTTTTTGCATATCAATGCCATATTAAGAAAATTCCATCGTGGGAACAAATTGGCAATAACTGCTCAACTTGTACATTAAGGTCGCATCAAAAGCCAACTATACAAAATCTAAAAATCTGTGAGAAGATTGGTTGGCACCAGCAGATAGCATATATTTTTGTGTATTTTTGAGCCAATTTTTGTGCATATCAATGTCATATTAAGAAAATTCCATCGTGGGAACAAATTGGCAATAACTGCTCAACTTGTACATTAAGGTCGCATCTAAAGCCAACTATACAAAATCTAAAAATCTGTGAGAAGATTGGTTGGCACCAGCAAAAAGCATATATTTATGTGTACTTTTGAGCCAATTTTTCTGCATATCAATGCCATATTTAGAAAATTCCATCTTGGGAACAAATTTGCAATAACTGCTCAACTTGTACATTAAGATCGCATCTAAAGCCAACTATACAAAATCTAAAAATCTGTGAGAAGATTGGTTGGCACCAGCAGATAGCATATATTTTTGTGTACTTTTGAGCCAATTGTTGTGCATATCAATGCCATATTAAGAAAATTCCATCGTGGGAACAAATTGGCAATAACTGCTCAACTTGTACATTAAGGTCGCATCTAAAGCCAACTATACAAAATCTAAAAATATGTGACAAGATTGGTTGGCACCAGCAGATAGCATATATTTTTGTGTACTTTTGAGGCAATTTTTGTGCATATCAATGCCATATTAAGAAAATTCCATCGTGGGAACCAATTGGCAATAACTGCTCAACTTGTACATTAAGGTCGCATCTAAAGCCAACTATACAAAATCTAAAAATATGTGACAAGATTGGTTGGCACCAGCAGATAGCATATATTTTTGTGTACTTTTGAGCCAATTTTTGTGCATATCAATGCCATATTAAGAAAATTCCATCGTGGGAACCAATTGGCAATAACTGCTCAACTTGTACATTAAGGTCGCATCAAAAGCCAACTATACAAAATCTAAAAATCTGTGAGAAGATTGGTTGGCACCAGCAGATAGCATATATTTTGAGCCAATTTTTTTGCATATCAATGCCATATTAAGAAAATTCCATCGTGGGAACAAATTGGCAATAACTGCTCAACTTGTACATTAAGGTCGCATCTAAAGCCAATTTTACAAAATCTAAAAATCTGTGAGAAGATTGGTTGGCACCAGCAGATAGCATATATTTTTGTGCACTTTTGAGCCATCTTTTTTGCATATCAATGCCATATTAAGAAAATTCCATCGTGGGAACAAATTGGCAATAACTGCTCAACTTGTACATTTAGGTCGTATCTAAAGCCAACTTTACAAAATCTAAAAATCTGTGAGAAGATTGGTTGGCACCAGCAGATAGCATATTTTTGTGTGTAATTTTGAGCCAATTTCTGTGCATATCAATGCCATATTAAGAAAATTACATCGTGGGAATTAATTGGCAATAACTGCTCAACTTGTACATTAAGGTCGCATCTAAAGCCAACTATACAAAATCTAAAAATCTGTGAGAAGATTGGTTGGCACCAGCAGATAGCATATATTTTTGTGTACTTTTGAGCCAATTTTTGTGCATATCAATGCCATATTAAGAAACTTCCATCATGGGAACAAATTGGCAATAACTGCTCAACTTGTACATTAAGATCGCATCTAAAGCCAACTATACAAAATCTAAAAATCTGTGAGAAGATTGGTTGGCACCAGCAGATAGCATATATTTTTGTGTACTTTTGAGCCAATTTTTGT
The DNA here is from genome assembly GCA_916613615.1 of Steromphala cineraria. Taxonomy (NCBI): domain Eukaryota; kingdom Metazoa; phylum Mollusca; class Gastropoda; order Trochida; family Trochidae; genus Steromphala; species Steromphala cineraria. Next base: position 28,287,182 of record OU744721.1, read on the forward strand.
GCATATCAATGCCATATTAAGAAAATTCCATCGTGGGAATTAATTGGCAATAACTGCTCAACTTGTATATTAAGGTCGCATCTAAAGCCAACTATACAAAATCTAAAAATCTGTGAGAAGATTGGTTGGCACCAGCAGATAGCATATATTTTTGTGTACTTTTGAGCCAATTTTTGTGCATATCAATGCCATATTAAGAAAATTCCATCGTGGGAACAAATTGGCAATAACTGCTCAACTTGTACATTAAGGTCGCATCTAAAGCCAACTATACAAAATCTAAAAATCTGTGAGAAGATTGGTTGGCACCAGCAGATAGTATATATTTTTGTGTACTTTTGAGCCAATTTTTGTGCATATCAATGCCATATTAAGAAAATTCCATCGTGGGAACAAATTGGCAATAACTGCTCAACTTGTACATTGAGGTCGCATCTAAAGCCAACTATACAAAATCTAAAAATATGTGACAAGATTGGTTGGCACCAGCAGATAGCATATATTTTTGTGCACTTTTGAGCCAATTTTTGTGCATATTAATGCCATATTAAGAAAATTCCATCGTGGGAACAAATTGGCAATAACTGCTCAACTTGTACATTAAGGTCGCATCTAAAGCCAACTATACAAAATCTAAAAATCTGTGAGAAGATTGGTTGGCACCAGCAGATAGTATATATTTTTGTGTACTTTTGAGCCAATTTTTGTGCATATCAATGCCATATTAAGAAAATTCCATCGTGGGAACCAATTGGCAATAACTGCTCAACTTGTACATTAAGGTCGCATCAAAAGCCAACTATACAAAATCTAAAAATCTGTGAGAAGATTGGTTGGCACCAGCAGATAGCATATATTTTTGTGTACTTTTGAGCTAATTTTTGTGCATATCAATGTCATATTAAGAAAATTCCATCGTGGGAACAAATTGGCAATAACTGCTCAACTTGTACATTAAGGTCGCATCTAAAGCCAACTATACAAAATCTAAAAATCTGTGAGAAGATTGGTTGGCACCAGCAAAAAGCATATATTTATGTGTACTTTTGACCCAATTTTTCTGCATATCAATGCCATATTTAGAAAATTCCATCTTGGGAACAAATTTGCAATAACTGCTCAACTTGTACATTAAGGTCGAATCTAAAGCCAACTATACAAAATCTAAAAATCTGTGAGAAGATTGGTTGGCACCAGCAGATAGCATATATTTTTGTGTACTTTTGAGCCAATTTTTGTGCATATCAATGCCATATTAAGAAAATTCCATCGTGGGAACAAATTGGCAATAACTGCTCAACTTGTACATTAAGGTCGCATCTAAAGCCAACTATACAAAATCTAAAAATATGTGACAAGATTGGTTGGCACCAGCAGATAGCATATATTTTTGTGTACTTTTGAGGCAATTTTTGTGCATATCAATGCCATATTAAGAAAATTCCATCGTGGGAACCAATTGGCAATAACTGCTCAACTTGTACATTAAGGTCGCATCAAAAGCCAACTATACAAAATCTAAAAATCTGTGAGAAGATTGGTTGGCACCAGCAGATAGCATATATTTTGAGCCAATTTATTTGCATATCAATGCCATATTAAGAAAATTCCATCGTGGGAACAAATTGGCAATAACTGCTCAACTTGTACATTAAGGTCGCATCTAAAGTCAATTTTACAAAATCTAAAAATCTGTGAGAAGATTGGTTGGCACCAGCAGATAGCATATATTTTTGTGCACTTTTGAGCCATCTTTTTTGCATATCAATGCCATATTAAGAAAATTCCATCGTGGGAACAAATTGGCAATAACTGCTCAACTTGTACATTTAAGTCGTATCTAAAGCCAACTTTACAAAATCTAAAAATCTGTGAGAAGATTGGTTGGCACCAGCAGATAGCATATTTTTGTGTGTACTTTTGAGCCAATTTCTGTGCATATCAATGCCATATTAAGAAAATTACATCGTTGGAATTAATTGGCAATAACTGCTCAACTTGTACATTAAGGTCGCATCTAAAGCCAACTATACAAAATCTAAAAATCTGTGAGAAGATTGGTTGGCACCAGCAGATAGCATATATTTTTGTGAACTTTTGAGCCAATTTTTGTGCATATCAATGCCATATTAAGAAACTTCCATCGTGGGAACAAATTGGCAATAACTGCTCAACTTGTACATTAAGATCGCATCTAAAGCCAACTATACAAAATCTAAAAATCTGTGAGAAGATTGGTTGGCACCAGCAGATAGCATATATTTTTGTGTACTTTTGAGCCAATTTTTGTGCATATCAATGCCATATTAAGAAAATTCCATCGTGGGAACAAATTGGCAATAACTGCTCAACTTGTATATTAAGGTCGCATCTAAAGCCAACTATACAAAATCTAAAAATCTGTGAGAAGATTGGTTGGCACCAGCAGATAGCATATATTTTTGTGTACTTTTGAGCCAATTTTTGTGCATATCAATGCCATATTAAGAAAATTCCATCGTGGGAACAAATTGGCAATAACTGCTCAACTTGTACATTAAGGTCGCATCTAAAGCCAACTATACAAAATCTAAAAATCTGTGAGAAGATTGGTTGGCACCAGCAGATAGTATATATTTTTGTGTACTTTTGAGCCAATTTTTGTGCATATCAATGCCATATTAAGAAAATTCCATCGTGGGAACAAATTGGCAATAACTGCTCAACTTGTACATTGAGGTCGCATCTAAAGCCAACTATACAAAATCTAAAAATATGTGAGAAGATTGGTTGGCACCAGCAGATAGTATATATTTTTGTGTACTTTTGAGCCAATTTTTTTGCATATCAATGCCATATTAAGAAAATTCCATCGTGGGAACCAATTGGCAATAACTGCTCAACTTGTACATTAAGGTCGCATCAAAAGCCAACTATACAAAATCTAAAAATCTGTGAGAAGATTGGTTGGCACCAGCAGATAGCATATATTTTTGTGTACTTTTGAGCCAATTTTTTTGCATATCAGTGCCATATTAAGAAAATTCCATCGTGGGAACAAATTGGCAATAACTGCTCAACTTGTACATTAAGATCGCATCTAAAGCCAACTATACAAAATCTAAAAATCTGTGAGAAGATTGGTTGGCACCAGCAGATAGCATATATTTTTGTGTACTTTTGAGCCAATTTTTGTGCATATCAATGCCATATTAAGAAAATTCCATCGTGGGAACAAATTGGCAATAACTGCTCAACTTGTATATTAAGGTCGCATCAAAAGCCAACTATACAAAATCTAAAAATCTGTGAGAAGATTGGTTGGCACCAGCAGATAGCATATATTTTTGTGTACTTTTGAGCCAATTTTTGTGCATATCAATGCCATATTAAGAAAATTCCATCGTGGGAACAAATTGGCAATAACTGCTCAACTTGTACATTAAGGTCGCATCTAAAGCCAACTATACAAAATCTAAAAATCTGTGAGAAGATTGGTTGGCACCAGCAGATAGTATATATTTTTGTGTACTTTTGAGCCAATTTTTGTGCATATCAATGCCATATTAAGAAAATTCCATCGTGGGAACAAATTGGCAATAACTGCTCAACTTGTACATTGAGGTCGCATCTAAAGCCAACTATACAAAATCTAAAACTATGTGACAAGATTGGTTGGCACCAGCAGATATCATATATTTTTGTGCACTTTTGAGCCAATTTTTGTGCATGTTAATGCCATATTAAGAAAATTCCATCGTGGGAACAAATTGGCAATAACTGCTCAACTTGTACATTAAGGTCGCATCTAAAGCCAACTATACAAAATCTAAAAATATGTGAGAAGATTGGTTGGCACCAGCAGATAGCATATATTTTTGTGTACTTTTGAGGCAATTTTTGTGCATATCAATGCCATATTAAGAAAATTCCATCGTGGGAACAAATTGGCAATAACTGCTCAACTTGTACATTAAGGTCGCATCTAAAGCCAATTTTACAAAATCTAAAAATCTGTGAGAAGATTGGTTGGCACCAGCAGATAGCATATATTTTTGTGTACTTTTGAGCCAATTTTTGTGCATATCAATGCCATATTAAGAAAATTCCATCGTGGGAACAAATTGGCAATAACTGCTCAACTTGTACATTAAGGTCGCATCTAAAGCCAACTATACAAAATCTAAAAATCTGTGAGAAGATTGGTTGGCACCAGCAGATAGCATATATTTTTGTGTACTTTTGAGCCAATTTTTGTGCATATCAATGCCATATTAAGAAACTTCCATCGTGGGAACCAATTGGCAATAACTGCTCAACTTGTACATTAAGATCGCATCTAAAGCCAACTATACAAAATCTAAAAATCTGTGAGAAGATTGGTTGGCACCAGCAGATAGCATATATTTTTGTGTACTTTTGAGGCAATTTTTGTGCATATCAATGCCATATTAAGAAAATTCCATCGTGGGAACAAATTGGCAATAACTGCTCAACTTGTATATTAAGGTCGCATCAAAAGCCAACTATACAAAATCTAAAAATCTGTGAGAAGATTGGTTGGCACCAGCAGATAGCATATATTTTTGTGTACTTTTGAGCCAATTTTTGTGCATATCAATGCCATATTAAGAAAATTCCATCGTGGGAACAAATTGGCAATAACTGCTCAACTTGTACATTAAGGTCGCATCTAAAGCCAACTATACAAAATCTAAAAATCTGTGAGAAGATTGGTTGGCACCAGCAGATAGTATATATTTTTGTGTACTTTTGAGCCAATTTTTGTGCATATCAATGCCATATTAAGAAAATTCCATCGTGGGAACAAATTGGCAATAACTGCTCAACTTGTACATTGAGGTCGCATCTAAAGCCAACTATACAAAATCTAAAAATCTGTGAGAAGATTGGTTGGCACCAGCAGATAGCATAAATTTTATTGTACTTTTGAGCCAATTTTTGTGCATATCAATGCCGTATTAAGAAAATTCAATCGTGGGAACAAATTGGCAATAACTGCTCAACTTGTACATTAAGGTCGCATCTAAAGCCAACTATACAAAATCTAAAAATCTGTGAGAAGATTGGTTGGCACCAGCAGATAGCATATATTTTTGTGTACTTTTGAGCCAATTTTTGTGCATATCAATGCCATATTAAGAAAATTCCATCGTGGGAACAAATTGGCAATAACTGCTCAACTTGTACATTAAGGTCGCATCTAAAGCCAACTATACAAAATCTAAAAATCTGTGAGAAGATTGGTTGGCACCAGCAGATAGCATATATTTTTGTGTACTTTTGAGCCAATTTTTGTGCATATCAATGCCATATTAAGAAAATTCCATCGTGGGAACAAATTGGCAATAACTGCTCAACTTGTATATTAAGGTCGCATCAAAAGCCAACTATACAAAATCTAAAAATCTGTGAGAAGATTGGTTGGCACCAGCAGATAGCATATATTTTTGTGTACTTTTGAGCCAATTTTTGTGCATATCAATGCCATATTAAGAAAATTCCATCGTGGGAACAAATTGGCAATAACTGCTCAACTTGTACATTAAGGTCGCATCTAAAGCCAACTATACAAAATCTAAAAATCTGTGAGAAGATTGGTTGGCACCAGCAGATAGTATATATTTTTGTGTACTTTTGAGCCAATTTTTGTGCATATCAATGCCATATTAAGAAAATTCCATCGTGGGAACAAATTGGCAATAACTGCTCAACTTGTACATTGAGGTCGCATCTAAAGCCAACTATACAAAATCTAAAAATCTGTGAGAAGATTGGTTGGCACCAGCAGATAGCATAAATTTTATTGTACTTTTGAGCCAATTTTTGTGCATATCAATGCCGTATTAAGAAAATTCCATCGTGGGAACAAATTGGCAATAACTGCTCAACTTGTACATTAAGGTCGCATCTAAAGCCAACTATACAAAATCTAAAAATCTGTGAGAAGATTGGTTGGCACCAGCAGATAGCATATATTTTTGTGTACTTTTGAGCCAATTTTTGTGCATATCAATGCCATATTAAGAAAATTCCATCGTGGGAACAAATTGGCAATAACTGCTCAACTTGTACATTAAGGTCGCATCTAAAGCCAACTATACAAAATCTAAAAATCTGTGAGAAGATTGGTTGGCACCAGCAGATAGCATATATTTTTGTGTACTTTTGAACCAATTTTTGTGCATATCAATGCCATATTAAGAAAATTCCATCGTGGGAACAAATTGGCAATAACTGCTCAACTTGTATATTAAGGTCGCATCAAAAGCCAACTATACAAAATCTAAAAATCTGTGAGAAGATTGGTTGGCACCAGCAGATAGCATATATTTTTGTGTACTTTTGAGCCAATTTTTGTGCATATCAATGCCATATTAAGAAAATTCCATCGTGGGAACAAATTGGCAATAACTGCTCAACTTGTACATTAAGGTCGCATCTAAAGCCAACTATACAAAATCTAAAAATCTGTGAGAAGATTGGTTGGCACCAGCAGATAGTATATATTTTTGTGTACTTTTGAGCCAATTTTTGTGCATATCAATGCCATATTAAGAAAATTCCATCGTGGGAACAAATTGGCAATAACTGCTCAACTTGTACATTGAGGTCGCATCTAAAGCCAACTATACAAAATCTAAAAATCTGTGAGAAGATTGGTTGGCACCAGCAGATAGTATATATTTGTGTGTACTTTTGAGCAAATTTTTGTGCATATCAATGCCATATTAAGAAAATTCCATCGTGGGAACAAATTGGCAATAACTGCTCAACTTGTACATTGAGGCCGCATCTAAAGCCAACTATACAAAATCTAAAAATATGTGACAAGATTGGTTGGCACCAGCAGATAGCATATATTTTTGTGCACTTTTGAGCCAATTTTTGTGCATATTAATGCCATATTAAGAAAATTCCATCGTGGGAACAAATTGGCAATAACTGCTCAACTTGTACATTAAGGTCGCATCTAAAGCCAACTATACAAAATCTAAAAATCTGTGAGAAGATTGGTTGGCACCAGCAGATAGCATATATTTTTGTGTACTTTTGAGGCAATTTTTGTGCATATCAATGCCATATTAAGAAAATTCCATCGTGGGAACCAATTGGCAATAACTGCTCAACTTGTACATTAAGGTCGCATCAAAAGCCAACTATACAAAATCTAAAAATCTGTGAGAAGATTGGTTGGCACCAGCAGATAGCATATATTTTTGTGTACTTTTGAGCCAATTTTTTTGCATATCAATGCCATATTAAGAAAATTCCATCGTGGGAACAAATTGGCAATAACTGCTCAACTTGTACATTAAGATCGCATCTAAAGCCAACTATACAAAATCTAAAAATCTGTGAGAAGATTGGTTGGCACCAGCAGATAGCATATATTTTTGTGTACTTTTGAGCCAATTTTTGTGCATATCAATACCATATTAAGAAAATTCCATCGTGGGAACAAATTGGCAATAACTGCTCAACTTGTATATTAAGGTCGCATCAAAAGCCAACTATACAAAATCTAAAAATCTGTGAGAAGATTGGTTGGCACCAGCAGATAGCATATATTTTTGTGTACTTTTGAGCCAATTTTTGTGCATATCAATGCCATATTAAGAAAATTCCATCGTGGGAACAAATTGGCAATAACTGCTCAACTTGTACATTAAGGTCGCATCTAAAGCCAATTTTACAAAATCTAAAAATCTGTGAGAAGATTGGTTGGCACCAGCAGATAGCATATATTTTTGTGCACTTTTGAGCCAATTTTTTTGCATATCAATGCCATATTAAGAAAATTCCATCGTGGGAACAAATTGGCAATAACTGCTCAACTTGTACATTTAGGTCGTATCTAAAGCCAACTTTACAAAATCTAAAAATCTGTGAGAAGATTGGTTGGCACCAGCAGATAGCGTATATTTTTGTGTACTATTGAGCCAATTTTTGTGCATATCAATGCCATATTAAGAAAATTCCATCGTGGGAACAAATTGGCAATAACTGCTCAACTTGTACATTAAGGTCGCATCTAAAGCCAACTATACAAAATCTAAAAATCTGTGAGAAGATTGGTTGGCACCAGCAGATAGCATATATTTTTGTGTACTTTTGAGCCAATTTTTGTGCATATCAATGCCATATTAAGAAACTTCCATCGTGGGAACCAATTGGCAATAACTGCTCAACTTGTACATTAAGATCGCATCTAAAGCCAACTATACAAAATCTAAAAATCTGTGAGAAGATTGGTTGGCACCAGCAGATAGCATATATTTTTGTGTACTTTTGAGCCAATTTTTGTGCATATCAATGCCATATTAAGAAAATTCCATCGTGGAGACAAATTGGCAATAACTGCTCAACTTGTATATTAAGGTCGCATCAAAAGCAAACTATACAAAATCTAAAAATCTGTGAGAAGATTGGTTGGCACCAGCAGATAGCATATATTTTTGTGTACTTTTGAGCCAATTTTTGTGCATATCAATGCCATATTAAGAAAATTCCATCGTGGGAACAAATTGGCAATAACTGCTCAACTTGTACATTAAGGTCGCATCTAAAGCCAACTATACAAAATCTAAAAATCTGTGAGAAGATTGGTTGGCACCAGCAGATAGCATATATTTTTGTGTACTTTTGAGCCAATTTTTGTGCATATCAATGCCATATTAAGAAACTTCCATCGTGGGAACCAATTGGCAATAACTGCTCAACTTGTACATTAAGATCGCATCTAAAGCCAACTATACAAAATCTAAAAATCTGTGAGAAGATTGGTTGGCACCAGCAGATAGCATAAATTTTTGTGTACTTTTGAGCCAATTTTTGTGCATATCAATGCCATATTAAGAAACTTCCATCGTGGGAACAAATTGGCAATAACTGCTCAACTTGTACATTCAGATCGCATCTAAAGCCAACTATACAAAATCTAAAAATCTCGGAGAAGATTGGTTGGCACCAGCAGATAGCATATATTTTTGTGTACTTTTGAGCCAATTTTTGTGCATATCAATGCCATATTAAGAAAATTCCATCGTGGGAACAAATTGGCAATAACTGCTTAACTTGTACATTAAGGTCGCATCAAAAGCCAACTATACAAAATCTAAAAATCTGGGAGAAGATTGGTTGGCACCAGCAGATAGCATATATTTTTGTGTACTTTTGAGCCAATTTTTGGGCATATCAATGCCATATTAAGAAAATTCCATCATGGGAACAAATTGGCAATAACTGCTCAACTTGTACATTAAGGTCGCATCTAAAGCCAACTATACAAAATCTAAAAATCTGGGAGAAGATTGGTTGGCACCAGCAGATAGCATATATTTTTGTGTACTTTTGAGCCAATTTTTGTGCATATCAATGCCATATTAAGAAAATTCCATTGTGGGAACAACTTGGCAATAACTGCTCAACTTGTACATTAAGGTCGCATCTAAAGCCAACTATACAAAATCTAAAAATCTGTGAGAAGATTGGTTGGCACCAGCAGATAGCATATATTTGTGTGTACTTTTGAGCCAATTTTTGTGCATATCAATGCCATATTAAGAAAATTCCATCGTGGGAACAAATTGGCAATAACTGTTCAACTTGTACATTAAGGTCGCATCTAAAGCCAACTATACAAAATCTAAAAATCTGTGAGAAGATTGGTTGGCACCAGCAGATAGCATATATTTTTGTGTACTTTTGAGCCAATTTTTGTGCATATCAATGCCATATTAAGAAAATTCCATCGTGGAGACAAATTGGCAATAACTGCTCAACTTGTATATTAAGGTCGCATCAAAAGCCAACTATACAAAATCTAAAAATCTGTGAGAAGATTGGTTGGCACCAGCAGATAGCATATATTTTTGTGTACTTTTGAGCCAATTTTTGTGCATATCAATGCCATATTAAGAAAATTCCATCGTGGAGACAAATTGGCAATAACTGCTCAACTTGTATATTAAGGTCGCATCAAAAGCAAACTATACAAAATCTAAAAATCTGTGAGAAGATTGGTTGGCACCAGCAGATAGCATATATTTTTGTGTACTTTTGAGCCAATTTTTGTGCATATCAATGCCATATTAAGAAAATTCCATCGTGGGAACAAATTGGCAATAACTGCTCAACTTGTACATTAAGGTCGCATCTAAAGCCAACTATACAAAATCTAAAAATCTGTGAGAAGATTGGTTGGCACCAGCAGATAGCATATATTTTTGTGTACTTTTGAGCCAATTTTTGTGCATATCAATGCCATATTAAGAAACTTCCATCGTGGGAACCAATTGGCAATAACTGCTCAACTTGTACATTAAGATCGCATCTAAAGCCAACTATACAAAATCTAAAAATCTGTGAGAAGATTGGTTGGCACCAGCAGATAGCATAAATTTTTGTGTACTTTTGAGCCAATTTTTGTGCATATCAATGCCATATTAAGAAACTTCCATCGTGGGAACAAATTGGCAATAACTGCTCAACTTGTACATTCAGATCGCATCTAAAGCCAACTATACAAAATCTAAAAATCTCGGAGAAGATTGGTTGGCACCAGCAGATAGCATATATTTTTGTGTACTTTTGAGCCAATTTTTGTGCATATCAATGCCATATTAAGAAAATTCCATCGTGGGAACAAATTGGCAATAACTGCTTAACTTGTACATTAAGGTCGCATCAAAAGCCAACTATACAAAATCTAAAAATCTGGGAGAAGATTGGTTGGCACCAGCAGATAGCATATATTTTTGTGTACTTTTGAGCCAATTTTTGGGCATATCAATGCCATATTAAGAAAATTCCATCATGGGAACAAATTGGCAATAACTGCTCAACTTGTACATTAAGGTCGCATCTAAAGCCAACTATACAAAATCTAAAAATCTGGGAGAAGATTGGTTGGCACCAGCAGATAGCATATATTTTTGTGTACTTTTGAGCCAATTTTTGTGCATATCAATGCCATATTAAGAAAATTCCATTGTGGGAACAACTTGGCAATAACTGCTCAACTTGTACATTAAGGTCGCATCTAAAGCCAACTATACAAAATCTAAAAATCTGTGAGAAGATTGGTTGGCACCAGCAGATAGCATATATTTGTGTGTACTTTTGAGCCAATTTTTGTGCATATCAATGCCATATTAAGAAAATTCCATCGTGGGAACAAATTGGCAATAACTGTTCAACTTGTACATTAAGGTCGCATCTAAAGCCAACTATACAAAATCTAAAAATCTGTGAGAAGATTGGTTGGCACCAGCAGATAGCATATATTTTTGTGTACTTTTGAGCCAATTTTTGTGCATATCAATGCCATATTAAGAAAATTCCATCGTGGAGACAAATTGGCAATAACTGCTCAACTTGTATATTAAGGTCGCATCAAAAGCCAACTATACAAAATCTAAAAATCTGTGAGAAGATTGGTTTGCACCAGCAGATAGCATATATTTTTGTGTACTTTTGAGCCAATTTTTGTGCATATCAATGCCATATTAAGAAAATTCCATCGTGGGAACAAATTGGCAATAACTGCTCAACTTGTACATTAAGGTCGCATCTAAAGCCAACTATACAAAATCTAAAAATCTGTGAGAAGATTGGTTGGCACCAGCAGATAGCATAAATTTTATTGTACTTTTGAGCCAATTTTTGTGCATATCAATGCCGTATTAAGAAAATTCCATCGTGGGAACAAATTGGCAATAACTGCTCAACTTTGATTTAGGGCGCATCTAAAGCCAACTATACAAAATCTAAAAATCTGTGAGAAGATTGGTTGGCACCAGCAGATAGCATATATTTTTGTGTACTTTTGAGCCAATTTTTGTGCATATTAATGCCATATTAAGAAAATTCCATCGTGGGAACAAATTGGCAATAACTGCTCAACTTGTACATTAAGGTCGCATCTAAAGCCAACTATACAAAATCTAAAAATCTGTGAGAAGATTGGTTGGCACCAGCAGATAGCATAAATTTTTGTGTACTTTTGAGCCAATTTTTGTGCATATCAATGCCATATTAAGAAACTTCCATCGTGGGAACAAATTGGCAATAACTGCTCAACTTGTACATTCAGATCGCATCTAAAGCCAACTATACAAAATCTAAAAATCTCGGAGAAGATTGGTTGGCACCAGCAGATAGCATATATTTTTGTGTACTTTTGAGCCAATTTTTGTGCATATCAATGCCATATTAAGAAAATTCCATCGTGGGAACAAATTGGCAATAACTGCTCAACTTGTACATTAAGGTCGCATCAAAAGCCAACTATACAAAATCTAAAAATCTGGGAGAAGATTGGTTGGCACCAGCAGATAGCATATATTTTTGTGTACTTTTGAGCCAATTTTTGGGCATATCAATGCCATATTAAGAAAATTCCATCATGGGAACAAATTGGCAATAACTGCTCAACTTGTACATTAAGGTCGCATCTAAAGCCAACTATACAAAATCTAAAAATCTGGGAGAAGATTGGTTGGCACCAGCAGATAGCATATATTTTTGTGTACTTTTGAGCCAATTTTTGTGCATATCAATGCCATATTAAGAAAATTCCATTGTGGGAACAACTTGGCAATAACTGCTCAACTTGTACATTAAGGTCGCATCTAAAGCCAACTATACAAAATCTAAAAATCTGTGAGAAGATTGGTTGGCACCAGCAGATAGCATATATTTGTGTGTACTTTTGAGCCAATTTTTGTGCATATCAATGCCATATTAAGAAAATTCCATCGTGGGAACAAATTGGCAATAACTGTTCAACTTGTACATTAAGGTCGCATCTAAAGCCAACTATACAAAATCTAAAAATCTGTGAGAAGATTGGTTGGCACCAGCAGATAGCATATATTTTTGTGTACTTTTGAGCCAATTTTTGTGCATATCAATGCCATATTAAGAAAATTCCATCGTGGAGACAAATTGGCAATAACTGCTCAACTTGTATATTAAGGTCGCATCAAAAGCCAACTATACAAAATCTAAAAATCTGTGAGAAGATTGGTTTGCACCAGCAGATAGCATATATTTTTGTGTACTTTTGAGCCAATTTTTGTGCATATCAATGCCATATTAAGAAAATTCCATCGTGGGAACAAATTGGCAATAACTGCTCAACTTGTACATTAAGGTCGCATCTAAAGCCAACTATACAAAATCTAAAAATCTGTGAGAAGATTGGTTGGCACCAGCAGATAGCATAAATTTTATTGTACTTTTGAGCCAATTTTTGTGCATATCAATGCCGTATTAAGAAAATTCCATCGTGGGAACAAATTGGCAATAACTGCTCAACTTTGATTTAGGGCGCATCTAAAGCCAACTATACAAAATCTAAAAATCTGTGAGAAGATTGGTTGGCACCAGCAGATAGCATATATTTTTGTGTACTTTTGAGCCAATTTTTGTGCATATTAATGCCATATTAAGAAAATTCCATCGTGGGAACAAATTGGCAATAACTGCTCAACTTGTACATTAAGGTCGCATCTAAAGCCAACTATACAAAATCTAAAAATCTGTGAGAAGATTGGTTGGCACCAGCAGATAGCATATATTTTTGTGTACTTTTGAGGCAATTTTTGTGCATATCAATGCCATATTAAGAAAATTCCATCGTGGGAACCAATTGGCAATAACTGCTCAACTTGTACATTAAGGTCGCATCTAAAGCCAACTATACAAAATCTAAAAATCTGTGAGAAGATTGGTTGGCACCAGCAGATAGCATATATTTTTGTGTACTTTTGAGCCAATTTTTTTGCATATCAATGCCATATTAAGAAAATTCCATCGTGGGAACAAATTGGCAATAACTGCTCAACTTGTACATTAAGATCGCATCTAAAGCCAACTATACAAAATCTAAAAATCTGTGAGAAGATTGGTTGGCACCAGCAGATAGCATATATTTTTGTGTACTTTTGAGCCAATTTTTGTGCATATCAATACCATATTAAGAAAATTCCATCGTGGGAACAAATTGGCAATAACTGCTCAACTTGTATATTAAGGTCGCATCAAAAGCCAACTATACAAAATCTAAAAATCTGTGAGAAGATTGGTTGGCACCAGCAGATAGCATATATTTTTGTGTACTTTTGAGCCAATTTTTGTGCATATCAATGCCATATTAAGAAAATTCCATCGTGGGAACAAATTGGCAATAACTGCTCAACTTGTACATTAAGGTCGCATCTAAAGCCAATTTTACAAAATCTAAAAATCTGTGAGAAGATTGGTTGGCACCAGCAGATAGCATATATTTTTGTGCACTTTTGAGCCAATTTTTTTGCATATCAATGCCATATTAAGAAAATTCCATCGTGGGAACAAATTGGCAATAACTGCTCAACTTGTACATTTAGGTCGTATCTAAAGCCAACTTTACAAAATCTAAAAATATGTGAGAAGATTGGTTGGCACCAGCAGATAGCGTATATTTTTGTGTACTTTTGAGCCAATTTTTGTGCATATCAATGCCATATTAAGAAACTTCCATCGTGGGAACAAATTGGCAATAACTGCTCAACTTGTACATTAAGGTCGCATCTAAAGCCAACTATACAAAATCTAAAAATCTGTGAGAAGATTGGTTGGCACCAGCAGATAGCATATATTTTTGTGTACTTTTGAGCCAATTTTTGTGCATATCAATGCCATATTAAGAAACTTCCATCGTGGGAACCAATTGGCAATAACTACTCAACTTGTACATTAAGATCGCATCTAAAGCCAACTATACAAAATCTAAAAATCTGTGAGAAGATTGGTTGGCACCAGCAGATAGCATATATTTTTGTGTACTTTTGAGCCAATTTTTGTGCATATCAATGCCATATTAAGAAAATTCCATCGTGGAGACAAATTGGCAATAACTGCTCAACTTGTATATTAAGGTCGCATCAAAAGCCAACTATACAAAATCTAAAAATCTGTGAGAAGATTGGTTGGCACCAGCAGATAGCATATATTTTTGTGTACTTTTGAGCCAATTTTTGTGCATATCAATGCCATATTAAGAAAATTCCATCGTGGGAACAAATTGGCAATAACTGCTCAACTTGTACATTAAGGTCGCATCTAAAGCCAACTATACAAAATCTAAAAATCTGTGAGAAGATTGGTTGGCACCAGCAGATAGTATATATTTTTGTGTACTTTTGAGCCAATTTTTGTGCATATCAATGCCATATTAAGAAAATTCCATCGTGGGAACAAATTGGCAATAACTGCTCAACTTGTACATTAAGGTCGCATCTAAAGCCAACTATACAAAATCTAAAAATCTGTGAGAAGATTGGTTGGCACCAGCAGATAGCATAAATTTTATTGTACTTTTGAGCCAATTTTTGTGCATATCAATGCCGTATTAAGAAAATTCCATCGTGGGAACAAATTGGCAATAACTGCTCAACTTTGATTTAGGGCGCATCTAAAGCCAACTATACAAAATCTAAAAATCTGTGAGAAGATTGGTTGGCACCAGCAGATAGCATATATTTTTGTGTACTTTTGAGCCAATTTTTGTGCATATCAATGCCATATTAAGAAAATTCCATCGTGGGAACAAATTGGCAATAACTGCTCAACTTGTACATTAAGGTCGCATCTAAAGCCAACTATACAAAATCTAAAAATCTGTGAGAAGATTGGTTGGCACCAGCAGATAGCATATATTTTTGTGTACTTTTGAGCCAATTTTTGTGCATATCAATGCCATATTAAGAAAATTCTATCGTGGGAACAAATTGGCAATAACTGCTCAACTTGTATATTAAGGTCGCATCAAAAGCCAACTATACAAAATCTAAAAATCTGTGAGAAGATTGGTTGGCACCAGCAGATAGCATATATTTTTGTGTACTTTTGAGCCAATTTTTGTGCATATTAATGTCATATTAAGAAAATTCCATCGTGGGAACAAATTGGCAATAACTGCTCAACTTGTACATTAAGGTCGCATCTAAAGCCAACTATACAAAATCTAAAAATCTGTGAGAAGATTGGTTGGCACCAGCAGTTAGTATATATTTTTGTGTACTTTTGAGCCAATTTTTGTGCATATCAATGCCATATTAAGAAAATTCCATCGTGGGAACAAATTGGCAATAACTGCTCAACTTGTACATTGAGGTCGCATCTAAAGCCAACTATACAAAATCTAACAATCTGTGAGAAGATTGGTTGGCACCAGCAGATAGTATATATTTTTGTGTACTTTTGAGCCAATTTTTGTGCATATCAATGCCATATTAAGAAAATTCCATCGTGGGAACAAATTGGCAATAACTGCTCAACTTGTACATTGAGGTCGCATCTAAAGCCAACTATACAAAATTTAAAAATATGTGACAAGATTGGTTGGCACCAGCAGATAGCATATATTTTTGTGTACTTTTGAGCCAATTTTTGTGCATATTAATGCCATATTAAGAAAATTCCATCGTGGGAACAAATTGGCAATAACTGCTCAACTTGTACATTAAGGTCGCATCTAAAGCCAACTATACAAAATCTAAAAATCTGTGAGAAGATTGGTTGGCACCAGCAGATAGCATATATTTTTGTGTACTTTTGAGGCAATTTTTTTGCATATCAATGCCATATTAAGAAAATTCCATCGTGGGAACCAATTGGCAATAACTGCTCAACTTGTACATTAAGGTCGCATCAAAAGCCAACTATACAAAATCTAAAAATCTGTGAGAAGATTGTTTGGCACCAGCAGATAGCATATATTTTTGTGTACTTTTGAGCCAATTTTTTTGCATATCAATGCCATATTAAGAAAATTCCATCGTGGGAACAAATTGGCAATAACTGCTCAACTTGTACATTAAGATCGCATCTAAAGCCAACTATACAAAATCTAAAAATCTGTGAGAAGATTGGTTGGCACCAGCAGATAGCATATATTTTTGTGTACTTTTGAGCCAATTTTTGTGCATATCAATGCCATATTAAGAAAATTCCATCGTGGGAACAAATTGGCAATAACTGCTCAACTTGTATATTAAGGTCGCATCAAAAGCCAACTATACAAAATCTAAAAATCTGTGAGAAGATTGGTTGGCACCAGCAGATAGCATATATTTTTGTGTACTTTTGAGCCAATTTTTGTGCATATCAATGCCATATTAAGAAAATTCCATCGTGGGAACAAATTGGCAATAACTGCTCAACTTGTACATTAAGGTCGCATCTAAAGCCAACTATACAAAATCTAAAAATCTGTGAGAAGATTGGTTGGCACCAGCAGATAGTATATATTTTTGTGTTCTTTTGAGCCAATTTTTGTGCATATCAATGCCATATTAAGAAAATTCCATCGTGGGAACAAATTGGCAATAACTGCTCAACTTGTACATTGAGGTCGCATCTAAAGCCAACTATACAAAATCTAAAAATATGTGACAAGATTGGTTGGCACCAGCAGATAGCATATATTTTTGTGCACTTTTGAGCCAATTTTTGTGCATATTAATGCCATATTAAGAAAATTCCATCGTGGGAACAAATTGGCAATAACTGCTCAACTTGTACATTAAGGTCGCATCTAAAGCCAACTATACAAAATCTAAAAATCTGTGAGAAGATTGGTTGGCACCAGCAGATAGCATATATTTTTGTGTACTTTTGAGGCAATTTTTGTGCATATCAATGCCATATTAAGAAAATTCCATCGTGGGAACAAATTGGCAATAACTGCTCAACTTTGATTTAGGGCGCATCTAAAGCCAACTATACAAAATCTAAAAATCTGTGAGAAGATTGGTTGGCACCAGCAGATAGCATATATTTTTGTGTACTTTTGAGGCAATTTTTGTGCATATCAATGCCATATTAAGAAAATTCCATCGTGGGAACCAATTGGCAATAACTGCTCAACTTGTACATTAAGGTCGCATCAAAAGCCAACTATACTAAATCTAAAAATCTGTGAGAAGATTGGTTGGCACCAGCAGATAGCATATATTTTTGTGTACTTTTGAGCCAATTTTTTTGCATATCAATGCCATATTAAGAAAATTCCATCGTGGGAACAAATTGGCAATAACTGCTCAACTTGTACATTAAGGTCGCATCTAAAGCCAACTATACAAAATCTAAAAATCTGTGAGAAGATTGGTTGGCACCAGCAGATAGCATAAATTTTATTGTACTTTTGAGCCAATTTTTGTGCATATCAATGCCGTATTAAGAAAATTCCATCGTGGGAACAAATTGGCAATAACTGCTCAACTTTGATTTAGGGCGCATCTAAAGCCAACTATACAAAATCTAAAAATCTGTGAGAAGATTGGTTGGCACCAGCAGATAGCATATATTTTTGTGTACTTTTGAGCCAATTTTTGTGCATATCAATGCCATATTAAGAAAATTCCATCGTGGGAACAAATTGGCAATAACTGCTCAACTTGTATATTAAGGTCGCATCAAAAGCCAACTATACAAAATCTAAAAATCTGTGAGAAGATTGGTTGGCACCAGCAGATAGCATATATTTTTGTGTACTTTTGAGCCAATTTTTGTGCATATCATTGCCATATTAAGAAAATTCCATCGTGGGAACAAATTGGCAATAACTGCTCAACTTGTACATTAAGGTCGCATCTAAAGCCAACTATACAAAATCTAAAAATCTGTGAGAAGATTGGTTGGCACCAGCAGATAGTATATATTTTTGTGTACTTTTGAGCCAATTTTTGTGCATATCAATGCCATATTAAGAAAATTCCATCGTGGGAACAAATTGGCAATAACTGCTCAACTTGTACATTGAGGTCGCATCTAAAGCCAACTATACAAAATCTAAAAATATGTGACAAGATTGGTTGGCACCAGCAGATAGCATATATTTTTGTGCACTTTTGAGCCAATTTTTGTGCATATTAATGCCATATTAAGAAAATTCCATCGTGGGAACAAATTGGCAATAACTGCTCAACTTGTACATTAAGGTCGCATCTAAAGCCAACTATACAAAATCTAAAAATCTGTGAGAAGATTGGTTGGCACCAGCAGATAGCATATATTTTTGTGTACTTTTGAGCCAATTTTTGTGCATATCAATGCCATATTAAGAAACTTCCATCGTGGGAACCAATTGGCAATAACTGCTCAACTTGTACATTAAGATCGCATCTAAAGCCAACTATACAAAATCTAAAAATCTGTGAGAAGATTGGTTGGCACCAGCAGATAGCATATATTTTTGTGTACTTTTGAGCCAATTTTTTTGCATATCAATGCCATATTAAGAAAATTCCATCGTGGGAACCAATTGGCAATAACTGCTCAACTTGTACATTAGGGTCGCATCTAAAGCCAACTATACAAAATCTAAAAATCTGTGAGAAGATTGGTTGGCACCAGCAGATAGCATAAATTTTATTGTACTTTTGAGCCAATTTTTGTGCATATCAATGCCGTATTAAGAAAATTCCATCGTGGGAACAAATTGGCAATAACTGCTCAACTTTGATTTAGGGCGCATCTAAAGCCAACTATACAAAATCTAAAAATCTGTGAGAAGATTGGTTGGCACCAGCAGATAGCATATATTTTTGTGTACTTTTGAGCCAATTTTTGTGCATATCAATGCCATATTAAGAAAATTCCATCGTGGGAACAAATTGGCAATAACTGCTCAACTTGTACATTAAGGTCGCATCTAAAGCCAACTATACAAAATCTAAAAATCTGTGAGAAGATTGGTTGGCACCAGCAGATAGCATATATTTTTGTGTACTTTTGAGCCAATTTTTGTGCATATCAATGCCATATTAAGAAACTTCCATCGTGGGAACCAATTGGCAATAACTGCTCAACTTGTACATTAAGATCGCATCTAAAGCCAACTATACAAAATCTAAAAATCTGTGAGAAGATTGGTTGGCACCAGCAGATAGCATATATTTTTGTGTACTTTTGAGCCAATTTTTGTGCATATCAATGCCATATTAAGAAACTTCCATCGTGGGAACCAATTGGCAATAACTGCTCAACTTGTACATTAAGATCGCATCTAAAGCCAACTATACAAAATCTAAAAATCTGTGAGAAGATTGGTTGGCACCAGCAGATAGCATATATTTTTGTGTACTTTTGAGCCAATTTTTTTGCATATCAATGCCATATTAAGAAAATTCCATCGTGGGAACAAATTGGCAATAACTGCTCAACTTGTACATTAAGGTCGCATCTAAAGCCAACTATACAAAATCTAAAAATCTGTGAGAAGATTGGTTGGCACCAGCAGATAGCATAAATTTTATTGTACTTTTGAGCCAATTTTTGTGCATATCAATGCCGTATTAAGAAAATTCCATCGTGGGAACAAATTGGCAATAACTGCTCAACTTTGATTTAGGGCGCATCTAAAGCCAACTATACAAAATCTAAAAATCTGTGAGAAGATTGGTTGGCACCAGCAGATAGCATATATTTTTGTGTACTTTTGAGCCAATTTTTGTGCATATCAATGCCATATTAAGAAAATTCCATCGTGGGAACAAATTGGCAATAACTGCTCAACTTGTATATTAAGGTCGCATCAAAAGCCAACTATACAAAATCTAAAAATCTGTGAGAAGATTGGTTGGCACCAGCAGATAGCATATATTTTTGTGTACTTTTGAGCCAATTTTTTTGCATATCAATGTCATATTAAGAAAATTCCATCGTGGGAACAAATTGGCAATAACTGCTCAACTTGTACATTAAGGTCGCATCTAAAGCCAACTATACAAAATCTAAAAATCTGTGAGAAGATTGGTTGGCACCAGCAGATAGTATATATTTTTCTGTACTTTTGAGCCAATTTTTGTGCATATCAATGCCATATTAAGAAAATTCCATCGTGGGAACAAATTTGCAATAACTGCTCAACTTGTACATTGAGGTCGCATCTAAAGCCAACTATACAAAATCTAAAAATCTGTGAGAAGATTGGTTGGCACCAGCAGATAGCATATATTTTTGTGTACTTTTGAGGCAGTTTTTTTGCATATCAATGCCATATTAAGAAAATTCCATCGTGGGAACCAATTGGCAATAACTGCTCAACTTGTACATTAAGGTCGCATCAAAAGCCAACTATACAAAATCTAAAAATCTGTGAGAAGATTGGTTGGCACCAGCAGATAGCATATATTTTTGTGTACTTTTGAGCCAATTTTTTTGCATATCAATGCCATATTAAGAAAATTCCATCGTGGGAACAAATTGGCAATAACTGCTCAACTTGTACATTAAGATCGCATCTAAAGCCAACTATACAAAATCTAAAAATCTGTGAGAAGATTGGTTGGCACCAGCAGATAGCATATATTTTTGTGTACTTTTGAGCCAATTTTTGTGCATATCAATGCCATATTAAGAAAATTCCATCGTGGGAACAAATTGGCAATAACTGCTCAACTTGTATATTAAGGTCGCATCAAAAGCCAACTATACAAAATCTAAAAATCTGTGAGAAGATTGGTTGGCACCAGCAGATAGCATATATTTTTGTGTACTTTTGAGCCAATTTTTGTGCATATCAATGCCATATTAAGAAAATTCCATCGTGGGAATAAATTGGCAATAACTGCTCAACTTGTACATTAAGGTCGCATCTAAAGCCAACTATACAAAATCTAAAAATCTGTGAGAAGATTGGTTGGCACCAGCAGATAGTATATATTTTTGTGTACTTTTGAGCCAATTTTTGTGCATATCAATGCCATATTAAGAAAATTCCATCGTGGGAACAAATTGGCAATAACTGCTCAACTTGTACATTGAGGTCGCATCTAAAGCCAACTATACAAAATCTAAAAATCTGTGAGAAGATTGGTTGGCACCAGCAGATAGCATATATTTTTGTGCACTTTTGAGCCAATTTTTGTGCATATTAATGCCATATTAAGAAAATTCCATCGTGGGAACAAATTGGCAATAACTGCTCAACTTGTACATTAAGGTCGCATCTAAAGCCAACTATACAAAATCTAAAAATCTGTGAGAAGATTGGTTGGCACCAGCAGATAGCATATATTTTTGTGTACTTTTGAGGCAATTTTTGTGCATATCAATGCAATATTAAGAAAATTCCATCGTGGGAACCAATTGGCAATAACTGCTCAACTTGTACATTAAGGTCGCATCAAAAGCCAACTATACAAAATCTAAAAATCTGTGAGAAGATTGGTTGGCACCAGCAGATAGCATATATTTTTGTGTACTTTTGAGCCAATTTTTTTGCATATCAATGCCATATTAAGAAAATTCCATCGTGGGAACAAATTGGCAATAACTGCTCAACTTGTACATTAAGGTCGCATCTAAAGCCAATTTTACAAAATCTAAAAATCTGTGAGAAGATTGGTTGGCACCAGCACATAGCATATATTTTTGTGCCCTTTTGAGCCAATTTTTGTGCATATCAATGCCATATTAAGAAAATTCCATCGTGGGAACAAATTGACCATTTTCCAGTTTTGACGTTAAGGGTTATCTGCCCTTGACCGCGGGCAACGTCACGCTTGGCGTCAATGGGATCTAGTGCAGTAGCTTACATTTTGGTGTTGTAAAATATTGTATGGGAACGTGTTTGATTTGAAAGAAATTAGACAATAATAAATAATGATTGTTAAGGGGTGAGATTCTTAGTTTTAATCTGTCTTTTTATGTCATAGGCCATCGTGCGGCTGTCTGTATTAGTTTATAGATATAAACGTAGACTATGTAACTCAATTTATGTTTGATTTTCGTCGAATGAACACTTATTTTCATGATATAACTTTAAAACTTTGTCAATCAAATTTATTTAAGAACTATTTTACCAGTTAGGATTAAATCATTCATCTGTAAATAATTCTTTAAAAACTGGAAAGTTTGAAAGTTTATATGAATCCTTTCAGATTTATTAAATTTACTAAAATATTTATTAAATATAGTTATTGTGGCCTTTTGGCTTGTCTTGAAATTAGTTTCCTAATAAATTTATGCAAAAGATATATTTAAGTTGACGTACCATCGGAGAATACTGTATTAATAATGTATAAACTGAGTTATTTAGTAAAATTTGATGTGACCGGAGAACCATTAGGGGAGACCAGGGCAAAGCGCTCCCCCGGGGCAAAGGGACCACGCGTTATTTCTCCAAACCTATCGACATTTGGAGTAATTTGTCATTACCAACGAATGAAAGTAACCGTAATGAAGCTTTATGACCAACGCTGGAATCATTTATCTCAGTTGTGGACACAGAATTTCAAATATTCGAAAAAACGCGATTTTACTATAAGGAACGGATATGTCTCAAATTCAAATATTTCATAAAAATACAAAACGGAACATTGAACTCTCGTGCACATGTAACATGAATTGGTATCATTAATTCATTCAATAATGAAATTTGTAGTTACTTGCTTTAATGACTTTCTGTGATGTAAATAACAAATGCTACCCCTGATGGGGCAAAACGCGCCGGGGGGAGCGCTTTGGCCCGTGTGTTATAAAATATATCTTTTTGGTTAACATATTGGTGTTAAAGTCATTATTTTACATTTCTTAAGCAAATAATGTAAAGGTGAACTATCATTTTCATATCAGCATTATGTCTTTTTTATATAAAAATTAATATATACCATTTTACTTAAAGGGTTTTGTTTTGTTAAAGAATGACGACAAGTAACAGTTACCAAAACATATTTTTCTGTTGTTTTTTAAAATTATATATTATGAATATATAATTCATTGTATATTACTGTTCAACCCTAAACGATAAGCAATTTATGCCGTTCCGTGCCAAGTCCGACACAAAAAAGTTGTATGGATTTTTTTATTTGTCCATATAACCAATTCAATTCATCTCATATTCTATTTTTACTGGTTTTTATATTCAAAAACCTACATTATTAACACTTTCGTAGTTGAAAGATATGTACATGTACCAACCATAACGATATTTGGTAGTTGAGAATGTTGAACATGTAGGTCCATGACATGTTAAGGAATATTTTGCGCATCCTTGCATATATTGCCAACTTTTAATTATGTTTATTCTATCCTTCACGTGGGTTCGATAGTTACCTTGCATTATCAAGATGATAGCTTTTGATTTGTATTGGGTGTAATATCTATTACATTCTGTTCTGTTTTTCGAATGGGGCAAAGCGCCCAGGGGATTGGGCACTTTGCCCCAAACTACAGGGCAAAGCGCGCCCCCTTAGTCAAAAAATATTTACGTAAATATATCTTTATGTCGAAATGGTAGATTAAAAAAGCATGTGCAATGTTACAGTCTATCTAATAAGTATTAGGGATAGTGCAAGTTGCATTCTGTACATGTCGGGGTGCCCACTAGACGCACTTATGTTAGGGGGCGCGCTTTGCCCTGGTCTCCCCATCATATTTTATATCTTAAACTCTAAATATACGTCTCTTTGGTATTTCTACGTTGTATACAACATAACAGATGTTCTTACTTAGGCCTATGAAATAAATTGTAGACGATGATTCAACGCTTATGTCGCGAATGTCTCTTCATCTATGCGTCATTTTGTCGTTAAAAATATACATAGGTATCATATGTTGTCGTATTTTGCGTAAATTCAATAGACTAATGTTATTCCGCCAGTTTTACATAATTAATTACTTATGCGATGAATTATGTATATATCTTTGTCAAACTCTGTATGTATATTTTAAAACATCTCAGTTTGAAGTACATAAGTATTAAAAATAAATAATTCGATGACTATTTGTTGTAAAACAGGTCTCCCATTAGCCACTATTTAAAATTGTATGCATCAATTAACATAATATGATGATGAAATTTATGCTATTTGAAAAGAAAAAGAAAAATGGTATAGATTAACGGAAAAAATTCACCGTACCTATGGTGATTCCTCTGAAAGTAACTTAGCTAAAAAAAAGAATCTAGAATTCTTTCATGAAAATCTATGGAAATATGATATGACATCCTTTTGGCACACCGCTGTATAATATAAATTAATCTTTGAAACACTTTTAACACATGATCTTCAAGTAACCCCGCTGTCGGTTAATAATTTTCAAAACTCACGTTTGCAGTGGTATATCGTCCAGTATTCGATCAAAATCAAGATTCTATGCCGTTATTTTGTCGCTCAACTGAACCTTTTAGCCCATAATTTGTACTTTTCAGCCACAATCAGTAGCTTTTGACTAAATAACACAATTAATATGTACCGTTAATCCCTGAGTATTGGCGATTATCAATTTAAGAAACCATTTTGATCCGGCGCTTTTTCAAGGCTGTTTTCTAAGCCATGACATTTATGTTCAATTTTGATAACTCTATGCAAATCCATTCATTACGGATTTCTATGAAGATACTATAATATCAGTTATTGCATATCGATGAATAGTGTCAACATTTCTGTGCCCGACATATTCACGAATCAGGGGCATATGCAGGCGGCTTAAACCCTACGACTTTTCAATGCCGGTAATTATTCAAATATTTACGGTGCAGCACTCAGAGGCAAAAGAAACCATGATAGTTAATTACGAGGGAAACAGGGTTACTTCATGTCTTCAGCAGCAACCTGAACTAAGTTATGAATTTATAAGCAATATTTGATCGAGCTCTTCTTGATTTCTTTTATATCAGCAGTGTATCTTTAATTCATAAATCAAAAGAGTTTAATTTATGATTCTTACCTTTTTAATTCAAATGCAAAATTAAATTAATTACAAAATATTTCATTTGTTATTTATCCTATTTTCAAAATATGGACAAAGGTACGGGAAGAGAAGCAGTAGAGACTGTTAACTTTGAAATGTTGTGGGAGAAGTTGGTTTTATGTTGTCGAATTTTCGGGATTTTTTATTTATCTTCCTACGTGTTTCAATAACGTTAGGATTATTTTATAAGCTTAATCCATAACATTTCTTACTTTAAAAAATCTTATTTGAAATCTATAATTGTTCAAAAGATTTAATTCAACATTTTAAGTTTTCATTATTCCCGTTGTGTAGTCTAATCACACGGTTCACAAAAGTGCGTCATGGAATACTTTTGAAGGCCTTAGCCGTCTTTATTGACTCTTTAAAATGGGTCTAAACAGTGCTAGTCGTTTGAGACCTTAAATTGTTTTATAGAGACAATTTTAAGGTCTAGACGAGCATGACAAGTTGACTAAAATACCGTTCAACTCAACGTAAACTTTGACGGCTTGCCCGCGGTCACGTGACTTTTCAAAGGGACGTCACTCTAAATCGACTCGTTTCGCGAATCTGGAAAATGGTCAATTGGCAATAACTGCTCAACTTGTACATTTAGGTCGTATCTAAAGCCAACTTTACAAAATCTAAAAATCTGTGAGAAGATTGGTTGGCACCAGCAGATAGCATATATTTTTGTGTACTTTTGAGCCAATTTTTGTGCATATCAATGCCATATTAAGAAAATTCCATCGTGGGAACAAATTGGCAATAACTGCTCAACTTGTACATTAAGGTCGCATCTAAAGCCAACTATACAAAATCTAAAAATCTGTGAGAAGATTGGTTGGCACCAGCAGATAGCATATATTTTTGTGTACTTTTGAGCCAATTTTTGTGCATATCAATGCCATATTAAGAAACTTCCATCGTGGGAACCAATTGGCAATAACTGCTCAACTTGTACATTAAGATCGCATCTAAAGCCAACTATACAAAATCTAAAAATCTGTGAGAAGATTGGTTGGCACCAGCAGATAGCATATATTTTTGTGTACTTTTGAGCCAATTTTTGTGCATATCAATGCCATATTAAGAAAATTCCATCGTGGGAACAAATTGGCAATAACTGCTCAACTTGTATATTAAGGTCGCATCAAAAGCCAACTATACAAAATCTAAAAATCTGTGAGAAGATTGGTTGGCACCAGCAGATAGCATATATTTTTGTGTACTTTTGAGCCAATTTTTGTGCATATCAATGCCATATTAAGAAAATTCCATCGTGGGAACAAATTGGCAATAACTGCTCAACTTGTACATTAAGGTCGCATCTAAAGCCAACTATACAAAATCTAAAAATCTGTGAGAAGATTGGTTGGCACCAGCAGATAGTATATATTTTTGTGTACTTTTGAGCCAATTTTTGTGCATATCAATGCCATTTTAAGAAAATTCCATCGTGGGAACAAATTGGCAATAACTGCTCAACTTGTACATTGAGGTCGCATCTAAAGCCAACTATACAAAATCTAAAAATCTGTGAGAAGATTGGTTGGCACCAGCAGATAGCATAAATTTTATTGTACTTTTGAGCCAATTTTTTTGCATATCAATGCCGTATTAAGAAAATTCCATCGTGGGAACAAATTGGCAATAACTGCTCAACTTGTACATTAAGGTCGCATCTAAAGCCAACTATACAAAATCTAAAAATCTGTGAGAAGATTGGTTGGCACCAGCAGATAGCATATATTTTTGTGTACTTTTGAGCCAATTTTTGTGCATATCAATGCCATATTAAGAAAATTCCATCGTGGGAACAAATTGGCAATAACTGCTCAACTTGTACATTAAGGTCGCATCTAAAGCCAACTATACAAAATCTAAAAATCTGTGAGAAGATTGGTTGGCACCAGCAGATAGCATATATTTTTGTGTACTTTTGAGCCAATTTTTGTGCATATCAATGCCATATTAAGAAAATTCCATCGTGGGAACAAATTGGCAATAACTGCTCAACTTGTATATTAAGGTCGCATTAAAAGCCAACTATACAAAATCTAAAAATCTGTGAGAAGATTGGTTGGCACCAGCAGATAGCATATATTTTTGTGTACTTTTGAGCCAATTTTTGTGCATATCAATGCCATATTAAGAAAATTCCATCGTGGGAACAAATTGGCAATAACTGCTCAACTTGTACATTAAGGTCGCATCTAAAGCCAACTATACAAAATCTAAAAATCTGTGAGAAGATTGGTTGGCACCAGCAGATAGTATATATTTTTGTGTACTTTTGAGCCATTTTTTGTGCATATCAATGCCATATTTAGAAACTTCCATCGTGGGAACCAATTGGCAATAACTGCTCAACTTGTACATTAAGATCGCATCTAAAGCCAACTATACAAAATCTAAAAATCTGTGAGAAGATTGGTTGGCACCAGCAGATAGCATATATTTTTGTGTACTTTTGAGCCAATTTTTGTGCATATCAATGCCATATTAAGAAAATTCCATCGTGGGAACAAATTGGCAATAACTGCTCAACTTGTATATTAAGGTCGCATCAAAAGCCAACTATACAAAATCTAAAAATCTGTGAGAAGATTGGTTGGCACCAGCAGATAGCATATATTTTTGTGTACTTTTGAGCCAATTTTTGTGCATATCAATGCCATATTAAGAAACTTCCATCGTGGGAACAAATTGGCAATAACTGCTCAACTTGTACATTAAGATCGCATCTAAAGCCAACTATACAAAATCTAAAAATCTGTGAGAAGATTGGTTGGCACCAGCAGATAGTATATATTTTTGTGTACTTTTGAGCCAATTTTTGTGCATATCAATGCCATATTAAGAAAATTCCATCGTGGGAACAAATTGGCAATAACTGCTCAACTTGTATATTAAGGTCGCATCAAAAGCCAACTATACAAAATCTAAAAATCTGTGAGAAGATTGGTTGGCACCAGCAGATAGCATATATTTTTGTGTACTTTTGAGCCAATTTTTGTGCATATCAATGCCATTTTAAGAAAATTCCATCGTGGGAACAAATTGGCAATAACTGCTCAACTTGTACATTGAGGTCGCATCTAAAGCCAACTATACAAAATCTAAAAATCTGTGAGAAGATTGGTTGGCACCAGCAGATAGCATAAATTTTATTGTACTTTTGAGCCAATTTTTGTGCATATCAATGCCGTATTAAGAAAATTCCATCGTGGGAACAAATTGGCAATAACTGCTAAACTTGTACATTAAGGTCGCATCTAAAGCCAACTATACAAAATCTAAAAATCTGTGAGAAGATTGGTTGGCACCAGCAGATAGCATATATTTTTGTGTACTTTTGAGCCAATTTTTGTGCATATCAATGCCATATTAAGAAAATTCCATCGTGGGAACAAATTGGCAATAACTGCTCAACTTGTACATTAAGGTCGCATCTAAAGCCAACTATACAAAATCTAAAAATCTGTGAGAAGATTGGTTGGCACCAGCAGATAGCATATATTTTTGTGTACTTTTGAGCCAATTTTTAGTGCATATCAATGCCATATTAAGAAAATTCCATCGTGGGAACAAATTGGCAATAACTGCTCAACTTGTATATTAAGGTCGCATTAAAAGCCAACTATGCAAAATCTAAAAATCTGTGAGAAGATTGGTTGGCACCAGCAGATAGCATATATTTTGGTGTACTTTTGAGCCAATTTTTGTGCATATCAATGCCATATTAAGAAAATTCCATCGTGGGAACAAATTGGCAATAACTGCTCAACTTGTACATTAAAGGGGCAGTAGCACGTTTTTAGGGGGAATATAAGGTGATGTCAGGAAAATGAAAATAAATGGTTCCAATTGAAAGACAAGGTATAAAAACTAAATGGAGCAGTAATAAATCAAATATACAAAGTAAAGTTAAGCCATGCGATTCCTTTTCTTACACAAAATGAATTAAAGGTGTTCACACAAAAATGGCTGCCAATGCATTTTATGTGAATCTTCATACTTTTTCCTCTCACTATGGATGATTGGCTTGTGTAATGAGATTTTTGACACTATCAAAGTAATACATTTAGCATTACGGTCCAATTATCAGTGAAAAATTGAAAATATAAAATTGTCAAAAAACGTGCTACTGCCCCTTTAAGGTCGCATCTAAAGCCAACTATACAAAATCTAAAAATCTGTGAGAAGATTGGTTGGCACCAGCAGATAGTATATATTTTTGTGTACTTTTGAGCCAATTTTTGTGCATATCAATGCCATATTAAGAAAATTCCATCGTGGGAACAAATTGGCAATAACTGCTCAACTTGTACATTGAGGTCGCATCTAAAGCCAACTATACAAAATCTAAAAATCTGTGAGAAGATTGGTTGGCACCAGCAGATAGTATATATTTGTGTGTACTTTTGAGCCAATTTTTGTGCATATCAATGCCATATTAAGAAAATTCCATCGTGGGAACAAATTGGCAATAACTGCTCAACTTGTACATTGAGGTCGCATCTAAAGCCAACTATACAAAATCTAAAAATATGTGACAAGATTGGTTGGCACCAGCAGATAGCATATATTTTTGTGCACTTTTGAGCCAATTTTTGTGCATATTAATGCCATATTAAGAAAATTCCATCGTGGGAACAAATTGGCAATAACTGCTCAACTTGTACATTAAGGTCGCATCTAAAGCCAACTATACAAAATCTAAAAATCTGTGAGAAGATTGGTTGGCACCAGCAGATAGCATATATTTTTGTGTACTTTTGAGGCAATTTTTGTGCATATCAATGCCATATTAAGAAAATTCCATCGTGGGAACCAATTGGCAATAACTGCTCAACTTGTACATTAAGGTCGCATCAAAAGCCAACTATACAAAATCTAAAAATCTGTGAGAAGATTGGTTGGCACCAGCAGATAGCATATATTTTTGTGTACTTTTGAGCCAATTTTTTTGCATATCAATGCCATATTAAGAAAATTCCATCGTGGGAACAAATTGACAATAACTGCTCAACTTGTACATTTAGGTCGTATCTAAAGCCAACTATACAAAATCTAAAAATCTGTGAGAAGATTGGTTGGCACCAGCAGATAGCATATATTTTTGTGTACTTTTGAGCCAATTTTTGTGCATATCAATGCCATATTAAGAAAATTCCATCGTGGGAACAAATTGGCAATAACTGCTCAACTTGTACATTAAGGTCGCATCTAAAGCCAACTATACAAAATCTAAAAATCTGTGAGAAGATTGGTTGGCACCAGCAGATAGCATATATGTTTGTGTACTTTTGAGCCAATTTTTGTGCATATCAATGCCATATTAAGAAAATTCCATCGTGGGAACCAATTGGCAATAACTGCTCAACTTGTACATTAAGGTCGCATCAAAAGCCAACTATACAAAATCTAAAAATCTGTGAGAAGATTGGTTGGCACCAGCAGATAGCATATATTTTTGTGTACTTTTGAGCCAATTTTTTTGCATATCAATGCCATATTAAGAAAATTCCATCGTGGGAACAAATTGGCAATAACTGCTCAACTTGTACATTTAGGTCGTATCTAAAGCCAACTATACAAAATCTAAAAATCTGTGAGAAGATTGGTTGGCACCAGCAGATAGCATATATTTTTGTGTACTTTTGAGCCAATTTTTGTGCATATCAATGCCATATTAAGAAAATTCCATCGTGGGAACAAATTGGCAATAACTGCTCAACTTGTACATTAAGGTCGCATCTAAAGCCAACTATACAAAATCTAAAAATCTGTGAGAAGATTGGTTGGCACCAGCAGATAGCATATATTTTTGTGTACTTTTGAGCCAATTTTTGTGCATATCAATGCCATATTAAGAAACTTCCATCGTGGGAACAAATTGGCAATAACTGCTCAACTTGTACATTAAGATCGCATCTAAAGCCAACTATACAAAATCTAAAAATCTGTGAGAAGATTGGTTGGCACCAGCAGATAGCATATATTTTTGTGTACTTTTGAGCCAATTTTTGTGCATATCAATGCCATATTAAGAAAATTCCATCGTGGGAACAAATTGGCAATAACTGCTCAACTTGTATATTAAGGTCGCATCAAAAGCCAACTATACAAAATCTAAAACTTGTGAGAAGATTGGTTGGCACCAGCAGATAGCATATATTTTTGTGTACTTTTGAGCCAATTTTTGTGCATATCAATGCCATATTAAGAAAATTCCATCGTGGGAACAAATTGGCAATAACTGCTCAACTTGTACATTGAGGTCGCATCTAAAGCCAACTATACAAAATCTAAAAATCTGTGAGAAGATTGGTTGCCACCAGCAGATAGTATATATTTTTGTGTACTTTTGAGCCAATTTTTGTGCATATCAATGCCATATTAAGAAAATTCCATCGTGGGAACAAATTGGCAATAACTGCTCAACTTGTACATTGAGGTCGCATCTAAAGCCAACTATTCAAAATCTAAAAATCTGTGAGAAGATTGGTTGGCACCAGCAGATAGCATAAATTTTATTGTACTTTTGAGCCAATTTTTGTGCATATCAATGCCATATTAAGAAAATTCCATCGTGGGAACAAATTGGCAATAACTGCTCAACTTGTATATTAAGGTCGCATCAAAAGCCAACTATACAAAATCTAAAAATCTGTGAGAAGATTGGTTGGCACCAGCAGATAGCATATATTTTTGTGTACTTTTGAGCCAATTTTTGTGCATATCAATGCCATATTAAGAAAATTCCATCGTGGGAACAAATTGGCAATAACTGCGCAACTTGTACATTAAGGTCGCATCTAAAGCCAACTATACAAAATCTAAAAATCTGTGAGAAGATTGGTTGGCACCAGCAGATAGCATATATTTTTGTGCACTTTTGAGCCAATTTTTGTGCATATTAATGCCATATTAAGAAAATTCCATCGTGGGAACAAATTGGCAATAACTGCTCAACTTGTACATTAAGGTCGCATCTAAAGCCAACTATACAAAATCTAAAAATCTGTGAGAAGATTGGTTGGCACCAGCAGATAGCATATATTTTTGTGTACTTTTGAGCCAATTTTTGTGCATATCAATGCCATATTAAGAAAATTCCATCGTGGGAACAAATTGGCAATAACTGCTCAACTTGTACATTAAGGTCGCATCTAAAGCCAACTATACAAAATCTAAAAATCTGTGAGAAGATTGGTTGGCACCAGCAGATAGCATATACTTTTGTGTACTTTTGAGCCAATTTTTGTGCATATCAATGTCATATTAAGAAAATTCCATCGTGGGAACAAATTGGCAATAACTGCTCAGCTTGTACATTAAGGTCGCATCTAAAGCCAACTATACAAAATCTAAAAATCTGTGAGAAGATTGGTTGGCACCAGCAGAAAGCATATATTTTTGTGTACTTTTGAGCCAATTTTTCTGCATATCAATGCCATATTTAGAAAATTCCATCTTGGGAACAAATTTGCAATAACTGCTCAACTTGTACATTAAGGTCGCATCAAAAGCCAACTATACAAAATCTAAAAATCTGTGAGAAGATTGGTTGGCACCAGCAGATAGCATATATTTTGGTGTACTTTTGAGCCAATTTTTGTGCATATCAGTGCCATATTAAGAAAATTCCAGCGTGGGAACAAATTGGCAATAACTGCTCAACTTGTACATTAAGGTCGCATCTAAAGCCAACTATACAAAATCTAAAAATCTGTGAGAAGATTGGTTGGCACCAGCAGATAGCATATATTTTTGTGTACTTTTGAGCCAATTTTTGTGCATATCAATGCCGTATTAAGAAAATTCCATCGTGGGAACAAATTGGCAATAACTGCTCAACTTGTACATTAAGGTCGCATCTAAAGCCAACTATACAAAATCTAAAAATCTGTGAGAAGATTGGTTGGCACCAGCAGATAGCATATATTTTTGTGTACTTTTGAGCCAATTTTTGTGCATATCAATGCCATATTAAGAAAATTCCATCGTGGGAACAAATTGGCAATAACTGCTCAACTTGTACATTAAGGTCGCATCTAAAGCCAACTATACAAAATCTAAAAATCTGTGAGAAGATTGGTTGGCACCAGCAGATAGCATATACTTTTGTGTACTTTTGAGCCAATTTTTGTGCATATCAATGTCATATTAAGAAAATTCCATCGTGGGAACAAATTGGCAATAACTGCTCAACTTGTACATTAAGGTCGCATCTAAAGCCAACTATACAAAATCTAAAAATCTGTGAGAAGATTGGTTGGCACCAGCAGAAAGCATATATTTTTGTGTACTTTTGAGCCAATTTTTCTGCATATCAATGCCATATTTAGAAAATTCCATCTTGGGAACAAATTTGCAATAACTGCTCAACTTGTACATTAAGGTCGCATCTAAAGCCAACTATACAAAATCTAAAAATCTGTGAGAAGATTGGTTGGCACCAGCAGATAGCATATATTTTTGTGTACTTTTGAGCCAATTTTTGTGCATATCAATGCCATATTAAGAAAATTCCATCGTGGGAACAAATTGGCAATAACTGCTCAACTTGTATATTAAGGTCGCATCAAAAGCCAACTATACAAAATCTAAAAATCTGTGAGAAGATTGGTTGGCACCAGCAGATAGCATATATTTTTGTGTACTTTTGAGCCAATTTTTGTGCATATCAATGCCATATTAAGAAAATTCCATCGTGGGAACAAATTGGCAATAACTGCTCAACTTGTACATTAAGGTCGCATCTAAAGCCAACTATACAAAATCTAAAAATCTGTGAGAAGATTGGTTGGCACCAGCAGATAGTATATATTTTTGTGTACTTTTGAGCCAATTTTTGTGCATATCAATGCCATATTAAGAAAATTCCATCGTGGGAACAAATTGGCAATAACTGCTCAACTTGTACATTGAGGTCGCATCTAAAGCCAACTATACAAAATCTAAAAATCTGTGAGAAGATTGGTTGGCACCAGCAGATAGCATAAATTTAATTGTACTTTTGAGCCAATTTTTGTGCATATCAATGCCGTATTAAGAAAATTCCAT
The DNA here is from genome assembly GCA_916613615.1 of Steromphala cineraria. Classification (NCBI taxonomy): domain Eukaryota; kingdom Metazoa; phylum Mollusca; class Gastropoda; order Trochida; family Trochidae; genus Steromphala; species Steromphala cineraria. Next base: position 28,321,988 of record OU744721.1, read on the forward strand.
CGTGGGAACAAATTGGCAATAACTGCTCAACTTGTACATTAAGGTCGCATCTAAAGCCAACTATACAAAATCTAAAAATCTGTGAGAAGATTGGTTGGCACCAGCAGATAGCATATATTTTTGTGTACTTTTGAGGCAATTTTTGTGCATATCAATGCCATATTTAGAAAATTCCATCGTGGGAACAAATTGGCAATAACTGCTCAACTTGTACATTAAGGTCGCATCTAAAGCCAACTATACAAAATCTAAAAATCTGTGAGAAGATTGGTTGGCACCAGCAGATAGCATATACTTTTGTGTACTTTTGAGCCAATTTTTGTGCATATCAATGTCATATTAAGAAAATTCCATCGTGGGAACAAATTGGCAATAACTGCTCAGCTTGTACATTAAGGTCGCATCTAAAGCCAACTATACAAAATCTAAAAATCTGTGAGAAGATTGGTTGGCACCAGCAGAAAGCATATATTTTTGTGTACTTTTGAGCCAATTTTTCTGCATATCAATGCCATATTTAGAAAATTCCATCTTGGGAACAAATTTGCAATAACTGCTCAACTTGTACATTAAGGTCGCATCAAAAGCCAACTATACAAAATCTAAAAATCTGTGAGAAGATTGGTTGGCACCAGCAGATAGCATATATTTTGGTGTACTTTTGAGCCAATTTTTGTGCATATCAGTGCCATATTAAGAAAATTCCAGCGTGGGAACAAATTGGCAATAACTGCTCAACTTGTACATTAAGGTCGCATCTAAAGCCAACTATACAAAATCTAAAAATCTGTGAGAAGATTGGTTGGCACCAGCAGATAGCATATATTTTTGTGCACTTTTGAGCCAATTTTTGTGCATATTAATGCCATATTAAGAAAATTCCATCGTGGGAACAAATTGGCAATAACTGCTCAACTTGTACATTAAGGTCGCATCTAAAGCCAACTATACAAAATCTAAAAATCTGTGAGAAGATTGGTTGGCACCAGCAGATAGCATATATTTTTGTGTACTTTTGAGCCAATTTTTGTGCATATCAATGCCATATTAAGAAAATTCCATCGTGGGAACAAATTGGCAATAACTGCTCAACTTGTACATTAAGGTCGCATCTAAAGCCAACTATACAAAATCTAAAAATCTGTGAGAAGATTGGTTGGCACCAGCAGATAGCATATACTTTTGTGTACTTTTGAGCCAATTTTTGTGCATATCAATGTCATATTAAGAAAATTCCATCGTGGGAACAAATTGGCAATAACTGCTCAGCTTGTACATTAAGGTCGCATCTAAAGCCAACTATACAAAATCTAAAAATCTGTGAGAAGATTGGTTGGCACCAGCAGAAAGCATATATTTTTTGTGTACTTTTGAGCCAATTTTTCTGCATATCAATGCCATATTTAGAAAATTCCATCTTGGGAACAAATTTGCAATAACTGCTCAACTTGTACATTAAGGTCGCATCAAAAGCCAACTATACAAAATCTAAAAATCTGTGAGAAGATTGGTTGGCACCAGCAGATAGCATATATTTTGGTGTACTTTTGAGCCAATTTTTGTGCATATCAGTGCCATATTAAGAAAATTCCAGCGTGGGAACAAATTGGCAATAACTGCTCAACTTGTACATTAAGGTCGCATCTAAAGCCAACTATACAAAATCTAAAAATCTGTGAGAAGATTGGTTGGCACCAGCAGATAGCATATATTTTTGTGCACTTTTGAGCCAATTTTTGTGCATATTAATGCCATATTAAGAAAATTCCATCGTGGGAACAAATTGGCAATAACTGCTCAACTTGTACATTAAGGTCGCATCTAAAGCCAACTATACAAAATCTAAAAATCTGTGAGAAGATTGGTTGGCACCAGCAGATAGCATATATTTTTGTGTACTTTTGAGCCAATTTTTGTGCATATCAATGCCATATTAAGAAAATTCCATCGTGGGAACAAATTGGCAATAACTGCTCAACTTGTACATTAAGGTCGCATCTAAAGCCAATTTTACAAAATCTAAAAATCTGTGAGAAGATTGGTTGGCACCAGCAGATAGCATATATTTTTGTGTACTTTTGAGCCAATTTTTTTGCATATCAATGCCATATTAAGAAAATTCCATCGTGGGAACAAATTGGCAATAACTGCTCAACTTGTACATTAAGGTCGCATCTAAAGCCAATTTTACAAAATCTAAAAATCTGTGAGAAGATTGGTTGGCACCAGCAGATAGCATATATTTTTGTGCACTTTTGAGCCAATTTTTTTGCATATCAATGCCATATTAAGAAAATTCCATCGTGGGAACAAATTGGCAATAACTGCTCAACTTGTACATTAAAGTCGCATCTAAAGCCAACTATACAAAATCTAAAAATCTGTGAGAAGATTGGTTGGCACCAGCAGATAGCATATATTTTTGTGTACTTTTGAGCCAATTTTTGTGCATATCAATGCCATATTAAGAAACTTCCATCGTGGGAACAAATTGGCAATAACTGCTCAACTTGTACATTAAGATCGCATCTAAAGCCAACTATACAAAATCTAAAAATCTGTGAGAAGATTGGTTGGCACCAGCAGATAGCATATATTTTTGTGCACTTTTGAGCCAATTTTTTTGCATATCAATGCCATATTAAGAAAATTCCATCGTGGGAACAAATTGGCAATAACTGCTCAACTTGTACATTAAGGTCGCATCAAAAGCCAACTATACAAAATCTAAAAATCTGTGAGAAGATTGGTTGGCACCAGCAGATAGCATATATTTTTGTGTACTTTTGAGCCAATTTTTTTGCATATCAATGCCATATTAAGAAAATTCAATCGTGGGAACAAATTGGCAATAACTGCTCAACTTGTACATTAAGGTCGCATCTAAAGCCAATTTTACAAAATCTAAAAATCTGTGAGAAGATTGGTTGGCACCAGCAGATAGCATATATTTTTGTGCACTTTTGAGCCAATTTTTTTGCATATCAATGCCATATTAAGAAAATTCCATCGTGGGAACAAATTGGCAATAACTGCTCAACTTGTACATTAAAGTCGCATCTAAAGCCAACTATACAAAATCTAAAAATCTGTGAGAAGATTGGTTGGCACCAGCAGATAGCATATATTTTTGTGTACTTTTGAGCCAATTTTTGTGCATATCAATGCCATATTAAGAAACTTCCATCGTGGGAACAAATTGGCAATAACTGCTCAACTTGTACATTAAGGTCGCATCTAAAGCCAACTATACAAAATCTAAAAATCTGTGAGAAGATTGGTTGGCACCAGCAGATAGCATATATTTTTGTGTACTTTTGAGCCAATTTTTGTGCATATCAATGCCATATTAAGAAAATTCCATCGTGGGAACAAATTGGCAATAACTGCTCAACTTGTATATTAGGGTCGCATCAAAAGCCAACTATACAAAATCTAAAAATCTGTGAGAAGATTGGTTGGCACCAGCAGATAGCATATATTTTTGTGTACTTTTGAGCCAATTTTTGTGCATATCAATGCCATATTAAGAAAATTCCATCGTGGGAACAAATTGGCAATAACTGCTCAACTTGTACATTAAGGTCGCATCTAAAGCCAACTATACAAAATCTAAAAATCTGTGAGAAGATTGGTTGGCACCAGCAGATAGTATATATTTTTGTGTACTTTTGAGCCAATTTTTGTGCATATCAATGCCATATTAAGAAAATTCCATCGTGGGAACAAATTGGCAATAACTGCTCAACTTGTACATTGAGGTCGCATCTAAAGCCAACTATACAAAATCTAAAAATCTGTGAGAAGATTGGTTGGCACCAGCAGATAGCATATATTTTTGTGTACTTTTGAGCCAATTTTTGTGCATATCAATGCCATGTTAAGAAAATTCCATCGTGGGAACAAATTGGCAATAACTGCTCAACTTGTACATTAAGGTCGCATCTAAAGCCAACTATACAAAATCTAAAAATCTGTGAGAAGATTGGTTGGCACCAGCAGATAGCATATATTTTTGTGTACTTTTGAGCCAATTTTTTTGCATATCAATGCCATATTAAGAAAATTCCATCGTGGGAACAAATTGGCAATAACTGCTCAACTTGTACATTAAGGTCGCATCTAAAGCCAACTATACAAAATCTAAAAATCTGTGAGAAGATTGGTTGGCACTAGCAGATAGCATATATTTTGGTGTACTTTTGAGCCAATTTTTGTGCATATCAATGCCATATGAAGAAACTTCCATCGTGGGAACAAATTGGCAATAACTGCTCAACTTGTACATTAAGGTCGCATCTAAAGCCAACTATACAAAATCTAAAAATCTGTGAGAAGATTGGTTGGCACCAGCAGATAGTATATATTTTTGTGTACTTTTGAGCCAATTTTTTTGCATATCAATGCCATATTAAGAAAATTCCATCGTGGGAACAAATTGGCAATAACTGCTCAACTTGTACATTAAGGTCGCATCTAAAGCCAATTTTACAAAATCTAAAAATCTGTGAGAAGATTGGTTGGCACCAGCAGATAGCATATATTTTTGTGCACTTTTGAGCCAATTTTTTTGCATATCAATGCCATATTAAGAAAATTCCATCGTGGGAACAAATTGGCAATAACTGCTCAACTTGTACATTAAAGTCGCATCTAAAGCCAACTATACAAAATCTAAAAATCTGTGAGAAGATTGGTTGGCACCAGCAGATAGCATATATTTTTGTGTACTTTTGAGCCAATTTTTGTGCATATCAATGCCATATTAAGAAACTTCCATCGTGGGAACAAATTGGCAATAACTGCTCAACTTGTACATTAAGATCGCATCTAAAGCCAACTATACAAAATCTAAAAATCTGTGAGAAGATTGGTTGGCACCAGCAGATAGCATATATTTTTGTGTAATTTTGAGCCAATTTTTGTGCATATCAATGCCATATTAAGAAAATTCCATCGTGGGAACAAATTGGCAATAACTGCTCAACTTGTATATTAGGGTCGCATCAAAAGCCAACTATACAAAATCTAAAAATCTGTGAGAAGATTGGTTGGCACCAGCAGATAGCATATATTTTTGTGTACTTTTGAGCCAATTTTTGTGCATATCAATGCCATATTAAGAAAATTCCATCGTGGGAACAAATTGGCAATAACTGCTCAACTTGTACATTAAGGTCGCATCTAAAGCCAACTATACAAAATCTAAAAATCTGTGAGAAGATTGGTTGGCACCAGCAGATAGTATATATTTTTGTGTACTTTTGAGCCAATTTTTGTGCATATCAATGCCATATTAAGAAAATTCCATCGTGGGAACAAATTGGCAATAACTGCTCAACTTGTACATTGAGGTCGCATCTAAAGCCAACTATACAAAATCTAAAAATCTGTGAGAAGATTGGTTGGCACCAGCAGATAGCATATATTTTTGTGTACTTTTGAGCCAATTTTTATGCATATCAATGCCATGTTAAGAAAATTCCATCGTGGGAACAAATTGGCAATAACTGCTCAACTTGTACATTAAGGTCGCATCTAAAGCCAACTATACAAAATCTAAAAGTCTGTGAGAAGATTGGTTGGCACCAGCAGATAGCATATATTTTTGTGTACTTTTGAGCCAATTTTTTTGCATATCAATGCCATATTAAGAAAATTCCATCGTGGGAACAAATTGGCAATAACTGCTCAACTTGTACATTAAGGTCGCATCTAAAGCCAACTATACAAAATCTAAAAATCTGTGAGAAGATTGGTTGGCACTAGCAGATAGCATATATTTTGGTGTACTTTTGAGCCAATTTTTGTGCATATCAATGCCATATGAAGAAACTTCCATCGTGGGAACAAATTGGCAATAACTGCTCAACTTGTACATTAAGGTCGCATCTAAAGCCAACTATACAAAATCTAAAAATCTGTGAGAAGATTGGTTGGCACCAGCAGATAGCATATATTTTTGTGTACTTTTGAGCCAATGTTTGTGCATATCAATGCCATATTAAGAAACTTCCATCGTGGGAACAAATTGGCAATAACTGCTCAACTTGTACATTAAGGTCGCATCTAAAGCCAACTATACAAAATCTAAAAATCTGTGAGAAGATTGGTTGGCACCAGCAGATAGCATATATTTTTGTGTACTTTTGAGCCAATTTTTGTGCATATCAATGCCATATTAAGAAAATTCCATCGTGGGAACAAATTGGCAATAACTGCTCAACTTGTACATTAAGGTCGCATCTAAAGCCAACTATACAAAATCTAAAAATCTGTGAGAAGATTGGTTGGCACCAGCAGATAGCATATATTTTTGTGTACTTTTGAGCCAATTTTTTTGCATATCAATGCCATATTAAGAAAATTCCATCGTGGGAACAAATTGGCAATAACTGCTCAACTTGTACATTAAGGTCGCATCTAAAGCCAACTATACAAAATCTAAAAATCTGTGAGAAGATTGGTTGGCACCAGCAGATAGCATATATTTTTGTGTACTTTTGAGCCAATTTTTGTGCATATCAATGCCATATTAAGAAAATTCCATCGTGGGGACAAATTGGCAATAACTGCTCAACTTGTACATTAAGGTCGCATCTAAAGCCAACTATACAAAATCTAAAAATATGTGAGAAGATTGGTTGGCACCAGCAGAAAGCATATATTTTTGTGTACTTTTGAGCCAATGCTTATATAAATCCTGTTCTACTTTTTTCAGATTGTCTATACCTGTAATTGTCTCAAATTGTTTGTCATAAAATGTTTCATTGAATGTATTAAATGATTTCTTTCAACGCCTTGATAGATATAATATATAAAATACAAGTTCTAAAATATTTTCTTTGTTTTAGAAATTTTATTTTGAAAATTGTGAAAATGATGAAATTCATATACAAAAGGTGCATACAGAATGAGGTAAGAATACAATAATGTTACAAAGATGTAGGTGTCTAAAAGATACACATATAACTTCTTGTGTGTCTATTGTTATATATTCATATTTATATTTGTCTATCAAATAAGAGAAATAAACATTTATATTATTGCATTACTTAAGATTTTACATTTTTGAAAGCACAATAATAACTCTGATTGATATGTAATTACTAATTTGGAAATTTCGAACAATCATATGTGACAAAAATAACTGCTTTCTTGTCGTATCAATACAATGGTTTAATAATTAACACTCTTCTGTTTAATATAATAATATAATGGCTTAAAACATTAGATGTCAATTGTTAAGAATGTTTAAATACATTTTTTCATTATTTATCATATTTCTTTGGGTTTACTCTTGTATAAATAATGCAATATAATGAAAATTATGAAATTGTAAAAAATGTGAACAAATAATTCTCTTATTTTCAAATTCAACTACCTGGTATATTAATCAAAATAGGTTTTATTTAACGGTTTCAACCAAAAACAAGTTATGATAAATATTTTAAAATCAAAATTTCAGTTATAAAAACAGTATTATTTAAAACTTATGTAGATAAAACAGAGGGAATCTTATTTCTAATAAGAAAATTCTTATGTGCATAATAACTATCAATAGTCCTTTAAACAACATATCAATTAAATTAATTAGTCATTGTAAAATATTTCACCTAATTCATTTTTAATTGTAAGATATTGCACAAATGAACCTCAATTTGTAAACTAGTTTAAAAAAGGAATATTACATTAGGAAATCAAAACAATTCCAATAATAATGAAACAGTGCTTAATCCATTGATTGTTGATAAAATTCCATCATTTATTTTATTGTCAGATTTATTTGAACTATTTTAAATTTTAAACATTGTAATCCATGCTGACTCGTAGAAGTCATGCACGTTGATAAGAAATGTTTCAAAAAGATTATTTCTTAATAATAATAATGAATAATTGATTAAAATAGCTATATGATAAAAAAGTTCCTAATTTTTCATTGCTGAGAAAATATCAAGACTTTGTTTCTGTTTTTAGAAAAAATCAACATTTTGTTTCTGGGTTTAGAAAAAAATCAACATTTTGTTTCTGGCTTTAGAAAATATCAAAATTTTGTTTCTGATTTTAGAAAATATCAACGTTTTGTTTCTGGTTTTAGAAAATATCAAGACTTTGTTTCTGCATGGTTTTAGAAAATATCAAAATTTTGTTTCTGATTTTAGAAAATATCAACATTTTGTTTCTGGTTTTAGAAAATATCACCATTTTGTTTCTAGTTTTAGAAAATATCACCAGTTTGTTTCTGGTTTTAGAAAAATATCAACATTTTGTTTCTGGTTTTAGAAAATATCAATATTTTGTTTCTAGTTTTAGAAAATATCAACATTTTCTTTCTGGTTTTAGAAAATATCAAGATTTTGTTTCTGGTTTTATTCCCACTCTGACTGGTAGAAGTCGTGCACACCAGACGTGCTGTAGGAAGAATTAGGAAACTGGATATGTTTATGCATCTGTAAATGACTGCGAGGAGTCAAGGCAGGTGTTTGGTAGTCGATGTAGTCTATTGGAGGGGTTATCCTCGACCAGTTGTCTTTGTCTTGTTTATCTGGACGTCTGAAATAAATAAAAATTTGTTTATTAGATTTGTTGGAAAAGACATCTTTTATTGCCATTCTATAAGTTTTTAGTGTTATGAATAATGATGTATAATTTCTTTTTCCTGTTTGTGTTAACAACATTAAAATGTATGTTTTAAACGCTGTATAAACTATACTCATAATAAATGGTAAATGTTGAAATACTACTCTAGAAATATCCATATGTTAACCATCAGATGTGCCTTAAGCATTAAAAAGAAATGAGCCACAGGCAGATCCAGAGGGGGGGGGCATACCCTCCAAGAGAGTTTTAAATAAAGATAAAAAAACTTATCAAAATTTGCGCTATCCACACGAAATGGGCGCACCCTCCCCAAACGAAAATTGTGGATCTGCCCCTGAGCATTGACAGTTAAATCAGTAAACAGTTTCTGACAGTTTGTCTTGCTGTAAGTGTTTCCAGAGGATAAACATGTATGAACTGATTATCCTTCTATAATCAATTTGAACACATCAAAGGAGGAAATAGCCAGGATACATGAAAATCAGCTTTAATTTTTTTCCTGCCAAGACAAGGGCCTTTTAATGCTGAGATAATAACAAATACAATATTAGCTTATCAGTTTGTTGCTTTTTACAAACAAATGTCTTGGTCTTCTCTTATACTTTCTTGTATGCTTGTGTGTGTGTGTATGTGTGTAAGTTGTGATGTATTTGAAAAAGAAAAACCTGAATCCTGTATCATTATTTACATTTGAATATTCAAACCTACAACGGCAGGGATCCCTCTGACTCCTTGACCGTAATGTAACCAGAGATTCATGAATAAAATATTGATTAAGAAAAACATAAAAACATATACAATATTTAAGTCCATATCTTCTAACGCTGCTTATGTAAATCAACAAAGTGGAGGTGTCTTATTAAAGAAGACATTTGATGTAACCCTGGACATGCCAGCATAGACAGCTGATTTGTTAAATAGGCAGCAAAGAGTTACAAATACTTGCATCAAAGGTTCTTGTTATGTGAGTAGAAAATAGAAAATCAATAAAGAAACAATATTTTGTTAAATTAAAAGTTAAAGTCATACCTTCTATAACAGCACCACCCAATGACAAGGATAGCAACAAGGACACAGAAGATTCCGACACACACTCCGATGATTATAGCAGGTAGGTCAGACTCCACAGCTGGATATAGATTTACACTTGTAATGACATGCAATCTATATTCTTTCACATGTTTCCTCTTGTATCAATTTTGATATTGTTTTTTTTGTTTGAATTTTGATATTTGGGAAATATAAAACCATTATAACAGTTTGTTTGGTTCAAAAGATACAGTGGGTAAATACAACTTTACCCTTGATTACATGAGAAAGATTTTTGAATACAAACCTTCATCCTGCTACATCAGCGTATATGTCTCAGTGTTAGGCTACAACCTATCCCCTGATATCCTGCTAAGGTATTCTGCTGTATCGCTATATATAGCTAGCCAATCAAATGATGCCCTTTCAGCGATAGGGGATAGGTTGTAGCCTAACGCGGAGACTAATACGCTGATGTAGCAGGATGACCAACCTTTTTCTTAATCATACTATCTTTGTGCTAAAAATTATTTTTTCCAGTTCTTTGATATCCCCTATGAGACAACTTATTCATGCTATTCATTACATCATAGGCTTTTTGTTTACAAATTAATCACTTCAAAATATGAAATCAGTGACAATATCGAAACACATCATTTTTGACAAATTAAAATGTTGTTAGAAAAGAGTATTGTTTTTTCATTTCCTTTCTTTTAATGATAAATTTGTTTGTTCATGGTTACTGAAATATTCTAAAAAAAAAGTTTTGCCCGATGCTATATTCTCACCAAGTCTCATTTCACATCTGTCTCCGGAGTACTTCTCCGTACACAGACAACTGAGTTCGTCGACACTGCTGTTCCTACAGATTCCCTCGTGTTGGCAGTAGTCCGGCTTCAGAATACACACCGCTTGAACAAACAGTTTACATGATCTTAACATGGTTTGCAATGCTTGCCAAAAATAGCGTATAGGTGGGCTCCACAATACACAATACATGTTGTATTCATGGCCATGACATATTGTGTTTAAGACACTCATGCCTTGATATCAGTAAATCCTTAATACTCGGTTATATTATGAAACTAACCCTTCTCTTCAAATTGTTGCCATGGAAACCCCAAAATATATAATAGAGAAGGTGTTTAAACCCTGAAAGGCACATCTACATGATATAAAAATGATGTTCACCATTTTTGGTGAAAATTGGTCCAATAGTTTCAGAGTTATGCTACTGAAACCGACCCTACCCAATCCAAAAAAACACATCTGCATGATATGAAGAGGATGAATACCAATTTGGTGAACATTGGTCAGGTAGTTAGAGGGTTATGCTCCAGAAACGAATAGAACGCCAACGCCGACTTTGAAGCAGGAGACACCGTCCGAGACGCCAACAGGAACTCAAAGCCAAAACCATAATGTCTCCTAATCTTTTCTGGGGAGACATAACTTGTCAACTTGACCTTGAGTTCTTTTTCAAATGAACAATCCATCAAAGAACTCAAGGGAGACTACTCACAAATACACTCTTGTAAAGAGCTTGACCCATTCCTCCTGGTGGACAGTTTGCCTGGACACTGTTGACAAGCTGTTTTACCAGTACTGTCCTGGTACTGACTGACTGGACACGCTTCACAACGGGTGGGGGAGGTCAAGTATTGGGTACCCTTCACACACCACACTGACAACATAAGAATGTTCATTAATAATTAAAGATAAGACATCTCTAGAAAAGAAGTAGCCACTCAACAGCCCCGAAACTCATTGTTAAGTGGCTAGAAAAACAGTACCTTTACTGGGTTCAAAATAAAATCAAGGATCTGACTCAAATGTTTGAATAAATGGAAGGTCATTACAATTCTAATTTGTCTAAAAAGTTTGAACAAGGAATTGCAGACAAATGATTTACATTAATTTCGGAACCAAAATGCATTAGAAATTTCATTGTTTAATGTTCACATTAATATTAATGAATTTTCAGGAAAATTACCTGTCTCCCTCCAAAATGTTTTTTCTCCATGTTGCTTAGTTCAGACTTATACATATATACATTATATATTTTCACATATATTTTTAAATGTAGACTGAACATTAACGTTGGAGTTAAATAAAAAATAGAGCCATTGGCTCTGTAGCTCATCAGGCTTCATCATCAACTATGATGTAGAGTGTGACCAATGTGATTCCCCCTTTGTAGAGGCCACAGGGTCACAAATCATAAAATTAAGTATATAGCAGTGTATAAAATAGATTGTAAATCTAGCCTGTCCTGAAAATTCATTGGTCAATTCCTTTGGGAAATTTAAGAAAAAAAATTAAAAGTTACCAGTCCTGACCAAAAAGTAACCAGTCCTGGCAAAAAATAGCCAGTTCAAGGACTGGCTGACGGGCAATATTTTAAACACTGTATATAGGCGACAAGTTTCAGTTTTCTAGGCCTTATACTTCAGGAGAAGAAGATGAAAATAGTTTTGAAGGACGTTCCTGTTGCCTTTATTATTATTATAAAGCTGCAATTCATCATCCTCACTAGTCAAGGAGTCTGTACACAAAGTTTCAGCTTTCTAGGCGTTATGCTTCTGGAGAAAAAGATGAAAATAGGTTTTTAGGGTGTGGCCCCTGTGGCCTTTATTAGGGGTCACAGGGCCACCAAAGCTACAACTTATAATCCTCAATAGCCAAGGAGTCTGTACACAAAGTTTCAGCTTTCTAGGCCTTATGCTTCTGGAGAAGAAGATGAAAATAGGTTTTTAGGGTTGGCCCCTGTGGCCTTTATTAGGGGTCACAGGGCCACCAAAGCTACAAATTATAATCTTCACTAGTCAAGGAGTCTGTACACAAAGTTTCAGCTTTCTAGGCCTCATGGTTCTGGAGAAGAAGATGAAAATAGGTTTTTAGGGCGTGGCATCTGGGCCCTTATTAGGGGTCACAGGGCCACCAAAGCTACAACTTATAATCCTCAATAGCCAAGGAGTCTGTAAACAAAGTTTCAGCTTTCTAGGCCTCATGGTTCTGGAGAAGAAGATGAAAATAGGTTTTTAGGGCGTGGCATATGTGGCCTTCATTAGGGGTCACAGGGCCACCAAAGCTACAATTTATAATCCTCAATAGCCAAGGTGTCTGTACACAAAGTTTTCTAGGCCTTATGGTTCTGGAGAAGAAGTGGAAACTCCACAAAGTTTACGGACGGACGGACGGACTGACACCATGCCATGCCATAAGCCCATCGTGCCTTACAGGCCAGATGAGCTAAAAAATGACTAATAAAAAGTATGTTTATATGGCACAAGAATTCAATAACACTCGATGATATCAGTGTTTAAAATATAGCCTGTCCGCCAGTCCTTAAACTGGCTAGCTTTTGCCAGGACTGGTTACATTTTGATGAGGACTGCTTCTTTATTTTCCCCTGAGGAATTGACCAGTTAATTTTCAGGACAGGATAGGTTACGAATCTATTTTATACACTGATGACATGATTGATTGATGATGTAAATACACACAGCACTGACACTGCTGAACATATCATACCACAGTTGTCCGTGTCATCTAGAATAGCGCCATCTACACAATCCTTCGGAGCAGCGGAGATTTCTGTGATCTGGTCATAATCCACACCAAAGTTTTTCTGGATATAGAACATAGTATCAGGTGAGCAAATTTTGTAGAAACAAATTAGGAATAAAAGGAAGTTGAGCCTGGTATTTTTCAGGAGATGAATTTCAAAGGATTTTCACATTTATCATTAATGTTATGAAAAAATATTTAAAAAATTGGACGAAAATCTCATTTTTCAGAATATTATTCTGAATCAAAATGTTGACATTTATGCAAACATCAATTTTGTAACATGAACAACTTTGGGTAATTCTTACTGATTTGAACAAATTCCTTTATCAATAATATAAGGACATCCAGGAAATACACTGCATTTGGTAAATGATACAAAGTATGTCAATCAGATCACCATAAAAGGTTCTAATTGCCCTCTTCCTTTAGGAGCTGCTATAGGGAACAGTACAGTTGAATTGTAACGAAGCAGTGTTTGAAATAACCAACGTTTTCCCATGTTTCATTTTCAAAATTGAATCATTCTTTTGCATCCAAACAGCATATCTGTGCTTAAAATTTTTCCAACCATTTCCTAGCTTAAAACCTTTGTCATTCAACACATGACTCCATGTTGCGATTTTATAAACTGCTTTTTTGGAACAAAGTCAATAAAGAATGAATTTGAAAAGATAAATGCCCTTTCTCTTGCATACAAAAAAACCCCATTTTCAATCAAAGGTGGCCGTTCTGGTGATTTGAACATCAACTGGCATTTGCATGCCTTCAGAAACTCGAGTTCAACAGAACAATGCAATGAACCAGTTTGAGAGCTGTATTTTTATTACAGCTTAGGTTTGCAACAATTTCTATGGGTTTCAGGGTTTATGAAGAAGGTTGTGGAAATGGTTTCAGCAGATTGATGAACACTTGATTGTCCTAGGTTAAGAAAACTTTGGATGACTACACCCATCTTAGAATATATCTGGGATATGACTGTCTGTCTTGGTAACTTATGTAACATGCTAGGGAGTTTTGGGGACAAATATCAGAACATTTAAAGTGACACAGAGTATCTTTTATTTTAAATTTTATTTGGTTTTGATAAGCTACAAAATATCTAATATGCTGATTGAAGTTCATATCTTATCACTGGACTTGCAAATATATCCATTTATGCATAATATCTCTAAAATGCTTGATTTTATGGAAAAATCAAGAAAACATCTCAAATACGTTTAATATTCGAAATAATGCATCCAATCAATCTACCTATTAGTTACAATACCTAATAAACACTATCGAATCGAATATATATTCCTGTCAGCTTATGACAAGGTTTCAAAATTACGTTTGGCGAATTTGCGCGCGCCACTCGAGCCACATTGTCCGGTTTTCGATCAAAATCCCGACTTTAAATGGCCGTATTTTCGCTCTAATGTACTGATTGGCCTTTAACTTGTTATTTTCAGTAACAGTTAGTGGTTCCCGATGTAATAGCATCGATTTCAAAATTTGACATATGTGATCCTATCAACATACTCTGTGTCTCTTTAAAGACATTCTAAAAGCACCTTTTCCAGTCAATGGAGTGAGAATGTCAAACAAAAACGCCCCTATTTAAGGTTGTTAATGATATTAACTGCTAAGTGACCTTCACCTTTTGACACACTCATTATGCTCTGACAAGTCTCCACTTTCATTTGACAATAAATGTTCAAGACATTTTCAGCCACCATCACTCTTACTAAATGATTAAATCTGTTTATCAGCTATGAGTTTCTTTGTTTAAGTAGTACCGGTTTATGATTTAGTCCCTACAAGGAAGCAGGGTTTGTGGTTTAAAAAATCACGAGTCCTTCTACAAATTTGACAATCCCTGCATTTGAAAGTCTGGTATACAGAAGTTTCTCTAAAATCACACAAAGCAGAGGGGTTTGCTAACCTCATCCTGTCACAGAGTACGAACGTTACAGTAACTCCACTAGATTTGCTTGAACTTGATACAGCCAATCAAATCATTTTCTTGTTTAAATTTTATCGAGAAGGTGATGAGAAAATTATTTGATTGGCTGTATCACAAGTAGGACCGCTCAAGCGAATCTAGATTCTGAGCCAAGGGTACAGATTAGTAGAGTAAACGTAACATTCTTAAAATGAGACAGGATGTGCTAACCTCGAACAAGCCCGATCTGGGTAATAAATAGCTGACATACTAACAGGCAGCTATTTCGACCATGGCTGAAGGCAGCCATATTGCTTACCAAGGGTTCATCAATGAGACTTTCATCTCCCAGTACCTCCTCCAGGAGTGATTCAGTGCTTCTCAATATTGTGTTGTTCCTGTCTGCAAGTTGTGATCTGAAATACAAATGTTCTGAATGTTGATATTATGAGACTGAACACAAATCTAAATTCTTTTTCCTGGAGTTATAAGACAGGCTAATTGAATCACAGATATACTAACGATAACTCAATAGATTGAACGTTTATGAAAAAAACAAAAAACTGCCATTTAATGAAATAGTCTTCATAATTTAAGTTAATGCTTAACATATATATGATCACTTATTCTTCGTCTCAATACTTTATCCATTTTTCTAAACAAGACAACAAAATGCCTCTTACGCCACATTTTCCAACTCAACAATTGTATCTATTGTGACGTTTGTTGTCGCCTGTCTCTTCTTACGTAGCCCACCACCACACGGGAGAGTTATTTTGATTTTGACATTTGCACAGCCAAGGCTGCAGAGACCAGGGAACTGTAAGACCTGGACATTTATTCGAAGTTTGATTCTGTCCCTGATTCTCTGACGTAGAACGTCAAAGTGTAATCCACTGCAACTTTTCAGTATGAACCGAATCTGCACCTTCAATAGCACCTTGCGTGGAGCCTTTGTAACATCTGTGAAAACAAAATACATTTAAAACTTAGGATCTAATGTACTCAAAGGTGGCTCACTTATAATTGATGATGTCACAATGGGGTTTGTGATGTTCGCTGGGATGGAAGATGATAGGCAGGTGACTCATTTTACAATATCAATTCTACAGCATCAGCACTGGATAATACTAAGATGCAAATATCAAGATTCATCGTAACTTTTGAGGAGTATGACAAAAGTATTCTTGCACATACCGGTAATGGTGATTGCAACTTATAAGGATTCTTGTTTAAACAAATATTTGTTCCCATGGAAAAATGGTTGCAACAAGTTAGTTTGGTAATATCTGTTGGGAGAGAAAAATGCCTACTGAGGATGTCTATTAATTTGTACAATATGTGCTTGTCATATGTAAAGCTGTGCTTTGACTTTATACAAAAATATTGCGAGATGGGTGTTATTATTTTCTTTCTTAAACTAAGCACAAAAGGATAAAAGAACATGATAACAGACATATACTTGTTGCACTGGCACTGGAATTAGCCCTTAGGTAAATAGTCATTTTTTATTTATAGTTTATTGTATTATTTACAGCCTATTTGGGGAAAATGTCAAAGGCACAAGGCAAAATAGATAAAACAAATTCTAGATTGTTTTAGACATGCTATAATTAAATGCCATAATTAAATTTTTTCTGCCTATCTTAATTTATACAAGCAACCAACCAACCCAATCCCACCCCACCCCATCATCCATCAATCCATTCATCCATCCATCAAATCTCATCATCCGTCCATCAATCCATCCTTCCATCCATCCATCAAATTCAACCCCATCCCATCATCCATCCATCCAATCCAATCCCATCCCATCATCTATCCATCCTATCCTATCCCATCCATCCTATCCCATCCCATCATCCATCCATCCCATCATCCATCCATCCATCCCTACATACCTGGACTGTAGGGTACACAAGAGGTGGCGCCCTCCCGGGTGGTTGTTTGACCGACTGGACAGAAGGTACACGAGTCACTCAGCTTCTTTTTCCGGTACTGACCATTCGGACACTTCCTACACAACGACGTATTTTGCAGGTCTCGCTCCTCTCCCTCTGGACAGTCAACTGTGTCAAGAAATGTCACTCAGGCTTTTAAATAACATAAATTTTTACTTTCAGCTGGATATAGCTGTCAGAATCACTGAAGCACCCTAGCCACCATACCACGAAAAGGTAGTGAGTTACCATATATTTCAATTTATAAAGTGACCTTGTGCATAAGGTGACCCCAAATTGCTGCCAAAATCATATATCTCAGATATAAGGCGACACCCTTCTAGCAGGTCATGGTAACTGTCAACATGACAGACAACTCGTTGTTAAGATTTCGTAAGGGTAAATTTGGGTCAGTAATTTTTAAGTGAAATGTCTTAATGTGTAATTAAGAAATAAATAAGTTACTTACAGTGTTTGTTATTATGTTCAATATGATATATCATTTTCTTATTATTATGCTCAAGGCTACAGTCAACAAACTCCCATAACTGTGTTGTGTTTCGTTTTCATCATTCTCATTTAGAAATCTAAACAAGTGTTACCAGTTTGTCAAGAAATCTTACTAATTTGTACTTTATTGTTATTGAAAGGGGAGTTCCATTTACTCTTTTTTGCATTACAAGATGACAATTTTTAGAATCCAGTAAGTAACACTTCATGAAAGTTTTTTATATTTTTTATATTTTTTATATTTTTTATATTTTTATTTATTTTTTATTTGTTCCCAATGGTAAGATCGTACAGACAAATATGATGCATCATCATGATATTATATTAAGTTACAATACAATAGAGTAAGATATACAAAATAGTATAACATAATATAACTGTAGTATAAAAATCATGAGCATGGAGCTATGGAGGATGTTATTTATCAAATTTGTTTACTAGAATTTTCCATTTGTTGTTAAATTTATACATTTCATCATTTCTTTTGAAAATAAATTTTTCAACATGGTAGATGTCCTTTAAGATATTCAAATAGTTGGTAAAATTTAATAGCAAATTCTTAATATTACATAAATTTATATATTTCTTTGCCGTTAAAACAATTTGATTGATCAAAATATTATTATCAAAAGTAACAAACCAGATTGAATACTTTGAAAATGTTATTTTATGATGTAAAGGCACTTCATAAAAGTTACTAAAGATTAGCTCTATCAACTATCAAGAATTCTCTATATGGCATGTTGCATTAGTCATTGAAGGGCTCTTCTATCAAAATCTTCTGTATAATACACTGCAGTACACTTACAAAAGATGAGGAAGAGAAGTTTTCCACTCACCAATACACTGTCCTACAGAGGTAGCGTCCAGTACACTGAGACGGGTGGTGAAACCGTCCCCACAGGGTATGCAGGAGGACTGAGACTTGATGGGCTGGTACTTGCCCCGCCCACACATCTGACACCCCCTCCCACTCTCCGCTCGGTAGTAGCCTGCTCTACAGTCATCTAGGATACAAAAAAGAAATGTTGCCATCACAAGGATATTTTGTTTAGGACCGATAGGCCAAAACATTTATTTAAATGGTGTCTGGTCTTTTCAGACAGATAGTGATGAGACGATGCAAATATTTTTATCATTTCATTAAAACAGAGACAAATTACTTCTTCTTTGCCTTATGTTGAAATTTCAAATTTGGCAAAAGAAGATGGTTGAAGATGATGAAAATTTCTATGAATTGTTTCAATTACAATAATGATGGATGTTATTTTAAATAGAGATAATGAATAATAATATAGGGGACAGGGTTGGGTTACATTTAGGTTTTGATTGGGTGTTTAAAAGGACTGTCTAAAGCATCTTTATAAATCATGACATGGAATGATATTTTGGGGAAGATTGAATGATAATGATAATTAAAATGCAATAAAAAATTAAGAAAATGAAAAGAGCTGAAAGAAAATGATTGTTGATGAAATATGATGGTTGTTTTTTTCCATTTTTATTAGGCCCAAAAAACATTTAAAAAATGTTTCATGTCTTTGCATACAGGCAAAAGTTATGAGATGACACAGATTTTTTATCATTTCCAAATAATTTTTTTATTATTGAATATGAAATTATTCAACAGAATTTGAAAAAAAAAATGAATATAAACTTTGGATCGCTTTATAACTGTGTATTGGAACACCCACATGAACAGAAACGAATTAAATTATAAAAGTTGAAGTTTCAATGTTTCTGGGCCTGGGGACTACATTTCCCCCTTGTCAACATCTGGGAAAAAAATGGCTTGATGCGGGGGTTTGAAACTGACGAGGGCTGAAACCAGAAACAAATTACTTTTTTTCTCTAGGCCTTACCCATACATTCAATGTGTCACAGGAATGCTGGTTACATAATGAAATAAAAATGAGTATAATAATGAGTTGTACTACCTATATCACACTGAGAGGAGCTGTTGGCCCCTGAAGCAGCTGTGGTTGTGTCTGGCGGGCACGGTGTACAGTCCTCCTGTACCCCCGCACTGTCCTTGTAGGTGCCCAGATCACACGAGGAGCACGACCGTGAGGACACGTTCAGGTACCGGCCAGGGGGGCACACAGCTGGGGAGGCAATAGTAATAGGTGAACAGTTTCATTCTCAAACTAGCTTTGACTTAGTTGAGTAACCTGGATATGTATAAATAATGGACTTGGTAAACTTATTGACTAGTAGTCTTAAAGAAAAGTTAGGTTAACACAGTGGTATACGTTATTGCCTTAGTTGGTTTGACTGAGTTGGTATTAAGGATGTTGGGCTTGGTAAACATAATCACTAGAATTCTTAAGGAAAAGTTAGGTTTTGAAGCCCAGCCCCAAGCAAACATGACCAAGTTGGATGTACAATAGACTGGTTGATCTTTAGTTTTAAGATGATATAATCATGTAAATATTTTTGCTGCCTGCATGGTGTGTTGATAAATGTTTTTGGAAGTGCACTTGTAAGAGGCAAGTCTTTTTTTGTCAAAATGACATTCATATGAGAGATGTTATGTTTCATGATTTTATGTCCAAAAGTACATGAGTCTGCCTCAAATGTCTCCAAATCTTTAGATAAATTTGTTCTAATCTGCAAAATGGTACTGCTTTACGACCTAATTCTTTGTGTTTGCAGCTTTGTCAACAGTCAAATAAATGAAAAAGTTAAAATCTGAATGTGTCATGAGATAAGAGAATGATATATATTTCTTTATCTATTTATTGATTTGATTTATAACCAATACCGTAGTTGAAGGAAACCTTAGAAACTTCACAGCCCCAAACCTACACTACACATCTAACCTTGAGAAGACCAAGGTATAGATCTAGAATAGTACTTATCAATATAAACACAATATCATACAATCAGTTTTTTAATAAAAATGTATTAAATATTAATAGACAAGTTCAAAGTGAAAATATCCAAACATACGTAAACAATCATCGGACGAGTTTGACCCCTTGTCTAGAGTGGTGAAACCCTCTTCACACTGGATGCACTTGGTCAAGCCACTGGCCGGCTGGTACTGACCAACTGGACAAGGAGAGCACGACTCTCGCTGACTGCTCTCACGGAACTGTCCAGCAGGGCAATTTCCTGGGAAGAAGGATAAATGCTTAGATATACATTACAAACAGGTAAGATTTACAGGTAATTAAACCATGATTGTAGATTTCCTTTATTATCCAGCAATTAACAATATTTGATATGGTTGTAGGCCTAATTTATAATCAGAAAACTGATCAATATTTGAAAATAAGGGATGTCTACAAACACGTAAAATATTGTTGAACTGAATACAAGTACAAAGAAAATATCACATGAATAGAGAATACTAGATGATTTCATGTGTAATACTATTTTAAACAATTAAGTTATGGTTTTGCATAAAGTGCCATGGATTGCAATATTCAAATTTAATGACACTCTCAACCAATACAGAGCATATTAACAGCATATAGACACTCAATTTAATGGATAATTCTTTTTGGTATGTATTGAAAATATTTAATATATTTATATATTTTTTAAAATTATTTTTTCCCAGTATATTTATTCAAAAATTAGCACTTAGTAAGTGATGGCACAGTTGATATAATACTTACTGAGACAATCCATCTCACTGGTGGAGGCATTGCCTAGTGTGATGTACCCTTCGCTACAGTTGAAACAACTCTCTGAGCTTGGATTGGGCTGGTACTGTCCTACATCACACACAGAGCACTCGTTGGGAGAACTACGGTACTGTCCCGCCGCACACACAACTAGATGGAGAGGAGTAATGATTTAGTTTGTTTGTTATTGTAAATTTTG
Source organism: Steromphala cineraria (assembly GCA_916613615.1). NCBI lineage: Eukaryota > Metazoa > Mollusca > Gastropoda > Trochida > Trochidae > Steromphala > Steromphala cineraria. Next base: position 28,343,399 of record OU744721.1, read on the forward strand.
AGAAGTAATATAACATGACAATTTTGGAGAGGACATTTCCATGCAGTGAGTGACTTCTCTAGTACCCTTTGTTCTTCCAACCAACAAACAACAAAATCTTGCCATAAATTGTGTTTTTTTATTTGCTTTTTAAGCATTATTTTATTAATTTTGACATATATTTTATAAGCCTGATGAGCTATCTAGTCATTGGTTCTTTGTTTCTTACGTTGAAGTATGAAGAATGTGTTGAAATGATACCATTTCTCTGAGGTACAAAGAAGACTAGGCAAAAGAATAAGAAAAAATAAAAAATTTCTTCACACTTCAACATCAATTAGAACGATATTGTCATAACCTATCATGAAAAAATTTGAATTCTCAATGAATATAAACATACAAGGTATATTATTTTTCATGCAATGTTCTAACTAGGGTAAAATATAATGCTAATAATTATAAGGCGGCATATTTCATCTTTTACTTGTCAGTTAGAACACTAAATTTGGTAGTATTTCAGAAACAGATACCCGGACATCTCAGTATCAAGTATCATCAGTAACTCTTATCTGGCACTGATTTTGAGTCTGTATGATAAAACTATTCTCAGAGAGAAAGTCTGATTTCCTTTAGTAAAGTTTTCATAAAACTTTGTCGATGTCCTCTGATTTGTTTTCAATTAAACATATCACAATATATCTTCAGAACAAAGAGTGGAAACAATGCAACAATTAAGTTGAACATACTGAGACAATCGTTGATGCTTGTCGCTCCATCAGTTTCAGTGGTTGTGCCTTCTCCGCATGTATTACAATCAGTTGCCCCCTTATTCTCTTGATATGAGCCTTTATCACACTTGGCGCACACATTGGAGGATGTACGGTAGTTTCCAGCTTCACATAGGGCTGTTGGATAAAGGGAGATAAAGCTTTCAATAATGACGAGTGAAAGGTAAAGAAGAAAGTATATTGATTGTAATATAATATGATTAACACGGCTAAATTAAATATTGTTTTATGATGAGCTGCTATGAATGTTTTTTTTTTCAATAAACTTTTTATTCAATAAACCATGTTACAAATAGGCACATCAACCCAGGGTAGTAGAGGTCCCATTGAAATTAAAGTATAGACTATTTTAGATTTCTGTTTTTTTGGGGTTTTTTTTCATACAAAGACAACACATTCACTCACACATTCACTCACATATTATCTCCTAGTGAATATAATAAACCTAGAGTCAAAATTTAATTCATATTGACTATTGTTGATATGACAACGTAGCACTGTGTGATTGTGACATATTTGTGAATATGAAATTACATGATGGACACAAGAAGGAGCAAATCTAGAGAGATTACTCTAAATGAATGATATCATGATACATCATCCACTATTGTAGCACTTTCTTCAGTGCCTTAGGAGACACTTGTTGCTGTGACGGTAGTTTTGTTTCTAATAACATTCACAAAATACTTTGAAAAGTCAAAACTACACCCAACCCTCCAGATAAAGAAAATTGAAAAGTGGTAGGCCAAATTTTTTAAACATGGTAAAATCACTGCATGACATACATCCTTCATGAATGATGACAAAAATAGATACAAATTTCACATAATTTTGAAATATCTAATCTGTAGCCAAAGTATTTTGAAATACCCATGTAAGGCAAAAACAATGTCCTCTCCTGTTGGATGAGCAAACAAGTGACAAGTGAGTGACAAGTGACGAGTGACAAGATAAGCATACAACCTGCCTGTATGAAACACTCACCTACAGAACACTGTGATTCATTGATGGCCCCTTCTCCCTCGGTGGTTTTGTCTGAAGAACATTTTGTGCATTCTTGTGGTCCCGTTATGTTCTTGTAGAAACCAGAAGGGCAAAGAACACATTTATCCGTTCCATTGTCAAATAAACCGGGCTCACAGTGCACTGAAGGTGAACAAAGAAAGGAACATATTTAATAATAATTAGTCATATTTTGAAACATCTTGAGAAGATCAATAAGGAAGATTATTTTATGGATAATCAACTTCTTTATTCTTTGAAAGCGACGTTTCGACATGGATCCTAATGTCGTTGTGAAGAACTTTCTTCATAAAAGAATAGTAGAATTTTTTTCAATTTGTGGAAAGATGATTTGAGCTGATAGTCGTTTTGGTAAATCTGTGGTTTGAGTGAGTGAGTTATTGTTTAACACCGCTTGGGCAGTATTTAAGCCATTAGCAGGGTCTTATTGTTTGACTTTATGCCTTTGAGACCAACTGAACAAAGGGGTGATTTTCCCACAGTTCCTTTTCCTTTATTTCAAGACTCTTTAGGATGAAGGACATTAAAGAGTTCATATGGCATTCGTTAACAGGTCACAAATAAACAAGCAGGAAGATAGAGCAGTACATATTCTAGAGTCATAAATTTGACTTAAGCTTGGGGAGGCTTTCCGAAGAGTTAAAATCTTCAGTACTGTCTTCAACATGATATTATTTGTAACATGATAAAAAAAGCATGAAATAAAACTTTTATAATGATTCAGTAAAATCATGCTTATGTTAAAGACCCTCTTCTGCCATATATTACTAGACCAGAGCACATGCAGTTGGACAGCCTTATTATCTTTATTGCCATGATACATATTTCTCTAAATTATGTAATTTTGAATAGTTAAAAAATTCCAACAGGACCCAATATCCTTAAAAGATAAACACAATTTGGATTTAAACAATAAAGATGAGATCTTGTTGACGTACATTTACTGCAATCATCTGCTGATGTGGCACCAGAGCTTTCAGTTGTGAAATTCTGCGGACATGGAGTACAGTCAAGGTTGCCCCGAGATTCTTTATAGAACCCCTTGGCACATTCCTCACATGTATCGTCTGCCTTCTTACCAAACCCTTTGTCACAGAACGCTGAAACATAAGAGTTCAAAATGAATTAAAGCCATCAATCCCTTTTGCTCTTTCTGTTTTACAATAGAGAGATTGGTAATGCATCTTTAGCTTCCAAATGAGATCAAATCATGTTTCAGAATTTCGAAAATAAATAATGTTTATTTAAGAAAGGCACATTGAAGTTGTTGTCAGGAATATTGTATTCAAATCTCAAAATATTATCATATGGACTTTTGATTTCTTCTGCTTAGAGTTAGTTCCCCATTGTAACTGGACAGTTAGACCATCAACCCGGAATATCAAAAGTTGGGGCAGATGAGGATTTCTTGGAACCTGGCAGTGCCTCAGCCATACGATAATATACCTTGAAAATAATTTTTTAAATTAATATTATAGATAATTTAGTTCAACCACATAAATGAATTTTCTTCAAAAGGTATAGAAGAATCCATCTCTGGTTTTTCAAGAAATTAAAGCACAAGATTTAGGAAACATGCCATAAACATGAACGTATAGACAAGAAAAGGGTATTTAATTTCCAACTCAAGTTTTGTTTTGGGATTTTTCTTTCGTTTGTTTTAATTTTATATCAGTTTTTCAGTTGATGTAATTATGTCAAAGTACATTGTATTGTTGTCATTGCCAATGGAACAATTGGGCAAGGTGGTCATTACTCAATGTTACAACAATGAACACAAGAAAACCTTGGTACAAAGGACTCATTTTTAAAAAAGGGTTTGGGGGTTGTTGACGTAAGTTCCTTGTATACTCACTAATTGTACAACTTGTCCTGCTCTCATCGGAGGTGAAGTTACCGGTACAGGGTGAGCAGATGGCGTATCCAGCCATATCCTTGTACGTATCCTCCGGACAGGAAGAACAGGTACCATTCTGACCCTGCTCACCGACTCCGCAAGAGACTGGAACACGTGTACGTACAGTATGACATATGTGGCGGATCCAAAGGGGTACTGATGTATTGAATATTCTATGAATATTTTTAAATTTAAATGCTTTTAAAAAAGTAAAGATCCAAGTTGAAACCACTCCCCCATTTCTTTTAACATATCTTGAATCACCAATGGACATATCCTTAGCTTGAAAACAAAAAATTTGTTGTAACATGTTATTTTCCACATGGTCTCATATAAACACAACTAAGAAACCATGATATAATTCTATTGAATTTATCACTTACTCACAATTAATCTAACTTGATAAATAAGTGTGATCACTTTTTACAAAATCCACAATCAATGAATCCAGAAGGAGCAGTCTTAGATCTGCTAATGTTGTGACACTATAATGAGTGGAGTGTCAATTGTTAAAAAAAATTGTTATCCTAGTGAAATAGATGATCTCTATGTGTTTAGCCACTCGTCTATCTACCTATGAATCAGAATTCTAGTTTAGACTCAAGGAAAAACATCATTCACTGTCTAAAACCAACATCTGGTATAGCCACTTCCGGGTCAGGGGTCACATCCAGTCCACATTTCCCTTGTGAATGTCTAGAGTGCTTACAATGTTAAAGTGGCTAATCTATCAGTGTTGTTGTTTTTGACCGAGAATGTGCTCTTCTTTATCAAGTTGTTGAAAGTAAATTAATAAAATTACTACGAAAAGTAACAGGTTTCACCTGGATTGGGATAAAATTATGTAGTAATAACATATGTGTAATACTGGGATGTCCCCTTGAATTTCATTTCCACAAAAAAAACATCCATAGAACTGTCACTTTAAAAGATACAATTTTATCATAAAACATTTGAAAATACATATTTGATATTGTAAGAAAGTTCTTTGTCAACCCCCCGAGGAGTATACAACCTGAATAGCTCATTACCTGTGCAGTCATCCCGTTGTGTGGCAGTCTCGCTAGACGTGTTCAGCTTAGGTCCACATGTCATACACGTGTCTTTCGCTCTCTCTGGCTGGTAGAACCCAAACCCACACGCAACGCATTTATCGTCTGATGTTCTTCTGTACCCTGCCTCGCAGTTTCCTGTTCAAAACGAAAATTAAGTTCTCAGATTCTCAAATGGAAATTTGGATATTATCATTGAACATATTTTTGTGTGAATATGTATAATGTCATAATCCTTTTGATTGGATTACCTGGCCTAAAAGAAATAAAGAATAATACACAAAAAAATTTTAAACATTTATTACAAAACAAATGTTCAGGCCAAGAAGGATTTTAAGTCTATTTACTTGTGTGACGTGTACACAACATAGATATCAGTTTGAGTTGAAAAAAAAAAATTCTTTTGGATAAACATATGGAAGGTTTTTATGTAACAAATTTCAATGAAAATTTTGTTTTGGATACATAACAAAGAAGAGAAATATGACCCCATTGATACTGAGTCTACTTTGGTTGAATTAATTTGAGTGGGGAAAGAATGAACCAAATATATTTTCTAAATTTATATATTCAAATAATAATTTTTTTGTCAATTGCCTGCAACTATCATTCATAACTTTTTAGAAGATTGAAAACTTGAAATGCAAGAAATTAAGGAAAAAAGAAACTTACTGATTGTACAATTTCCTGCAGAGATAGAACCAGTTCCCACGGTGGTTAAGTTCTCGTCAGGACAGGCTGCACACTGCTTGAAGCGGGTTAATGTTGACCCAGTGTTGTAAGTTCCCTGAGGACAGTCCTCACATTGACCGCTGGAGTTGTTGTACTGCTGACCGGCCTCACAGAATGCTGCAGCAAAATTGTGCAAGATTGTGATCAAAGATATAGTCTTGTTGCTACATCAGCATATTTTGAAAACTTTTATGGGTATTTTATTACCCATGTGATTGAGGACGCTGAGGAACCATGATGTGATTGACAATGAGTTTGGGTTTGAGTTTGAGTTTTACGACTTTGATGATATTGACTTTGAAGATATCAATGACATCATTTTGTCTTTAAAGATGAAAATTTAGTTCAAAATCACAATGTTAATAAAGATTGCATTTCCAATATACTAAATAGCAACAACAAAAAGTGGTAGTGGCCTATCAGAAGTTGAAAGTCAAATAAGGACTTGATGACAACTTTTTTATTCATAGAGGTGAAACTGTTCAATTGATTATTGTCATCAACTTACGTTTACAATCAGATTTGGATATACTCCTTGGTGTCTCCGTGCCTTTTCCAGTGCCACAGGCTAGACACCTTGTAGTGGACCTGGGTAGGGCCTCAGGTTGGTACGTGTCTAGCGGACAGTCATCACAGCCAAGGAGGTTGACCAGAAACTGACCAGCTTTGCACACTCCTGCAGTGTGACGTCATTTGTTGAAATTGTGAACAAGCAAAAAGTGAGTGTGGCTCACTAATACCCCCAACCGTGCATGCCTAACCAACTGAATTATTTATCACTTCCAAACTCTTGCACAGCATTTGACCCCCCCCCCCCCCCCCCAAAAAGAGGAATTGAGAAGAATGAATGTTTTTTCTGCAATTGGTAAGACAAAGTATTTTCTCATAAAGCGTACATTACTATGTCTTGTAACTCTGCATCCTTTTTTTACTTCTCTCTTTATGAGGTAAAAGAAATGTGCAGAATTTGAAAATAATATTAGGATAAATACATGTAGTTTTCCAGAATCAGTCAGATAAATTCTGATATTGGAAAATGGCTACCATTAAGAGCAAAACATGAAAATTTAAAAAAGAAATAAAAAATTAACCAAAATGGATCTTTTTAAGCACTACACCCTTCCTAGTTGAGTAGAGTGCATATAAAAAAATGGAAATCAAATAGATGAATAGTTTTTCTGCTATAGGTCTGACAAATTCTGATGGAAAAGGACTACGGTACCAGTAAGTAAAAACTTGGAAATATAAAAAAAATCAAATATTAATGAAATTTGTTGTCATTTCGCACTGCACCCTTCCTAGTAGGGTAGCAGGATTACGGCCTAATCCGTCGAATTTTCAATATTGAACTGTACCTATCCGTCGAATAACGCTTGAGTGATTTTGTACCGATCGGTCGAATCTTTGCGAGCATAAGACCCTGGGAGAATCTAAGTTAATTAATGAAGGGGTGGACGGGTTGTTTACAAGCATTACGATTGATCACTTGAAATGAAGTAAGTTGCTTATATGTACATGATAAAGTCTTATTTCATCGACGGACATATTACTGAGTAAAGGGTTCATACTGTAAAACCCAATTCTGTTTATCTAAATTCAATACTTTGATGAAGGGTACAAGTTAAGTGTTTAATTGATCCTTTGTGTCCCTATTCAAATACATGTATGACATATGCATCACTTTCAAATCATTTTACTTATAATTTGGCATTAGTTACAAGTTTTTACCACTTTCTAACTTCCATTAAATTTGATGATGTCCATGAACTCTTAAAATATTATGCCCATACCATTTGGCTATAATTGAGGCATGCATACATGTACATTTACATAAAAAAAAATACTATTGAAAAGTGACGTGTGTCACAGACGTGTACCATTCTTCTTCATAAGTCTAAACACAAATTCTGACAAGAATTTATAATATTTATTAAAATTTTGCTGTTGTTCCCAAATAAAGCTAAATCCAAAAGTGTATAGAATATTTTATACAATTCTTTATATATTTACTCATTATATACAACATCGCATCAACCTAACTTCAAGTGATCAATATAATGAATGAGAGTCCAATCACCCCCTTTGTCTTATTTTGGAACGTTCCAACGTTATGTAAGCCAATCAACTACTAAAATCACAGTACCGATCCGTCGAATGGATTTTTCTATTCTAAAACTAGAAATTCGACGAATCGGTATGCGACATGTGCAAAATTTAATACCAATCGCAAGAAGGGTTTTTCTGTAATAGGTCGGAAAAATTCTGATATTTAAAAATTAACTAAGTTCAACACATGGAAATTTTAAAAAATTCAAATATCAACGAATTAGTTATAATTTCGCACTGCATCCCTTCTAGTAGGCTAGAAGACATGTGCAAAATTCGAAAACAATCGGATGAATAGTTTTTCCGAAATAGGTCAGACAAAAAATGTCCTTGGACGGACTGACGGAATCGTTGGTATTCCTAAATACCCTCGAACGTTGATGTATGTGTATGATAACTTCATTTGTTGTGGAGTAATGATAATAGATTGAATCTTCTAAGAGACAAAATCAGGTTCAAGACATTGTTTGATTAGACATGAAAACTGAATATAAATTTTTAATGTTTTAAATTCCTTAATGGGCAATAAAGAATTATCTTATCTTATCTTATATTTCATTATACTTTACTATAATATATATTCCATTCATTGTATGTTGCACATGACCTCTTGCACAAAAAAATAACATAATTTCTGTCTGTTTACTGTCTTTTTGGTTCATTGAAAGACAAATTGCAAATTTGTTGGAGAGCTTCCAAGGATCAATAAAATTGGACTCGAGAACCCGAAATTCTTATCTTTACCCACTAGATCATGTAATTGTTGTTCAGGCTGGATAATATACACACATACACTTATGCAGGGTCATATGACTTGAAATGGCCTTCTTACTTCACACATGTCAAATCATGAAACAATCACAATTATTGTTAGTAATTATAAGAAAACTTACCTCTAAACCAACATTGACTTATTTCTCTCTTTCGGAGAGATCGTACAGAGTGTGAACAATATATTTTGTTAGTGGTATGCGTATTGTTCTTCCTGAATTACCTCCCTTGGGAATTATCTCCCTTGGATTTTCAAACTCAGCTGTCATTCTTTTCGATGTACAGAGAGATGGATAACGGGGAGGTAGGGAGGGAGTAATTCGTTGGTTTAGAGGTAAGTTTTCTTATAATTACTAATGATTACTGTGATTGTTTCACAATTATTGCGAAAAACCTTACCTCTAAACCAACATTGACAGAATACAACGTAAGGAGGAGGGTATCTAGACCTCTTAAAATGGTATTAATTAATCAAATGATCCCAACGTAGCGAGAATTTCGCTTAGATTTAGGTGAATAAGGGAAGATAATTCATAGGAATAACGGTAAATTCTAAAAATCCCTGTCCCAAATTTATCCGAATAGCGGTAATTTTACCGATTTTAGCGGGAAAAGGAACTAAGCAGACCAAATTATGATAAAAGGGAAGAATAAAAGATTGTTTTTTACATATAAATAACCCGTAAAACGGGAATTAATACCGAAAAACGTAATTTCCGGAACCTGTACTCTCCACTCCGAACACGGTTACGGGGAAGGAGGTGATGAGGAGGATTAATATCTAACTTAAACGGAGTTAGTGTTTCCCAAAGAGTGATTATACCACGTCACTCGCCACCACAATGAAGAATAAACACCATATTAAGACTTCCCATCCCTTAGTAATGTGCAAGTCAAGTTCAGGGAATTATGCCCACCTTAGGAAGTGGTTGAAGTCCACCATCTACGTTGATAGGATGGAGACTAGGACCACGCACCCTCGGGAACCACTGCTAGTCCTCTATCTCCTCTCCACTGCTGGAACTTGATCCACTTGTGATCATAGAGTGCCGAGGTACTAGGTCTAACGGATCGGGAAATAGCGTTGAAAATAGAAGTGTCTTGCGCGTAGCCTCGTTCCTGCAACGCTCTCTGGATATTCTCCAAACGTGAAGATTGAAGGCTTGGATGTTCACGTTCACCGGCTGCCACCTCGGTTGTTGGAGGAGGTTCCACCATAGAGGGAGTTGGAGCGGCTGCTCTAGTAGAAGATCGAGTAGAGAAGGGAACCAGGCTCTCTTGGGCCACGCCAGGACTATCAGGTATATTATACAATTGTGCTGGCTGACTTTGTTGAGGACTTCTGGTATGAGCTTGAATGGGGGAAAAGCGTAGGCAACCAGGTTCTCCCAAGATGTTGACAGGGCATCAACGGCTACTGCCTGGGGATCCGGAACCGGACTCACATAAGTCGGCAGTCTGTAGTTGAGCACTGTGGTGAACAAATCTATCTGAGGTCTCTCCCATCTGTCCGTGATAAAATCCAATACCTGGGAGTGGATCGTCCATTCTGAGGACACGATTAGCTTCTAGCAGGAGAGAGAGTCGGCCAGGAAGTTCAGCTTCCCCGGAATGTGTCTGGCTTGGATTGTTATCGACCAGGCATCTATGAGGGCGTAGAGATCCCTGGTAAGTTGCATCAGTGGGGCAGATCTTGTTCCTCCCAGTTTGTTTATATACGCCACCACCGTGGAGTTGTCAGTGACTATCATTACGCTCGAGTGCTGTAATTGAGACTTCCAACTGCGGATAGCGAAGATTACTGCTTTCAACTCCAAGAGGTTTATGTGAAGCTGGGAATCGAGTATGTCCCAAGAGCCCCTCAGGGTGAACCGTTGCCTGTGAGCGCCCCAGCCCTGGTTCGTATGTAGATGTAGATGGTGTGAGACGGAGGCGGAAGGGAGAAAGGGCAGCCGGTCATGACATGAACTCGTAACGTCCACCACTGGAGCTCCTTGCGGACTATGGACGTGGGAACGATCTTGGAATCCAAGGGTTGAAGGCGGTGACCGTTCACCCAGGATTGAATGAACCGAAGGTTCAGGCGGCCTCTGGTGGTGAAGGACTGGATGGAAGTGAGAGAGCCTAGTAAGGACATCCATGTCCTGAGAGAGTATAGCTTGCTGTGATCTAATAACTTTTGGATGAGAGTCTGAATGGCAATCCAGCGGGATTCCGATGGGGCAATAGTGGCTGACTCTGTGTCCAAGATGGCTTCCAGGAACTTGATACGGTTGGAAGGAGTTAGCTCCGATTTGTCCTGGTGTATGATCCAGCCTAGATGCGAGAATACATGTATGACCAAGTCCATGTGATGGTACAGCGTGACTAGATCCTGATGACGGAGCAGAAAGTCGTCCAAGTACCTGTGGATGAACACAAAGTGGAGATGTAGAAATTGTAGCACCGGAGCCGTGACTTTGGTGAACAGCCAAGGAGCTACTGAGATGCCGAAGGGAAGCACTTGGAACTGGAAACGGCGTCCGTTGACCGCAAAACGAAGATACTTCCGCGACTTGGGATGGATCGGGACATGCAAGTAAGCGTCCTTCAAGTCGAGGCTGGCAAACTTGGAGTGAGGAAGTATCAGCTTGCGTATGTTGTTGAGAGACTCCATAGTAAACTTGGGAGGCCTGGTCAGGAATGACTTGTTGAGCACCTTGAGATCGATAATCATTCTCATCTCCGTTGTGTCTTTCTTGGGGACCAGGAAAACGGGAGAGAAGAAGCCTGAGAAGAGATTCATCGGCGGGATCCAATTCCGTGATAGCGTCCTTTTCCAGTAACTGCGCGATGGCTGTGAGCGCGGCTTGAAGCTTTTGGTCTTGGAGGAAAAATCGTTTTCCCTGTAGGTGGACGGCAGTTGGCGGAATTGAGTCTCACTGAAGGATGTATCCTGATGCTATTATTGACAGAATCCATTGGTCGCTGGTTACTGTCTCCCAATTCTTCGGGTATGTCCCCAGGCGGCCCCCCACGGGCGAGTGGGAGATCGACTGAGGAAAAGGAATCTTTAAGGATAAGTCCGTGGACGGAAGCGGTCGTAAGGGGAAGGGCTGACGACTTGTGGTGGCGTGGGAGTCATCGCTTAAAGCCCCCTTTAGATCCACAAAAGGGCCTAGACTGGTCTTGTCTGAAGGATCTTGGCTGTTCCCTTGACTGCGGGGAGTGAAAGTCACAGTGGCCCCGATGGTTGCCCCTGAACTGCAAGGAAGACCATGTGGAAGGAAAAGACTGCTTCGGTTGAGGGTTAGGTCTAGGGTTAGGGTTACCGCGACGCTGTCCGTGGAAGGAGCCCCTGCCCAGTAGAGCCTGAGTCAATTTCAGATTGAGCGATTCAACCTAGCAAAATCCTTGTCCAAAACGGGGGGATCCTGAGACACGAATCTGTTGTGGACTAAGTAAGCCGCCTTGGCTCTGAACTTGAGTACTCCCACTTTTCCTGGTTGATTAGAGAGCTTGTCATTGATGGTGTTACAAGGTGTCTTGATTACCGAAGAATGAGGCAAAGAGAGTCTGGAAGGTCGGGAGGAGGGAAGCGTCCCCGAATCTCCTAACTCCTCAGGCCTAGGAGAGGCTGTCTCCTCTGACACAATAGGAACCGTGCAGGGTTTCAACTGATGAAAGTATTCCAATTTATCAGGGAAGGACCACTCCGGGTTAAGGGGAAAAGAGAATTCTTCGGGATGAATAATAAGTTGACCTCGGCCCGTGACCCCTTGGCTAAGCAGAGGAGATGAGTCGACCGCCCGCTCCACCGACTCACGGGTCGGGGAGGCAGGCCGCGTGCGGCTCGATGACTGGCTTGCTTCCAAGTCCGAGAAGCGCTTGGCTGTCTGCTGCTGCATAGAGGTCATACTTGATGAAAGCTTGGCTAGCATGGCCTTGATTTGCTCCAACTCAGAGGGCTTGGTATCCGGAGTGGGGTCAACAACAGACTTAGATTTCTTGTTAGAAGAAGGTGTAGATTTAGCCGTGGCCTTGCGTTTAGGAGTTTTGGGCTTAGATCTATTATTATGCATAATCTCCCATTCGTCCAGAGTAAGATGATTACACATGAGACATCGTTTAGTGAAATTACAAGAATTCTTATCGCAGCAGGAATAGCACAGGGAATGAGGGTCGCCTTACAAAGATAACGTTGACATTCCACGCATTTCTTTTGAGAAGAAGACATATTGCGAGTTAGAACACGCAACAGAAAATTCTCACCCAAGAAGAAACTTCCAAAACTCAGGTAATCCTTTCAAAAACACAATTATCCAAGAAAATCACAGTAATCCGAAGGAGAAACACACTGAGTAATCCAATAGGAAGCAGTCCAATTTTTGAGTGACAAGAAGGTGAATTCACACTGAGCATGACCTTACTCGCGGCGTACAGAGAAAAGAAATGACAGCTGAGTTTGAAAATCCAAGGGAGATAATTCCCAAGGGAGGTAATTCAGGAAGAAGAACACGCAGACCACTAAAAAAAAATCACACTCTGTACGATCTCTCCGAAAGAGAGAAATAAGTCATATTGGTTTAGAGGTAAGGTTTTTCGCAATAATTAACAGACTTTATTTACTTAAATAAGTTACAGTGATCTCTTTTTTCCCAAGAAAATGGACTTGAGTCAAGCTGAACCTGACTCAGACTGGAGTGCCTATGGAAGCCCTGATTTGATGTTCATTCAAGAAATATAATTTATATATTAATGAAGTAACACATACTCAGTTTGCACTCTGCATCTGTTTTTGCCCCTGTGGTATCTGTAGTTCTGTCTGTTGAACAGTTGACACAGCGAGTAGTGAGTCCGTCACCCCGACTGTGGTATGTCCCTCGTGGACACTCTAGACAAGTCTCGTCTTCTGCAGATAGGATCTCGTTACCATCCGGGCAGAAAACTGTAACCAACCAGCATTTAGTTTTAGGCATATCTTTCTGATGTTTCTCAGTTTTGACATCTTTAATCTTTTAACAAAAAATAGAGCCATTGGCTCTGTAGCTCATCAGGCATCATATCAAGTTTGCTTTATACATGCCAGATGAGCTAAAAATTAAACTGTTACCTATTGCAAGAAAACCTATAAAAAACAAAATTTCAAAACAAATGTAACGATTACTGAATAAATTTCCTTACCCAAATGATTTATTATTATTCAACACTTTCTAGATCGCCAATAATAGACAGTGAAAGAAGTCCACACTAAAATATCCAAGGAGAAATAAATTTGCCATAGACTGTCATCTAATGGAGAAAAATAGATTTTTAAGATTGTGACCCCTGTGACCCTATTTGGGGTCATGGGGTCACGAAACCTACAGTATAGAATACCAATTGGCCAAGGAGTCTACATGCAGTTTTTCAGCTCAATAGACCTTTTGGAACTGAAGATGATGATGAAAATAAGTTTTTAACCCTTACGATGCGGGTATATATTTTTGCTCTACAAGCCCACGTGGCGGAATTGTTTTGTCCGGTGCCAGCCACCGTTGTATTCGGATTAACCGCTTCTTTATTTTTGTGCGGGGATATACATATGATACATGGAAATAAAGACAATTCTCTCTTCTATACGATGATGTAAAAATTATAAAATTATCTCTAATGGTTCGTGAGATATAAATGCCGCAAGGTGGGTACCCTCAATCATTTGAGGTAAAAAATAAAATGTGCGGCACTTGTCGCAACGCGTGCCGTTTCTGTGTTTTTGTGCGCCCATATACATTTGATACATGGAAATAAAATCAATTCTTTCTTCTACACGATGATGTAAAAATTATAGAATTATCTTTAATGGTTCGTGAGATATGAATGCCGCAAGGTGGGTACCCTCAATCATTTTTGAGAAAAGGTTTGATATTTTATATCCGGGAGCAGCCTCTGCTTGCAGTCAATTATAGCCTTATCCTGAAAGTTACGGATTTCGCCAAGAGGGCTTACATGCCTTTTTATATTTGGCCCGTAAATATCACACGCCCCGCATCGTAAGAGTTAAGGTTGTGACCCCTGTGACCCTATTTGGGGTCATGGGGTCACGAAATCTACAATTTAGAATCCCCTTTGGCCAAGGAGTCTGCACATATAGTTTCAGCTCTCTAGACCTTTTGGAACTTGAAACTTGAAATAGGTTTATAAGGTTGTGACCCCTGTGACCCTATTTGGGGTCACAGAGTCACCAAAGTTACAAATTAGAATCCCCATTGTCCAAGGAGTCTGCACATATCATTTTTAACTCTCTACTCCTTTTGCAACTGGAGAAGAAGATGAGAATTGGTTTTAAAGGTTGTGACACCTGTGACCCTATTTGGGGTCATTGGGTCACGAAATCTACAATTAAGAATCCCCATTGGCCAAGGAGTCTGCACATATCATTTTTAACTCTCTACTCCTTTTGGAACTGGAGAAGAAGATGAAAATAGGTTTTTAAGGTTGTGACCCCTGTGACCTTATTTGGGGTCACAGAGTCACCAAAGTTACAAATTAGAATCCCCATTGTCCAAGGAGTCTGCACATATCATTTTTAACTCTCTACTCCTTTTGCAACTGGAGAAGAAGATGAGAATTGGTTTTTAAGGTTGTGATCCCTGTGACCCTATTTGGGGTCACAGGGTCACTAAAGTTACAAATTAGAATCCCCATTGTCCAAGGAGTTGCACATATCATTTTAACTCTCTAGTCCTTTTGGAACTGGAGAAGAAGATGAGAAATGGTTTTTAAGGTTGTGACCCCTGTGACCCTATTTGGGGTCATGGGGTCATGGGGTCACAAAATCTACAATTAATAATCCCCATTGGCCAAGGAGTCTGCACATATCATTTTTTTACTCTCTAGTCCTTTTAGAACTGAAGAAGAAGAGGAAAATAGGTTTTTAAGGTTGTGACCCCTGTGACCCTATTTGGGGTCATGGGGTCACGAAATCTACAATTAAGAATCCCCATTGTCCAAGGAGTCTGCACATATCATTTTAAACTCTCTACTCCTTTTGGAACTGGAGAAGAAGATGAAAATAGGTTTTTAAGGTTGTGACCCCTGTGACCTTATTTGGGGTCACAGAGTCACCAAACTTACAAATTAGAATCCCCATTGTCCAAGGAGTCTGCATATATCATTTTTAACTCTCTACTCCTTTTGCAACTGGAGAAGAAGATGAGAATTGGTTTTTAAGGTTGTGACCCCTGTGACCCTATTTTGGGTCACAGGGTCACTAAAGTTACAAATTAGAATCCCCATTGTCCAAGGAGTTGCACATATAATTTTTAACTCTCTAGTCCTTTTGGAACTGGAGAAGAAGATGAGAATTAGTTTTTAAGGTTGTGACCCCTGTGACCCTATTTGGGGTCATGGGGTCACGAAATCTTCAATTAAGAATCCCCATTGGCCAAGGAGTCTGCACATATCATTTTTAACTCTCTAGTCCTTTTAGAACTGAAGAAGAAGAGGAAAATAGGTTTTTAAGGTTGTGACCCCTGTGACCCTATTTGGGGTCACAAGGCCACGAAAGCTACAATTTATAATCCTCACTAGACAAGGAGTCTGTACACAAAGTTGCAGCTTTCTAGGCCTTATGGTTCTGGAGAAGAAGATGAAATTCCACAAAGTTTCATACGGACGGACGGACGGACGGATGGACGGACGGACGCCGGACACCATGCCATGCCATAAGCCCATCGGGCCTTACAGGCCAGATGAGCTAAAAACTGGTTCAATGCGTCAACTAATGTAGCAATGTTATCTTGAATTTTCCATCAATTTACATACAAAAATATCAACCAGTATTGACATCAACATTGATTAGACTTTCAAAAGACCAATCTGTCTATCTTATTGAGAAGATATTTCTAACAAACAAAGATTAACATAGGTTTGTGTCTATCTTCAATGGCAGATCCAAAGGGGGTCAAGATGGTTGGATTAAAATCAACCTTGCTCAGGGGAGTCAAATAAACAAAATATTGAGTCTACCAAGATTTGAATTCTATCCAGCTGGTGTGTCTTCTACAAAAATGCCAGAAACAAGCACCCTAGTCACATGTTCTGATGGAAGCTCTTCAAGCTCCAAGCTCATCTAGCCACTGGCAAGGAGTCAAATAAAAGCTTACAGTATCAGTAGCTAGAGTAATTCCTGTGTACCATTCATTCTGAACTCTTTTTAAACACAAAGATGTGATTGGATTGCTGAAGACTGCATTTTTCCTGTGCCAAACTGATGTTAGACCATGCCACAAGCTTGGGTGCTTTCAGACCTTTGCATAGAGAAAACCTGGATAAAGTGCAAATCTCAGTCAAAATTATATATTAAATATTATTCCTCAAAGCATGGTTGATTTCTGGACCTCCCCTGCAACCCCCTAAAATATTTGAACTGTCAATATCAATATCAATGCTAGGAAATCTTACAAAATGACCAGATTCATACTTACATTGACAGTGTGACTGGTTGGTTGAGCCCGGCCCCACCGTGGTGTAGTTGGCTGGACATGCTATACACTGAGTCTTCAGGTCCTCGGGCTGATACTCTCCTACTGGACACTCAGAACACGTGTTGTCGGTCTCGTTGCGGTATGAACCCGCATAGCAGATTCCTTCGTGAAACAGAGAAATTGAAACTTAATACCAAATTATGACATAATGTTTGGAAGTAAAAAAGCATCACTTATCATTGTTGTTGTTGAGTAAGTTATAGTTCAACAACAAGAATGATATGTGATGCTTTTAACCTCTAAACAATCTGTAAGAATCGACAAATCCCCATGAGTTAAACAATGTCCTTTTGGCCTTTGGTCTACAATCTTGTACGTTTGGGAAAAAAATTAAAAATATATTCTTAGAATGTCTACACATCTACAGTGAATATATATAATGATTAGACTGAAAACAACAAGCAACAGTGAGGCTTTTCATGCTCATAGTGCCAATGATTTCCTTGACTTTGTTTTGCTGTTGATTTTACATACCGTTAGTTTCTTTTTTATCAAATTGTCAAATATGAATTTTCATAAAATGTTCCCCCAATAAAATATTTTCCCTGTTTTTGTTTATGTACCAATAACATGATATTATCTTTAAGAAGTTTCATTGATCAAGTTGTCAAATATGATTTAAAAATAATTTACCCACAGTAAGATATTTTCACCTGTGTTTGTTTAATAATCAAAATAACATAACATTTTATTAATAAACTTAAATGTTTAAAATGTTTTCATTTTGTACTTTGATCTTTTTCACTTTGATCTCAA
Source organism: Steromphala cineraria (assembly GCA_916613615.1). Classification (NCBI taxonomy): domain Eukaryota; kingdom Metazoa; phylum Mollusca; class Gastropoda; order Trochida; family Trochidae; genus Steromphala; species Steromphala cineraria. Next base: position 28,361,010 of record OU744721.1, read on the forward strand.
AGTTACCACATCATCTTATTCTGATGGGACTGTCCCTTTAATTGACCAGACAAACTCACTAATTGCACAGTCAGACCCATTGTTGGAGCCGGTGCCAGCGGTTGTGAACTCCCTGGAGCAGTTCTGACAGGGAAGGAACCTGTGTTCCAGACTTTCGTCTCTGTACCGACCCACGGGACACTCGCTACATGTCTCACTCCCCTCGTCAGCTAGCTCACTTCCTGCTGGGCACACAACTGAAACAACAATCTCATTAAAACCAGTTTAAACCTTTATATTGCAGGGTCTGATCTAACTACTTCTCTGAGGAATTATATACTGCCTTTTCTGTGACCTTTGATCTTCCTTGTTTACCGCTCTTGGATGATTTAACATCCTTATAAGTCAGTTGTTATGCCTGTAGAATATCCGGTTATTGATGAGAAGACTTTGTAAGCCCAGATAATTCCCTACTATGAGGGCTTTATCAATGCTGACAGGGTGCTTAATGCAGAGGAATATATGGATGTCAATTTCTTTATTCATGGTATGCAACTTTTTGACACAGGTTAATTATTGTCTCTTTCTCAAGCAGAGGTCCTGTCTTTGATTACAAAGCCCTAAAGTAAACAAGTAAAATCACTTGACATTAACCAATAATGGAAAAGTCCTAAGATCAAAAACGCACTAGTGTGACGTATGAAGTCTTAATTTCATACCATGGTACCTGACCCCCTATTCAACTATAAATAGTTGTTATAACACTGTTGTGAGGTATACATCAGCCAAAAACTCAATCTATTGTTTTAAAATTGGCTCAGTCACAAACGTTGGGGTGCATCATCGATGTGAAACAATTGAAAAACAAAATGTACCACATTTACAACATGTTAAAAATTGGTTTGCGGTGTATCTGTCTGTCTTTCAATCTGTTTGAGATTTGTTGCAGCTTATACAATGTTCTGAATGGTCACTTAAGAAAAAGTGTAACTACATGTCAACTTGGAATTGCTAAATATAGTGAGAAGTTGAGATCAGTTTTATAAAGTAAAATGATCTTCAACATCCAATCAGTACATACATCTACATTTACTGCTGTTTGTTGACCCCTTGTTTTCTGTTGTGAAGTTCTCGCTGCAGTTTGCACATTGTCTCTGCCATTTGATTGATTGATAGGACCCTTCCTCACACTCCACACATTCACGCAGGTCATTGATGTAGTGACCTGGGCCGCAGTCAGCTGAAAAACATAGTTAATTATTAAAATATCATGGATATCTCTTTTGTAACAAGCTTACCAACAATTCAATATAACAAAATCAGGGATCATAATTATCTTTCATCAATTTGATATTTAGATCACTTGACAAGAATTGGGACATTCATATTTGTACCGTTTTCCATATTGGAAACATTGGTTTATAAGTTAGATAAGACTTTCTTAATTTTGATCCTTTGGGCTCTGAAACCCTTACATATGAGACAGCAAGAGATGAAATTATTTGTAAAAGTAATTTCAAAACCACTTCATATGTATGAAAGACTCCAGCAAATTTGTTTAAAAGAAACCTGTTCACCTTTTCCTGCATCTCAATTATGGTTTCAGGCAACATGATTCCATTGGCTACTATTACCCAAAGGGTACTAACGAAGATTTATCATCCGAAACTGTGTTCCACAGGAGATTCAGCTTGTAGGAGATCAAGCAATATCTCAAGATATTGTTTTGTTAGTAGATTTTGAACAATACAAAGAACAAGTCCTCACAAATGTTTTACATCATTTAAATTAGTAATGCCATCACATAAATGATGTCTAAACATAACGACATCACTATACCATTTCATTAATGCATACAAATGAGCGCAGTTTTCAGAGAACTACATTTTTTATTGATCAATAAATTATAAACATTTTGGATGATACATAAAATCTCATCCTAGTGTCTTCTGATACCAAATATATCAACGATCACAGATAAAAGTAAAAGCAACCTGAGCAAGTATCAGATATTTGAACTCTTAACAAATATTGGTGATATATTTGATATCAGAATTTCAAGCCACTTGGGCGAGTTTGCTATTCATCTTGTCAGGGTGCAACTCACGGAGGATACAATCGGAGGCAGACTTGGACCGCGGTCCCTCGGTGGTGTTGCCCATGCATGGTTGACACTTGTCGTGTATGGACTGGGTGCGGTAGAAGCCCTGGGTACATTCCCTGCAGGTTGAATCCTCCCGTAGTTCTGTACCTGAGGGGCAGTCATCTGGCGGGGGAAAATATGTGGTAAGATATGATATAGCTTTAATATAGGGTCAAAATTGTCAACACTGTCATTTTACTCATCATTATCTACAGATTCATTATTTCATACAATTATTATTTTTTTTTGTAATTGACTTTTTATTACAGATATCCTGTTACAATAAAAGGGGACTCCTGCCCAGGAACGCAGAAGCCCCATTGAAATTAAAATGGTGAAACAGATTTCTGTTTTTTTTTTTTTTTTACCGACAAGGACACAATAACAAACATTACATTCACTCACACATTCACCCCATTAATATGTGTACATGAAATCATTTTTTTATCTGTTTTGCAAGAAGAAATAATTCAGGTGGAAGGATTTGCAACATCATGGTATAACATCCATTTTGCATAGAACTTATCTTGTTTGCTTTTGCTATATGCTATATTTTTTTCAATAACATATCTGTTGTACATATAATGTCTAAAATGCTTAAAGTCTAGTTTAGATTTTAAAACCTTACACTTGTATATAAAAAACTTTGCTAACAATAATAGTAGATCAAAAACATCATCAGTGTATACATTTTTTCTCAACCCAAAAATAACAAGCTGCAAGTCAAAGTTCAAGTTGTAGATATGGGAACATTTTTCATTTAGCAATTTAAGAAAAGATTGCCAAAATGCCTGTACATGTCTACAATTCCAAAAAAGGTGTGAAATGGTCTCAACTTTGCATTGACAAAATGTGCAAAGGTTGCTATCTGCTATTTTGATCTTAAATAGGAAAGAGTTAGTTGACAAAATGTCATACAATTATTCTCCAAGCATATGCTAAAAATGGTATTTTTAGATAATGCAATTCTACCATAAATATCCATCATCTCATATCAAAATATTTCATTCAGAAAGTGTTCAAGAAACGTGGTGGCACGTGATCCTGTGCGTAGCTCAGTTGACCGGTATCAGTGTAGTTCAGCAACATCTGTGCGCTATATAAATACCCTAATTAATTATTAAGAAAAAAGAGCACATGGAATAATTTGAGTTCACACATGCCTGATCTATTGTCCTTTTGTGCTTTTATATGAAGATATGAACATCCAACCTGATAATGACCAAGGATGAATACCAAGTCGCAAAGTTAATAATGGTAACCAAATGATTCCAATTTGAAAGATCTTCTTTCCAATAAATCAAAAAGCATAAAGCAGCTTACCAAAGCACTTGTCTGTCTCATCGGTGCCAGTTCGACTGGTGATCTTGTTGGGAGGACACGGGTAGCAGAACGACTTGCCTTCCTCGTGTTGATAGAAGCCTATTGGACACAGCTTACACTCTTCTTCCTCGTAGTACTGACCTGCTGGGCATTTCTCTACAACATGTCGTCCATATTGGATTTATGAATTGAATAAAGATCAAAAATAAATTTTGATTGAAACAATCATCATAATTTTCTTGTAGTTCGAATTCCTGATGAGGAATGATGGACCATCATACTACAAATGACAATAGCGGTATTATCTGATAACACGACCCTTTGGTGTCCAATTCATTTAAGTGTACACATAATTAAAATTAACAATCTAATTTTATATACTACAATATGTCAACATTGATATTTTCCCATTTATTACCTATTATTTAATAGCTATGCCAAGAAATGATACTGGACAAATATGATGTGGCTACTAGAAAATTATTGTATATAAAGATAGTTGGTAAACAGACACAGTCATAAATTATATTTTAGTCTGTCATCCAGACCCTATAGCAAAAATATTTAATTGATGACAAACCAAGTCTAGAAAAGTATAGCAAGTATAGCAAGTCTGAAGTTAAAGCATCTTCTGGGCTCCATTTTGTTATAAAAGATGATTTGTTTAAAAATATTGTCAATATTGAAAAAAATACTTCTGAGACTAAAATTTATGTTAGTCTAATGATATATTTGCTTGTCTCTTATCTATTCTCAGTGTGTCAGTGAAATTGTTTTATTCAAACTCACGAGCAATACAAATTCTTCATCTTGGATAAAGGAGTTTGGGTTTAACAAATTAGATAGAAGCTACCTACCGACACACTGGTCAGAGTCCCTGGCCCCGGGGGAGAGGGTGCTCCGTCCATCACTACAGGGGGTGCAGGAGGTCTGTGAGGGGGAGGAGGTGTAGGAGCCGGGGGGACAGTACACACACCCCGGGGTGGTCGAGTTGTAGTAGGTGCCGGCGCCACATGACACTAAGGGAGAAACCGCAACCATTAAAATACTTCTTTGATTGGCATTCTATACGTTGACATTATAAATAATGATGAAGTCAATTATAAATGATACACAGTTTCTTTATACAAGTTTTCGACATTTTGACATAGATATTAATGCTGTTCTCAAGCTAGTTATATATGTATAGAATAACCTACAGCATGTATTTCATAATTCTAACATATTATTCTTTTTCTTAATATCATCTTCAGACATTGCATCTATTCAAGACATCACATCAATTCAAACCAGCATATAAAAATAATTTGAGGACAAGTCATCTTATTACTGTGTCTATTAGAGTCCCAGGGTCTTTTTTTTTGGCAGCAAGTGTTTGCAAGTGGCAATGTCCCCCGCCGTTAGGATATTGTGATAGAATTGTCACAATAAGCAAATGCTATATTTCCATTGACAATAAGTGCAATGGTTCAAGAGAGTATGGCGTTAACAAGAGTTTCAAAAGTGGCCAAAATGCTGTTGTGAATGTTAAGTCACTAAAGTGACTGGTGTCTGTGTAATCCCCCAAGGTAGGCTGTGACCAAATTTGAAGACATTGGGTGCAATGGTTCATGAGCTATCTTGTTAACAAGAGTTTCAAGAGTGGTCAAAGTGCTGTTGTGACCTTGAAAATAAGATCAAGGTCACCAAAAGTGACTGCTGTCTGCATAATCCCCCAAGTGAGGCTGTGACCTGTGGCTGAAGACATTAGATGCAACGGTTCCTGAGATATGACGTTAACAAGGATGGACGCTGCTGAAAACAATGTCCCCCGTTTCGCGTTGCGGCGGGGGAAAAAAAACTTGTGTCCCTGTTGCCAATTCAAGACCTGGTCTCAATTCCATGACATACAGTAGGCTAAATTTCACACTTACCCAATACATAGCTCTTTAATAGCAAGTCTAGGTATGGTTTAAACAGATTTATTCCGTAAAGAAGGTACCCGGTACATACGGCTGGATTGGGAAACAGGCAAGAGTGCTTATATAAATCCCTCTCCAGTATACATAAAGTATATTTTCTTAAATTGTTTAAACAAACAATAGCATATAACATAAACATCATGGTCGGAATAACATTAGAGTTCAGGATATAACTAATTACTAAGTGCCTTAACTCAAGCCTAGGTATCGATCTAATTAAATTGCTTCCTTGTTGTTTCTTAAGAATAGATCTTAGTCTTATATGTCAACAATTATTGTATTCAGTTCTGTTACATTTTGACTTTGAGCTTCAGTTATTTTTTAAGTTTTATTGATCCTTCTTTTGAGCATCTAGTTAATTCAGAAGTTCCAACAATTATCTTCTGAACTCAACTCTAATTATCAAAAAAAGAAGATATTTAATAAAAAATATAAAATAAACATACCGGTATATGAAAATATAATATTATTTAAATAATACAGATTTAAATAGCTGGAATCAACCAACCACATTTGTCTGTTTCTACTGCTTCACTACAAGAAGGCGACAGCTGAACTCGTACATCATTCTTTTGAAGTGTTGCACTCTGAAAAAGTATAACATCACTATATACATAAGTATTACATTGAATAGAACTAGTAAGAGGAAAACAAGATTTATATAGGCAATGGATACTTTTCAATAACGCGTTCAGTTCATCAACGGGTATCGAATCTACGTTAGACCACGAAAATGAAAAAACACAGGAGGTTTATCACCTAGATCAAATCAATAACAGTGCTGTATGTATTCAACAACCAGCTTCTAAATGCCTCTCAAAGTAGTAAGTTTATTTGAATGTTACAATGGCTAAAGGTTACAAGACATGACTAATAGTTAGCTTGTTCCAGGGTACGGCTTTGACCTTATTTCATGCACAGTCAAAATGATATTTGGTCATTAGCAAAATTTCCTGTTTTTTAAGACTCTGGGCCAATCTTAAAAATGACATTTCAGCTAATGGTGTAGAGACCATTTCATATTTCAATGAAAATATATAGAAACTTTTGAAAGCAAACAAACAAAAACAATTTAACATAATGATAAGCAGGCCACCAGAGTGCCCATGCACAAACGGAATTTTAAAAGTTCAGAGAATACAAATCTGTTATTAGATCTTTTGCGAAATGGTTATACTCACACTCAAATCCAGATCATCACTTTCCTTAACTGTTGTCAGGAAAACCTCATCAGCTTTCAGTGACACAGTGTTATCAGACTTTGTTAACAGCTCTCTGTTAACATAAAATAATAGTTAGAAAATGTTAAATGATTCAATTTATGAAAATAGAGAACAGAATTTTACCACTATTGCTTGGAAGTAGATTTAGAGTATTTTCTTTCATTTTGTGACTCCAGTTAACCGAAAATTATATTAAAGCCCATGACATACTATGTTAATTACACTCATGCTGCATGCCTAAATATTAGTGTAAACTTCGCTGAATAATAATAAGAACTAATATTTTAGCACAAGTGCCGTAAAACAAACATACCATGGTCACTCATATTCTATGTTCTATTTACTCCTATCAAGACCTACAGGATTTATTTTCATAAGAAATAATGAAACTGAAAAATTCCACAATAAATGGTGGCCGTTCATCCCATTTATCAACAACCAACTATGATTTCTGTACCTTATATAAATTGCTTAATCTATGTCACAACTAGTTTTGATGTCAATATGCAAATATATATGACTGTGTAACCATCTGGGAACAATAAAAATAAAAAAAAAGACTTACGGGAGATCAGAGAAGCTAAGGGTCATCACGACATTGTTGCCATCACATGTAGACATTATTGGAATGTTATTACAGTCGGAACACAATGCGGGCCACTTTCGTCTGATGTCATTGACCAGTTTAGCCTTGACGTCTGTTTCAGTCGATATACTTGAGAACTTATTACATGGAAGGAGCAAAGCGTAGGTCAAGGTCACTTCAAGTCTGAGCATTTGTGATGTAGCAACTGAAAAATATGGAGCAAAATATGAATTTGGTTTGATAGATCAATTATTTCATCCATCAATTATTGATTATTATCATTTCCTTTTTATGACAATTGGGCAACTAAATATTTACAGCAATTATCATTGGCCATGATAAATAATTAATTAAAATGAATAATAACAGCAATTGTCTTCTTGCACAAAATTTTACATGCAGCGTGTTAGAAAAATCTTTGTGGTTTGTTTTGTAACAAACAAAGATTCTAAAACCTTTTTTTTTTTGTACTAGGGAGTTCAATCTACGCTATAGCTGATGTTGAAATGTCAAAGAATATAAATACAAAACTATGGAGTACTCAGAAAGATTTTATCAAACTTCTTAATACTTAAGCCAAAGGAATAAATAACAAACTGTTTCTTGTGTCCAATTTACAGAAATCAAAAGGAAACAAATCTATGATAAATCTGGCAAAGAAAAACTAACCAAGGGTATTCTGAGGACATACTCCAAAGATTGAGACCTATATTCATCATTGTACATTGTATAACTATTGTTACTTTATTTAAGTTTGTTCTTACCCCCACATACTGGTGTCACAAATGGTTCCAGAGGTTTGTCAAGATTGAAAGACCCACGTCTACTGCACTGGAGAACATTGGGAGATGGAACGGAAGGAAGAGAATCAGATGAACAGAAGCCTTCGATTGCGTTCTCTCCACAGGCTGCCTGCTGTGTGAACCCAGTCACATCACATGTGTCTCTCTCTGAAATCATGAGACGAGCATTTGGTCATATCAAGTAACGGTCAAAGCAATCCAGCATTGATAGCTTTAAAGTGACACAGAGTATATTGACAGGATCAAATATGTTAAATTTTGAAATCGATGTTATTACATTGGAAACCACTAAGTGTTACTGAAAATAGCAAGTTAAAGGTCATCAGTACATTAGAGCGAAAATACGGCCATTCAAAGTCAGTATTTTGATGAAACCGGACAATGTGGCTTGATTGGCGCGCAAATTCGCAAAATGTAATGTTGAAACCTTGTCATAAGCTGACAGGAAGATATATTCGATTCGATTGTGTTTATTAGGTATTGTAACTAATAGATAGATTAATTAGATGCATAATTTCGAATATTAAATGTATTTGAGATGTTTTCTTGATTTTTCCATAAAATCAAGCATTTTAGAGATATTATGCATAAATGGATATATTTGCAAGTCCAGGGATGAGATATGAACTTCAATCAGCATATTAGATATTTTGTAGCTTATCAAAACCCAAAAAAATTTAAAAAAGATACTCTGTGTCACTTTAACATGTTTCCTCAGCATATCACATATTGTGGTGGGTGTTCAAATAGCTAGATATATGGTAACCAGGACATGTGCATTTTTTATGATCTGTGTTGCCGCTTACTTATGGTATGTTTTCTACAAGGCATGTTTTCTGAAGATATTGAATTATCGATGTTCCATGATATTCACATATATAGTGAAATCCTTATCTCACGCAACCAATTCTTGTCAAAATCAAAAACCAATATCATATGCAATGCTTCTTTTTCTGATATCAGGTTTTTAAATCAAAAGCTGGTATCATAACGGAAAGTGTGGTATACGCATGATAAAAATGACATAATTTATTCATAAAGGAGAATATTCTTAGTGAATAGCTTTTAACTTTTTAACTGCCTATGACACTTTTTTCACCTATTTCAATATTTGATCCTTATTATTTGTATACAGTATTATTTGTATACAGTATTATTTGTAAACATTCTGGTTATTGACTGACCTGTTATGAAGGTCTTGAACCTGCAGAGTCCATAGTTTCCAGCATCGTCCTTGGCAGCAAACACAACATCGTATCTACCCCAGCTCAACACATCATCTACAGTTATAAATAGTTGAATATCATTAAACCATTGAATAAGCCAGAGAGAAAGCACAAGGGTAGGGTTTTGGTAGACATTTCCAATATCCTGAGGGTGATACTTATCATTTTGCCCCTTCTCATTTTACCAAGACTCGTGAGGTTTCACTAAAGGTTTAAATCTTACCTGGTGAGAGGTTAGATTTCAGCCTTAAGTTAAACCTCTAGATGTGGTAAAACCTCACGAGTCATAGTAAAACCTGCTTAAAGGTTTATTATAGGAAATGCAGTAATCTGAATATGAAATAGAACAATCCTGAGTTAGGTATAAATATGAGGAAGTATCGTTATCATCATATAATTTTTGCTGTGAGCTTTCAAATATACACCTGGTCAAAAGTATTGCAACACCTGCTTACTCTAAAAATATAAAGGAATTATAGGTGTTAAGGTTCTTAAGAATTCAATATTTACATAATTTGTTGTCTCAGGATACGGGCCTGATAAGTGCCAACTTACTACGGGCCTGATAAGTGCCAACTGCCATACATGAATTGTTTTTGAGAAAATTCAATTAAACAGTGTATATGATAAGGACAAATCAGTTTTATCCTTGTATAACCTCCCGTGTCTACAATGCTGGTCATTTTCTATTTGTCTGAAAAATAACCCCTCAACACAGGAAAGCTTTGTTAAATATGGTCATTTGGTTAAATATGTTTGGATGAAAAGGCCTGGAGCATCCCTATTAAAAACCATACCCATATCCACAGTATCCCTCCCTGTGGAGTAGCTTCAAACATTGTGAACCTCTTCCAAAATATAAAATGATGACTAAATTACAATTAAGGACAGCACTCTCATTCAATGGTGATACTTAAATAAGATATTCCACTTTATTGAGGCAATTATTAGGTATCATGGCTTTCTGAACTTGCTTTTCAATAACCTGGATGGTTTTCTTTTAAAACATCTGAACAAGCCCCACTCTCCACTGAGATTTCATGAATCCTAAGCCTGAGATATAGAGTATTCCACACCTGTGAGGGTTGAGAGAATCGGTAGGTCCCCCGATGACGGTGATGTGATAACGTCTTTTCTCTCGACAACCCGCTTGTCACTTACTCGAGTCAGAATGTGTTCCGAGGGGCAGTCGTTGAACAAAGGCGCAGTCTTGTCTGTAGATAGTCAAAAATTTCAACAATAGGCATTTTTACATCGGAATTGAAGATTAGATTAGCGGTTAATTATAAGTTAATCAAAAATGAAAAAGCAAATCATGAGGGAAATTAAAGGTTGTTTACAAATGGTACGATAGAGTCAACAAGAAATACCCTAGCATATTTCTTTTTTTCTTTTTAGTCCAGCATAAACATTCAACTATTATTGTGAAAAAATGTCTTCTAAAAATATTTTCCCTACATGGACTATCAAGTAAAGCAACTAAAAAGGGCTATAAAAGAGGTTTTCTTCAAAATACTAACAAAAATAAAATAATTTGACTTTGATAGTATTTTGTAGAACAAAATTCCTGAAAAATTCCTGAAATAAATATGTTCTTGTAATTCATGATTAAACCTAAAAACCTCTCACCACTTAACAATAACTGCATAAAATGATTCAGAACTTTTACCTTGAGCCCCATCACAACTCTCAGATCTGATACGCCCAGAGTCACAGAGTTTCAGTCCAATCGCTGCCCTGCTGGGCGTGTATCGTTTTGTTCCAGTCGTCATCTTGAAGCCAGATGTCCATCCGAGCGCACGGACCCCAACAGGGATGAAGCTGGTATTGATGATGGATGATGCGATGTCAGAGTTGGACAGGATAGTACTCCACACCGAGATCTGGGATACGTACCCTGTGAATGTTGAGTCTATTCTGATACGTTTCAGCCTGAAACAAATGTAAAATAATTTTTCAGTTAACTGCAAAAAATGGATGAATAAAGCATTATAGCACACAAAATTGAATCAGTTAATTATTGAGTATGAAAAGACCTAATCAATCATTTTGTAGCCTTAAATTTGCTTGGAAGTTACATATATTTCAAATGGTTTAATTCATAATTTAATTGATTAATTCAATCAGTGTTGAGCTAAGTTTTCACTGGAAGGACTACCCGAAACATTAGTAACAAATATGATGCTAAGGCGACTGTAGTTTTATTAGAAAATGAGACAATCTTAGGTCCATTTCAAATAAGGGCACATAATTAATATATATAACCTTTTCAAATCAATTGTTAATGAACATTGCTAAAAAACAAAGCACTTGGACCACTTAATTCCCAAAGAGACATATCATGCTTTTTATTGCTAACACAAATTCATTAATTCATATTTAGTGATTTTTAAACTTACTTTGTTGATGAGAGCCCAAATCCAAGATTATCTTCTTTAACTTGAATACCATTGATATAAACCACAAAGTGTCCTTCTGCTGACCACGTGATGGCCACGTGATCCCACTGTCCATCTATTGTCTTCAGGTTCTTGTTGGGATCTAACGTCACATTGCCTTCATCTACAGATCCAAACTGTATCTGGTCCTCATACATTTCTAGATACTGCTCACTGTCAGTTCTAAAACCAAACAGAAATAGAACAAAATCTAAAGTTGGGAATTTTTAAAATTTATTTAAATTTTAATTAGAACCAAAATTTGTTATGATTAAAAAGTGTTGATAATAATTTGTCCGATAAACACCTTTAACTAGCCTTTCATTTTAAGACAGCGTAATTATCGTCTGTGAAAACCCACCTCGGCTCGGGGTCATAAAGCTCGCTCGGGTGTGTCATTATAAACAGACTGAACAGAATGGTGCATCATTATTTCAACCGAAATACCGCCTTAAATAATTGATTAATTACCATTGATGTGGATATCTTGTTTACACCAAAATATTGTCACATCATCAAATGAAAACATTTTTAGAAAATCATGAATATTTTGTTTTCAGTGATATTGTTACGATAAATGTATAGAACACGAGGCAGTGCTTCTGTTTACGATGTCACTAAAACTAATTACACTTAAACTACAGTACATGGACTAAAGTGCACTGGTCTCAGTGTGGACGCTTTGGCACATGAATCAAATATAAGTAAGAAAATACATACACATCAGACAGGTAAACTGAAAGCTTGCCATTGAAGTATCCCACCCAGAACATGAGAGTTATGTTCCCCGAGAGACGGAACAGTGCTGATTCAAGGGGTTGAGAAGACAGTTGAGCATCAAGGAAGAGATCGAAATCCGAGGAGGAATCTAAAAATAAGAATATAACTGTCTTAATTTTTATTTTACTTGGAAATCTTAGGGTGATACGTTGAAGGATCTTTTTGGAGATTATTATAATTGATAATTTCAAATATTTAGGATCAATAATTCTATATGAATAATTGTGCTATAAGCTGACACAACTTGGTCTAGCTGTCATTTGTCAAACATGAAATAACATTTTTGTATTAACAAATATAAATTAATGAAAAATTTATGATGAATATGACAATTTATATCAACAAAATTGAAGTGTTCATGAATTTGAATTTGACAAAAAATAGACTGACTTAAAAACCTTTCTATAATAACACAACACAAAATAGCAACTACCTTAACACCCTGTATTGGTGGGCACCTGTGCAACATATACATGGCTATATGGTCAGCTACATAGAGCCATTTAATTTTTAAGAATAAACTGAGTTTAAATGATAATTTTTTTTAAAGATTTTTGTGGAATACCTCTCTTGTCCTCAGAAAATGTGTTACAGCCCCTTTTTGTAATTCACCATGCAGCATGTACCTTGACTAACTGTTTTGGTGAGCATGAAACATGTGCATATTATACCTGCACCATCTCTCTTGAAGCATGATGCAGGCAGGGAATACCAGTATTTAGCATTTACCTTGACATCCTGTATGAAAGCATGAAACACATGCAGACCTGCACCATCTCTCTTGAAGCATCTTGCTGGTAGAGAATACTGGTATTGACATTGACCTTGACTCCCTTTGTTAAAGCATGAAGTAAGTGCATACCTGCACCATCTGTCTTGAAGCATGTTGTATGTAGAGAATACTGGTATTGACATTTACCTTGACAACCTGTGTTGGTGAGAACCTGTTGTGCTGGACAGAGGCAGAAGGTGAGCTTATCCTCTCGGACACACTCCACTCCTGCTGGACACCTGGAGTCGCAGACATCCTCAACCACTTCACAGGTCGGCCCGCTGAAACCTGGGGATATATACATCACATAACTGTACCAAATATTAATAAACTATATCACTCGTTAATCAATGATCAATTGCATTGCACTTATACAATATATAAGACACCACCTCAACAACCTTGCAGTTGACGCCAGGAAATCCTGGGATTATACACATCACAACACTGCCACAATGGGTAATAAATTATATCATTGTATGAATAAAGATTTCACTGCACTCATACTAAATATATATAGGGTCCAGACCATCCTCCAATCTCTCACAGTGGGGACCACTGAAACCTGAGGATATGCACTACATCAGACCACACTGTACCTTTTAGTGATACTTTCTGTTGCCTTGGTATTTTTTATATGAGTCACTATTTATGAATGGGATCTTAGAAAGACAATGCATCAAAGAATGACAGGTATCTTATGGAAATACAATTTATTCATTCTAAAAGTTGTATATGAGCATTCTGTGAAGATAAAAAAGACCACATTGCTTTTCTTAGTCTAAAAGTGAAGAACGTCATAGAGTCAAACGTTGAAAAGTGAGTCAGCAAAGCTTTTTGTACTAAGGCAGCATTCTGAGAACTGGGGAAACTCAAGTGAAAATTTTAATTTGGTGTATAAAGCATCCTCTAGTTAAGGCCTGATTTAATCATTTAGGTGTTTCATTTTGTGTTAATTGTTGATGATAAAATGTCAGAATGGTAAAATCCAATTGACCGACCTGGTGGACATGTACAGGTGTGACCAGTAGGGTTGGCCAGGACACATGTTCCCCCATTCTTACAGGTGTCGGGATCCTTGCAGCTGTCTTTGATGAGCTCACAGGATAAACCAGTGTAGTCTGTCATGGAAAAAACATATCGATACATATATATATAAATATATATAGTTTAGCGGAAGAATTTGAAAGCTTGATGATTCAGGAAGTGATCTAAAAAATTAACCTATCTTTACAATTAAGTCCCAATGAAAATCCAAAGCCGATCCTGTCTCCCTGAAGATCATTAATGTTGAATTCATCAGATAAAGTTCATCAAAATTTGATTTAAGTGAGACTGTCTGTTGTTGGCATTTTATCTCTTAAAATGTTTACACTACGGGTACCAAATTACATACCGTAAATAAGAGATATTACTTTTCCAAATTTTACCATTCAAAATTTCAAAATTACAATCCATTTGTACTCCCCTTTAATACTCCTTTTGAAATTCCTCAAAGACCCTTTGGTTCCAAGTGAAATATGAGTTACACTGAAAGCGCTAGTAAGTTATCCAAAGTGAGTAAGTGAGACTGTAGAGTGACCAGCAGACACTGACCTGGGTTGGCGCTACAGTTGCAGGAGGCTGCTCCCCCCAGTTGCTGGCAGGTGCCCCGGGAGGTACAGGGGTCCAGGAGGGTACACACCTCGGGGGACGTACCACACAACTCCCCCTCTGTACCCGGGGGACAGCTGGAGAAGACGAAGTACATTGAGAAAATTATAGATTTTCTGTTGAGGTTATAAATCCATAAAACTTATTTTCTTATTCTTTCTTATTTTCAGATATGCCTAGATGGAAAAGGAGGATGAATATGTAAATAATGCGTACCTGCAGAAGTAATTATGAAGGAGGTTAAAGCAATCAGCATCGTTCTGACAGGTGACGCCCCCACACTGGTCTATCTCTCGTTCACAGGTGTCCCCCTCCCATCCCTCGGTACAGTTGCACCTGAAGCTGCTGAACTCATCAACACACATGCCACCATGTTGACAGGGTAGGGAGTCACACTCGTTGATTTCCTCCTTTAAAAGAAACAAATACTAGGTTCACAGTATTTCATAAATGTCAATATTGTAAAACTGAAGCTATAATATTAGAATACCTTTTCAAGGAAACTCAATCAAGAATATTAACTTGATTGCTCATTTATACATTAATTTAAAATTCACTAAAAGTAAAAACAATCATTTATCAAACACCCACTAATCTTACAGAGTTGCATAAATGTAATTTTTGAGAACCAAGGGTACAGGGAATATAAAGCGTTTTAATTGTTTTTATAAAAAACAGTCACAAAAAGGGAGGAAATTATATCCAGCTTTAAATCAAGGGCTCAACTCTTTATGTTTAGGATCAAAACCTCCCCCTCGGTTTTGTTTGATAATGTAAGCCCTTAGCCGACAGGCCCTCACCAATTTCCCGAGGCTAAGGGCTTACATTATCAAACAAAACCGAGGGGGGGTTTTGATTTTACTTATGAACCCATAAAAGATATAATAAAGACATAATTTTGATATTGGGTACTTTTATGGTTTCAATGTATTTACTTCTGGGAATTTAAGTGCTATGAAGAGAGCACACCTGCTTTGCGCTCGCTACTCACACCGTGCTCGTGAGCTGCATGCTCTATCTGCCTCGTGAAGTTAACATGATTGTCACTGTGGAAAATTCATCATTGTTCTCGTGGGCCTTTATAGCCGAGTTGTCAAAGGCGCCATTTTAGTAAGCGAATGGTGCAAGGTTAGAAACCAGGCATGCAAAACTGACAATAGAGGTTTACCCGGTATAGAACCTAATAGAAGAATAGATAGACGTCACTAGAGGTTTATAAGAGTGAGAATTCACTGTTATCATATATACTTACAGTACAGTTTTTGCCAGTATATCCAGTAAGACAGTTACAAACATAGTCTTGAAGTAGGTCCGTGCATCCAGATGCATTCTCATTGGTACACTGTCCTTCACAGTCGTCTATGTCGCTTTCACAGTTGGATCCTACAAGGGAATATATTTGATTAAATTTTATGAACCAATATAAGACAAAGAAGTAATGTACCTGAAACTTTTATTCTAGCATTTACTTATCCTCTGTAAGATAAGAATTTACTCTAGGATTAGCCTTAAGAAGATTATAGTATTATCTTGTTAAGGGACAGTACAAGTTTTTTTTTCTTCAGAAAATCATGTAAAGGGGTACAATAGAATTTGGATGAACTACTACTACCACTAAACATTTGTATAGCGCCAATATCCAGCTCAGATAGCGCTGCTCAAAGGCGCTTTGGCTTTCCCTCGATCATTGGATATCAATCTTCATGACACTTCTTTTACCATTCTGACTCCCGGGGGAGCATACACGTCACTGGTACCATGGTTTAAACATCATTTGATGAGTTGTGAATACAGGAGACAAATAATTATAGCAAATGTGTAATATTTTATCCCTGAATTTAGACAAAACTTTCTAATTAATTGCCATCATTATCAAATTTTGGTGAAAGATTACTTGCGTACCCTCAGGCAGAATCGATTAAAATATCATTATGTTATTACTTGGATCAAAGAATATGTGATTATGCATGTTAACTGCATTTCATTTCCCTGCTTTCATCTTTTTATCATGATTTTGAAATATGATTTCTAACATTTTCTTTAGTTTGAACTCTCATGAGATCATCCTGTCTCAGAGTACAAACGTTACGCTAAATCCACTAATCTGTACCCTGGGCTCAGAAGCTAGATTCGCTCGCACGGCCCGACTTGATATATAACCAATCAAATCATTTTCTCGTTGAAATTTTATCGAAAAGGTCACGAGTCGGGCTGCACGAGTGAATCTAGCTTCTGAGCCTAAGGGTACAGATTAGTGGAGTTTGCGTACCGTTCGACCTTGAGACAGGATGGAATGGGATGGTGTGCAACCCCACATACCTCTCTTGATCTGTTAATGTATGTAACACAGGTATGTAATATTACCTGTATATCCAGGTTCACAGACACAGGTGTAAGTGTCGTTACCATCTTCACATCGCCCATGTTCACAGGTGTTGCCCACACAATCATCTGTGTTGTGTTGACACCGAGACCCCTGGTACCCAGACAGACAGACACAGAGGTACCCGTCCACGCTGTTCTCACATCTCTCACTGTTCACACACGCACTGGAGGCACAGAAGTCCTTCAGAGAACAACCACCTTCTGTGTCTGTATGGACAAAGTTAGACATAGAAATCACACGATTTCGGCAATGTTTCAAGGATGTTTATTACAAATGAAATACACAATAAAAAAAGTGAGCATTGCTCACCTTTATCCCCGACTATGCATCCCTGACCAATTTAGTAAGTGGTTACTGCCCATTACCTAGATGTCCAATTACTGTATAAGCAGATTTCAGATTACCAGCAGATATATATATTGTATTTCAAGGAATCGAATCTAAATTACCAATTGATGTATAAAAAGGAACGAATTCACAATATCACTTATCTGAAACTACTGAACCACTCCCTAGAAGGTGGAAGATATTAATATTTGAAGAATCAGTTGAAAAAAATTCTGTAATCATTCTGAAATATTCTGATAAAAATAATAATAATTCCAATACATAGAAATAAGTTATATATTTCAAATACACCACTCCTGAATCAAGAAAAATCTAAATATTTGAAAAGAATCTCATGAACAGACAAATCTATGCACACCTGTGATTCAGTGATACCTATGCTATGTGTACTGAATGCATTGTGGATAAAATGACTTGTCCAGGGACATATCACAGTATGAACCCAGGTACCTCTTTGGTTTCATACATTTTGCATTTAAATTTGTTTAAACATTTTGTTGAGGGTGCCACTGGGATACATCAGTACTAAGGATGCGCGGTATAATCAATATATCAGTATATTGCAATACAGGACCAACATGGTACAAATCGGTACACTCTTCCAAAAATATCCAATATATTGAATGTTTTAAAACAAGCTATTTCCATCTAGAATATAAAAAAAACCAATGGACAAACCATGATTAACGCAAAGTTCTTTACAAAGTGTGAAGTTGTGTTATGAAAATAGCTCAAATATGTAAACCGATAAAAAAAATCACTTTCCAAAATGGCTCATAGCTGGGTAGTGATGATCGTTCATAACGCTCATATTTAAACATGATAGCATGCACATTCTTGAATTAAAGAAGTACCAATATTTTGCAATACGTATTGCAATACGCTTTTCTGTATCGTAATATATTGCAATATAGAAATGAGGAACGATACCCATCCTTAATCAGTCCCTGGCTTACAATGTGCAGAAGACAAAGTTGATGCATAGTCAACTGAAGGTGCAGAAGTTCTGCTGATGATCATATTACTCATTACTTACTGTTCTCATAGGGGTGTTCACACACACATTCTGCGGTAGCGGTCTGGTAGTTGTGTACACAGAGTCCGTGTTGACATCGGTCGGAGGTACAGAGGGGGGTGATGACCTCACAGTGCTGACCGCTACCCTGGGTACAGTTGCAGGAGTAGCCGTCCACTGCGTCCACACACTGACCACTGTACAGACATCCCTCAGGGTTCAGTGCACACTCATCTGTAGAAGACAATCAAATAGGGTGTAAGGAGGAAGTTTTTGTTTTAATAAACTTTTTATTTCAGAAACCCTGTTACAGATAGGGACATCAACCCAGGGTTAGTTTTAGTTGTATAATAATTGATTTAAAGTTGTCATATTTTAAAAAAAGAATGTCAGAGTTACAGTCACACAAATTATAATCAATTTTAACTTGGAACCAATCAAAACGATAAAGAAGATAGAGAAAACACACACATTTATATTATAATAATGGAAAATCTCAATTTGATTACAAAAG
Source organism: Steromphala cineraria (assembly GCA_916613615.1). Classification (NCBI taxonomy): domain Eukaryota; kingdom Metazoa; phylum Mollusca; class Gastropoda; order Trochida; family Trochidae; genus Steromphala; species Steromphala cineraria. Next base: position 28,380,160 of record OU744721.1, read on the forward strand.
TATTTTCTTGCAACGTAAATTTTAATTTGCAAATGAAATAAGTAAAATGATGTTGAAGAAGAAACATAAATTATATGGATTTTATGGATTAAATGAAGTAGTACACCAAAGCATATTCTTCATCTAGAGAGAGAAACAGCCTTCACCCATGGTCCACATACAAACACTTACCGATCGGAGTCTGACATCTGTCCCCTGTATAACCCGGGAGACAGGTACACTGATGTCTGATGTCTCCCCACTCCGTGCACGTGCCCCCATTCTCACAGTTGTCAGTTAAACACAGGTTGGTGGCACGTAAACAGCTGGATAATTGTCAACAGACAACACCTCGTTTAATGGTAGCGAAGACAGAGCATGTGAAAATAAAGAAACTGAGCTGTTAAGTGCTTGGTCTCAAAACGTAAAAAGAAAATAAGAGCCGAAAAAAAAGGTCAAAAATTTCGTAAAAAATGTTAGGTGTACAATTATTAGAGAATACTAAATGACGTCCCGTTTTATAACACTTATCAAACGAGTGAGTGCTTTTGCATGTAACGAAAGTGAGTAAAATACTGATACCATTTACAAGTTTCATAAAAATGTAATTGAACGGGACCGAGTTTAGTATTTTATTTAATACTCCATGAATTACATCAGCAGATATTTTGAGAAATTCGCCGACATGACCATCGTTACTGCTATGCTAACATTGTGACAACATGCTTAACGAATGAATAGCAATATCCTGAATATCCTATAAGCAATTCCTGCAGAGCGTATCTTCATTTCACTGGATTTTCACTTTATGTCTGACACCTTTGGCTACAACTATACAATTAAACTATTTGGTACTATGAAACTCAGTATAGCAGCAGTGAGCAGGTTACAAATGAGCAGTGTTTGGGTGCTGCAGATATTGCAAAAATATAGCAAAACAGGAGGAGCTCTCAGATTTTGATGAGTAGTTAGTAAACTTTTAATCCTAGGTCCACAGTAATGATATGAGTCTGTTGTAAAGGATTCCCAGAATTTTAAAGGGGCAGTAGCATGTTTTTTGATAAATTTATATTTTAAATTTTTCACTGATAATTGTACATTAATGCAAAATGTATTACTTTGACAGTGTAAAAAATCGCATTACACAAGCCAATCATCCATAGTCAGAGGACAAAGTATGAAGTTTTACATAAAATCCATTGGCGGCCATTTTAATTCATTTTGTGTAAGAAAAAGGAGTAGCATGGCTAAATCTTACATTATATAATTGAATTATTAATGCTTCAATTAGTTTAAATACATTGTCCTTCAATTGATATCATTCATTTTTATTTTCCTGATATCATCTCATATTTTCTCTAAAAACGTGCTACTGCCCCTTTAATGTCAAGTTTCAGAATTCAAAACTGTCTTATAACAAACTTCTGACAAGTTACTCTTGCATTATTTTCTTTTTCAAATCTTTTCAGTTTTTTATACATTTTCTATAAAATTCACACTCAAGATAAAAAAAAATAGAGCCATTGGCTCTGTAGCTCATCAGGCTTCATCATCAATTATGCTGTAGAGTGTGGCCAATGTGATTCCCCCTTTGTAGAGGCCACAGGGCCACCAATCATAAAATTAAGTATATGGGTGACGAGTTTCAGGAGACGAAGATGTAAATAGGTTTTAAGGGTGTGGCCCCTATGGCCCTTATTAGGGGTCACAGGGCCACCAAAGCTACAATATATAATCCGCACAAGTCAAGGAGTCTGTACAAAAAGTTTCAGCTATCTAGGCCTCATGGTTCTGGAGAAGAAGATGAAAATAGGTTTTTAGGGCATGGCATCTGTGGCCCTTATTAGCAGCTACAGGGCCACCAAAGCTACAATTTATAATCCTCACTGGTCAAGGAGTCAGTACACAAGGTTTCAGTTTTCTAGACCTTATACTTCTGGAGAAGAAGATGAAAACAGGTTTTAAGGGTGTGGCCCCTGTGGCCCTTATTAGGGGTCACAGGACCACCAAAGCTACAATTTATAATCCTCAATAGCCAAGGAGTCTGTACACAAAGTTCCAGCTTTCTAGGCCTCATGGTTCTGGAGAAGAAGATGAACATAGGTTTTTAGGGTGTCGCCCCTGTGGCCCTTATTAGGGGTCACAGGGCCACCAAAGCTACAATTTATAATCCTCACTATTCAAGGAGTCTGTACACAAAATTTCAGCTTTCTAGGCCTTATGGTTCTGGAGAAGAAGTCCAAATTCCACAAAGTATACGGACGGACGGACGGACGGACGCCGGACACCATGCCATGCCATAAGCCCATCGGGCCTTACAGGCCAGATGAGCTAAAAATTAAAACATGTCAGGTCAGAGTTAAAGATATGCACCAATAAATGCCCTTTTATAGAAATTTAGTATAACCAATGAATGAGACTTACTTGTCGCCAGTATATCTACCACTGGTGGAACATACACACTCAGTTGCATTCACAAGATCTCTGCATACTCCATCGTCACTGCATGTGTTGCTCTTACAGTCATTTCTCAGGTCGCGCTCGCAGTGGTCGCCATCAAAAACTAGACAGATATATTCATAAAAATGAATCCACTATTTTATCATTGAAACATAGCTTTATAAATTCTAGAGGGCAAAATATCTTAAACTTATATTATAATATTATATTCACAATGTCCTGGGAAAGATTTTATACGATTATAACTTTATCAATTTTCAAAGATTTCATGAACAATTCAATGGTCCTACCATTCTTCATTGACCTCATAATCTATCATAATGAACAATACATTGACTACCATTCTTCATTGACCTCATAATCTATCATAATGAACAATACATTGACTACCATTCTTCATTGACCTCATAATCTATCATAATGAACAATTCAATTACTACCATTCTTCATTGACCTTATAATCTATGATAATGAACAATTCAATGATTACCATTTTCTCTGACCTCATAATCTATGATAATGAACAATTCAATGATTACCATTCTTCTTTGACATCACAATCTATGATAATGATCTGCCTGTATTGAATAATCGATTTTAAAACATTCTTTTGATTAAATTATCATATATAGCATTGTTGTTCAACAACATAAAATATATGTTTTTGTATATTCAAAATTGTTCAAACATACATAAGTCAAACAAAAAAGGTTTCTTTAATTATTGTATCAGTTTTGTATTTTTATCTGTTCTCTCTGTCCATCTTGTCAAAAAAATAATATTTAATGTATATATTAAGGAGAGGGTTTTCTAAGTTGTATAACTTGTACCCAATCCTTTTCTGATGAATAAGATATGTTTAAAAAAAATTGTTTTTGTACACCAATTGATATACAAGTAAGTCTTATAATTTTATCCTGCAGGTAAACTCTTTACTAAGGCAATTTTGTTAGAAAGAAGCTACTTATAACTGCTTATAGTAATCTCTGGAAATTTCTTTTTTTAAAGAAAGAGTTACAGCAACTCTCTTAGGCTGGTTACTTCTCAGTTTGAGTTCAAAATTTCGGTTAAAAGTAGTAAAAGAATACATACTTTCATTAAAATTTTAATTGACTCATTGTTGACATGAATTTGACATCCTTTGTTCAAATACTTACATGCCTTCACTGAACAGTTTTTATCAAAATATCTCCCCCATGCTTCCTCAGTGCCTGATTCTCCAGTTTTAGCTGATCTATCCTCGTCAGCGGTCAGTAACGAGCATGAGTTATTATCCGCTTCTTTAAAAACAGCAGCTACACACACTTCCAATCTGACACATCTTGACTTGCAGTTCACTTCATCATCATGATCGTGGTATCTATCTCCAAAACTTGGGTTGGCATCCTTAAAGTTTACAGAGTTCAGTTCCATTTCACAAACTCTTTCTGAAAAAGCAATATACAGTGACAAAAATAATATAAAAATGAGTATAAACTCTTGAAAAATTATATTAGAGTGTGGTAACTTTAGAGGAATGTATATATCATTTTTCCTTTGAAACTAACTCCCTCTTGTCATTGGTCTTCTGACTCCTAACACTTAGTTTTCCTCCAGAAGTTAGAAAATAGAATATTAAAATAGTATATTTTATTAAAGCCCCATTGTCATACTTGTTGAAAGTAAGCTATTGAGAAAATAAATACATCTCTCAGTGGAAAAATCTTTCGTTTGATATCATATTTACATGTTTTGATCAACAAAAAAATAATTCATTCGTTGTCCAAAGTACAGTACTTTGAAAAAGTACCATAGCTTTTAATGAACCAGCTTTCGGTGACATCATCATTATGTGTGTAGGATTTACACCGCGTCTCAGATATTGCAATTGCGTCCAATGGGTATCAACTTTGGCGGCAACTTAAGTGTCTGATTCAGAGAAAAATAAAATAAAATCTAGTCGTGCGTGAAAAAGAAGCTTTCAAGCATATATTCAGGAACCAGAAATTGTGAGATGTTCACACTCATGTGGACATGCCGAGGCTTACATCTAAGTCATTTTGGTGAATTGTCTCCTATTTAATGAATTTTGGTCCGATCCTCTCATAGTTTGTCGTTAAGTATTGCAAAAAAAAACCCACGAATACTGTAGAAATACTTTTTAAAATATTTAGCAGTTTGAATATTACCATTTTTAACAAAAGATAAAATTTCCCTTGAATAACTGTCGACCTTGAATTGAATATTGTTGGGTCTGATCAGGGGATTTTATTCAAGGGTTTATTGTGTTACCTTTCTGACATGAACAGGTAAAGCCGTTAGTATCGGATGTGCAGGTAGCTCCATTGAGACAGGGGTTTGACAAACAGTAGTCTATAGTCGAGTCACACCTGGTTCCTGTGTAACCTGTTAAGGATAAAAACATGATCTAAGCAGGATAACTATTGTAATAAGTGTCCGAAATAACCCCTAGCCCGGTAGCCTGGGCTAGTAGAAATAAAATTACGCTAGCCCGGTTCGCTAATGTGAATTGTCTTGGTACATCAAAAGTACCTTAGTTACTATTTTGTGTCAGTTTCCGATCATCATACCCAACACATGCCAAGACATCTTGATCAAATATGTGTTTGATTTTGAAACAAGGAATGTCCTTCAACATTAATTTTATACGTTTTTCTATCACAATTTACTTCATTGGCTAGTAACTTTTCTTTTGGGCTAGTGACTTTAAATCTTACTGGCCCGGATTGCTAGTGATCTTGAAAAATTATTTCATACACTGAGTGTAATAAACACTGCACTTTTGCAATATCGCTTGCACTGAGATATTAGTGTCATTGCATTTTTTTCTTGAATTGGATGTAAGAAAAAAGTATGTTAAAGGAACAGTAGCACTTTTTCTTGCAGGAAATATGGGTACCTCATCAAAAGTGCAATAAATGTTACCATATGTATGGCAATGTTTCTTAAACAATTGAGTCCCTTGAAAAAATACAAAGATTAGATAAGCTATCAGAATCTAGGTGTGTAACAATAAATAAAACTATTGACATATCGCGATAGTTGCTGTACCAATAGTACTTTATCGATAGTCATTTTGAAAACATTAGTATCATAGCACGTCTAACTATCAATAGTATCAACATTTTAGTCATTAGTTGGAAAGTTCTATTTCAAAGTAAAATCACACAAAAACACATAATTTTAAACACATTAAACAGAGAGTAGAGAGCTAAAAATAGCAAACAGAAGATACAACAGATATCATTCTTTTTGCCAATTTAAAATTATGACTTCCACAAGTGCGACTGAGATTGAAATCATCAAAAACAAAGCAATATCTGCCTTTCCATTATTTATAGCCATCACAATAGCTATTGCATTAGTACCCTGCAATTGCAATAGTTATACACAATAGACTATCACTATTGCAATAGTTACACACAATAGACTATCACTATTGCAATAGTTACACACAATAGACTATCACTATTGCAATAGTTACACACAATAGACTATCACTATTGCAATAGTTACACACAATAGACTATCACTATTGCAATAGTTACACACAATAGACTATTGCTATTGCGATATTTACACACAATAGACTATTGCTATTGCAATAGTCCCTGGGGGTCAATAGTCACCCGTTTTAGAATCCATTTCCCTTATGTGAATGATTAAAAGATATTCACACTGTATTGGCTGCCAGCATTTTAGTTTAATACTTGATAGTTTCTTCTATGACTCATAATAATTGTGTTGAGTAACTGAGATGTTTGACCCTTTACAGAGCATCAATAAAAACAATTTTAGAAAATATTTGAAGGAATATGCTTAAGGTGTAATTTCTGTTTATCTTACTTTTTTGGGTTTGATGCAAGTTCGTAAAATGTTATGAAAAAAATAGTTATCTTTAAACAAATATGTTGCTTCCCAAATGACAGCTTGCGTTAAAACAACAAACACAATACAAAAAAGATATATAAAAAGAGTTGAGATTGAAACAAGAGCGAGGAAAGTGTGCTCAAGGTGATTGAGCCTAAGGGGGGCAAAGTTATTGCTAGGACGAAGTTTCCCAGGGGAAAGTCTGTCCTTGGCCAAACCCCCCTCCCGGTGTAACTGTTCCCCAGGAAAGTTCAGCCTGTTACACCAGAATACAATGTGACTCACCTTGTTTACAGGTACAGAACGCTCTGTGGTACAGGTATTGACAGGTATCTGTCCCGGTAGAGTCACAGTTGCTAAGACAGGTGTTATCATCACCTGGAAATAAACATATATAAATAACATATTTTGAATAGTTTAACATAGGCATGGAAATTTTGATATTTTTCTAAATATAGGCACTTGTCAATGACAGCATAATTGCAGTATAAAAAAGTGACATATGATTTAACATAAAAATAGTTGACAACAAATATACTAAAATAACATTGTTAATTACGATGCATTTAAGTATCCTGTTGCAAGTGCAATTTCCTATTCCTAACCAGGAATGTTGTCAAGCATTATTATGCCTTGATTTTGATTCAAGAAATATACACAATGTACATTATACACATATGTAATATATATTTTCTATTACCTACTTTTTCAAGTTGTGACTCCTAAAATTGGCCATACAAACTTAATCTCATATCAATAAGTTGACCTTTCAATCAGAAATCAGGGCTAAAACACATTTGCTACTAGTTTCTTAGGGGTTAAAGGTTTAAAAATGTCAAAAACATTAAGGTCAAATTATTAAAAGTTTTACGAAAAAAGTCATCAACCACCTGCTGACTTGCAGTCTGACGCTGCCGTTGACCCAGTATTGTCTGTGGTTTCATTAGTTGCACATTCCATACACATGATCTGCCCAGTGTCCTCCTGGTAGAAGTTGCGAGGACACGATCTACATGGCTCATACCCGGTTCGGGAGTATTGACCAGTGGGGCAAGGAGCTGAAAGGAACAATGAAAGAAGTAGGTGAGGTAAGAAACAATTAATACATCTATTCATGGGAACTCTTCATTTAATTTTGAAAAAAATATCTACTCATAGTCTCCCATACTGGTGCCAAATTTACCATCAAAGAGAAGGAATTCTTATTTATTCATACATTATTCTTACATTTTTACATAGCTGAAATGTTTGGGGAAATCTTAAAACCTCACCCTGCCACAAAGACATTAGCATATAACGGCCAGTGTTTGAGGTACGTTTTAGTATAAGCAAGCAAACAAAGTTTACCTGCACACATCGATATGTTGGCTGCAGCCTGTGTGTAGAGGGTTGAGCCACCATTTGGACACAGGGAACACAGTGTGGAGTTCTCCCAGTATTTGTCTACAGGGCATGGTGAGCAGGGAGGAGATCCACTGGTGGACACAAAACCATCTCTGCATTGATCTGTGAAAGCCAACAATAAGTCTTTCAATCGTAACTTATTGTTTATAGAGACAGGTTAGGAGAAGACAGAATAAGACACGGACAAAAAGACATGAGAGGCAGCACATAGAGACTCAGAAAACACAAACAGGAGAGAAGAGGAAAGAGATTGAAATATTGACAGAGACAAAGCTTCATGCATTATAATTTGTGGAGACCAATGATAAGTTATGACTCAGCAAGACAGAAAGCTAGAGATGCAGAGAGACAGAGAGACAGTGATGCAGAGAGACAGAGAGCGATGCAGAGAGACAAAGATGCAGAGAGACAGAGAGACAGAGAGACAGGGAGACAGACATGAGGCAACCCCTTTTGGGGGCCACTCCTTTTTTGGTTTAGGAAAAAAAAAACTTAAGGAGAGACAGAAAATGATTGAGACAGACAGCAGGACAGACAGCCTAACACAGATGTCCGTACCGATACAATGGTCAATGCTGGTGCGTGGTGCGATGGACACTTGACCTGCAGCACAGGACTTGCATGAACTCCGACCTGCCTCGTCCTGGTACTGACCACTCGGACACTGGACACATTGACCACTGCTGGACATGTACATAAAACCCAGTGGGCATGGCACTGAAACATATAATTTGTTCATTCAATTATGTGACATTCAAATATGAATATGTATTAGTAATTGGATTTTTGTGGACAATAGCTATCTTTTATGATACTTCACATCAGTGCTTGATGAAATTTGTTTGAATAATGCAACATTTAATCTTATGGTAAAAAAACATAACAATATTCACAGTGCACAAATTCCAAAAACCGAAGGTTTTTTTTTTCAATGTGATAAATTGCAAACGCATATTCAAAGCTTGAAAAAATAGAGCCATTGGCTCTGTAGCTCATCAGGCTTCATCATCAACTATGATGTAGAGTGTGGCCAATGTGATTCCCACTTTGTAGAGGCCACAGGGTCACATATCATAAAATTAAGCATATAGCAGTGTATAAAGTTACCAGTCCTGACCAAAAAGTAACCAGTCCTGGCAAAAAGTAGCCAGTTCAAGGACTGGCTGACGGGCAATATTTTAAACACTGTATATAGGCGACAAGTTTCAGTTTTCTAGGCCATATACTTCAGGAGAAGATGAAAATAGATTTGAAGGACGTTCCTGTTGCCTTTATTATTATCATAAAGCTACAATTCATCATCCTCACTAGTCAAGGAGCCTGTACACAAAGTTTCAGCTTTCTAGGCGTTATGCTTCTGGAGAAGAAAATGAAAATAGGTTTTTAGGCTGTGGCCCCTGTGGCCTTTATAGGGGTCACAGGGCCACCAAAGCTACAATTTATAATCCTCAATAGCCAAGGAGTCTGTACACAAACTTTTAGCTTTCAAGGCCTCATGGTTCTGGAGAAGAAGTCGAAATTCCACAAAGTTTACGGACGGACGGATGGACGGACGCCGGACACCATGCCAAGCAATAAGCCCATCGGGCCTTACAGGCCAGATGAGCTAAAAATTCATCATCATCATTTTTTAAAAGAAATAGTCTAGACAATTATTCATGTGTTTGAAATATATGAATTATGAGACATATTCATTGGTTTATTGTTTGTTGTTATGATTAAAGATTCAAGTTTGAAGCATTTTTCGTTTTAATTATTCACCGAGCACAGAACTTTACTTCCTGTAAATATTTTTGAAGTGTATCTATCTTACACTATGAAGTGATTAACAAATATATTGCAAAAATGTATATTTTTTAAAACTGCTCTGAAAACATTCTTGTTTAGACAAGCTTTTTCTTGTACTGTACTGCTCAATGTCCAAGTTTGTGAGAGAGGAGAACAAAGAGTCCACTCAGAGATTTACACTATATAAACACCATTCATTATATTATCAGCATTATAATATCTTCATTCAACTTACAACACTTGTTACTGCCATCAACTTGAGTCAAGGCATCTCCAGGGTCGCAGGATTCACCTGATCTGCTTACATTTACACCTAAGGATGATGGCAACACAGTGAACTGGCAACCATCAAACTCATACTTAAACAACACGTTTTTTACGTTATTTATTTGATCTGTACAGGCCTGGAGACTTTGAAGAGATCCATCACTGTTTTCAACCCTCAGAGTCAACTCAACTTCATTCTGAAACAGAAATAGTTACAGGATAGCATGCTTATGCCGTGTTATAAGAAAAGCTAAAAACACAGAGCATGGTGTTTAAACAACAAAACGTACATACAAGAACAAAGTTAAATTTAATCATACATCATCAGTACATGTTTTAAGAATAACAAAGTAGGTCTTTGTTTTTCTGATAAGGATTTGCAAAACATCATTAATGAACATTTTCAGGAATTTTTGGAAGAATGTAAGCCAAAATGTGAACCGTATACGATTCTATTATTAACTCAATGCCTTATTTACCTACCTACAGTTGTGATTCTAATTTCATAACATTGCATAAGACCTGACATTTCAACAAACATCTACAGAGCATATACCCACTCAATAACAATAAAGTTATCATGAAATATAATGTAACTTTCTTATATATGGGATCACACTATTTGCAATAGTACAACTTCTTGTAATTATTTTGAATCGAGTTCTTGAAAACCCACAACCTCAGAGTTAGGTTACACCATTCCAGCAGCTTACAGACTTTTCTATCTCACTCCAACAAATTGAGTGTTAGTTTTAAATATCTGATCCAATATAAATCAGCATTTCATTTGTTTACTATCTAAATAGCGTTGATCTCTTATTTTGCAAAAGGTCAGAAATGACTAGTGTAAAGCAAACCAACAAAATATCATATCAATGTAAGAATTTATAAAAGAAAACAATATCATTTGTGTCTTTGATTTGCAACCAAAGGAAAATAGGCATTTTGATAACATTTAGTAATTACATAAATAAATAGATTACATCATAAGGTGGCTTCAGATTATAGTTGATTTGAGTCACTGTGAATCTGTAAAATTCACTTATTGATCCGAACAGACGACAGATTCCATTCTCAAGTTGGGTTGACACTGATGTGTTGTAAGAATTATTGAAGTCAGTCATGCATGGCGTGTCCACAAACACCCGTGAAGTTGTCCGCAGGTCCAGTTTGACAAAAAATGAGTATCCACTTGTTGAATATGCTGAAAAAAATCAAATAAAAGTTTAAGATTAGTTTTGAATAGTGTTTATATTCCTTATTTTTAAAAACAAGATCATTCTTGATGATTATGTTCTGTTAACTTTTAAATACTACTTGTTGATAAATTTTGTGTTTATTATTGAAGACATAGATTAGTATGCATTGATGTGATTAACCAGCTACAGACTACATGTTTTGTACTAAACTTCTAACTGAACATGAACCTTTACAGGCTGGTATCAGACCTCGTAGAGAGGAAACTTGAAAAACAATATTTTTGAAACTTTTATTCAATGAGATAAATTTTATAAAATATTATATCAAGAAGATGGGGAACCATCCTGCTAATCCATGGAGGAGGTCGTCATGGTTTTCACCACATACACATATACTCGATAAAGATTTAGCAGCAAAAGGGTCAATTTGGGTTTGTTTGTATATTAATAGCTAACAGAATTTATTTTTCTGGATACATGTAATGCATGCACTTGACTCTTAATGCATTATATATTTTGGATATGTTCAGTTCTTTTAATTTTTCAGATTTCCTTTTTATTTGGAGTTTTGATAATATTATTCAACATATTCAAAAACAAACTGCGATTGGAGGCACCATGGTGACTTCAAACAGGTTTTTTCTGTTTCAAATATTTAACAATCTAAGCGGTAAAATATTATTTAAATTGTGCATGTATCATGCATTTTCAGTTCTTATTACTTTGTTTTATTCAATGTTTGGTATGTTAAAGGAGATTATCTATCATTTGGGTATCTTTTGTGTGGTTCCAGTTGAAATTTCCTGCCTTTAAAGTGTATATCTACTCTTCATGGTTTGTGTTTGTGATTGTAATGAGGCAGTTAAAAAGGGCTCCTATCTTTTACCAAATTGACAGATAGATTGACAGATAGAAAACCGTTTTCTTGTTACCAACTTAGTGGTAAATACCATTTAGGTGAACAACATAAGTGAACAAATATACTATAATTGTCATATTTGGAATCACACTATTTAAAAAGTAGGAATTCTTTGTATCTTTGGATGGAAAAACAAGTGATTTGGTTGGCTGCTGATACGGTTATTGCTAATAATAATAATAATAATAATTATTTTTATTTTTATAAATGTACATTTGTAGCGCGCCTTTTCCATGTACAAGACACATGCTCAAAGCGCTGACACAGTTCAGTTATGTACATATGTACAGGGAGGAAAGTAAAGTTAATTGCAAAATGCAGCAAACAAGAGGGTCTTTAGCAAGCGTTTGAAAGTGGCAAAGTCTGCATGGAACGTGGTAATCTGCATGGGACGTGGCCCGAAAAGTACAAGAAGTTGTACTATTGAAGATAGTGTGATCCCAAATATAACAATGTTTTACCAAATTCTAATTCTGTGATTTTAAAAACAGATATAATCTGGTAGAAAACAGCAAAGATCACTGACGTTGGCAGTCTTCCATTGGCATTGCAGGTGTCCACTCATTTTGTCCAGTACATGTGTAGTTTCTTCTTGTGGCGCCATCAGAGAAAGCAAAGCCATCATTACATACTGCCACAGTGAAGATGTCTCCTGTGTTGCCGGATGATGGTTCCAGTCTGCCGTTAGCAGGAGCAGAAGTGAGTTGATGGTAGCAGGCACTAGCTGCAAACATGGAAATGATCACTCACATAACTTTGTTATCATCTAAAATTGATAACAATATTCAGTACCTATATACAATTATTGACTTCAGTTGAGGTGAATCCAATGGTTTATTGACCTCGGGACAGTTATGTTCACCGAGGCGACAGCTGAGGTGAACATAAGTGTCCGAGGTCAATAAACCATTGAATTCACCGATAACTGAAGTCAACAACTGTTTTATTATATGATTTAAGAAACTTTCATTTATTTTTAAACAATCCTTTCTTCTAATTTTTTTTTGAAGCAACTCTTTACGGCGCTCCTCGTAGTGGCGATCTATTTTTAGCTCCAGGTCATCGGATTGTTATGTTAACCTCGCGTGACGTTTCCCGCGGTCAACATAAGGTTTGATCATTGTCGGTGACCACCTTCCTCGACCAATCAGAAGACAGATTACTCGTCCATCATATAATAATTAGGTATGTCATGATACAGGTACCTCGTGATACGATACGTATCACGATACAAAGGTCACGATACGATACATATCGCGATACACTAAATGCGACCGTACATGTATTACAGTGAGATACAAATTCACAGATCTAAATTTAATAGTTTTAACAAGAATTACATGTATCTGAAAAACATAAAAATAAGCAAACTTCTTCATGGAAAAGTCATTTAATGCTATATCAAAGCTATCTTAATGTGGATTTAATAAACCCTCGATTTCTTGATTCGATATTCACAAAAACATTTAACGATATTCACTTAACTGTCAACTGTATCATGTATTGTATCGTGAACTGTTCCACGACGATGCATCGATGCATCGGTGTATCGCCACATCCCTAGTACCTATATCATTTATCTTCTAAGAAGACATTAATGATGTAAATATTTTCAATGGCAATGCATTTGTATTTATTTGACCTTCAGACAATCAAGGAAAAGTCCTGCAGATAGGGATGCAGATTTCCCCATTGGTGCAAACAGCATATATATCAATCTAGTTAAAATAGCTGTAATGTTTATGTCCTATAAGTCCTATGTTACATCTAGCGACTTTCACACTCGGTGCGGAAAGAATAGGGTTCATAATGAAGCTGGTACTGCTCTTAAAGAGGCGGTTTCTGGAGACTTTATCACTCCATTCAGTCAACAATACGGTTAGAACATCGATCATCCAAATGATTTAATTTTTAAGCACCTTTTTTGTTTCTTTGACTCTAAATGGGCAGTATCACGTTTTTAGAGGTAATATAAACCTTATAAAGGTGATTTCAAGAATATGAAAATAAATGGTTCAAATTGAAAGACAATGTTTTTGAACTATATGAAGCAGTAATGAATCAAATATATGTTGTAAAGTTTACCCATGCCATACCTTTTTCTTACACAAAATTAATTAAGGGTGTTCACAAAATTATGTCCGCCAATGAACTTAATGTTAAACTTAATAATTTGTTCTCTGACTATATGAATGATTGGTTTGTGCAATGAGATTTTTGACACTGTCAAAATAATACATTTATCATTAACATACAATTATCATTGAAAAGTTGAACCCACCCCCCCCCCCCCCCCCCCAAAAAAAAACATGCCACTGTCCCTTTAAGGAATGAAAAAGGTCACAGACTAGGTCCCTTAACATGGACCCTATGGAGAAGTACCAATATCAGCAATGCAGCAGAGTTAAAGTGATAAGGCCCAGGAAAACAAGTTTTTTGTTTCTGGTTTCCACCTGCATAATTTTCAAACCCCCACATCACCGCCTTTTTTGCAGATGTTGACAAGGAAGAAAATGGAAATGTAGTCCCTAGGCCCATAAACATTGAAACTTGACCTTTTATAATTCAAATCATTTCTGTAAGCCTTCAAAGACACAGAAAAAAAGTGATCCAAACTTTATTTTTATGTATTTTTTCTAATTCTGTTGAATAATTTTCATATTCAATAATAAAAAAAATATTTGGAAATATAAAAAAATCTGCGTCATCGCATCATTTTTTCCTGCATGCAAAGATCAGAATTTTTTTTATATTTTGTTAAGCCTAAGATTCCATTTGATATTTAATGAGGTTGAACACCTACCAACAACCTCCACAGAGAAAGCGCATGTTGTAACAGTCCCATGTTCTGTCCGCAGACTCATTCTGTGATAAGTCACCTGACCCACTGTGTCCAGACTGGTGGTCAGATGGAGGTCAGAGGTCAACCCACCCCCAGAGTAGGTAATATAGTCGGCCATGTTGTAGGTCGTTGAGCTGGTGTTGGCCTGCAACTGTATATGTGGCGGACAGGTCAACGTGCCCGGGGTGTAATCTGGAAAGACAAGATAATTGTTTTCAAATTTTAAAGAAGAAAACATAACATAAATATGATGATAAAGCATTTATTTCTTTTAGATGATTACAAATTGTGTAGAAATCTAAATTTTTCATATTGCTACTTTAAGGTATTCACGTGTATATATGTAAAACAAGATGTGCCTTTATCCCCATATTGCCATATGAAGGTGTGCCTTTATCCCCATATTGTCATATCAAGGTGTGCCTTTTCTCCCATATTGTAATATCAAGGTGTGCCTTTATCCCCATATTGCCATATTATGTTATATTCATGGTATGCAGAAGCTCATTGAATAACAAATGTTGACATATTTTTAGTCCTTGAGCTAAAAAAAGATGAAATTTATTTAAATCAATTTCTACACCTATTTTGCATATCAGAAAAACCATTCAGAAAAACGTGCATCCACACAAGAGTAAATTTGCCCCAGACATTCAGACATTTTGACCAACATAATTTTCATATGATCTTTTTTTGGCAATGTACAAAAATATATTACATGATGATATCATTTGAAAAATAAATGTTATGAAATCATATAGTCACCTCTAACATATATCAGGTATTGAAATCTCTGTGCCTTCCCAATGCCATCCGTTGCTGTATAGTCCACAGTCAAGTTGTCTGTGACTGGGTTAGACACATCAAATCCTGGTAACGCTGGTGAAATCTCGACAACTAGTCCAGAATTATCCTCAACAACAGGTGACATCAGTGGTGCCTCCATTCGGTCGATCCAAACTTCTTGCACGGTTCCATTTTCAATTGTAGGCAGAGTTGTATCTGTAAATGGTAAGATTAAAATATGAGTAAGAGTATGTTATGAGCGAAGAAAAATATTAATCTAAAATCATGTTCTATAACAGAAATTATCAAACATATGACACAATTTTACAAAATGACTATGTCACATTTAAAGATTATATTTCTTTTTGTACCATCCTACTCCCTATAATGTATTGAATTCATCATCCTGCTACATCAGCGTATAAGTCTCCGCGTAATGCTACAACCTAACCCCTGATATCCTCCTATAGTATTCTGCCGTATCCTGCTGGATGTGAATTCATCAAAATTCCTACAAAATGTTAACACCTATCAAGGCCATGATAACCAATCATCAGTCATACAAGGCATTTACAATTAAATATATCAGGGTATTGTAAAAGTTTCAAGGAAACCAAAACTTTCTAGTCTGGGTATAATTCTGTACTACCTTCCTACCTTGACAATTACTCGGAAGTAACAGTATGTAAACTGACAGTGCTCAGTTGCAATCCCTACCATGGTGAGATGGGCAAATACTTTAAACAACAAGAAACCTCATTATTTTAATTGGTAAATATGTACAAAAAAAACTGTCAGCTTTAAAATACACCAAAAACCATTTTCATCGGTCCTCTAATAACAAAGATATCGCCCTTCAAAGTGCGCGAATTTTAGGCTTCTCAATTTGACAGTCTGAAAGGGATTCTACCGGATGAACAATATTGCCTTTACTGCGCATGCCTGGAGTGTTTTATGACATCATATACAGAACGGATATGGGCCTACTCAATGTAAATATAACAGACAATGGTGGTAAATAAACAGATTAAACAGGTTTTAGCAGCTCAGCTGTCCGGCAATAAAACATGAGAGTAGTAATTAAACAGTTATGACACATTGTAACTGATTGTCTAATTACGGGGAGCCGCGCTTGGGGTATTACACGCTCTTTGACAATGTTATTACAAGAATTAGAGAGAGGATGTAGTTTGTCTGTCCATCCCTGTGACGCCCAGGTGTCAAAGCACTAGTCATTCATTGGTCAACAATTGGTCAAACTAGATCCAATCAAAAATTGAACTTTCAGAATTGATCATTTGCAATGTATGAGGCTTGAGATGAAAACATTGAGCACTGACATAGTAGATGGAGTATTTGGCATTGACTACAGTAATTTCGACAGGGTAGGTTTTGTTCATTAACACTTATATGTATACATTTTATCATGTCAGACAGTTGTTTTGCGTAAGAAGTTGAGAATTGAAAAACAACATAATCTCAAAAGTACATGATGAAACATGGTGTCAAAAGGTGTATCGAATTGTATTAGTTTGCGAACAGGATAATCGGCTACAATTTCATGACAAGATGCCTCAACGACACTCATTGTTTTGCAATTATTCGTAGTGTGAGAAAGCAAACCTCATTCGCATAACATAAATCACTTCAGTATTATTCATAATTTCTTTAAAATATTATTTATTTAAAGGGTTTAACGTGCCTTCAATTTTATATGGCCACCCAGGCTCATCACAAAAAGTTAACGTAGAGCTACTAAAGTCAGTACACCATTATATCGTAATATCTAAGATATTTTCAGATTTGACATGACTACATATTGAGATTGTGCCGTGCTGAAATATCCTTACGTTTATACCATCTTATTTTAACATGAGCAGGAGTTTAAATTTCAATGTCTTATATTTTTCAAAAACAATTCTGTATCTTATGGTGACCGATCTGTCCATACGCTACGTCACTATTATAATAAATATAATAACTGTTTTTTGGCTAGGGAGCGGCATTTATATATGCATTATTTGCTTGTTTGCTAATCCTGCTTCTTTGTTTTAGATGAATATGTTTAAATCACATTTTATTTTATAATGATAAGTTTTCTTTAGAGAAGAATAGGCCATCTAATCATTTGCGAAATAGAGAACCAAGACATACCATGTAGTTTCATATTGATGAATTGACTCTCTCAGTAAAAGCCACGATAAAGCTGTCACCAGTCTTAACAAATCAACAAAAATAAGTAAATACCTTTTATTATATGTCTCACTATCTAACTGTCATACTGTCAAGTTGTGTTCCTTGTTTGTGTATTAATTAAACGCCAAGTAAGTAAGTGTCAGCTTGACTTATTACTGTAAACAATAGCACAACCCGTTACCAGCAAGGGCGATGTGATGTGGCAGGCTGTGATTGGCCGAAATAAGTTTTCCCCGACTTAAAATATGACGTTTGTTTTTAAAGCCATTAAATGACCATTTTTCGCATGTTTTTGAATAAACAAAATATTGATGTTGTCTAATCATATCTTTTTGAATTCATTTCTGCATTGTGTACCCCCTCGGGGTTATCTGATGTTTAAGGTACCGGTAACAGTATGTTTCTGTACACATAGATGCAATTCCTACCTTGGCACGATGGAGCAGTATTATTCCAGGTAGCAGTCCTGTTATGTAGGTGGTAGACACATTTAATGGTTCGGTCCGGTGTGGGTTCGAACCCAGGCCTCTCACACTCGTAGGTGACAATCTGACCCTGCTCATAGCTCTTCTTCTTCTGTATCGTCCCTCCGAGGGTTCCCGGATCAGAGCATTTGGCAGCTGAGTCAAAGGTCAACAGTCAAACAAGAAGATGACACTGTCCCCATTTCCCCATATATATGGTCTAGTTACTTTAAACTTTATGAAACTGAACTTTGAACAATGCTGAATGTATTTGTGGGGATGCATTGAGATACCAAATAAACTGGTTTGTTTGTACAGAAAAGGATGCTCTCACAAATTTTGTTTACACCACTGAAAGGGACAGTCCTATTGGGGTATTTATCGGTGAAAATTAATTCAATGGGACATTTCATTTTATGCATGTACTGCTATAAGTACATGACTTTAACCAAGTTGAAACATGTTACTTGGAGCAAAAGTTATGTTGATTTATAAAATTTTTGACAACTTGATAAGCAAGAGCACAGAGGCAAAATTTGTTTTCACAAAAAATATCCTGATAGGACTGTCCCTTTTATAAAACGAAAAACATTATGAAACGAAGCCAATCATCAGAGCTAAGAGGTTAAAACAATTACCATAACTATGTCTGATAACATTTATCACAATTATTTTTAAATATGTTCATATTCTGTCAATTCTTTCTGAATAAATAAGCATAATACAGCAGATTTGTTTTCTTATTATATCAAAACTTCAAGGTGGAGGATGATAGCCGATAGATAGTTGTCTTTAAAACCATTTTTATTTACTCTGCCTATCTCACCTATACAGGTGAGGTTCCCGTAGCCCCAGTAACCATTTCTCTGACAGGTGACAGTATAGTTGGCGCTGGTTGAGAAACCAGATGTGGTGGCGCCAGTCTCACATTCAAACTCAAAAGTCGACCCATACACGGTTGAGTTGAGAGTTATCTCCACTTGTCCTGCTATATTCTCTTGAGGGCCGCAGTCAACAACTGAAGAAAACAAGAGTCATCAGAAGATGACATATCCCACCGGTTCCACATGATCGTAAGATCTAAACCTTTGAAAGATAATTGTAAATTTTTCAAGCAAGGTTCATAATAGTATAAGCTAATATATATGAAACGAAACCTTTCATGAACAGAGTCAAAATAAGAGCCGTTTCCATGGAAATAATAAAAAATAAAATTTTCAGAAATGTGAAAATATCACAAGGCACTCACTTCAGTAGGTGGGCAATACACATGTAAAGTTTAAGAAAGATATTTGGACCGGTTCTATATATATGTAATAGGTATACCCACCCTTCCCGAGGTGTATCGCTCAATATACCTCCTGTTTGAATCGTGGGTCTCCGAGGCGTAGCGTAGCGGAGCCGAGGATCACGATTCAAACAGGAGGTATATTGAGCGATACACCGAGGGAAGGGTAGGTATATCTGACTTATACCCCACTCTGGTAGAGTTATATTTGACGAAAAATAGTTGTCCACCATTCTCTATATATATTTATCTTGACTTAACTAGATCAACAAAATATTAGAAATACTCTTTTTTTACGTTTTTAAAAACATAAACTGACTTCATTACATTAAAATTTGGTACAAACTAGTACCTATATACATTGCTTATATAGGAGAATACAACAATCCAGACATGGCACAACAAAAAGTAAAGCTACCTGTATCAAGCCTCAGTAGCTCAGTCGATAGAGGCGTTGCGTCGCATTATTAAGGCCCCTGGTTCGATTCCCACTTTGGTCATTAACATTTCTCAAAAATTCTAAATTTTACAACTTGGTTAATTTGCCTAAATTGAAGATCTCTTCACTTGACTTTATTTAGGTGTGCAAAAAAGAATAGGTGTATTAGAAAAGTTGTGGTGTATCGGTCAATATACCTACAGTTACAACAAAGGAAACCATAGCAACGAGACCGGAAGTGTGGTATAAGAAATGAAACCTTTCATGAACAGAGCCGTTTTCATGGAAATAATAAAAAATAAAATTGTCAGAACTGTGAAAATATCAAAAGGCACCACTTCAGTAGGTGGGCAATACACATGTAAAGTTTCAGGAAGATATGTGGACCATTTTTTGAGTTCTGCTCCGGAAACGAAACCTTTCATGAACAGAGTCCATATAAGAGCCGTTTCCATTGAAATAATTAAAAATAAAATTTTCAGAAATGTGAAAATATCAAAAGGCACCACTTTAGTAGGTGGGCAATACACATGTAAAGTTTAAGAAAGATATGTGGACCGGTTTTTGAGTTCTGCTCCGGAAACAAAATGATTACGGACGGACGGACGGACGGACGGACATACAGACGGACAGACAGACGGACAGGGCGATGACTATATCCCACGGGTTTACATACCGGTGGGATAAAAATATATAGAGATATTACAATTTGAAATTTGGCTGCGCGATTAGAGAAAATATATATCTTCTTCTATCAGTGTGATATACATGTTATTTGATGAAATATGTCAATTATTCTATTAATTTTTATCAATTTCCCCCAAAAAGTTGTAAATAAGAGTATTGAGTGGCTAGATGTCTTTTTCAGTTTTGCATCCATATGACATCATAAGGTATTTTATGGAAAAGAATCAAATCATTATTTAACTCAGTGAAAATAAGATTGTTTTCTTTAAACTGGACAAAATGCTCATCTCGGCATAATTATGGCATTCTATTAAAAAAATTACTCTAAAACAGTTAAATTCAAAATAAAGAAATAAAGATACAACATCACCAAATTACATATTATCTGGGAGGGGGGTGAGGGTTAATTAATAAACAAATACTTACCTGGACAGACAGGTGAGTCCCCTTGCAGTGTATAACCGTGTGTGCTTTCATCGTAGGCACAGAACCGCGTCTTGTTGAACGTGCCTACATCTGTATTCTTGCACTCGATGATGACGGTGTCCCCAAACTGTACCTCAGTCCGTGGATAGATACCGTGTACCTGGTCCTTCTGTGCTTCCGTACCTTCTCGAGTCTGTGCAGTACATGTCGCCTCTATTGAAACAAAATAATTTATTTTTAAACCTTAAATTGATATCTTGCCAAATAATGTAATATAGAAGAAAAAAATCTATTCATATAACATGGAGAAAAACTTAAACATGGACAGATATTGGGGTCTCGGGCTGATACCGAATGTGATATGAACATACCCATATAATACTATCTATTTATAACCTTTTGTGTAATATTTCCTATTTTGAATTCAACCTTACAAGAAATGTTCTTGCAAAAATGTGTTTCATCGATCAGTTAACTTGATCCCTACAAAATGTAAAATAAAAAATACATGTATTCATTTTCGTTATATATAAATGCTCTTCATGAATTAAAGTATTTACCAGATCATAAGACCCATAATATATATATGAAAGTTCAAAAGGACTCATTAAGCAGATCATGATCTTTTATCATGAAAAGCATATTACATTTGAAATATACCAATTGATGACACTCGTATGTTAACAAGATTTTCATACAAATTGATTTCAATAATGCAACTAAACAAAAACTAAAGGAATTTTACCACTGATATGAGTGTAATTGCCTTTAAAAAGCATGTAAACAGCCCATTTTCAATAATGTCTTCCCTGATCCCTGAATGATAATTGAATGTTAAGAAATCAAAATATCTCGGATCTCATTCTAACTATTCCCGATATGAAGGATTGTTTGTGGACCTCACCTTGACAAACTGGATCCAACCCGGACCAGGATCCATCAGCCTGACACTGTCTGGATACTGTCCTCATTGTGGATCCTTCTAAAACGTATCCAAGTTCGCAGCTGTAGGTAATTTCATCTTCAAACCAAAACATCTGCTTCTGACTGTGGATGATTCCGTTTATCACATCATTGGGCCGTGGACATTGGTTTCCTGAAGTCAAAATGGTAATTTGTCAAGCAATTCTTTGATAATTATTATCTTCATTAACATAACAATAATATTGATAGTCATATGGAACACATTTCAACCACTAGTGCATGATGAAGACACTGCTGGCACCAACTTCATTCCTCGTCTTGCACAAGATGACATTATAAATCTAATTGCTGCTAGAGGCTAATAACTTGTGAACACACATTACTAACAGAAGATATATTGTCTCAAATCATTTGTTGATGAATCGTAAGATGTAGAAGAATAAAACAGATATTTCTTCAGATATTTTGCCATGAAGCCATCAAAAATTGTCCAAAAGGTAGGGAGGGTATGATAGAATCATTACAAGCTAACAAACTTCATGCTGAGATTACAAGTGATGTTGTTCCAAAATGTTTTAGTATCTACTATGAGCTTTCACAGAAATTTGAAAAAAATTCAAAAATTGAAAAACAAAATATGAGATGCACACCCTTAGGATGCCTATAAGCCATGTGTGTAATTTATATTAAATCCATTGAATGGTTTTTGAGGAGAAGTGGATAAACAACACTCCCTATCACACTACTATGAGCTTTCACTTGCCCCAAAATTCACCTAAGTTCAACATGTCAGAAATTTGAAAAAAAATCCAAAATTGAAAAAAAATAAATGAGATGCACACCCTTAGGATGCCTATAAGCCATGGGTGTAATTTAAATTAAATCAATTGAACGTTTTTTTAGGAGAAGTGGATAAACAACACCCCCTATCACACTACTATGAGCTTTCACTTGCCCCAAAATTCACCTACGTTCAACATGTCAGAAATTTGAAAAAAATTCAAAAATTGAAAAACAAAATATGAGATGCACACCCTTAGGATGCCTAAAAGCCA
Organism: Steromphala cineraria; assembly: GCA_916613615.1. NCBI lineage: Eukaryota > Metazoa > Mollusca > Gastropoda > Trochida > Trochidae > Steromphala > Steromphala cineraria. Next base: position 28,403,153 of record OU744721.1, read on the forward strand.
TGTGTGTAATTTATATTAAATCCATTGAATGGTTTTTGAGGAGAAGTGGATAAACAACACTCCCTATCACACTACTATGAGCTTTCACTTGCCCCAAAATTCACCTACGTTCAACATGTCAGAAATTTGAAAAAAATTCAAAAATTGAAAAACAAAATATGAGATGCACACCCTTAGGATGCCTAAAAGCCATGTTTGCGATTTCAATTAAATCTGTTGAATGTTTTTTTAGGGGAAGTGGATAAACAATACCCTGTATAGAGTGGTTACGTACGTATGTACGGACGTACGGGCATACAGACAACCAAGGGTAATCCAACATATATGGCTGGGGCATAAAAAAGCCAAGTCACAAATAAAGTCATTTTTAAGCCCATCTAGCTAAAATGTGGTTGCCAATAAGGGTTAATTTGACACTTCTAGATAACTGTAATGATATAAAACAAATCAAACTGCTACTCACTGACACAGGTATGGTTTTCCCTGTACACATCACCCGTCATATCCCCGGTCTCTCCTGGCTTGATGTGAATACCACTGGTGCCATTGACAAAGAGGGAGAAGCCAGAGCTACAGTTGCAGATGTAGGAACCGTAAGTGTTGATGCAGATGTCACATCCACTGGAGCCTTCTGCACACTCGTTGATATCTGAGGGAAAACATGGACCATGAGAAGATTCTTATATATAGCATATACCTATTTAATGGTACCATATTTCCAAGAATGGAACCTTGGTCTTGAATATAACTAGGGGAACTTATAATCCAGGTGGTTATTTGATGCTGAGATTAATATAACCAGAATGTTAACATAGAACTCAACACAGACATATAGGTTAATGTCCGAGTAACTCTCTATTCCTAAAATATAATGGGCTGAGGGCCCTAGGGCTCATGGCTCATTATTAATTAGGAATGGAGAGCTACGAGTATATTGATCGACTCAAAGTATACTCAACTTAATGCCTTTTCCAAAGCACAACCATAAATCAAGCTTGGTATTGGTTGCACAAATAACATCATGTAACAAGGAAATAATAAACTAAAAACTGACAAAAAATTTGAATCATTATCATTTACCCAGGCATGTTTCATCTCCACTCTTCCTGTATCCAGGTTTACAGACACAACTGTAGGAGCCCTCTGTATTCATACACGTCTCACTGCTCCCACATGGTGCTTCATCACATTCATTCTTGTCTGAAAAATAGTTGTTTTGAAAATTAATTAGTTACTTGATACTTACTTACTTAATTAATTTTTAAGGGGCAAAATGTTTAAAAACAAGAGGTAAACATTTTTGGACAAATTGCTTCAGGTATGCAAAATATCTTTGGGTGTGGACATATAAAATTATCAATGTTTTGAACATGTGATTACTTACCCTGTGTGAATGTTCAAAGTCTGTTTAGTATTTACTTAAAAAACTATTGTCAGAGTTCAATATATTTTAAAGTTATTTTACAGTTTTCCTTGTATTTTTTGTAAAATTTTGCGACCAAACTAGAGAACATCACGGTTTTCAAGCCTAATAGGAAACTGGAAGTTGTGACATCGCCACACTTGATTCACCTTCATGTCAGCTGCCGTTTCAGTCATTTCTGTAATTTATCTCCTATTTAATGAATTTTGATTCGATTTCCCCTAGGTTTGCAAAAAATACAAGGAAAACAGTAAAATCACTATTAAAAATATTGAACTCTGAAAATGGGTCTCTAAATGCTATGCCTTGTTTACAGGGGTTACTGTGCTTTGGGCATCCAAATAAGTATATGATACATTTTGATAAAAAAAATTAAATGTGACATCAAAATTTTGATAAAAGATTTTTCTACAGAGTGATGTATTTATATTCTCAATAGCTAAATTTCATTCCGAACTACATGCAAGTATGATAATGGGGCTTTGATAGATGTTTGGATGTAAGTTTTGGTGAGATCGCCAGGTGAGTACTTTCCTGTGTGAGGTGATGAGGTATTAAAGTATTCACAGGTGATGTGATCAAAGTTTCTGTAGGTGTAAACCTACATTAGTGAGGTAATGAGATAAGAGGTTAGTCAGATCTCCTGGCAAGAACTTTGCGGAGGTATTTGGTTTGAACTTTTTGTGTTTACCTGTGCAGGTGATAAGATCAAAGGTTTGATTAGATTTGCAGGTGAGAGAGGCTGAGGTGGTGTTTGTACTGGAAGCAACGTATCCCATCTTGCATGACACTTCCACAGATACACCAAACTTGACGGGGGACGTCTCACTCAATGGTAGACTGTTCTCTATAGTTGGGAGAGGACATAGCTTTTCTGGAACAGATTATAGGCATATTATGATTAACTATTACTTGTGTCAAAAGCCTATGATATTCATAATCAATGGTTTTGGGAACTTGTAGCTGTACAAAATGCCTGAAAGCTGGACCAATACTGGAAAAGCAGGGACAATACAAGACATGCTGGGTTAGTACAATTTGAGCATGGTTTGATTGTTGTGTCTCCTGGCAAAACAAGGGGCAATCATAAAAAGATGAAAATATAAATACAGTTAAGAATAAATTTTTACTATTTGAATTTGAACAAATACGGCTCCTATTGTTTCAATCGATGTTATTCATTGAAATTAAACTTCATAAATTTAATTTTTGCATTATTAACAAATATACCTAAAACCACTTTCAAAATTGAGTAATTACCCCCCTGAAAAATAAGAACTACACTACTGGACCAATGTATGAAATAGATTAGAAACACTTTCAAACATAGCCTGTCCTGAAAATTAATTGGTCAATTCCTTACGGGGGAAAAAAAACTAAAATTTGAAAAGTTACCAGTCCTGACCAAAAAGTAACCATTCCTGGCAAAAGGTAGCCAGTTAAAGGACTGGCGGACGGGCTTTATTTTAAACCCTGCCAGACATATGCAATGATCCTACCTGTGCATGTTGGTGTAGGCTGGGACCAGGACGTATTCTTCTGACAGAGGATACGGGGTGAGGAGAGTATCTCGTATCCCTCATCACATTCGTACTCTATCACTGTACCATATGATGTTCCATTGCCAACCTTTCTGATTCTACTTGCATGATCAACAACTGGTGGATCCCCGCACACAGAGGCTGAAATGATTTTTAAGTAAATGTATGTAAAATAAATACAATAATAAAAATATGTTAATGTAAATCATTTTGTACACATGTTCATTATACAAGGCTATCAGTGGATAATTATTAATATAATTTTAATGTGATTATAAGCACTAATTTCATCTTTAAAAATATCTGTTTTCAATGTCTCCTCCAACAAATGCTAGTTAATTGTCTTTTGTATATGAGATGTGGATTTGGATGTGGCAATTGTTTTCCATAAAGAAATTACATAAGGAATTTACAATCATCAATAACAAGAGGCATATTTACATTTAAATTTCATTCAATTCAAAAATATATTCATTGATGTTGAAATATTTATACATAAACCAGTCTAAGTAAACCTAGTCTCAATATTACCCGTTTCACTCCGAAATTGAGTCTAGAAAGGTCTAGTAGAGGGTCGCGTCAGCAGACCTTTCTGCTACCTATGACCCTCCAATGTTATACGAGCAAAGGCAGACTATTGTGGCTTGGTAAGATGAGTTCTGATTGGTCAAATCGATACCACTCAATATCAGAGTGAAACGGGTAATATTAAGGCTAGGTTTACTTAGACTGTACATAAAGTTTTTTACCATTTCATCACAAGTTAAGAAACCATAACAATTATTATCCTGAATTCTGACTTCAAGGGGTGAAAGCGTTATAAAACAGATAAGATAAACTCACAAGTGCATGATGGTCGAGAAGTCCAGTTCCCGTTTTCCTGACACTCCACCTCAGTGCTGCCATCTAGTGTGAATCCATCGTAACATGTGTAGGTGGCGGTACTCTTGTAGGTGGCGTCACCGCTGTAGTTGCTAACGTAGCCAAACTCTATCGGTGGTGGGGCGCCACAGTAGACAACTGATGCACAAATAAATGTAATTTTAAAGGGGCAGTAGCATGTTTTTTGATAATTTAATATTCTAACTTTTTCACTGATAATTGAACGTTAATGCTTAATGTGTTATTTCGAAAGTGTCAAAAATCTCATTACACAAGCCAATCATCCATAGTCAGAGGACAAAGAATAAAGATTCACATAAAATACATTGGCGGCCATTTTGTGTGAACACCTTTAATTCATTTTGTGTAAGAAAAGGGAATCGCATTGCTAAACTTTACAATATTTATTTGAATTATTACTGCTCCATTTTGTTTAAATACATTGTCTTTAAATAAAAACATTAATTTTCATTTTGCTGACATCACCTTATATTCCCCCTAAAATCGTGCTACTGCCCCTCTAAGGTTTGGTTTGCTGAGTATAAAAATAGAATGAAAATATCCCATTATATGGATTATATTGGAAAAATACCTAATTTTAAACTTACTTTGACAAGTTGGAAATCTTGGTCTGTCCCAGTTACCTTCCTTCATACAGGTGAAGGTCAAGGCCGGTGTCTGGTAAAGCTCCTCCTGAGGGAAGGAGTACCCAGTCTGACAGGTCACCTCGACCTTGCTGTCGTAGGAAGAGTCATTACTTGATTTGCTCAAGTTCGGAGGGTCAGGGATTGCTGGGCAGTCTGAAAAAGAAAAGTAAGTTACATAATAAAGACAATTTTTAGTATGATTATTATAAGGGTAACGCTGTTTTTCAGGGCATTATCATTTGCAGAAGCCCAAGGTCTTCAATTAACTGCCCGACGAAGGAGGGCAGTTGAAAAGGCCGCGGGCTTGTGCAAATGATAATGCCCTGAAAAACTGTGTTACCGTTACTAATTTATAGCTAAAATGGATGGAATTTGTTCTTATGTACGCATTTTACTCTTTTTACTATTAGTTACACTTGTACATGAAAAAAACCGGATGTTATCATTTGCAGCGGCCCGCTCATTTCTGATAACATAATTCATGATAATTCCATCCATTTTAGCTATAATATAAATTTATGAAATTTTACATTTCGTCACTGACACCAGAATCAACTTGGCTTTTCAGAGGTTGCTTCTTTGGTTGAAAATCTCTCTATTTATTAACTTTTTTAATGAAAAGTAGAACTTTGACATTTATGTAGGCCTTTACATATTCATAAACATTTCCCTCTATTTCATCAAGCAAAATTTTGAGGAATGAGCCAAAATTTTGTAGCCTAAGATAGTTAAAGATTGAAGACTTCCACTCGAACCTAATTATATTAACAGTTAATCCTCTGAACCTAGTTGAGCAGTTGCTATTGCAAAAATAGATTCTTTTGTCACCCTTTCTGTTAGGTTGTTTTATCATCAGGGAAGAGTCTTAGCTATCAACATGATTGCACAGGAGGAAGATGTTAACAGCTCAAGTACTTTACACTTCACAATAGTGTCTTTTGCAGATATGAATGTAAAAATAATCGAGACTACTAAATTCTAATCAGGTTTAATTGATAAAGAAATAAATTTTATAATTACTTACCTATAGAAAACTCGAACTTGAAGCGGCCATTATTCTGAATGACACTCGAGGTAAATACAACATACAAGGAGGTTCCGGTGACGCTTGGCAGTGATGTCATCAAATCTCCCTGGAATCCATTGGAGGGATGCAGAGATGTTCCAGTAGCGTCCAGACTGTCATAGATCTATATCATATATACAAATTAACATTAACAATCACCATTACAAATTTATTTCAGTTTGGCCCTAAATCTATGCCTTATCTTTGAGTGATAAATGAGACCAAAGGCATGTTTATTAATGGCATAACTACATTACTTAGTAAAGAATTGAATATTGTACAGTTATCATCAAACTAACATTTCATTACAGTTTGTAGTATATTCATATTACCATGTATTACTAAAAAAGAATAACCAGTTCATCTATTTTGGACATGTAATTCAAGAAATGAAATCTTGCGACAACTAGAAACCTGGTTGCACTAGAAGCCTCCTAATCAAGTCAAAATTACAAAGAAACAACTTTTATGATTTTTATTTTATTCTCCGGATAAAAATAATGATCCTTCAGTTAACATTTATAACAAAATACCTTATAGTCAAAAGGAAGTTTAATAAAAGAATTTCACCAATTCAAATATTTCAATATTTCTTACCAAATGTGCATCAATTATTAAATGTAATATTCTATTCTGTAAGTTTTAGTAAACCTGCCATAATCTAGTCATGTGAACTAAACTCAAACTCACTTCTATTTTATCCTTGCCATCATCGTGCAAGTTGAGCTCCAGGAATTTGAGCTTGAATGATCCAGTTGATCCAGGAGGCGAGTGTATGGTCCAGGAGCAGGTGCTTGAAGAAGGGTAGACGGACTGGAGATATCCAGGGGACGCCAACATTCCACTGGTTGCCTCCACGTCTACACTGCAACCTGGTGACGCAAGGATTCCATACTACTTTTTATATGTTTGTTTTATGCACATTTACATTTCAGCAGATTCGGTACTTTCTTTATTGGATAACTGTATGTCAGTAAATTTTGGTGTCTTTACTGTACAATAATGCCATATCATCAGTTGCATTTAATATTTGTCTGTATAAATCAAACCGTATTAAAGGGGCAGCAGCACGTTTTGAGGGGAAATATATGATGTTAGAAAAATGAAATTAAATGGTTCCAATTGAAAGACAATGTATATCAACTAAATGAAGCAGTAATAAATCAAATATATGATTTAAAGCTCAGACATGCGATTCCTGCTTCTTACACAAAATGAATTAAAGGTGTTCACACAAATATGTCTGCCAATGGACTTTATGTGAATCTTTTTAATTTGTTCTTTGATTATTGGTGATTGGTTTGTGTAATGATATTTTTGACACTATCAAAATAATTCCTTTAGTATCAAGGTACAATTATCAGTGGAATATTGAAAATTAAAAAAATAAGGCTACTGCCCCTTTAACACGTACTCCACATGTACTTGGCGACATTGATTCAAATATCAGACAGACTAATGTGATAGATATTCCATATATTTTTTCAAGTTTAACTGTGCATTTCCATACAAATGTCCTTAGATTACCACTGTTACATCATTCATTAAAAGAGAATTAAATGTGACTTTTCTTATTCATGTTATATCAAAATAAAATTTAAAAGTGATCATTATTCATTCTTGACATCATTTTTCCAAAATTAGACTGGAACATATTTGAATTTCAACATTACATTCAAATAAAGTATGCAAAACATGCGCATTGTATTTCAACTGATTGGTTTAAGTCAACATTTTAATACTGAAAGATCAATCTAATGTTGATAGTTCTGATGAGGCAATAAATTTATTTAATGTTTAAAAGCAAAGGCAAAGCAACACAAAACATGAAAACATCTCTCCAATGCAATCTGACTTTCGATACAACAAGCGTTTCTTTGACGAATGTAACGATTTTTCAAATGCTAGCTTTGGAAATTATAGAAACTTAACCCTCTTACCGCTTTTGACCTGTATCCGGATCCCCTTGCCGCCATCTGACGTGTCCTTGCCCTTGAGAACAACCCTTATCTTGCTGTGACGTGACATATGGATGGACGGTGCAACCAGATCGGATTGCTTATCTGCTCTCACTATGACGTCATCATACCCTTCACCGTCATAGATGACTAATGACCAGTCGGGTGAAAGGTCAGGGTTGTCAATCTGAAATATTGTGGTGTTGTTTAGTTATCATGGCATTTTGAGGGATACATTGTGAAGTTATGTGGTACCTTTTCAAAACGGCTTCCTTTTAACATCAAACTTCCTATTATGATATGTACTTTGTTTTAGGGAAATGTTACGAAGCTGAAGTTAAGGTTGATGCCTGAAATGTAAGTTAAGTAGCTTACTTGCTCCATATGGAATCATACAACAGTGAATCTATAAAACATACCTTCTGTGCTACTTTGGGGCATCCATGAACTGTCATTTTCAAAGCATACCAGAGGTATTACCATGGAAGCATACCTAAAGTTTTACTATGTAAGAATATCTGATATGACATCATGGACTCATACCTGAACTGTTACTTTGGAAGTATTCACAACTGTTTATCCTGAAATCATACCTAGGATATTATTATAACAACATTCCAAGGTGTTACCAAGTAAGCAAAATATATCGACACTTTGGAAGCAGGCTTTCGCTATGACTATGGAAACAACGATGTTTACATGGAACATACCTTAGCTGTCACTATGGAAGCACTGCTAACCAGCCACTCTTTATGGAAGCCGCTTGGGGGAGAGTTTGGATAGAACGGTGACGTCAGAGATGTCCAGTCATTTTCCGCAGCAACCGAAATCGTTGTAGTTGTGAGGTTTTGATCGTCTGATAGAATTTTAGAGAATCGTAAATGTACATAGTTTTGTAAGTTTCCAATTACATAATAATTGTCTTTGTCTCTGAAATTAGAGTATTGTATCAAAACCCAAAACTTTGCAGAAAACGGTAAACTTGACAAAAAGATTCTAAAAAGATTTAGAATATTATAAAGTTCAATGTCTTTACTCACTTGAAGTCCAAGACATTTGGAATTGAGAGTTGGTATTGGAAGAGTCTGAGACAAAGCGGAGTACCGCCATGTTGTTGTTGCTGTAGAGAATCTGGTTGTCATGGTTACCAGACAAGGTGTCCAGACGACTACTCATACCCAGTGTTTGACCACCGATCCTTACTTCCAGAGAGTCTGATCCATAAAAACGGATCGCGCTGAACTGAAAGATGAGTATAAATAAATAAGAAAAACATGTTAATGAATTCCGTATTGATGGTATCATTAATTTTCATGTCTTTGTTCAGCTTAGTTATGCAATATCAAACGAGTATACAATAGAAAGATACAAGTTGTATTTATCCAATGAGTTTAATGAATAAATATAATTAATCACTAACATAAATGTAAAAAACAAAAGGTACAAAACGAGTTAAATCTTCGAACAGGTAAACTATAACAAAAATCTGTTTGTTTATGGATATATGACAGAAGTTCATATGCATTCCACTTGACAGCATTTTGATCAAAAGAATAAAATATTTATTGCTGCTTACGACATTGCAGTCACTGAAACATAGCATGAGTCTTTGTTTTATTTTTTTTTAAATATTTTATTTATTTTTTAGGTACATGTACATTTAGGTTATCTAAAACCTAAACCTAAACCTAAATGTACATAGCATAAGTCGTATCTAATCATCGCAAAAGGCAATCTGCAAAATGAACTTTTAATCATGCATAGATGAAATTATCAGACATCAGAAAGATGTTTTCAATCACTTTGAAACATGATTATTCTACAAATATAACAGGATTTTGACTCGACATTTATCGTCAAAGATAAGCCTGTTTGGGATCCTACCCGAAGCTGGTAAAAGCTGCATGGGGGTCCTGTCCTAAACCATATCACGCTACGATGAGATTCCCTACATTCTGTGATTACAACTCGAACGTCTGGATTAACTGGCTCAAGATTTCTTAGCACTAAAATTAACCAATATACAAGCGAGTTACTTCTGTCTTTCCCAACATAAAGTTAACTTCAGAAACCAAAGTTTTGGCGACATATGAAGGCGATGTTAGCGTATCAAATAAACTCACAAATAATCAAGAATTATAAGTGGAGGTATACCTACAGTGATTCTATGAAAACACATCTACGGGGTTTCTATGAACTTACATTAACTGTCGCTTGAAGCATTCCATAGCTGTAATCATGGAAAAATTACGCAATAATTAGCGTCTCATGGTAATTGAGATATTTTCATTAAATCTATGAAATCTCAAAATGATAATGTACCGAAAGTACAAGCTGAGAGCCGGGTGGAGAGACTAAGGTCCAGGTACAGTCCGTGTTGCCTGCATTCTTGAGGAAGTTGATACGGTCGCTCACACCTATCTGTGTCTCCCTACAGTTGGATTCTGGAGAAGAAGAAAATAACCAAACAATTAAATAAATAAATAAAAAAAAATAAAAAAAATAAGTACGTAAGTACATAAGTAAAACCACCCTTTCCATGTGAGAAGCGTTGTCATTTGCTAATTCAACAGTATTGTGTTGCAGTTTTTTCCTGCCAGAACCCACGGATTTCGGCTAATAGAACAGAGGCTAAATCAACATGACTTGATCTGCCTCTGTGGGGAGAGAATGGTTAGATTCTTGAAGATTGTTAATGTGCTAAAGGTTGAATTTTATATCAAGAATAAAGAACACAAATTGGGGACCCCAAAGCATGAATTTCATTTCCTTAAAAGTTTCCCATTAAATCCCAATATAGAACTTAAGCAACAACTTTAAACAGTTTTTTTTTTTTTTTATTTGGCTATATATTTGAGCTTGTGGCAAGATTTTGAAATGCTGAATTCGAATACGAAGACTTACAATAAAAGACTTTTTACTATCTTGGAGGCACTGAATAGTCTTTAAACTTCGACCCCATAATAACACAGACATCAAGTTCGTTCATTGTGGGTTCTTATCACTACTCAGCACACATGTTTACCAAGTTGAAGGTAACATCTGATAGCTCTTGTTGGTATGAATTCAGCGTAGAAAGGTTGGCTTAAACAACAAATGGCAAGATAGACACAGTCACTAAAATGGTATAAAATAATCAGCGACAGGTAATGTACAGCACTTACTACACTTCATCTCGTCGAGGTTGTTACCACAATCATTGACACCGTCACACAACCAGTTGTTGCTCAGACATCTGCCAGTACCACAGTCGAAAGTACCTGAACAAAGAATATTGTACAGTATACATATTGATTGTCACATATCCATATTCTGAAATTCTTCTTGACTTAATGAAGTTAGTTCTTACTAAGAAAAAAGTATACATAGTCAGATATCGATATTGATACACATATCAATATTCTGAAATTCCTTTTTAATTATTGAAGTAAGTACTCATTAAGAAACAATATTCAGTTAGGTCTGAGAAGTTGTCAAATGTTCTAAGTTTTTCTATACATAGGCGTAGGAACCTGCCCCCCAAGATTTTCCAAACCTTATTTTTTTTACTATATTCCAATTGTAAAGGAAACTTTATAATATTTAATACAAAACGTGCAAAAGAAATGAATTATATTGTGATTTCAAGGTAAAAATTTAACTAATTCCTCGGTTTCCTTGATAAATATAACAATAAAAAGCCAAAATTACGAAAATAACGCCATGACAGCACGTAAGAAGAGCTATTATGCTGTAATTAATGCCCCCTTACGCCCCTGTATTCGGAACACCACCATCACCTATATAATGTATGTAATGACAAGACCCCGCCCCCCCCCCCCCCCCCCCCCCCCCCCCCGCTCACAAAAAAAAAATCTTGCCCCCCCAACTTTCGGACCGTTCCTTCGCCTATGCTATATATATATGTAAAAGAACATTAAATCAGATCTGCTCTCAAAGTGTTCGTTCAAAATATGGCCGATGCGATTTTTCATTTAATAGTGACAATAGATGTCAAAATCAAATCAAAAACATCTCTTTTAATAATGTGCTAATAGAGAATCGTCCATATTTGAACAAAAATATACTAAAAACGACCGTTTAACATAAAGCGCTTGATATAACTCGCGCCAGACTCTAGTAGAGGCTAATTACAAGCTTGCTGCACTTTACCGTTATTTGGACTATCAAGTTCAGTTGCAGGCGGATCAAAAGCTGGCACATAAAAGATGAAAGATGCAGCAAGGCTTATATTCACAAGTTACGCCTTGCAGAGGATGTCTATGATCGTCAAAAAGTTAGTAATATCATTTAAACCTTGAGAATAATTATACATTTTACCGTCAATACACGCCGGTTTCTTGCAAAAGAAGGGGAGACGACTTTGACATGACACAACCTTCCAGCGGCCATTTTGAAAAATGGCAGCACAATTTTCTGGACCTGTTGTGGGCGACGGTTGGTTAACGTCCCAGTACCCTTTGCATCTGTCTGTGGAGTGAGAAGATAATATTGTATTGAAAGAAATTATATGTTTGTGCTCAAATCATCACATAGGGATGTTGAGGGGGTAGTAGCACGATTTTAGGGGTAATATAAGGTGATGTCAGAAAAATGAAAATAAATGGTTCCAATTGAATGATAATGTATTTGAATTAAATGAAGCAGCAATAAGTCAAACTTCAGCCATGCGATTAATTTTTCTTACACAAAAAGAAACAAACGTGTTCACACAATATGGCCGCCAATGGACTTTATGTCAAACTTTGAAATTCGTTCTTTGACTATGGATGATTGACTTGTGTAACGAGACTTTGACACTATCAAAATAACACATTTGGCATTAACGTCTGATTTTCAGTGAAAAAAATAAATTACAACATTTTCAAAAAACGTACTACTGACCCTTTAAAGCGTCTTTAAAGTTTTAAAAGAAAGACTTAAATGATTTAAAGGAACAAGTCATCAAATAAATCTTGTTATATATGACTGTTATAAATTCCAACATGTGCATTCTACTTGACAACATTTTGATCAAAGGAATACAATATATTTATCGCTGGTTAAGGCAATGCAGGACCGTCGTTATCAAACGTTGCATGGTGAAAGGTTAAAACTTTACCTGGAGTGAGAGGTTACTATGCTTATACTAGTATTGACTTGGGTTACCTTCAAGTATAGACCTTGACTCCAAGTCAGAGAAACAAACGTTTAAATCAATAGAACAGTTAAATCACGTATGACATACAGTCGTCGATAAATTCCGCGTTAAATCGAACGTGTATGTTTGCCAACTGCTATAAATTGCAGAAGTTAAAGAGGTTTCAGTATTCAATATTCGCAATTAAGTGCGAATAAAATGTCGGTAGCGCATTGACTACTACATAACTGTCATGGCTGGTGACATAACATTTCAATTTAGTTCATGTTGGTAAATGGTGAGAAAACCCCGTTCTTTTCATATATACTGTATATTTTAGATGTATGCACTAACGAAGCAAGGAACGGACAATAGCCAATTCTCTAGCGATGAAAAATAACAATTGTTTGTTTCTGCCATTTCTTGTGTGATGAAGAACAATGTTTACTTTAAAAGGACCGAAATTCGTTTATTGAGGATATATTATCTTTCAATTGATAAACTTTAATCACAGAATGAATGGCTGAAGACATTCACCGAGAAATCATATCTGTCAATTGGTAAAATTTTACCACAGAATGCATATATGAAACCATGGATGACTGTCCATCAAAATCTTATATTATGACCATATTGGACTTCGTAATCATATCAGAATAAACCAATGCATCAATCTCACTAATCAAAAGAGGTCATCGTTGTTTGTTGCCAATGACTGTTTTGTGAGAAATACCTACCTGTGATCTTCTCTCCATTCCAGAAACTATTCCAACTCAAAGACGTCGCCTTGTCAGTCAGTGCTTTGTTTTCGATTTCATCCTCAATTATTGTCAGATTGGCGAAATACCTGTTCAAAAGTACAGAAGATGAACGACAAATTTATAGACAATCAGTCATCAAACAGTCTCGTACCCATAACATTGACCCCCTCCTCCTCCTCACAATGGATCCACCACTGTCATAATAATAATAATAATGTGCATACTTATATTGCGCCTTTTCCACGTCCTAAGACATGCTCAAAGCGCTACATTATTACCCGAAGGAGTGTACTTTTACAGCTGCTACTAAGCGCTAATCGCGACCATGTAGGTCAGTACATCCAATTTTCAGGTACCCATTTTAACAGCTGGGTGGACTGAGTGCATTGTGGATGAAGTGACTTGCCCTGGGACACAACACAGGATGAGACCCAATTCACCAATTTTTGGTGTCTCCACCGGGATTCGAATCCGGGTCTCCGGCGTGCGAGGCCAGCATGCTAACCACTTCACCACTGTACATATCATCGTACATATAGGCTTATTTGCAATCATGACATTTTCACACACAAAAATTATTTACATTCACAATTTGCTATTTAATTATGTTGTTCACTTTTTCAGAAATACGATGCTACAGTCCACATGACAGACCTAAATATTCGCTTATTGCTGTTTTGTTTTACAATCTACTCTCATGCACACACGATCATGACGACCACAAGATGCACAAATAGGCCTTAAAGGGGCACGTTTTTGATAATTTTATATTTGATTTTTTTCACTCATAATTGTATGTTAATGCTAAATGTATTATTTTCACCTTATATTTCCCCTAAAAACGTGCATGCTACTGCCCCTTTAAAGGGGCAGTAGCACGTTTTTTGACAATTTTATATTTTCAATTTTTCACTGATAATTGTACGTTAATGCTAAATGTATTACTTTGAAAGTGTCCAAAATTTCATAACACAAACCAATTATCCATAGTCGGAGAACAAATTATTGAGATTCCCATAAAATCCATTGGCAGCCATTTTTGTGTGAACACCTTTAATTCATTTTATGTAAGAAAAGGAATCGCATGACTTAACTTGACATGATTTTTTTGTTTCATTATTGCTTCTTTTAGTTTAGATACATTGTCTTTAGATTGGAACCATTTATTTTCATTTTCCTGACATCACCTTTTATTCCCCCTAAAAACGTGCTACTGCCCCTTTAAGCCTTTAATGATTTTGATTATTTTCAAATTTGTTGATCCTTCATAAAATTTATGCGGATTCAAAATTTACATTTAACGTTAATGTTCTTGTTCCTAAATTCAACTTCATCTAGCTATGGTATGTTACCAAATGCTTGTGTTATATACAATAACGGAGGACAACGTTTAATCTATTTTCTATGTTATCTAAAGCAAAGGAACATGCGTATTTAAATCTTTGTAGTCCCGTGATTTCCTATAATTAACCGTAATCCATTATCTTTCAACGACATATAAGACTACGTTTCCTTGTTACAAAAAATACGTGTCGATAAAATGAAAATTTACAGATATCCTTGGCCTAAAAAGACTTTCAATCTGTATTACTTGTCGCCTTGTGACAAAATATGCATACCCCGTAAAGATAAGAGGAGTACATTATATGAAAGTAGCCTTGTCATTTCGAGTAGAACACAAACCTATATTCCCCTCTCGTCTTCAATATTGACTATTCATGTAAACCATATACTTGAAGTATATTAAGAAACTACTCTTTCCTCTGCATGTATATATATGTCTTTGCAGTTAAGTACACGTTTCAGGACGTTGTTTCTACGTATTGGTGAAGTATGATTTATGTGATCAAACTTTCCAGTTTAAGTATTTAGTTAAGTACAAGTTTGCTGACGTACATTAGCTGTAAAATAAACTAAACAAGAACTTTGACTTCTTTGAGTGTTATTTAGAAATAGGAAGTCAAATAAGAACGAATATTTATGGAAAACAACTTCTTTATTCTGAGGAGGCTTTAAATACAATATCGTTTTCAAACATAATGAGTAACCGTCATACGAGTTTTATCAATTGCGTATATTACGGTTGCCACGAATTACGCTACCTGCTGTGATACGGGCGAATTTCTTAAGTATGACACTTTCAAAGTGCAAAATTGACTTGGAAATCAATAAATCGATAAGCAATGTATGAAATAGGGCCTTGCCACTGAAGTGAGTTCAATCTACTTTTATCTAAATGTGACACGTTGGTCAATTTCCAGATCACGAGCATACCCGACAGAGTGAACAAGGAAGTGCCAACTGGGAACTATCAACCTGGTTCCCGGGCCCTCTTCCGCGTGCGCTTAGGTAGGCGCACGCGGAAGAGGGCCCGGGAACCAGGTTGGGGAACTATTTGTTATCTTCACAGACATATAATCTGTCTTCCTGGCCTATAATTACCACTCGAAATAGAGAATAAAGTTGGGTTAACTTTCATCTTTCCTTTGATTGGGCACTTTCGTACTTCGGTTCGAATCATGTATTTGTCACCTGTTCATTCTGATAGAAGAGTTATATCTAGAGTTTTATGTCTCTCTGTTTTGGCATTATATCGGCTGAATTGCATTTAGTATGAGACCCTTGTTTTTTGTCGATGTTGTTTGAATTTGAAGTATGCAAGATCTTTTTTTATCACATATTTCTAAGTTGTATTTAATTCTGACAGAAGGGTTATATTTTTTGCAAAGCGGAGATATTTTAAATCGGCGTAATTGCATTCAGAATGAGTCTTTAGTTTAAGTTTGAAACATGTTAAATTTGCAAGGTCTTTTGTAATGCAAAAATTATAATATTGTAATCAACTGCAATGGGTATCATACGATGAGCGTACTAAATGTTTGACAAGAGTGCCAGATAAAAGATATGCGTATTATACAAACACATAATAAAGACGTCACCGAAAGCGGGTTCCTTAAAAGCTAGGACACTTTTGCAGAGGGTTCTGTACTTCGGACGTCGAAATAAGTATTTTATTGTTGATTTAAACATGTAAAAATGATATCAACCTTTCGATGAATAATTGTATACCCAGTGATATATTTATTTTCTCAATAACTAAATGTCATCACGAACCGCATGCTACTATGACGAAGGGGATTTAATGCAGATAGGTACTTAAATGAATGAATCTATAAACATGTACAAACGATACAAAGATATGAGTATGAATAGCATATTTTTTTGTTTTGTTACGCAAAAAGGATGTCTTTGATTATTTGCTTTCTCCGCGTTAGCCTTGGAACATTATATCTTCACACACTACATGTACATGCATTTTGCATTAAGCTAACATAAAATTATCCTCAAGGACACGAACAATCAATAGCCTGGACAAAAATAAGTTTAGGGTCTTTGTATTTATAAATGACCTTTGTTTTAAGTAATATGTAAATTGTAAATCTAACACCTCTATCCTATATTTTTATGCTCAATATGTACAACTCAAGCCGAATAACCTAAGGATTTCTAATATTCCTAGCCTTCTTTCAACTATATATAGATATTTCATAATGCGATAACTAATTAATGTGTACAGAAATATTGTTGCTGTGATGCATTCATATAATACATGAAATGTATTCTAAATATATTATTATTTTCTCTAATGGATTCCTGATTTTAAAAAAATATGAATACTCTCTACATGTTGATGTACATGTATATGCATCCACACGTTCAACTGAAAGGTTTATATCTCTTGTATGTTTGCATAAACGAGAAAACTTAGCCCTCTCGACTTAGTGTAAGTTACACTCTTTTATACTAAGCAGTAGAAATATGCATTAAAAACTATTTCCTTTGAAGTTAGCAGAAAATAATGGGTCTTTCATCCATCAACCGATTTGTTAGACTCGGTAACTAACCATACAACCATAAATATCGATTATTAAGTTCGTATTGTATAATATCCGAAATGTATGATTTTGGAAAGCTGGTTGGTTTTGCATTTACGAGGCACGAATGAGATGGCATGATGTTAGAGGCTTCTTGCACGGAATTTTCGAAGTTGCTTGTACATTTCAGTACTCTGCACGCCCTGCATCATTTCTATGATGTCTCTAAATGAATGTTATGGCAAGCATACGTGACAAGAAGAAAGGCCGTAGCAACACTGTGGTTTTTCATTTCGGTTAGACCCACTTTGCGATTTTCATCAAATATACTTTAATGCTTTGATACAAACTTGAATTAAAAATTCATTATAGAAATCCAAATAATCTCAATCATAAATCTCAAATGGCCAATAACGATAAATACGTGTTTTGAATGAAAATCTTAAAACAGTCATTTAAATTCACGCAAGGCAAATTCACACGTCCAATTTACATGGATTCCAATCATATAACCTATCGAAACGTATCAACTTGTAACTGTCATTCTGAATGCTTTCGATGAATTTCAAAAATTACGTTCGACTGATTGACACGCGTCATTGTCAGGTTTTCGATCACAATCGCGACTTCAAACCATCCTATACAACGTCGACAAGCTTTAAAGTTATACTTTCTTGCAACAATCGACACTTTTCTCATTCTCTCCCCACAGAGGCAGATCAAGTCATGTTGATTTAGCCTCTGTTCTATTACGCCGAAATCCGTGGGTTCCAGCAGTTTCCCCTGGCGGAAAACACTTTCATCTCAATACATTTGAATTTCTTTATCAAATGACAAGGCTTCTTGCATGAAAAGGGTGGTTCATATCACAATGCTTTTGCCTTGTTTTTTGTAGTCAAAATGATGATTTAAGAACAGCGTCGCTGATTGCACAACTAATTTTGATTGCCTCCAATCAGGCATCTCCCATTCTATCCCACAAACTCGTCGTAATAGAACAGAGGCTAAATCAACATGACTTGATCTGCCTCTGTGGTGAGAGAATGCACTTTTCTAATCAAATGTCACTATTTATTAAATTTGTCTTCTGTGACCACAAACAACTCACGCAGCGGCTCTTTAAACCTGCAGCCCCGCTCAAGACATTGCCAAGAAATACAAAATATACATTCGTAATACCTTTTACACGTGTGCGTTGCATCCTCAAACTCCATTATGGTCGAAACTGGCATGTAACATGTTGAGTCAACGAACTGCCATCCTGAAGAGAGAAACAACGTCTTGAAACAGATTTGATAGTATAACATAATTCTGAAAGAGTAACGACGTAAAAACAAACATCTAGTTAGAGAAAATATTTCCATCAACGTGTGAATAAACAATAAACTATTTAAAACAAACGAGGGGGTAGAGCCTTTAAACGGTCCGCCAAAGTCTTAACTGATTGAGAAATAGATTTGGCAGTGTTTACGCACAGGGGCTTTTAAACGTTGAAAGTTGTGCATTTTAAACTAGTATAATTATGTAGCTAATCGCCGTCTGTATGATTACAGTGACGACTTTAAAGGGGCAGTAGCACGTTTTTGATAATTTTATATTTCAATTTTTCATTGTAATTGCAAGTAAATGCATTATTTTGACAGTGTCAACAATTTCATTACACAAGCCAATCATCCATAGTCAGAGGACAAGATTCACATAAAATCCATTGGCGGCCGTTTTGTGTGAACACCTTTAATTCATTTCTGTAAGAAAAAGGAATCGCATGGCTAAACTTTACGTTATATATTTGAATTATTACTGCTTCATTTAGTTTAAATACATTGTCTTTCAATTGGAACCATTTATTTTCATTTTCCTGACATCACCTTATATTCCCCCTAAAAACGTGCTACTGCCCCTTTAAGGGTCCGCAAAAGTCTTAACTGTTCGAGAAATAGATTTGGCAATGTTTACGCACAGGGGCTTTTAAACGATGAAAATCGTGCATTTTAAACTAGTAAACGTAGCTTATCATCGCATGTAAGAGGGCAGTAACGACTTGCTAGGACTTGATATATACACTTAATTGCAAGCTTGTATTGATGAACATACAAAACGAAGTTGACAATAATATTTAGAGGGTGTCGGTATTCGTTGAATCGTTTCCCCTTCCAAATTTAAACTTTTCGAATGAATGTGCGCTTATATCTGTCGCACTGTCATTTACCTTTACGCACCCCTTGTATAAACCAATGCGAACGCGTAGCAAATTTCCTTTTACGTGCATTTGTAAATTTACATATCAGTATAATTGCACACATGTGTAAAATTTGTACATGCGAACAAAGCATTACTGTAACTTCCTCAAAACTACTATAACCTTTTTATTATCTTTATTGGCAAAATTGTTATTACATAAATAAAAACTGAATTTAAGTTATTTTATTCATAAAAAATGTTCTTTGAATTCGTTCATTCATATCAATTCAATGATATTAACATTTATAAAGCGTCGGGATTAAGGTAGGCTGTTCAAAGGCGCTTTACAATACAGGAGCCATGAAAGGGGATTAATTTTTAAAAAGTTTTTTGAATCTCAATTAGAACTTCCTTCTTGTAAGACAAGTTATGTAGTCTCTTCTCCATTTGTTTTCAACTTGTTTTCGAAACTAAAAACGAAATATGACCTTGCGCTGAATTTGATGACTAGTTGATGACTTTTTAAATGCATACACAAAAAATAAATAGATAAAGAGCGAAAAGAATCTTGTTGTGTCCGCACAATGAACAAAATAACTATTTGCGAAAAAGAACCCTTATTGAACCAAGTGTGCATTTCGCTGCGAATATTGTGTCGATCTTTCTGTGAAGTCCTATATAGGTGGACCAGGGCAAAGCGCGTCCCCTAACATATGGGATGCGGAAAACCCGTACCCAAAACGAACTCGTCCCCACCGGAAATTCGTACCCACGGAAGACTCGTACCCCAAAATATCGGAGAACTCGTACCCATATTTAAAAAAAAAAATAATAATATTGATTTTGTAAGATATTTATTGCATTGTTTGGTATAACAATAACATAATAACACAACATACATAACATATACGTGCGTCTCAAGGGCATTTAAACAAGAACAGACTGCAACTTGCACCATATCTTATATAGTTGTCAGATGAACTGTCGAATTGAACATGCAAGTTTAGTCAACCTTTTCTGCATAGGAATATATTTACGAACATGTATTTTAAAAAAAGGGGGTGCGCTTTTGGGCAAAGTGCCCTATCCCCTGGGCGCTTTGCCCCATGTGGAAAGACACATAATTTGAAAATTTCCACACACGTATAATTAGTAAATACTAATCAAAAGTAATCATCATGATAATGCAAAGCAACTAATGAACCAATTTGAAGGATAGAAATAACAAAATTAGGGCAATGGAGGTGCAAAATATTCTTCAAGATGTAATGGATCTGAATTTCCGATTGATATTCTCAAATTCCCAATATCATTATGCTTGGTTCATGCAAATTTCTAATAACTACGAGACTGTTGACAATGTATACTTTATTGACTATTAAACAGTCTAAGTAAACCTAGCCTCACTATTATCCGTTACACTGCTATACTGAGTCTAGAAAGGTCTGGTTGAGGGTCGCGTCAGCCGACCTTTCTGCGACCTATGACCCTCCAACGTTATACGTGCGAAGGCACACTATTGTGGCTTGGTAAGATCAGTTCTGATTGGTCAACTTGGTCACGTGGGCTGACGCGACTCTCAACCAAGCCTTTCTAGACTCAGTATAGCAGTGTAACGGATAATAGTGAGGCTAGGTTTACTTAGACTGACTATTAAACAAACTATAACCCCATGTGACAGAAAAGAAGAAAGGGGTTGGTTGAAAAGACGAAATAAACTTATCAAAACAGCTATTTTGTGTCGGGCTTGTTTCAGATAAATCCCCAAGTTACGTTTGACTGATTGGCGCTCGTTATTGTCCGGTTTTCGATCATTATGTCGACTTCAAACCTTCCTGTTTTCACTGTACGACGTTGATAAACTTTAAAGGGACCATTCGAACGGGGTATTTTTTTGTGGAAACGAAATTCAGGAGGACTTTTCTGTTTACAATTACATGTATATATGATTTTTACATGATAATTTCACACTTAATTTCAAATAGGTTTGTGAGGTTAGCATTTCAGCTAGTTGACAAAAAAAAGTGTATCGCTCAAAAATATAAACATTGTGAAATGAAGCCATCATCGAAGCTATGATCGTGGAATGCATTACTACGACAAAATGCTGTCGTAACTGATAACTTTTATTATGAATTATTTGTAAATATGCTCCTCTTCTATCAATCAAGTAGTTATTTCTCAGTTATGTTTATGAATAAGCATAATACAGCACATTTGTTTTCTCGCAATGCTAACAGTTCAAAATGGCGGATGAAAGCCGATCGAGCGGTGCCTTTAAAATGACACTTCCCTGTTTGCATATATGACCAATGACAACTCACCGAGTGGCACTTTCATGGTATGATTCAACTCTGTGATATTAACTGTGTAATTTATCAGTCGCTATTTATTTAAAAACAAGAAAGAGTTAACAAATAGTCTTTGCCTTTTGTTGAGGAAACGAGGGAACAAAATACACCATCACAAATTACGGAAGGTGCCAGTATTTGTCATTTGTAACGAATTAGAAAACTATTCCTTTAGTTTTGATATTGTTCGTTTTGATAACAAGGTCAGGCTGTGTTAAAATATGTCCGTCACACGAAGCAACCGAGGCGTGATACAGCTATCATCTAACAGTCCCGTTTCTATTCATGATGGCCAGGGCTATGAACAGAGCATTCAATTTATGTTTGTTCTCAATATAATACTTCAACATTCTGCTTCCTGCTTGACGTGAATGCTTGCGCCACGCATAATCTGTATGCTTAGGAAATATTTGCATATCACTTACAAAGTCGTGATATCTCTTGCACAACAAACTGATGTCATTCGATCATTACAGTGACTAGTTAAATGTACACCATTGAAATATTTTTTGCACGCAATCAAAAGGGGATGTTTTACTGCAGGATCATTATATACAACGTTGGTCCTTAAAGGGGCCGTAGCACGTTTCTTGACAATTTTATATTTTCATTTTTTTCACTGATAATTGTAAGTAAATGCTAAATGTATTACTTTGATAATTTCAAAAATCTCATTACACAAACTTATGGTTCATAGTCAGAGAACAATTTATAAAGATGCACATAAAATCCATTGGCAGCCATTTTTGTGTGAACACCTTTAATTCATCTTGTGTAAGAAAAGGAATTGCATGGCTTAACTTTACGTTATATATTTGAATTATTACTGCTCCATTAAGTTTAAATACAACGTCTTTAGATTGGAACCATGTATTTTCATTTTCCTGACATCACCTTATATTCCCCCTAAAAACGTGCTACTGCCCCTTTAAAGGAACAGTTTACGCTTTATTGTTCAGTCTTCTATGATAGCGATATACCACTACATTTGTAACAAGTTCAAAACCTTCTATGTTAAAATACATTAACATTTTGGGTTAAATGCTTTTATTGTAGCTGTATGTCATAATTTCTGCACGAAACATATGAAACAAGATTTACAAAAGTTATGAAATATGTTGTTTAAGAGACCTTTTAGAAGTCGGAAATATAAAGATGACAAAGAGTTTATGGATACTCAACTTCTTTATTGAAGAGGAAACGACGTTCGATCTAGATCCATGTACCGTTTTACCGAAACGTCGCTACATTTTACAACAAAGAAGTTGATACTCCATAAACATCTTGTTATGAAAAATAGATGAGGAGCCGAGTGTACCTGGATAGATGTGTTTGAAGTTATCAATTTCACATTATTAACTTAAAACTTCTGAATACTGTCTTCATTTGAAAAACACATTCTATCATTTGTAGCAATGACAATGATGCACATGGATAAGATTGTGTTTTGGCACGTAACCGCCGAAAAACTAAATAAATAAACATAAAAGTTACATACAGATACAAATAAAATGCTTTGTAGACACTTACCGTCGGGACATGTAAAGTTGAGGTTTCCAATGCTCTTGAACACATCTCCATTTATCTGAAACGGATAATTTCTTTGAGAGGCATTTTAGAAGTTGGAATGACAATAATGCAGAGGAATATATGGATGACAACTTCTTTGTTCATTGTATGCGACGTTTCGACACCTCTGCATTATTATCTGAAACGGGTTGTCAATTGTGTAAATGTCGCCCCTTCTTTGAATTATTTCAAATGTTTGACCAGATGTTCATGTTATTACTACTTACTTATAATAGAGAATCTGCAATGTCACCAAGAGACTATAATCTGTTTAACCAAAAGCTATTTTATGTTTGTTCAAGCGTTCATATATGGAACTAAAACTTCGAAATTTATAACAGGAAAGCAATATCTGTTTTATAAAATGTTAACATTAATGGATGATATTTTACATTTTAATATTTGATATTGATGGTTGATGTTTGTGACTGGAATTGAGTGTAAATATTTATTTGAGTTTCGTAAAACGATAGTCATGGTGTAAGAGGGAAAGCATGTCATTTTAAAAGAAAACCCCAAAGTTAATTTAACATTATTGACTTGCAATATTTCCGTAGTATACATGACATTATAACACCAAGTCGGCGTCTTTACTTTTGAACAGCAATTTTTAATGAAATTAACAATACGCCACAGAGTTCTTTTATAACGTAAGGGCAGTATTGCTATCTGATACTAATGACTTTAAACTTAGAATATTTCTGTATCATGTTGGTACGTGTATTTAACAAGGAAATGAATGGAAGTATAACATTGAAAATTAGATGTATAGAGAGGCGGTAAACTGTACATGTTCTCTTTCAAGGAACAGTTCAATGGAGGTAATTTTTGTTGTAACGAAACTCAAGGGGACATTCAATGCAAGTTAGGACATGTATGTTAATAGTAAATGATTTTTAAATAAGCCAGTTGAAACGTGTTACTTTTGATAATAGTTTTATTGAGTTACATTCGGCAACTCGACAAAGAAGAGCACACACTCAGTCAAAACCGACAAGAATGAAAAGTGAAGCCATTCATCGGCACTACGAGTGTGAAAAGCCTTGCTACTCCCTTGATAGCATTGTTGGTTAGTTTTATCAATAATAATTTATTAATATGTAGTTAATCTGTCAACATTTTAAGTTTATTTTTACTATATTGTAAACGTTTTAACATTACAGCGTTTTTCATGTTATTTTAACAAAAATAAAATGGCGGCCGGAACACTGGTAGATCGGTCACTTTAAATTCCCCATTTGGTTCAAATTGTAGCACTAGCTGTCTTTTCTTAGTTTTATGATACCTTCAAAGACAATAGTGTTATGGAAATTACACACTAGTTCAGGATAAAGACAATAGTTCAGGACAAAACGTTTTGGATATGAATTATCTGTAATTATGAAATTTATACCTTATCCTTTCAACCTACCATGTAAACTATCACGATAATTGATAATGAAACTAGTGATGAAAAGATAGACTCAGTTTTGCAATAATGTTCTTTTAAAAACAAATGTCCTTGACATTTTATTAATGAATACATATTTCGTTTACGCCAGGGTAGTTAGTCTTCTTCTTGAACGTAATATATAGCCGTCTCGCCTCTTTCAATCTCTATAGATAATAATCTCAAATATCACTAAAAACTCACATACACTGGTAAGACATAAAATATCTCGTCTTGAACTTTGCGTGCATGTCTTATCTTTATCGTTCTACATTTTCAAACACAAGTTTAGTTATACAGTTCCGTGAAGGTTTAGATTAATCAGGTAAACTTGTCACTTTGAAATGTATGTTTGCAGTTCACATTGACTTAACACAGTCTAAGCTTTAACACAGTTTAAGTTTTAACACAAACATAAATAACAAAACATATCCTCGACTGACTATCCTGACTGTAAATTTACAAAATAAAGAGCGGTAACAATATCTTTAGACTTGTGGATAACGCTACATTTAAAAAAGTATTAAATCAAAAAAACTAATGAAACTGAATGATGTTAATGTCACTGCATATCCAAATACATCAGAACATGTTTGCATCTTTTACTAGAACGAAACCTTATCAGAAAATATTCCTACTTCGGAATTCGTGTATGTAGTCTATCTATAGATGTAAGAATTCAGTGTCTTGAAATATTTAGTTCATTCCTCTTTACATCAAACGATATATAACAGTTGTATATTAAGTTTAATGCATTTAAACACGACAACATTTTACAGATATGTTCAAGGGACCATTGCACGCCATATCACACCCGTAAAAAGGACTGTTGACACTTATGGGCAATAACAAATCGAAAGACCAACAAAATGACTCAAAATGACTGCCAGTTTTAAGCGCCCAGATAGTTAGTTAGGCTAATTATTGTAGTCAATGGAATCTTTGCAAAATACATAAAAATCAGTAATTGAAAGATCTTAACATAAAATGTTATGCTAAATCTAGTCAAATATATACTTGCAATGATTATCCATTGGAGCTTTATACTATTGCTTGATTAAGATTTCAAATTTTACAAATAATAATTCATAATTGTTCTATGCAATATATCATAATACATTTTATTACAAATGACTAACGTCGTAAGTGCAACTATGGGGGTTACACATCTTGAAATCGGTTCATATTGATATTGTTAACTATGCAATTCATATCTAGTTTATGAAATAATGAAAATATTAATATATGAATACTTACCTGCGAAATACCTACGACCCAGGTAAAAATCCACGCCCAACCCTTGCCCGCCATGCTGGGTAGAAGACCCGCTTAGCGTGTGTGTGAAAGATATCCGTTAGCTTACCGGTGGTCGACGGGGTGCATTACTGTCCCTATACTTCTTAACTGAAATTCCGCATAACCAACTGGGTTATAGGGTGGGGTAGATATGCGATCGATATGAATATAAGGGGAACTTAGACTTTGGAGACGAGTTTCTCATTTTTGAATTTTGAACTGATGGTGATTCATAAATGTTGTAAGAAATGATATTTACACGACTTTTGATGTGCGCTATTTAAACTATTTGAAATATAAATGAAATTCGGGTATGTTTTCAGAATGAAAACTATCCAAATTGGTTTGTGGGATTTGTTTTATTTGGTGTACCTAATAAATGAGACGTTACGTGTTGGTTAATGTAAAACTTTTATATAAGTATTTATTGTTTTTTGTCCATGATGCTTACTGCACTTTCCATTTTCAGCAAATTAACAACTTTGAAGCTTCTCGGATATCAAATATTGATGATATGATGTACAAAAATGGGTGGGGGTCGTAGTAGGTCATCATTGTTTTTCGGTTGTTTTACCCGTTTTTCGAAAACATACATTTTGTTAGCCTGATCTATACAAATATCATCATCAGTTATGTTTGAACATAAAAAAATCTTTGGTGAAGAATTTACACTTGTTATAGGCCAGTGTAGAATATATCTCATAGTAAAAAAGTTGATAATTCATGCCTACTGTGTGTGGTCTAAAATAGTGTCATGTTGATATAATGCTTTTATCAATGTCATGCCAAAATAAATATATCAACACGACCTTATATGTCAGTACTTTCAAGTATGAGATCTACCATTTTAAAATTGATTACCCCATAATTTAGAACAATACTAATTTTATAAACCCAATAAATCTGTGTTAAGATATACAAAATTGGATGATTTTTTATCATCATTTATTTTTTGGAGTACATGCACAAGTTCAAGTTACATAAAAGATGATGAAAAGAAGCAAAATGTGTTGATTTTCCTTGAATGAAATATCCTTAAAACAATTCACGTGTTTACTATTTCGAAAGATTTAATCACGGATGTGATTCATATATCTTTCTCACATATTCATCGTCTTCCTTAAAGACCGTCTAACAAAAAGTATCATGGACAGGACTGGTTTGTTTCGCCACGGTCCTTCTTTACTCTGCAAACAACTCCTGCCATAAGCAGGTACATATCTCCACTCCCCTTGTCCTACGGTTTACTGTTTGTTCTAGCGGCTTTAAGAGTGATGTTTACCAAATGGTTTGAATTTCCAGATAGCTGAAATCAGGTGTCACGCCCTTCTTAGTCAACACTCGCATGTATACATTATACCTGGTTGGGAAGAGACTCTATTCTTAGTGGTTTATCTTTATCACTGTGTCACTACATGGTATATGATGAGGCACCCATCTTCTTATATGCGTTTTCATCTAAAATGTCAAAGAGATAAAAAAGGAACAACACCGTTGAAATCTTGCATTTTCTTGTTATAAACATAACACAAATCCCTTCCGGTTGTTATTCAATAATCATATATTTTAGATTTCTGTAATAGAATCATAACTTAGTTTTATGCATTTAAAGGGGCAGTAGCACGTATTTTGAAAATTTTAAATTTTAAACTTTTCACTGATACAGACCGACATATTTATTGTATATAATTAATATAATTGTATAGTATTGATAAATGTTTTATTTTGATAGTGTAGAAAATCTCATAACATAAATCAATCATCCATTGTTAGAGGACAAAGTATAAAGATTCACATAAAATCCATTGGCGGCCATTTTCCTGTCATAACCTTATATTCCCTCTAAAAACGTGCTACTGCCCCTTTAAACCAATCATTATTAGCCCAGACGTCTTAACATGCAAACCTGATACCTCATGTGTCGTAGTTGAACACTTGAAGACGGAAGTAGTTCACATAGTCAGCATAAACTATTACAAACCTTTATTGATGTCACTTTGCTATTATAAAAGAATTCTTTCTTGTCACGTTCTTTTCAAACCGAGATCTTTTATGCACAGGATAGGCTACAGCAATTTTTATACCTCAGTTTTCTACTCTCACTCGTTAAGCAATGCTCGAGGATATCTTCAACCGGATTGGTGACTTATATCATTTTTGGAAGATCTCAATGATTGAAACTTTCTGAATAATGTGCCGTATCTAACCTAACAAAACATATTGGTACTTTGTGGTAACACGAATCGAGTATGTTGATATGTGATATATGAGTATGTTGACAACATATAGATTTACTGATATCTACATCTGTTAAGATGAGAAAATACCTTATTGAGTCATTCATATTTAAACCTTTCAGTGTCAATGTTGTATTGCTATCATTTCCATTCTTTCATTTCATTTCGATCGAATATTTTTTAGTAAATCACCTTTTAACACAAGTTAAAGGTCACTTCAAAATATTTTTTATTAATCTTTCCAACAAGGTTTCTAAATACACACATTCAGCCACTTTATACAGTCACTAATGATTTGTCTGAAGCGGAATTTTGTATTTGTAAGCATCATATTGGTTTTGTATATCATTCATTGAATCTGATTAAATATTCTCCAAAGCTTAACCTTTAAATAACTGATTCCTACTTCATGATGTAATCGTCAGTAATGAACACGATAACCTTATTCCGCATAATTATGAGCATATGCGAAACATGGATATGAATATATTTACTTGTCCATACACTGGAGCACTGGTCGTGTCAATAATTTGTGTTTCAATATTGTCAGTCCGGTAAATATGTAGGACATTGATCGAAAGAGAGACTATGATGAAGTTGTGTGCTAAGTGAAAGTCAAATATCTTAATGAGGCATACTTTGTTCATTCCTTTCGGACATGATTTACATATATCAATCATGATAATCGCAGTATTGTAGACGATAGTGATCGGTTATTCAAAATCATGAAGCAATTATCAAATTGTTTTCATTAATGAATGAAATATATTGTAAGGTTAAGGCAAACTTTGGTATTGATTTAATTCTTTGTATTTCTTAACTTGATGTCAGTCTTTATAACTTACACTCTGTTATTACCTATTGATTAAGTTCCTATAGTTACGTAAAGTGTCTTTAGTACTGTTTTGTAAGGGCACACTTTTTTAGCTTTGCTTTTTTTACTTTGATTCCAAGGCATTTGGAGTTGTATATTTTGTGATGTGAAATCTGAAAAAGATGGAAACATTTGAACATACGAAAACAAACACCTAGCTATAAATCTTGAAGGTTTGAGGATTTTACGACTTCTTCACAACAACGAGAGCACGATTCGGATCGATATCAACCGATTTATCATTTATGATTTTTATTATTCTAGAGAATATATTCCAAAATGTTGTTGCAGAAAAAAAACCTACCAATTGATAACACATATTCTCCTTTTCGTTAAATTAGTTTTCTCTAAAAATGATACAGTGCGTTTAAGGAATATTGTATTTTAGGACGTACCTCTCAAATGTTCTTCATAATAAATTTATAAACCATTTATACTTCCAAAACTTTAAAACTTTCTTTTGGTTGACCGTTTCTCAACAACAAATAAACACAAAGAGAGTGTCTTAGAACTAGATATGAGCCAGAGACGAATTTACATTCTGAATGAGTGCTGGTGTGGAGATAATGAAGTTTGATGAAGCTGATGTGAAGAGGATGATTTTTTTATGATTATTAGTTTGAGGTTTCTTTTGCTTCAGAGTTTGAATGTATGTTATCAATGTTTCAAAATTAATGCAACAGCTTGAAATTGATTTGTCTTAGTTGAATGAATATTCACGATGAGTTAAAAGTTTGTACAAACAAGTTTAATTATCTTAAAAAGGATACTTATCATGAAATATGCTTAATAAACCTTCTGAACAGCGAGGAGTATATCTAGTTTCTCCAGTTAAGATATACGTGATATTTGAAGCGATAGTTAAATTAGTTCGATGATAATGAGAGAAAAACCTAAAATATGTTAGATATTTTATTTGAGTAACCTTCAATTTATATAAATTTAACAACTTCAAACCTTATAGAAAATAAGGATACAAACACCACTAGATGCTAAAATAATGACCATAAAGATAAAACTTAATCTCGAAGTTAGGAAAATACTACGTAACATTGTGATTTCAATAGCGAGAGAAAATTTCAACAAACATGTCGTAAAAGTAGCTTGATCAAGAACATAGTTTGTTTCTATATCAGAAGTATACTTAACATACACAAGTATTAACTTATTGGCACTCATTTCTTCATTTTTTAAAACTTATGTTTAATAATGGAGCTAGGTACATGGTAAAATGTTTGTATGTAATGTAAAACAAGAACCCCAAAATGCGTACCCTCGTCTGTAATATAACAGATAATAATGCAAAGGGATTAAAAAAACCAACAGTACGTGTTACCCAAACATGAGTTAATTAGAACATTCTGTTTCAACCACAATTGTTAAAGAGAGACAGACAGAGCAGAGACAGAAATACTCAATTCATCAAATGAATGAATATGATACACACAGTGTAAATTTACCCTGCAGGGAGACAGTCATTGTCCCATAGCATATGTGACATAAAGATATGAGAGTTAAAGATTGTGACGCTAGTTATGAGAGCTGGTGTTATGCCAACTATTTTTGCAAAGATTGCGGAGTGGGTCCGGTTCCGAGATGATAGGCCAATACTCTGTCCATCAACCCCACTGGTAGGAACGATGACACTCTGGCACAGAACTGTGAGAGAAGAAATAAAAAATTAACATAGAAATCGCATGGTAAACTTCCGATTGTACATATGGCTTGTTTTAAAATTTTGCACACACTCGGTGCATAAAGAACCAATATTTAATATGAGAGAATAGCAAGAAAGACCTAGTATGGAAATATTTGATCCTTTTCAGTAAGGTAATGTCTATTACATCCTTATTGATTAACGGTACGACAATGAATCAGGAACTCGAGTAAAGTTTAATAGGCAAGAGTCATGTGCAATACATATGATATGAATGGTAATGTACTAAACTGAACCAGTACACATCATTTCTCAGATTTGGATTTGACAATGACTTTTCAAAATAGGTCCCATAATAAATGACTTTGCAATGAACAATAATTTAAACTTTACATTTCCGCTGAATTGAACCTTTAACAGAACCTCGGAAAAATAAATAAGGTTTTCTAGACATTCACAAGTAACATTCATTTAATTAAAAACGACAGACATCAAAACGCTGACCAAAGAAGACACATGCTAAAAATGCATGATTCAATGGTCTGACATTATCAAAGATTCAACACTTTCACAGCATATACTTACACAGTATGGTCAAAGATTCAATACTTACGCAGTATGGTCAAAGATTCAAAACTTACACAGTATGGTCAAAGATTCAAAACTTACACAGTATGGTCAAAGATTCAAAACTTACACAGTATGGTCAAAGATTCACTACTTACACAGTATGGTCAAAGATTCAAAACTTGCACAGTATGGTCAAAGATTCAATACTTACACAGTATGGTCAAAGATTCAAAACTTACACAGTATGGTCAAAGATTCAAAAATTGAACAGTATGGTCAAAGATTCAATACTTACAAAGTATGGTCAAAGATTCAAAACTTACACAGTATGGTCAAAGATTCAATACTTACACAGTATGGTCAAAGATTCAAAACTTACACAGTATGTTCAAAGATTCAATACTTACACAGTATGGTCAAAGATTCAAAACTTACACAGTATGGTCAAAGACTCAAAACTTACACAGTATGTTCAAAGATTAAATACTTACACAGTATGGTCAAAGATTCAAAACTTGCACAGTATGGTCAAAGATTCAATACTTACACAGTACGGTCAAAGATTCAATACTTACACAGTATGGTCAAAGATTCAATACTTACACAGTACGCATCATACATCTGGTTACTCCCGTCCACCAGGTACCTATATTCCGGAGACTCGTTCATGAGCGCTTCTTTAAATGCTGACATCACTGGGTGGAGAGTTGTAGCACTGGAACTACCGGAGGAGATGGTAGCATTGAACATGGCATCAATATACTCTCTCCCGTACGTTGTCTTCACGTCTTCTGACGCCTCCTCCCATTGTTCATCCAGGTCCTTCTTTATCCTAGCAATCTTTAAAGAGAGGAGAGTGAAATTAAGTTGAACACAGGTGTAAAATATACTGTGACATCGTTGAAATTGTGAGTATCTTATGAATGATTCTTTGAAACGAGGATAAATGACGTATGCCATAGATTAAAGGGAAAAACAAATTGGTTATTACCAAGAGTTACACCACCACTGATGCAAAGTGGTAATACTTTACAATTGTTTTGGTAACATGAATCTACATGTACTGATTTATTCAAACGAAATGGCAAAGGTCGCAACAAATTGATAAAGATGCATATACATATCAATATTGGGTAAAATGTCGAGAAAACGTCCTCAAAGAAGTAAACGGATATTTACCATGCAAAGAATCTAGATACGTTTTAAAGTTTGTAAGAGTTTAAAGCAATCATCTGATATGAATTAGGCAAATGCAATGAGAACTCGCGTGTCACATACAGTTACTTAAAGTTTTCGGAGTATTCATCTTTTGTAATTGATAACGTTACCTGAAATGTTCAAGCTCGCGGCAAGATAACTATACACGTCAATTCATATTAACCTGAAAAACCTACATGATATCTGCCATTCAAATGGAAAAGAGCAATTATCTAAAGAAACCTATTTATGTATTAAAAATGTCGAAGCAACATGCTTTATCGTTTTTGTATTTTTAACCAAGTTTCAGATTCAATTGTCTTCGTAGTAACTGTACGATGTGACCTACCCCCGCTGTATTCAAACACCCTGTCGCAGCCCCATAGTGGCCAGGTTCGAAAATGATAACCTTCACTCCAAACCTGCTCATCTCTTGTCGAAGGGTGTCGGACAGACATTCTCCAGCCCACTTAGGCATACTGTAGGCGCCGTTAGATCGCCCTGCCACTCGGCCCTTGACGCTCGTCACATTAACGATTCTTCCTGTCAGTTAATGGAAAATGAATTATGAAATACAAAATGATGACAACGACATTAGAATATATGTCGATACCTCGCTTATACAGAATAAAGAAGTTGTTCATCCATATGAATTGTCCTTATTGTTCATCACACCAACTTCAAGAATGCCAATCAAAGAAGTTATTGAAATATTGCAGAAAATTATGTATAATGTCTGGATCTGAATTCTCTCTATTTTGATAACCTTCAAGTTACGGTAGTCTATTTACTCATTAAGTGAATGAAGATAGAGGATATCATGAACAAGTGGTGATAGGAAATATACATAAAGTATAAAAGTGTAACCATAGTTGATGTCATTGTTAGTAACTTAAAGGGGCAGAAGCACGTTTTTTGATAATTTTATATTTTAAAATTTTCAGTGATATTTGCAGGTTAATGCTAAATGTATTATTTTGATAGTGTCATAAACTCATTACAGAAGCAAATCAGCCGTGATCAGGGGACAAAGTATGCAGATTCACATAAAATCCATTGGCGGCCATGTTTTGTGAACACCTTTAATTCATTTTCTGTAAGAAAAAGGAATCGCATTGCTAAACTTTACATCATATATATTTGAATTATTACTGCTTCATTTAGTTTAAATACACTATCTTTCAATTGGAACCATTAATTTTCATTTCCCTGACATCACCTTATATTCCCCCTAAAACGTGCTAATGCCCCTTTAAGACTGTGAATTTTTGTTAACAACTTTGTCTAGTGAATGGGAAGATACAACTGCAGTGGAGAAACTGTGCAGAGGAGATATATTGGTTAGAAAACAACATTATGAAGAAAACATAAGATGATTAGATAGCTGCATTATAAGATGAACAGTACAAGACAAATGTTATGATAACAACTTCTTTATTGATTTCTCACGACGTTTCTTGGCCAGATCTTAAGTTGTTATCCATTACATTACATTTGTTGTACGTGGGCCAAATGCCTTTCTACTGAATAAAAGATTGATTGATTGATTTGTCTTGTATTACCACACCAACTTCTAAATGCCTTTGAAGAATTTCAAGATGAACAGTGACTCAGATGCCATCTACCAACAACAATAATTTAAGTTGAACAAAAACAAAGGAGGCTTTATATCTGATAAGACTCGGAACGATTATTATCATTCAGGAAACAATCCTACCTCTTGCTTTTCGTAACAATGGGAGAAAAGCTTTTATCGTTCGGACCATTCCAAAGTTCATAACATCATTCATTCTGATGTATTGTTTCATTGTTGCAAGCTCTACATCACCGACGAAGTTGATTCCAGCGTTGTTTACTAGTCCCCACAGCCCTGAAACAGGAAGATAAAAACATTATCATTAATGAATCATTTATGCCAAGGATTTTTATAAATCACTAAAACAATCATTGGGTATGCATTATTTGGATGCAGTCAAAACGAGTTCTGTCTCGTAAAGAAATGTCATCTGAAATAAAAATCTGATTCTGTAATGTCAGTTTTTTAGATTGTAATTTACATGGTCATTTACCCTGCCATTGTTTTACAATAGTTTAACGTTCAAGATTGACCACGGAACCAAACATGGACAACTAAAATAATAATAAACAGACTAATGTTGCTCATAAAAAGAGTCAAGTCGATTCCAAGGCAACTCCGCTGGTAGGTATTAAAACTACCGTATTTCCTCTAATAAGCGCCGGGTCTCCAATAAACACCGGGCCTCTAATAAGCGCCGGGCCTCTAATAAGCGCCGGGGGTCATTGGTAGTTGAGAAAATAAGCGCCGGGCCTCAAATAAGCGCCAGGTCTCTAATAAGCGCCGGGCCCTAACCATTAGATAAATGCTCCCTCAGTAGACATTTTACAGGTATTCATTGTAAAAGACGGCTTAAAACAAACTTTAATTTTCTATGAAAGAAATAAGCGCCGGACCTTTAATAAGCGCCGGGGGGTAAAGGGGGTGCTGAAAAAATAAGCACCCAGGCGCTTATTAGAAGAAATATGGTATATTAAAAATATATGCTTATACTCGCTTTCTCGTCCAAGAAATACTATATAGTGGGGAGTAAAATAGTGCGGGGTTGGTAAGTATCTAGACTACGTGTAAATGAACAGACCTTCAGCACCACACTCCTTCTGAACGTACTGGAGACACTCCTGCACACTCTCATCACTGCTCACATCCAGCCCCAGCACGTGCATCCTCTTGGAACTGGAACTCTGCAACTGTGTGGCGCCCTCCCCGGACATATCGAGGCAGGTCGCGATCACATTGAACCCGATATCGTCCAGGGTAATAGCGAGGTTGTGGCCGATACCTACATGTAGGCGTTAAGAGGGTTAATTACATGTACATACATGTACCTCATGTTTGTTCAAAGAATAATTCTATTATGATTAAAATAATTAT
Source organism: Steromphala cineraria (assembly GCA_916613615.1). Taxonomy (NCBI): domain Eukaryota; kingdom Metazoa; phylum Mollusca; class Gastropoda; order Trochida; family Trochidae; genus Steromphala; species Steromphala cineraria. Next base: position 28,438,736 of record OU744721.1, read on the forward strand.
TTGTTAATTTTAGGATATCTTACGACAATTATAATGTACATTTTTTTCGTGTGAAAATAACTCAGATATTCAAAGGAGTGTAAATTTTGCAAAAGGAGTTGCATGGAAGATGAACATCATGTCGTCTTTATTGTGAATACCAGATCTTACGTTATATGAGTGCATGGCAGTTATACCCGATTGCCACACATCCTTATTTGTCAAGATGAAAATGTCATAAGATTAACGTATTTATATTTATGTAAATTATGTAGAATGAGAAGCAAGTGTAAAATTCAGGTGTCAATTTATCTGTTTAAAGGGACAGTGCTATTAGGGTATTTTTGTGGAAACGAATTTCATTGTCAGCTCTTTTTTTCAATTTGTCAAATAATTATGTTTTACCTCCAAATGTCATGTTTCAAACTTGGTTGCGTTATATTCATTTATTACAGCATTATATATGCAAACTCAAAAGTGTTCTCTTGAATTTCATTTCCACAATAAATACCACGATAGGACCGTCCCTTTAATTCTTAAACACTTCTTAGTTAAAATTGTGCTGTATTATACACTAATTATATTTTCAATGTAATTCGTTCCTTTACTTCGGCTACCGGAACCAAAAATCTTGCTTAGATTACTCCAAAATACAACACACTGTTACACATACCAGTGTCACAGCCAGTTACAAGAACATATCTGTCGGCGGGGCTGACGTATTTAGCAATCCTCTTCTTTATCTTCGTGTAGGCGAAGTACAACACGGAGAAGAACACAACCATCATCAGAGTACAACAGTTGAAGAATGAATACACCAACATGAAGAAGGAGAGGAAGAAGGTGTACTCGAATACACTAGGGCCTAGTGTCTGAAGAAGATCCATCTGGAACATGTGGAAAGTCATTACATTGAACGTCATTTTGAAAGGTTACATTTCATGTGGACTTTGTCCTGAACGTGACGGCAAAGGGTTTTGTGTGAAGAACATGTTTGTCAGGGATTCAAAACATCGAAATATGAAAAATGAAAGTAAAAATTTCACACCCAAAAATATTGAATACAATACAAAGGATTAATTGCTTTAAAAATCTTAAAAAAGAAGATAGATTACTCAAAAGCCAACTTTACCAATGTATCATGGTTAATGTTTGTTGTGTGTATTTTTTTATGTTTTCTGAAATATAACATGTGACATGAACATTACAAACATTAAACGCATCATTGTATTGAATATGAAGCGTAACTATCATGAACTCTTTTAATGTGTCTGTATCTCTCTTAGAGTTTTAACGTTAGGAAGTTTGGTAAATTTTAGGGTTTATGTTTTGGTTACCTGTCCCTTCCAAATATGATATTAGGTCATTATCTGAATACACTTAAAAGGCGATTTACGTCAGCTAAATCAATAACCTACGCCAACATCAACACGACGAACAATCTCAATGCTATGACCTCTCGATGACCTTGGCCTATTTAACACTTATTTATAACCATAGTGATATAAATCAGAGGAAATGTCTTGGAAAAGAATTGTTTGAAAATTTATGATTCCGTTTCAGTTCAAACATAAATAGTTCAATCATATGTTAAAAAGCATATAATTTATCGAAGAAGGTGACATGTATCGGTAAATTACAAACGATGACGTCGAACTGCTCCATGTAGACCCTCACTATTTTGTGTAATCGACTGGCGGGTTGTGATTATGTACGCGTGTAGCTTTTATCTTTTATGATCTTATAAGCTTGATGCATTGTCTTTACTTGCAATGAAACCCCACTAACATTCCAACAAACGTGGTGGCTATATTTCACAGCAATTGTAACAATATTATACCAAACGCTGTTCATTTATTGGTGTGGAGGTACCGTAAAAGCAGACCCCACGTAACTGGGCTAAAAGAACGGATAGAATCTACGACACGTGCATATAACAAATGGGCAATGGAATATAACGGTAATGTTAAAAATATTTAAAGAATTAACAACACTCACGATGTTAATATGACCTTGTAGAGAATATGTTCTGCTGATAACTAACGGTGGTGATACTATGGATGAGGCGCTACATGGGGTAGTACTTAGTACGGAAATACATGTAGATATGTCAATATGCATATGAAATGTTTCAATAAATGATGATGTTGTGGTATTTAAACTTAATTTATAGCTTAAGTTGGAAGGGTACAGGATATAGTTTACAACACTTCAAAATTGACTTTAGACTAATATCAGACTTGTTTCAGTATTTTATCTGACTTATCGAGGTTGTTGTCCAATTCATTGAGGAGAGAGAGAAAAGAAATATAAAAGAAATGAAATTAAAGAATTATAATTGAGAATATAAAAAAATAGGATTGTTGTATATATTATGGTTATGTTTCTATTTGAATAATTACATTGAAAACATTGAATTTCTAATACATTCACCAAGCTTGATTTTTTAGGTCATTACGTGTTTTTCATTTACACTGTTCTTCTTGACTTATTCAAATTCCTTTTTTAAAACATGAAATTCATTTTACTCTGCAAACATTACAGAGCTCGAGTGGTAAGATAAAGTTGTGCATCTAATAATAAGGGTAACGTTAAGGATAGGAAGTTTTCACATGACGTTTTGAAGTATAACAAGTCGGATCGTCCCTATTGGCCAAGTCACTTCTTATACTGACCTTCAAATACTTAAAATCCCGATAACTTGTTTGATGAATAATGCACACATAATGAACTTCTCACGATATTCAAATGATAGGCGATACGGGAATATGTTTTTTGATAATATAAATGTATCCAGGTTATAAGGTAGTCTTAAAATAAATGTAATAAATAATAAATGCAACTTTGCATTAAATTTGAACAAAAAAAAAGATATAATGCATAATGAAAATGTTCACACAACATTGGTAAATGACACCGATGCTTATACTAGTATTAGAATGAAACAAGTGACATAATACTCTAGATATACTGCATACGGTTTGTTCTCAAGAGATGAAACGACCCCAGTTTAGCAATTTCCAACTCTCATTTCATGTCTCTTTTTGCAAACAAAACAATGTGTCAATTTTTTCATTAACATGTTAATTTTAGGGAATTATAATGATATATTAATTGCATGTGCACATAATATACTAAAATGTCGTGAAAAAACTAATTCGAACGAGATTATAGTGTTCTTAAAAGTGATCATGCCACAAATTTGATAAATATTAGCAAGTTCTGTTGAATAATATGACGACACTTGGTAATGTACTTAATGATATCATTTAACATACTTGATAGAAGACATATAATTAACTTCAAACAAGTACAAATTAAATTAATGGCATTGCCTTTATTTGGAATCCACTTGAGTATACGAACATTTTCTGAGAGTAAACGAGATTACGTTTTACCAATATACGAATATCGTAAATGAAAAACTGCTGAACATATTATGTACTTACATGAAGATTCAAATATGCATTGATTTTAATACATTTGGATATGAACTCTTTCATGCCAAACAGTGTGTGTTTAATTGTTTTATATTCATGTACTTACTTATTATTTGCATAAAATTAAAAAAACAAGTCACACGCAATAGTAAAAGTTGTCTCTATGAATATGTTTATTTTTTTGAACAAAACAAAATAACAGTATATAACAAAATTGCTGTTTTTATTTCAAAATAATTATATTATTATAATATTCAAAAATTAATGAATATAATGTTTTCTATAATGCACTCTATAATACTTTTATTTTTTCCACATTATATTTGTGTATTAAGGTGGACATAAGATGTTTGAGACTGTATAAAACATCCGTCCAGTGCATTTCGTATTTCAATGAATATATAGAGCTTACTTATACTCACGCAGTTTGTGTTTTCAGGTGGTTATACGACAAAACGTTTTAGAATACTCATATGATAGTAAATACACGATCATTTGTTATCTGCACGTATCTCCTTTTCAAATAAATATTTTAAATTTGAAACTGACTTTCTCATACACGTTGGTTCGAATGAACAATTAATAAGATTCCCTCCATCTTGATTTCTCAAACACGTTGAATAATGATTAGAACAATAATAAGATTCCCTTCATTTTTATATATTGATGAAAGAAGTACCACATAGAACTATTATATATTGCCACTTTTCATTTTTTAAATCAGAGGAATCCATATTTGAATTAGAATAAAAATAAGTCAATTAGTCATCCATATAAGAATGGAAAATAAACAATTAAATGTCCTTATTTATTGTCATCTTAAAATTTTAGAGTCTGATAGTGATTTTATCTTTTTGTACTAATTAACACACTATCAAACTTTCAATAAAAGTTGCAGTTGGGATTTTTAAGAACTAACAGTTATAATTGACATGTCATATTAAAAAATGATGTCGTTAACCTCAGGAAGACTTCCACAAAGTCTAGAACATCTGTTGACTACAAACTTGCCATGACCTTTGACCTAAATAATGTCTCGCTACACAATAGCTTTTCCCAAACAAAAGACATGAAGCATAGCGGGACACGTCGGTGAACACGGGAACTTGTTTTGCAAGGTAAGCATCTATACAAGACTATTCTGGTGTGCATGCATTCAAGGTTATTTGCAATATTTGCATTTTCGGTGTTGCAAATATGGTATGGACTATACCAAGCTATCAGAGATGTCGTAACACAGTGACGGTATACACTGCCACTGTGTTACGACACTATATAGTGTATGATATATCATGTTGTTGCTATTAACATAGACTAAATTTTAGTCTCTAAATGAAATATAATCAAAATGCAAAAATGAAAGGAGCCCATTGAAACTGTGCGCAGTGATCTAGACTTGCTACAGTAATGTAGACTTGCTTGGATATTAAAAGATATTTTGTTTCAGAGGCTGTTAGACAAACTACAGTTAACTAGCAGTGCAATTGCAAGCATTTTGTATGAATTTGAATGACATTCTCGGTATTTTGGAGTGTCAACGAAGAAATTAATGTAAATACGGTAACATAGACTAACTTTTAGTCTCAGAAGTATTTTTTTCAATATTGACAATATTTAGCAGCCCTGTCTAAGGACGGGGCTGCTATCAGTTTTTGTGAAGTTTCCATCGCCGCCGCCGCCGCCGCCGCCGCACTCGTACTACTAGCTGTAACTTTTTTCCCCTAAGCTTTCCAGAACTCTTATTCATACCTTACTCCTCATACCTCGGGGGAACGATTTTGACATGTTCACTTTCAAGGTCAAAGGTCAATGTCAGGAGCTATGTATTCACACTAAGAATTCCTTGTAAACGCGATAACTTGAAAAGTTTTTGTGCTATGAAGCTCTAACTTGGTATATATCATCCTTGGAAAAGTAAAAAAATTTGAAAAGGTTTTGGCTACAATCCGTCAAAGGTCAAGGTCACAGCAAGGTCATGACGTAAGCATGTTTTAGCGAAAATGCTTTATTTTAACTATGAACACTTTTAATCAATACATGATTGTTATACTCAAAAAAAAGTGTTCAATGATTGTGTGACCTTGAAGGTCAAAGATCAAGGTCATGAGATATGAGTTATTACAAAATGCACTAAATTGGGGTATAACTTTATCCCATTTAGCTTTTCAGAACTCATGAACATGTCTAAATGTTAATACTTCCAGGGAATCATTATGACATGTTCACTTTCAAGTTCAAAGGTCAAGGTCACGAGTTATAAAATCACCACAAAATTCTTTGTAAACACGGTAACTTGAAAAGTTTTTGTGCTATGAAGCTCTAACTTGGTATATATCATCCTTGGAAAAGTAAAAATTTTTGAAAAGGTTTCGGCTACAATCTGTCAAAGGTCAAGGTCACAGCAAGGTCATGACTTAAGCATGGTTTAGCGAAAATGCTTAATTTTAACTATGATCACTTTTAATCAATACATGATTGTTATACTCAATAAAAAGTGTTCAATTATTGTGTGACCTTGAAGGTCAAAGGTCAAGGTCATGAGATATGAGTTATTGCAATTCCTTCTAAACACAATAACTTGAAAAGTTTTTGTGCTATGAAGTTTAGATTTTGTATATATTATCTCTTGAGAAGTTCAACATTTTCAAAAAGTTTTGGGTACTAACTGTCGAAGGTCAAGGTCACAGCAAGGTCAACATATATGGAGAAAATGGATTAATTGTATTTTTAACACTTTATTTCATTACAATAATTTTATACTCAATGAAATGTGTTCATTGATTGTGTGACCTTGAGTGTCAAAGGTCAAGGTCACGAGAAAATTCCCAATTTGGTGAGGCCTGTAAAAGGCGGAACAGGGTAAGGCGAAACCCAAAGTTCCGGGGCTGCTCTGCTTTTGCGGTATCCCGCAAACGCTAATCTAGTTTTAAACAAATCATGTATTATAACAAAATGGAGCCCCGAAGATGCCTAAAGCTGAGCAATTTGAGTTGCTATACTTTTTTAGACTTGGTTGGTCATCAATTAAATATTTTTGCTTTAGGGTCTGGATGACAGACTAACGGTAACATTGTCATTAAAGGCGCTGTTGCATGCTTTGGGTATATATTTTTTATCGAATAGTCTCTATGACGTATACGTTTGTGCCAAAATACTAATTTCAGGGTTTATACCCTAACATATGCCAAATCGATTAACCGAAAAGTTTCGAATTTTAGAACTCCTTCTCATAGATATTGTCATTGTCTTGCTTTCGATGATATCCATTTACATCCCTCAGAAAACACACTACAGTAGGGGAGACCAGGGCAAGCCCAGCCCCGGGGCATGTTCGTCTTTTCTCTGTTATATTTTGTTCGGGAACTTTAACTTAAATTGGTAATTCCTAACTGACAACATGACCTTACTCCCACACTTACTTTAAAATGGTGACAGTCTAACTTTACAAACTGTGGAAGAAAACTTGCTTTTCATATAGTTGAGTAATTTATTCGACTTCAGTTCACTATGTTTTTGACAAATGTTGACTGTGTTTAGGAATATGTTCTTAATTGAGCATAAATCAACATGCCGAGACGTTTATGTAACGAACAAGTTATTTTGCTATGAGGGCTGTGTTTTTTCGTAGCATAGAAAAAAGAACAAACGTGGTTTGTGGGGGTACGTACGGTCTTACAGGCGGGGCACATTTGGCAGTGAGGACGAGTCACAAAAATGTTAAGGTCCTCCTCGAAACCATTTTTCCCCTCCTCCAAAGGACCCTCTTGAAGGTCCTTGAAGAGTGGGCTCCTCTAGTTAGGAAAACTTTTCTTTTCGTAATAGAAAGAGTCCACATCATTATAATATTTCTTTATAAAGTAATGTAGAATTTTTCTGTACAAAATATTGAATACTATGAGAAGCATATCATCTTTCTTTAATTTTTGTAGGCTGAACATGTTCTGATTGTTCCCAAGGGTGGCCGAACCTGCCCCTGAGGGAAACCGAACCTGCCCCGATGCGGGGCATGTTCGGTTTTTCAACTCGTCTTTAAAGCATAGTTATTGACAAACTATCTACGTTAGGCACTTTCAACAATTATTGCAATAAAGTTAAGATATGTCTCAATGGATGTACAAACGAACATTTGTATATTGCGAAAAAACAACTCATTATCTCTATTTTAGTGAAAAGGAGACGTACCGGCCCCGGTCTTCCCTATATGTAACGGCTCTCAAACACATGAATTATTCGTCATTATGAGTAATGCATAGATAATGAGGATCTCTCAATATTACTTAAGATCCACACTCAGAAAGTCGTCCAAAATAAATCATTATTGTATTTAGAAATAGCCATATAATTGAGTTTGAAAGTTACTCTAAAAGACTGGAAATAATGCCATCTTATTGAAATCTGATCAAATGATCACTCAACCCTCTCGACTAATAGATTCGTTCGAATTTTAATGAGATTGGATTCAATGCAACTTTGCATTTAATCCGCGACTACAATATTGGCAAATCTTACGACTTTGCATATACTCTGAAAACAACAAGCAACATCCTATAGCTCGTGTATAAGAAACTAGTGCAGTTGCAGATATTCCTTAAAAAGAATACATCAACCTTGTTCGATTTAGAGATCATGATTTATCAATTGCTACACTTATTCTTTTGTCAGCTGTTTTTAGCAATGAATTTTAGCTTATTGCATGTCATTCGGAGCCTATACGTCCATCCGTTAATCGGTCCGTAAATGTTTTGATATCTCTTCTAACTCAAATGACATCTCCCCGCCTCCAGAAAACGACTTGTGATTCTTATTCATAGATTTGTTTCACCCCTAAGGACGACAGGAAGCATTCCTAAAACAATATAGTTGCTTAGCTGCTGGTACAGTCATCGTTGGCATTTACCTGACTCTGAGAGAGTGGGTTCAACTCATGCATGGGACTCGACCAGAAACAATACAAGAACTTGTACTATTTCAGAAAATGAGTTCCCATACATAATAATATAACTTGTAAAATGTGGTCCGAAAATGTTTCATGTTTAAAGATGTGTCTGGTGGAGAAGCTGGGTGCGCAGTCATCCAAGGCCGCCCCAACTTCAGTTTCTGTTAATTGATGATCAGATGATTATTTGCCGCAGAATATATAAACCCCCATCATATGTACAGATGAGTCTGGTAGAGAAGCTTGGTCTGCAGTTCTTCGAGGTCTGCTTCTGTGTGGGTCTTGTTCTCCTGGTGTACGCCAGCATCCAGAAGTGTGTCCTCTACAGCTTCCTTGTCCTCCTCATCCTCTTCTTCTGCTTCCGGGTCATCCAGGAACGAGGCTCTGAACACGTGACTGCCAAAGGGAAGTGGGTGCTCATCACTGGGTGTGATACAGGTATGTAAATAAATGTATACTAACAAGACCAAATCTAAAGCTCTCGGACTGATATTGGGGCTCGGGTTGATACAGAGAGGGATATGGAAATGCCGATATACAATCTCTATATAATCATAAATAAGGAGGTTATTGGAATATTTGTTCCATATACCAAATATGTTAATTTTCCTCAATATTTATATCTTATACTTTAAAGAGTTACTGAGTACTATCTCATGATCTGATACATAGAAATACTTAAAGAGCCACTCCGTGAGTTGTCAGGGTCATAAATGCCAAGTTGATATCATATATTAGGTGTTTAGGAATGAATATGTGAGAGTAGTTTGTATAAGTATCATGAATTATGCCCTTTACGTTCTTATCAAAGCAAAAACGTATGTGATGAAAATCACGGAGTTGATCTTTAATTTGTCTGACGTGCATAAATATTATTCTCCAAAAAAGTTTCATACCAAAGGACCTTAGGACTTCTTATGCACAGTCGTTTTTATTAAAAAACCTTTACAGGTATTGGATACCACTTCGCTTTTCGAGCGCAAACTCTCGGATTCAATGTGGTGGCCACGTGTCTTGACGTCAACGGAAAGGGTGCTCTCGAGCTAAAACAAAATGGCGGAGAGAGAATTTACGTGCTTCCTCTTGATGTGACGTCAGATGAGAGTGTGGCAGGGTGTGTAAAACATGTCCAAAGATTACTTCCGGAGACAGGTAAGAACTGTTTCTTTCCTCTTCATTTCATTGTTAGGACATATAGGAGTACAATGCAGAACTACCTTTCCATATGTTCAGTAACAGCAAAAGATGTAATATTTTAGTACTTGAATAAATTTCTCATGATATGTTTGTAAGATGGGAGACAATCATCATTTTGTGAAGAAGTTGTTACAGTATTTAATTTTATTGTATACAATAAATGCAATGACGTCTACTACGTTTTAAGAAGTGATCTATATATTTTCGTTCAGGACTATATGCCCTGGTCAACAATGCTGGAGTGATGGGGTTTGGAGACGTGGAGTTGTTGACCATGGAGATGTACAAGAAACGAGCTGAGGTTAACCTGTTTGGAGTTATCAGAGTCTGTAAAGCCTTCCTACCGTATGTCAGGCGATCAAAGGGTAAGCCTTTCTCCTCAGAGGAGTTTTATCTTTTATAATATATTTTATAACAGCACAGTCATCCTGAGTCATGACTGTGTAAGGAGACTCTATTACAGCCAAGGTCATCATTCAAGTCTACTGTTGACTTAAAACACAAGATGTATGAATATTCTGAAGTGAGATGACCTGAAAGAAAGCACGGTATATTTCACTGTCTAAGATTTAGTCAAACTATATACACAGATGTTCACTCTTTTAAGTTTGAGGTCAATACGGAAAATGAAATCCTTCATCTCCGCGATTCTCATGTATCAGGAATGAAGGTTCCATTAATATTAAGTAGTCTTTAGTAGTATTTCTGTATTGAAGATATAGGTTGATGATTAGTCCAGCTTCAGGACTGTAAATAAAAAGGAGCCTTTAATACAGTCTAGGTTCTCCTTCAGCAAGTCTAGGCTACAGCAATTTACATTATGAAATGAGGTGACCAAGAAATAAAAATGTTGAAAAGCATGTAATTATTTCAAAAATAATATATTTCATAGACTAAATTTTAGTCTAGTTGATGATAATCAGTGGTGATTGTTTTACCATTTACAGTAATTTTGGAACTAATACTATACATGTTGAATATTTTCCTCTATAGTGTTATAAAAACTTGTTTACTAACTGTATATTAGGTCTATTCATTTCTGAATTGTATTAAAATAACATCATGATTGCAATGTTAATTTTCTCATTTTCAGTACGTATGCTAAATGTTACAAATGTAAAGGGAGTTATTGACTTCCCTGATCAAAGAATTAATAGAGCTGACAAATATCCCTCTGTTATTTTTCAGGACGAGTGGTAAATGTGACAAGTGTAAGAGGTGTAATAGCCTTCCCTGCCAACTCCGCCTATGTGTCCAGCAAGTTCGGTGCTGAAGGTTTTACTGATTGTCTCCGTATGGAGATGAAGAGGTTCGGAGTGAAAGTCGTCCTCGTTGAACCTGGAAACTTTGGAAGAGCAACAGGAATTATAAGCAAAGAAAATGTAAGAAATTTCTTCTGATTTTTGTTTTTCTGTTTCTTTGTCTATAAGGTTCAACTAATTTTTTCCTAAGCTCCCCCATCTGAAATTAAGACATGTCGGATTTAACATAAAATTCCATTGCATCTCACGATTAGAAACATCAAAGAGTTTAAAGGCAAAAATACTTGTATCATTTTCAATGATATTGTTATTGTTATTCTCTGTTAAATCTTCAAAAAATATTAAGTTATCTCACTTTGATGCTTTAGGATTTCGAAATAAATGCCCAACGAATAATCTTTAAACGTCGCACTGTTACCGAGGCGACTCTTCAAAGCGGTCGCTCAACATATAGCTCCGGTTCGTGAAATTCCTAAGATTTCATCACAAGTTTGATAAATTTATATATACAAATACCTTGTTTGATTCTATACGTTCACTCGTGGCTGCACCGCTTGTGAATTTATAAACTGTCTACCTCACTCTATGAGATGCACATGGAATAAGTATCGAAAAGACATGTATCTTCTAATTATTGCATATCACATCATCCGTGGTGTCTTTTGAAGTAGAAAAGACAACTTCAAATGATATCCTATGTTTAGATCGAGAGGCTCCAGAAGGAGATAGAGAAGATGATCGAGGAGGCGAGCGAGGAGGTGCTGTCAGCATACGGTCCCAACTACCTGCACACCATGTTTGATGGGGCCATCAACTCCTCCGACACCTCCCACCCTAACGTGGATCCCGTGATGACGTCACTCACCTCAGCAGTTGTCTGTGTGTCCCCACAGAACAGATACCTGGTGGACGGGAGTAACCAATTGGTGGACATTGACTGCGTAAGTTGACTTCAACGTTAATAATGTTGTAATTGTCAACTATTATAGGTAATGATAGATGGTTCCAAACATTTACAAAAAATCGAACATGTGTCTTTGTTCAATATTTTATATATCTTATATTTGTTCATGTTAAGAAATCATAGCTAGCACGAATTTATTGATGTAAATGAGACCCCGTTTAAAATAGACATTAAAAGGTGTTTTTCTCAAGATTGGAAATTTTGTAAAATATGTGTTTTCCATTGAACCACGGGTAATATATCAATTGTCTGTATTCAGAGGTCTTTACAAAATTGTATATCTTCTATTTGCCTAATAAAAACTGGAAACTGATTTTACGAAAATTGATCTGCATTTATCCACATAGGCTACGTAGGCTCTAACAAGAACTTATTTAGTGTATAAGTGTATCAAATTTGCTTAAGACTTTTCCTTACCCTTTTTCGGAAACATTGATTGCAGGTAATGGCACGGTTACGTCCCTTTGTTCCTGTGACGATCCTTGATTGGCTGATGCTTAAAGTTAGAGGACCTCCACCAGTTGCGGTCCAAGAAGACCATCGTTAAAACATGACTGCAATCATACATATACTTTGATTTTACATTTACACACGTTGATCTCTGTTATATACTGCTGTGTGGTTTCTTATAGGAAGAATAAGTAAAATATTTTACAAATGGAATGTCTTAAAGGTTCACAATTATCATGCCGTAAGATTATTCGCCATGCTGAGTGATATTATAATAAAAGTAATGAATGATATTGTATAAAAGATGTTGTCAACGGTATGATATTGTGTAAAGGTAAAACATATTGGTAACGTCAATTGATTAACTAAAGCATTGAAATTTTATTCTTTTGCTGTTGCTAAAGTAGGTAGCCATGGAAATTAGTATTTTCATGACGAAGACAATATCTGATCAAGAATGATAGACAACTAATACTGTTTGAGTATGTTGTTCTATGCTTTCCATTTATTATTTTATCTATCTAGATATATGTTGCTACCTCACAAAAAGTTGTTGTCCTAGATGTGTATGCTTTCCATTTAAATTATTTCATCAGAGAAACATGGTGCTACCTCACACGAATGTTGAGGATTTTGTCCAAGATAAATGATTTCCATTTACCATTTTACCACAGATATTTAGAGACAATGTCATTGTTTTTGCCGAATATCATTTCTAATTTTTTAGTATCAGTAGTTGTGAGACATCGAAAGGGAAAGTTTGGTCTTGTGGCGAACGACAGAGTCGAGTAACTATCTTTATCCTTTTCCGGTAAAAAAATTGATGATACATACAAAAAGAAACGCATAGTTTTTTTGGAAATTTTAGGTTAGGTTCTCCTTTTCTTATTGCAGTGAAAATATGGATTACATATCAGCTCATCGGGCCATTAGACTTTGATGCCCCTGTGGCCCCTAATAAGGTCTACAGGGTTTACGCCCTTATAACCTATTTCCATTTCTTCTCCAGAGGCATAAGGTCTCGAGAGTTGGAACCTTGTGTACAGACTCCTTGACTTGTGAGGATTATAATTTATAGCTTTGGTGACCCTATGGCTCCTTGAAAGGGCCGCAGGGGTCATATCCTTAAAACCTATTTGTATTTTCTTCTCCAGAAGCTAAATGCCTAGTAAGCTGAAATCTTGTGTAGAGATTTCTACTTGTGAGCATTATAATTTACAGTTTGGGTGACCCTATGGCCTCTACACAGGGCTTGGTGAACCTTTGGATCCTAAACCCTAATTTATCAATTGAATATTTGAGCAATTTCCATTTCTCAATTGATTCCCGGTTTCTGAAATCACATCGCCTATATACTTAATTTTAGGATTGTTGGCAAAGAGGACCCTTTATACATAGGGTGGAAACCACAACTTTTATCCGTGTAATAAATTTTGTTCTCGCATGGAAGTGAACAATTTATTCTATTCGTGTCTAAGAATAATTGTGACTTCACATTAGTGAATGGTCTCCTAAATGTTGGATGGCAGAGTTTGCTTTTTTATATTTTCATAACATATTGAATTATTATGTTCAAATAAAATCAATTGAGACATCAAGTTACGATTTAGAATTAATCTGTGACATTATGCGTACATTTTTAACAACATATCTAACTGATCCTTGATCCGGCATTATTTTGCTATATCTGGAATTTGGCATTATTAAACTCTCTTCCACAGTTTTCATGGTGTTTCTTTGGAGACGCCGCTAGTGGCTGAAATAAGGCCTAAGCGGCGCCAACTCATCCACTTTCTCATTCTAGAGAGAAGTTATACATTGTGTAAAGGTCCAGTCGACTGTGACCTCATAACTAGGAAGTCAAGTCAAGTTTTATCGACACACTTATGTTATGTTTATGATAATGTTTATGGTATCACTAGAAAGAGTATTATTTTCAATTTGAACTTTGAACAATTTGAATAATCTTTTTAATAGCAATAAGCGATATCTTTTTTTCTGAAGATATCTTAAACGCTACTTTTTGTTATCTTTATATTTTAGCCATAAACTTTAAATCTAGTTTTGACCTGACCAAACTTTGTTCTACAATGACATTTGTAATGAAATATTTTAAAAGAAGTAAAAAAGGTGGTACATTCAACCAGGATACGTGATCTAATTTCAACACCACTCCAATATTACACACAGCAATAATACGTATTATTTAAAAATGTTCAGTTGGTAAATTCTCATTTTCATCAAAACAACTTTAGAAAGTCTAGATAACGCTTTGGATCGTTCAGGTTTACTCTTGAACTTTGACCGAGAGCTTTATAACTAGGGCTGCGTTCGGGCGAAAGGTTTTCAAATGCCGTTTCCGACGACCGCGAACCACAGCAACACAATACCGAAACACTCGGTCAATAAATATGTCACAGAACGCAGTCCATGTGTACACAGTGCATTAACGGAGATTGACATATAAACTGCATAATCTCACTAAAGGGCCAAGGTAAGAGGTCAATCGACATATTTGATTCAAGTTGAACATCATGTTAATAATAATAATCAGATTCATATGTTCAAGTTTTCAAGCAACATAATCAATAAGGATTGTATGCAAAAATATTGAATACTATTTGTATCTATGGTGCCTGTCAACAATTGACACATCTCGAATTTTCATTTGTTGTATGAATTTACCTGTATATACCTGTGTAAATGCACATTTAACGCCCTTGCATACCTAGGTTGAAGGTAAGTCAGATCCTTGATGAATCAGGTCATTGAAGATAACTCTTTATTCAGTAGACTCTACCGCCTGCATGTATTCTGATCACTACGTGCAAATCGATATACTCATTGTTGAGTAGAATTGAATGTTTCATGATGTGAACAGTTCATCAATAATTAACAACACGCGTATTGTGACAGTCGAGATGAAAGTCACACGATCACGCATTACAATTATGCATATTATATCATGGTTACGTGAAGTTGATATATGTACAACCGTAAACTTATGGAAGGAGATATGACATAAAGAGGCGATTAAATACTCTGAAATCCTCTTTTGCAGTAACATACCTTCACATAGTGTAAATTAAACATAGTCAGCCATGAACTGTTACTGTTTACAACGGTTATACCGATGATTGTTATAAAATGATGAATTTGTACTTATTTCATTGAGATATTTAGAAATGTATATATTCAATTTGACCTCAAACAAAAATTTCAATACAAGTTGGGTCCTCATTTACCAAATATCACATAGTTATAACACGGCAGTATTAAAAAACAGGTGTTACAATAATTTGAACCCCATGTGAAAATGTATATTCATATTCAGAAATAATTTACTAATGCCAAATAGAATAGCCCATATGACATTTACTTATACATTCAGGTGCGAAATGTAACTGAAATATGGCTATATTTAATTAACATTGAAAACATTTCAATCGAGGATGAACATGCGAGACGAGTGGCGTGTTTAGAATTCAATTAAGAACGGTATTATGGCACATGCGTAGCCTAACAAAAAGTCATCAGTGTGTCTTTTTAAACAATGGCAAACTAGTAGTGAAGACAGCCTGAGAGAAGAGATTGTGTCTACAACACCTGTGAATTAAAAATTCCTAAAAAATAATTGTGGGCCAAAGAACGCCGAAATAATATTCTCCTCTTAGCAGTTGGTATGTTTCGTAATGGATGACATTTTAGAGATGAACAAAGCTTCTGTTGGTAGGTTGCTAAAATCCTCGCATTTAATTAAATCTAAGTTGAATGTTTCAAAGATAGAGAACATATTGTTGTTGTTCCATACCCGATGGCGGTAACATGGAGCCATAACGAAGTCAGACACGGGTACTTTGTCTGATGTTTTAATTCAAAGAAGGCCAAATATGTTCCTCCAACAAGAAATGTCATGGCTTCAGTTTCGCCATGGCAAAGATGTGTGAAGTGTCTTCCGAAAACAGTACTGCCGGGTTTACTATGTAACACTTCTAACACACTGAGACATTGAATTTAGACGTCTAAAACGTGACATTGATAGAAACATATCTCAAGATTTCCTGGAGCAGACCTAAAAGATGACATTTTGCTATCACACTGACTTTGTTTTTATGTAAGTCAACCTGACCGAGGTTCGGACATCACCCGAGGTCGCCCCAACTTCAGTTTCTGTTGATGATTAGCTTATTATTTGCCGCAGAATATATAAACCCCATCATATGTACAGATGAGTCTGGTAGAGAAGCTTGGTCTGCAGTTCTTCGAGGTCTGCTTCTGTGTGGGTCTGGTTCTCCTGGTGTACGCCAGCATCCAGAAGTGTGTCCTCTACAGCTTCCTTGTCCTCCTCATCCTATTCTTCTGCTTCCGGATTATCCAGGAACGAGGCTCTGAACACGTGACTGCCAAAGGAAAGTGGGTGCTCATCACTGGGTGCGATACAGGTACATCTTCAAGATCTAAAAACCCGAATATGAATATTATTGATATATAGAGGCGTAGAAGTCCTTCTCCCCTTTCCCAAAACATATCAACCGTTATATCTAAAATTATCACTTTCGTTTTTGTTTTAATATGTGTATGTAGAAGTTTTTGATTCATTATATATGCTGCTTTGAGACAATGATTACCTTCTGGGTTGAAACACTTTCCTAATTTAAGTTTTACATAAACCTGATTTGTTAACATGTAGGTGTATATCGTATTGTAGGTATTGGACACCAACTTGCTATCAGGTTGAGTACTCTCGGATTCAACGTGTTTGCCACGTGTCTTGATGTCAACAGTAAAGGAGCTCGGGAGTTGGAACAAAATGGCGGAGAGAGAATACACGTGCTTCCGCTGGATGTGACGTCAGATGAGAGTGTGGCAGAGTGTGTGAAACAAGTTGAAGCCAAGCTGCCCGACAAGGGTATTTAGAATTCGTTTTTTGAAATACCTAAAACAACCTTATAAAACTAACATTTCACTTATTATTCTTATAAATCAAATTATTTTCCTGTAATTTTCAAAATAAGAACCTTAAATGCACATTCCAGTGCCAACTCAGCGGATATTGAGACTCGACTTTCACGAAATGGGTTTAGGTATTCAAATTTATTGACAGCACTATATATAAGAAGTGAATTAGTCTTCATTCATACTCAATCATATTAACCAAAGCTGTCAAAACAAAATACTCGACTCAATAGAAAGACACCATCGCCATTTATATTCATTTTTAAAATACCAATTGTAGAGTTGATGAGAAGACGAAAGAGCTTCAATGTGCAACAAGCCCTGACGATAGGATTTTTATCATTATTCTCGACTTTAATAAAATATATTTGGTAAAATATCTTCATTTGTAATATAAACCAATTTGTTTAATAGCTTTGATGGCATTCCTCTTTATATGATGACGTTATGAGAACACAAAAACCTGGACGTTCATATACTGTCGCTGCATGTTGTTTTAAAAGTTTTTTCAAAACAGGTAAAGTTACGTTACAGACTTTACTACATCATTTCGTGAAGTGTTAGAAGTCCTGAACCCCTACATTTGATCTTATCAACCAGACCGGACTTAAACCGCCCATTTTAAATAAATGTTACCAACTTGTCACTTGCCATATGATAAATGTAGACATGTCTAAATCGTCTTTATATCATAACGATAAACCATGTTCAGGACTCTGGGCGGTAGTGAACAATGCTGGAGTGATAGGGATGGGTGATGTGGAGCTGTGTACCATGGACATGTACAGGAAGCTGGTTGATGTCAACCTCTTTGGTATGATCAGAGTCTGTAAAGCATTCCTCCCTGCTGTACGGCGCGCTAAAGGTAGGTTCTTTAAACATCATAAGTAAATTATCTTGTCTAATAACAACAATGAGTTGACGGTATCTTATATTCAGGACAGTGCACGAACACATTTTGCAAGCTTAATTTATGAATCTATAGCTCTATTCATATCTGCAAGATGTTAACAATGCTCTTCATTAGTGTAATATTAGCAAGAAATTCGAAATAGAGAAAGAATTGAGATTTGAATTAAATATAATAGGTTATTAAAGACTTCCTCCTCAATATTGTTCAATTATTGTTGTTTCTGCTGACAAGATCTATTATTTCACATCGTAGGTCGAGTGGTAAATGTTACAAGCGTGAGGGGCCTAGTAGCTTTCCCTGCCAACTCCTCCTATGTTATCAGCAAGTTCGGTGGTGAAGGATTCTCCGATTGTCTCCGTATGGAGATGAAGAGGTTCGGAGTGAAGGTTGTTATTGTGGAACCTGGAAACTTTGGCGGTGCATCTGCTCTCTGGGACGATTCTAACGTAAGGATGTTTGTTTTACAAGGATCCCCCCACCCTAACATGACGGTCTCATTACCCTATTAGAGAAAAAGATAATTTGTGTGTCATGGTTTTAATTCTTTAGTCCAAAAAATGTCAATTTGTTTTGATTAAGTGGCACTCTGCTTGCAGACGTGTATGTCCTAATATAGATGAGAACTTTGAAAGAAAGTTAAAGCTCATACCCATGTTAACATGTTTCCCTTGTCACAACCGGAAATCTATCACCGGGAGAACGCTCTTACAATTGGGTTCAGGCCAACATGTATGTACAGTTTTGAAGCCAAATTTAAATCGATTTTAACAGTCGTTTTGATTGTTGCATATGTTACTAGATAGTTATGCTATCCCATCTATGTTTGATGTAATTACCTTTACTAAAATACCAATCAAGATACAATGAAATGATAAACACATTTTAGTCACGTTAATCTTCAAGTCTTTAAAAACTTGCGTTATTTATTGCCATACTGGAAAAATTTGGTCTTACATACACCAATCTCATTTCACCCTTTTGAACACTATGAGCCTTATTCATCAAAACTGGTAAGTAACATATCAACTTCAAAGCATCCCTTCTCCTTTAGGTTCAGCGGATGCGAAACGCCATCAAAGTGATGGTGTCGTCTGCCAGTGATGAAGTGCTGGGCGCCTATGGGCGGAGCTACCTGGACACCATGTTTGACGGAGCCGTGAGTTCCTGCTCCACCTCCTACCCGGATCTCCATCCTGTCATGGCGTCTCTCACTTCAGCTGTTGCCTCAGTCTCTCCTCAGAACAGATATCTCATTGATGGGAGTAACCAACTGGCGGATATCGACTGTGTAAGTTTTTCCCCCCACGTAAGCCTCCATAACAACGAATACCATTATCACCGACGAATTCAGCTTTCAGCTTTTTTATCTTTGTTTCTAAATAAGATCTTTATCGCAGGATTAAAACAAGTAAAAATTTTGCACAAATCTTTAGTGTTAGTATTGGACATTTTCGCATTTTTCTCAGTAGATTTCGCTGCTCAAATGAAAATCTGATGATAGAATATGGTAGATATATAGGTCTTAAAAGTCAGTATCGCCTTGCCGTTTTGTGCTGTACCTAATATTGAAAATAGTATCACTTCTGTTTAGAAGACTCTTTTTACAAGAAATTGAGATTTGATTTTCTTCCTGTATATAACCATGTATATCCATCGGAATTAAAACAAGCCCAATTATTTGCATCACAGAAGACTATTTTTTTATAAATTCCCTCGCAAAATACATGTTTTTGCATTCTAACAATGAAATAGATTTCCAAACTGTGTAACCACGCCTAACAGTGATGTATATAATATGGCCCTTTTACTGAAATAAACTCTCTCTCGCTCATCTGTATCGCTTTCATAACAAAATCCCTTTAGGTACACTTTTGATGTAAAACAAAGGTCAGTGACCATCTACAAAATTGGTACATATGTTGATGAATGATTTAAGCATTGTTGATGTGTTTCAACATTTTAGTTTGATAAATACTTCAATCTTTACAGATCATGGCGCGGTTACGCCCCTTTGTTCCCGTGACGCTTCTTGATTGGCTAATGCTAAAGGTCAGAGGTCCTCCTGCAGTTGCTGCTCAGCCTGACTTCCATTGAGTCAATGATCATTCACTTCAGGATCAATCCATACAAACATTGTTTGTGCAGCAGAGTGTGATCAACCTCATTATCTCTGATCAAGGATATACAGAGCATCAATGAAGTACATTCTCAATCTCATTATCGATAAAGGACAAATCAATTTTTACACACGGCTAACTAATATTATTCATATAATTGTTCTTATCTATATTATTATAAGTAAACTAAGGTCCATTCAAAATCATGGTCAACCTCATTATCTCTGGTCAGGGGTTTACCAAAGCGGACTCATTTTTTAACCTCATCATCGGTCAAGAGTAATCAATATTGATGCACGACCAACCAATTATGAGTGAAGTGTATATAAATTAAAAATCATCATCAACCTCATTATCTCTGACCAAGGGTATATCAATGCAGATACATTTTCAACCTAATTATCGGTAAAGGGTTAATCAAAGTTTTACATGGCTTATTTTATTATGAGGAAAGGGTATAATAAAAGAAAAAAGATCAACTTCATTATCTCTGATCGATGTGTACCAAAGCGGATACATTGTTAACCTCATTATCGAACGATAAAGGATAAAGTATTTATACAAGTCAATCTCATTAACACTTATAACGGGAAAATCAATATCTAAACAAGGCCGGCCACATGAATATCATATCATAATCATAACAACATGATCAACCACATTATCTAGAGTAATGGTATGTAAAACATGATCATCTTCATTGTCTCTTATCAAGAGTTTATCAGAACAATTTCTTGATCAATCTCATTATCATTGATAAAGGGTATATCAACGAAACATAATAATCAACCTATAAGCTGTTATGTATCTGTAAATCTGTAAATCTGTAAATCTGTAAATGATTTCAGAAAAGGACATGCAATGTCAGGCGAGGTGGAATGGTTAAGCTTTGTAATTCGTTATCCGGATAAGGCGAAAACAAAATAATCGCAGTCGTTTTATAATTACATGTAAAGATTTTTGTTTTTATTATGATTAAAGTTGTTATTGGAATAACTAAAGATTTTTGTTTTTATTATGATTAAAGTTGTTATTGGAATAACTGATGAACTATATTCATTTTGTAATATTCATTTTGTGTGAATGATAGATAAGAATCACAATAGAGGCAGCCACTGTTATAAATAAACGACAAATGTTTACACATTGAAATTGATTAAGTGCCATCCGCTTTATACTTATGTTCATATGTTTGACAATAAGCTGCCATACCAGCAAGTCAGAAATAAACCTCACATGACTCCGTCATCAAAGCTGCACATATTGCATTTTACACCTTAGAACGTTGCTGCAATGGACATCAACTTAGGTCTAGATAAGTTCCATTTGATTTAAAGCGTCAGTAGCACGTTATAAGAGGTAATATTACTGTTGAGTTTTACCATACAGTCACATTACACAACTGCAAATCATACTCAACAAGATATGGCGACCGATTTGATGTAAATAGTATTAATAGGTTTACATTTGTTGTATAAACTCATGTCCAAAAGAAACGATACCAAGTTTTCAAAGTCGTCCGAAACAAAATTCTATAACCTGACAGAGTCGAATTTAAGTGTGTCTAACAGGCATATATCTTGTAAAAAAGTATGCACATTTTCATTCTTCAGGAAAAGATACTTTTGATTTTGTGTCTTTTCAAATGTACATGGAGTGCATAAATCGAAATTTCAAATTGTTTTATGAACTTTTGTCATTTCACTTAAAAATTGATAAAGTATTGAATTTATGTCAGACAAAAATTTTGTTGATAAAATACACTTTATTTGACATAAATTCGTTGACGCGTCACTGCACTAGAACGTTTTAAAACAAGCGAAAATGTCCAATTTCTCTCTGCTATCTCGCCTAGTTAAGGAGATTCCAGATCGATGATTTTTTCAAATGCATGTTTCTCGCAAACATGAAAAGATAATGTTTCCAAATTTTGCATAGACGTAAGTTGACTACTGAAGAAATGATATTACTATGTTTTAGTCTTATTAATCTGCAATGGATTGAGTTATTTTGGGATTTGTATGGTATCGTTTCTTTTGGACATGAGTTTATATAGAAATATCATGAAATGAAACAACATACATGATACTTAAACAAATAGAGATAATATTTCTTTGGATACTGATTATTTCCTGAACCAGGAAACAAGAGGATCCATGACGCAAGCGGGCAGGAAGCTTCTTACTCTAGCCATCATCTGAAATTAAATAAAAATACTCAACATACTAGTACTTGTAAATGTGAATGTCTACATACATGTATTAGAGAAACTTCCTGATAAGACGTATACCAGCAGGAGTGGATCCGGAAACATTGATTGGGGCACCTACTAAAAGGAATCATGTCTTCATACTCGAAGTGCAGAAGGATTGTGGTAGTGTTCAACCTGAAACCAAAATGCCCAGAGCCAAAGCGTTCACTACATCCTTTCATATGGGTTCTAACATTATTGATGGGAGATCCAAACACATGCTGTGATTGTCAATGCATGCGGAGCAGTTGGTTTATGAAAATAATCCACATACTAAGTAATTTTAGTGTGTATATCAATGTATTGTAGGTACATCTTACAGACATCAGAAATGAAAATGGTTATTGATTTTTATAATTTCAATTGGAAACAACTTGTATCATTATGATTTATCTATAAAACTGCATAAAATCTGACATTAACCTATTCCTAACGACACCAAATGGGACTAACGAATAAGTGAAATGCACCACAACATCCCCATCTACCAACACTCACACAGAAGTCATCAAGCCACGCCTCTGTTCCATCAACCAGGTAACGAGCGTGAGGCATAGAGCTGAGAATTGCGTCCTCGAATGCGTCCATAACAGGTTTAACGTCTTCCTCAGTGGAAGGTTTATCTTTGTGTATGACCTGCCTCTTGATACCAACCATTCCAGCATAAACAGCATTAAGCTCAGGTGGAGAACCCTTTAGGACGTTGTGCGTCTCTGTATGGTGCATAATCTGACAAAGTGAAGATAAACGACCATCTTAATTAAATAAGTGAGAACCAGACACTCCTTGCCTTGCTGATCTTATAACTTACTCGAGGAGATTTGGCAGGTGAACTTGCGTTCAAGCAATGACGCAAGACCATCGATGACGTCATTCGGTATCTGAAGGGGCCTGTGAGACTATCGAAGGTAGATGGTAACAGTCGAGGTCACCTTCATGGACCAATTGGTGCAGTTGTGATTTTAAGTCTTTCGGTAGAATTAAGAAACATCGACGTTTAATGTTTAAAAAGACCTAACATGTAAGGGAAAATAGCAAAATACGTAAAGATTCATCATTCAGTTATAAAAAACAGTTACGCAGGTTGTGAAATGATTGAATAGGAGGAGACGTGAACATATCAAACTGCGATGTCAAAATGCATCGCTGTTAAGTAAAATAAATCATACGACACTCAATCCCACAATCTCTCTTGAAACACAACATCAATTCTGAGTAATATTGTTGTTTCCTCAGTAAATGATGAGAGATTAATAACAAGAAAAAGATAGCCAGAGACATCCAAAACGCAATTTGTGACTAAATGCTGCAAAATTATCATACATCATTACCTTGTTATTTGCAAGTAACATGGCACACATTTATACAAACCTTGTCATTGGTAAAACAAGAGCTTCACCACAGATATCTATAAAGCAATTTGGGAATAAAGATTATTTTTATATAGCCTTACCTTGTCCTTAGCAAGTACATCAGTAAAGCGTCCGAATTTGCCTGGTTCCACAATGATAACCTTCACACCAAAGCGTCTCATTTCCAACCTCAGAGTGTCAGAGAAACCTTCCACTCCGAACTTGCTTGTGCAGTAGGCTGACTTTCTGGGTATTGCAAATATACCCAGTGAACTTGAAACGTTCACAACACGACCTGGAAACATTGAATCAAACATTTGATTTAAATGATTTCGGCATTTATGCTTAACCTTTCGCAGTCAGTAAACTTCGGGAATACGGTAAGCACCAACGTACGCCAAATCCATGATATTTGTCATGGACTCTTTAAGGTCATCATGCATGTTGTGAAGAAGATCAGAATTGCATCTTTTGTTTATCATGTCCTAAAACAATTATAAAGTTTTTAACAATGGACATCCATGGGTGTAGCAGTATATAAGGAATGGTAAGTTGTTAGTGTTACCTTTCGTTTTTCTAATTAGAGGCAGAAAGGCTTTGCAAACTCGGACAGTTCCGAATAGGTTGACCTCAGCAATCTCCTTGTAGCTTGATAGGGGTTCCAACTCACAGTAGCAATTGTAGTCGATTCCTGCGTTATTGATCACTGCCCATAGCCCTGACAAATGAAGTATTCATTAAAGAAACGCTATAGTTTAAAAAGCAATACAGTGTGTCCAGGTGGTGTTTATTCTCAAATGTAACTAAGTAATTCCCACCCAACAAATGGTACCCAACTCTCTAAAGTAATCACTGTTACAAGATGACAATTTGATAATAAAATACAAATAATAACAATGCCAATTTGCGATTACCCTCTTTAAACACGCTCTGCCCGTGACCAGTCCCTTATATAACAAGCGAACCTTTGAATCCTTATCTAGAAACGTCTCAAAGAAAAGGGAGCAGGTAATATGTAAACCAACCTTGATGCTGACAGAGATGTTGGACCTTCTGTAGACACTTCTCCACACTATCATCAGAGGAGACATCCATCTGCAGCACAGCCATGTTGCTACTCCCCTCCTCCTTCAGACGTCTCGCTCCCTCTCCGGTCTCACAGAGACACGTGGCTATCACCTTTAGGCCACGCCGGTCTAACACACGGGCTAGAGTGTTCCCGAAACCTGGAATCGATGTGATCTACATCAAATTAGAAGATTGAAGATGAAGCAAGCGACAATTTTTTCAACATGTGATAATAGATGTGATGGGTCTCTTCCAAAGGAAACAACAATCCTCCATAATCCAAAATATATTGTTAACAAAATAAAAAGAGAACAAACCTGAATCACAGCCAGTGATGAGAACCCATTTACCAGCTGCAGGAAGTCTCTCTGCTCCGTATTTTCGAACCACCCGGAAGCTGATGTAGAGAATCACAAAGAGGAGACAACTCGGTATCACCAAGTGACAGGAAGTGACGTAAAGGAGTAAGATGAACGAGCTTACAAAGGTTCCTTCAAAGAAACGCATTCCCAGAAGATTGACTAACCCCATGTCGGTGGATAGATCTCACGATCCTAAAATATAAACAAAGGATGTGAAGGTGTTTACTTACATCGTCAATTTAGAAGCAGTAGTATTGAATAATGCATATTGAACATTGCAATAAACGTATCATTGCATTCCCTTGAAGTAGTAGAAAAAAGCACTAATACAATGTTGTGGGTAGAGCAGAAATAGTAAAATTGTAGTTGTAGAAAGAGCAGACCACCTTGTAGTAGTAGTAACAATAGTAGTTATACTTAAAACATAAGTAGCAATTGGAGCACTTGTAGACGTATCAATGTTGTTTCACGTTGTCGAAATAGTAGTTTCAACAAGGATAATACTCTTAAAATGGGAGCACTTAATAAAAAAAGTAGGAATACGTGATTACCAGAAAAGTTACACTCTCTTCAGTCATAAGCAAAAGAAATATGAGACCGATTCCTGTCTTATCGTCGTAGTGAAGTTACCTTAAAGTGTTGAAGTGACCCTTAAATGTGTGTCACAGACACAAAGAGTAGCAATGCGCCACGTCAAAAGATAAAGGGATACCATGTGTAAGACAAATGGCAAGAGTCAAGGTTAAGGTCATCCATACTGAACGAAGCAAAGCAGTTTAAGAAGGCTCCACCCAACTGCACAGAGTGCTCTAACTGTATTTTACAAGGGGTACCATATTCAACATATATTAACGTTTTTTTGAAAATGCACTGATAGTTGTACATTTATGCTCAATGTATTTTGTTTGAAAGTGTCAAAAAATCCCATTAAACAAAACAATCATCCATAGTCAGAGAACACATTACAATGATTCATATAAAGTCCGTTGGCGAGAAAGGAATCGAATGGCTGAACTTTATATTACATATATGAATTATAACCGCTTCATTTAATTCAAAAACATTGTCTTTCAATTTGAACCTTGTTTTACAATTTTCTGACATCACCTTATATCCCCGTAAAAACCTGCTACTGACCCTTAAAAACACGTTACACCTCATTATCATCAGTTGTACCTTTGGAAGAATGTACTACATGTATATATAAATATGATGTTAGAGACAAATGTCTTTTAAATAGTGAACCAATGAAAGTAACATTGTTATGTTTGGGATCACACTATCTTCAATAGTACAGATGCTTGTACTCTTTCAGGCCGAGTCCAATGCAGGGTTAGAATCCACAAACTCAGAGTAAGGCAGCACCGCCAGCAATGACCATACAAGCAGCTAACCAACTCGCCAGTTTCGCCATCATAGGACGGACGGTAAGCTGCTGGTACGGTCTGGCTGGCGGTGGATGGATGGCTAAACGGTTGACCCTCTCAATTCATACATTGCTGAATTAGCTGCATTTTAAAGGGGCAGTAGTACGTTTTTTGAAAATTTTATATTTCAAATTGTTCAAGTTAATGCTTAATGCATTATTTTGACAGTGTTAAAAATCTCATTACACAAGCCAATCATCCATCGTCAGAGGACAAAGCATGAAGATTCACATAAAATCCATTGGCGGCCATTTTGTATAAACACCTTTAATTAATTTTGTGTAAGGAAAGGAAATCGTTTGGCTTAACTTTACCTTATATATTTGAATTATTACTGTTCCATTTAGTTTAAATACAATGTCTTTCAATTGGAACCATTAATTTTCATTTTCCTGACATCACCTTATATTCCCCCTTTAAACGTGCTACTGCCCCTTTAACATTCATATTTTAGATTGACATAAACATATATCTACAAATAAATACATCAAAATTTGGAAATATGAAATAAAAATAAAATTATGTTGTGATCTAATTACTCTTCATATAAATCGACTAAGCTTTTGATTGATATAGACATTATATTTACATATCATTTCTTTATCTATATCTGACACTGATATTGCTGATTGAATTCAAGTTAGAGAATGCAAAAGAAACATATACACTTTGAAAACAAAAATTGTGAAACTGAGATAATTTCTATTTCATAACTAGAACATTCTAGAATAAAAGAACAAAACATTCATTTCACATTCGTTTAAATGATACTGATTCGTTTAAATGATACTGATAAGATATTCCATATTATTTTATTTACATGAAGATACAAACTGATTCAGATCTTTATTTAATGCCGTATACATATAACCAAATATGATCAATCAAACAGATGCTAACATTGCCAACATTATAACATTAAAAACGATACACTGTCCAGCCAAAGTCAACCAAAGTTCATGAATTGATGTTTTGTTTCAATTGACTCAAGTTTGCCCTCATAAACAGACAGTTGTTAAACTTTAATAACACAAAATCATAAACTCAAAGAAACTACATGAATTCAAGAAATATCGTTTGGGTAATCAAAACAAAACATAATCTCTATTATTTTAAGAACCAGGTTAAAAGAGGATCCATAACGCAAGTGGCAATGATGCTTCTCAGACGAGCCAACATCTGAAACGAATTATTTCTACAATTACAGACTGTTAGTGTAAATTAAATGTTGCGATTGAAAAACAAGTTACAAACCCAGGATTCCTCAAAACCAAACAGAAAATGTAATTTAACTTTTAGTTAAAAAAGAAAATCGACATCTAAAGTTTGTGTGTTACACTAAGAACACTATGAATACACAGGTTACTTTCAACAAAAGACATCTAGGATTGTGTAAAGTTTACTTGTTAGAACAATTAACGGTAGTTATTTAAGTATTTGTAATACTATGCGACACAATAGACAAGCAATTTCTCCCTTGACAATTTTCCTTGCTGAATATCTTTACATTTATAATTTTTTTTAGCAAAGTTATGTCCAGGCTACCTATATATTTAACACAACTTCACTGCAAATGCTTTGTTTCATCCTTGTACAGCACCACTGAGCAGCTATATCTGGATACCAGACGCTAATAATATACATTGTTTTGTCATTCAACTTATCAAACTTGAAACTTCACCCAAATAAACATCATCGAAAGCAACTCACACAAAGGTTATCAAACCATCCCTCTGGTCCATCAACCAGGAAACGATCGGGGAGCATAGCGCTGAGAATTGCTTCCTCGAATGCGTCCATAACGGGCTTAATGTCTTCATCAGTCGGAGGTTTGTCTTTTTTAACGACCAGACCTTTTATTTGACCAAGTCCAGCATAAGCATCGCTCAGTTCAGGGGGAGAACCCTTGATTGTGTTGTGCGTCTCTGTATGATGTCTGATCTGAAAGGGTAGCCTCGCATTACTTATATATAATTACAGGCCAATCGTAGAGAATTCAAACACAACAGGATAACAGGATAACAGGATAACTACATATCAAATCAGCAAGCTGCCACCTCTGTCTGGTAATGGATCATTTCATAAAATCCAACAACTGAATCAGTCAGAAAATAATACACGATTACTTAATATATTTATCTACTTTAACACATGTTGGATATTTTGGGTATTATATAAACAAACCGAGTCTAAGTAAACCTAGCCTCAATATTATCCATTTCACTCCTATACTGAGTCTAGAAAGGCCTAGTAGAGGGTCGCGTCAGCCAACGTATCGAATTGACCAATCAGAATTCATCTTACAAAGCCACAATAGTCTGCCTTCGCACTTATAACGTTGAAGGGTCATAGGTCGCAGAAAGGTCGGCTGACGCGACCCTCTACTAGACCTTTCTAGACTCAGTATAGGAGTGAAACGGATTATATTGAGGCTAGGTTTACTTAGACTGTAAACAAACCATAAAGATAGTACTAAGTCAAGTTAGGTACCATCTGTGTACAACACATTACACATTACACATTGTATATTGAATGTGAGAGCCCACACTATCCTCTACTACGGATACCTGACCTTCGTTGGGAATGAGAATCTGCTATGTTCCTTCTCTCGCTCTTTTTCCTAGACTGACGAGGAATTTTACCTTGCATCGACATAAAGTAACATGTGTGGATGTGGTCGCCAACATTCTGACAGTGGTCTACTAAAGTGAGCTTACCACGTCTCTTTTTTTGCCGCCAAAGTTAATGCCAAAGTTGATACCCATTGGACGAAATTGTGGTAACTGAGATTTGGTGAAACCTACACACATATAATGATTATGTCACCGAAGCAGGTTTCTTTAAAAGCTATGGCACTTTTGCAGGTGGTACTGTACTTTGGACGTCAAATTAAAGGGAATCAACAACCTAGCTCGTGAATCTTAATTGACCATCGTTAATGAGAGCGTCCACACGGGTAAGGGGGATGACATGACACAAACTTTGTACTGGCTGTCAGCTGTAAGCGGTTCGTAACCAAACGATTTTGTCCCTACCAAGCATTTTCTACTCTTTCCGGGCCCTGGTAATAAAACTCTGGAAGTTAAAAATTCAGGTTGCAGACCCCCTTTAAATTAAGTACTTAAATGTTGATAAAAATGTAATATTATATCAAATTTTCGACGAAAGATGTTTCGACACAGTGTAGATGTATTTATTTTCTCAATAGCTAAATTTCATCACGAACCGCACGCAAGTATGACAATGGGGCTTTAAGTCAGACAGTATCACATATGTTCAAAAAGAAGCTATGGTTTAGTGATTTTAGTGAAGGTCATATGGTGAAAGACATATAGCGTGAAAAGAAGCTATATCGCTCGACAGAATGCAACAGAAACTGAGAAAACTGAACCGATACGGGGAAACTGAGAAATTATTAAACAAAATGGTTGTCTTCTGCGATATTTTGTCAAAGTCACATGCCACATAACAACATACAATCATCAGTGTACAGTGAACTTAGAATCAGGTATGTCTAAGCACTTCCAGAAACAAGGTCATATGTACTCCGTTGGCAAAATATTGCCGCGACCCAAACCAAAGCTGAAAATAGTTTGGGAGAGGCTAAGGCTATAGCTCTGTGAGTAAAGGGTTGGCTTCATGGTTATATAGATAGGTAAGTTAGGGCACGTTAAACTTCTTTTTACGTTCTTTCGCAACGATTGGAAAACAAAGCATATGTCCTTTGGCAAAGAATAATTGTCAAAAACTCGCACACCATGAATGCATTTCGTCCAGCCTTCATTAATGTCAGTAAAGATGGTCACAAATGGCATGCAGAATCATCGTAAAATTCTTTTCAATGTTAATAGTCAGTATTGGCAAGGACAAAAACGATGATTGGAATATGCGTACTATCAAGGGCACCAGCATAGATAGGAACAGCCAATGTAAGAGGGTTGATTTCTTTAAAGATTCCCCCAGACTTACTTGCAGTAGACTGGGCACTGTTATCTATATTCCACTACATAACAACATTAGAGTAAAACATTTCATCCACCATTTTATACAACTTATTGAACTTTGCTCTGTAGGTTCATCATCAAACCATAATTTGACTTCCAAAATCAGTGTTTCAGTCTCTAAAAATATGTTTCTCTCTACCATATGACTCCGTGATTCGAAAGAGTTTGAAGGAGGGTGAGAAAGATTGTTTGGCCATTATAGCCCGTGCTCCTGGTTGAGGACAATATGGGAGTTGCACGGGAGTTAGGGATAGCTTTATCTGATAGGATGAGGACATATTGATGATCATAGCAAGCCGCTTGAGCTTAATAACCTCTCTAAGTTTCTGAAACAGTGACGAATATGAGGTCCTTGAAATCGAGGGACAAGTTTTTAAAAGACAGGCACAGACATATTATGTATATTAAATGCTTACCTTAAACGACGCAATGCTTACTTATCATCACTTCAAACTCCATCTTGTCGAGTCAGTATTTGTGATGACCTAGAAATTTTATTGGGTAGAGTAACCAAGTAACCGAAACTTCAATGCTTAGGAAAACATCATTGAAATCTGTACACATTGAAGCTTAACATTTTTCAATAGAAAACTATGAGAAATACTTGGTATTAAGATTTTCTATCAATTGATGAGAATGATTTCAGAATAACAAATTGAAGTTGTGGGTTGAAGCTATATACGCTTTGACACAATGAACACAATGTAGGCCAGGTTCGGGTGAAGTCCCACCTTGTCTATTAGTTACTGTGTAGTTATTTGTATCTTCTCCTTTACTAAAAGTGTTTTGCATTGTTTCATAATGGTTTTATTTGTGGACGCAAATATATCTTTCATAATTTGTAACATATTTTATTGTATACGGAAAGATATTTTTTCATAAACTATAGCTGTCTCTTTCTCTGCCTGAAAACGGTGAAGCTATAGGTTTTTCGTAGACAATGTTTGATATGGGATATCTAAACTGAACGCCAAAAGAAATGTTACACCTCTTTTAATTTAAATATGATAAAAAGTTACGTGTTCAAAGGAACTGGCTTTGTTGTGTTGTAACATTCCATCAGTTTAGTGTTTTGTGCTAAAATATCAGACCTGTAACTTTACTGGTAAATAAGTTATCGCCAGTTCTTCATAGGTGGGGTCATTTGTCCTATTTCATGACCATGCTCTTAACGATTCAACGTTCGGGAATATGTGTAAAGTTCAGAGTGTGAAATTAGTATGGTACGCTACCATCATATTGACTTCTAAACAGAAACAAATACAAGTCTATTAAAGATACAACCCTTTTATTACGTTATATACGCTGAAATATTTTAAACCATATTCAATGTTTTGGTGAGTTTATGAAAAATGAACATATGAAAATTAGATTACAGAACCAAGCACTCCACCATTCAACGTTCGGGATTATGTGTAAATTCCACAGTGTGAAATGATTAAATAATGAAACAATTCCAAATTCGACTTTAATACATGGTTATATTCAATACATTTATAAAACTAGATTAGCGTTTGCGGGATACCGCAAAAGCAGAGCAGCCCCGGAACTTGGGGTTTCGCCTTACCCTGTTCCGCCTTTTACAGGCCTCACCAAATTGGGAATTTTCTCGTGACCTTGACCTTTGACACTCAAGGTCACACAATCAATGAACACATTTCATTGAGTATAACATTATTGTAATGAAATAAAGTGTTAAAAATTAAATTAATCCATTTTCTCCATATATGTTGACCTTGCTGTGACCTTGACCTTCGACAGTTCGTACCCAAAACTTTAAAAAAAAATTGTACTTCTCAAGAGATAATATATATACAAAATCTAAACTTCATAGCACAAACACTTTTCAAGTTATTGTGTTTACAAGGAATTGCAATAACCCATATCTCATGACCTTGACCTTTGACCTTCAAGGTCACACAATAATTGAACACTTTTTATTGAGTATAACAATCATGTATTGATTAAAAGTGATCATAGTTAAAATTAAGCATTTTCACTAAACCATGCTTAAGTCATGACCTTGCTGTGACCTTGACCTTTGACGGATTGTAGCCAAAACCTTTTCAATTTTTTTTTACTTTTCCAAGGATGATATATACCAAGTTAGAGCTTCATAGCACAAATACTTTTCAAGTTACCGTGTTTACAAAGAATTTTGCGGTGATTTTATAACTCGTGACCTTGACCTTTGAACTTGAAAGTGAATATGTCATAATGATTCCCTGGAAGTATTAACATTTAGACATGTTCATGAGTTCTGAAAAGCTGAATGGGATAAAGTTATACCCAAATTTAGTGCATTTTGTAATAACTCATATCTCATGACCTTGACCTTTGACCTTCAAGGTCACACAATCATTGAACACTTTTTATTGAGTATAACAATCATGTATTGATTAAAAGTGTTAATAGTTAAAATAAAGCATTTTCGCTAAAACATGCTTACGTCATGACCTTGCTGTGACCTTGACCTTTGACGGATTGTAGCCAAAACCTTTTCAATTTTTTTTACTTTTCCAAGGATGATATATACCAAGTTAGAGCTTCATAGCACAAAAACTTTTCAAGTTATCGCGTTTACAAGGAATTCTTAGAGTGAATACATATCTCGTGACCTTGACCTTTGACCTTGAAAGTGAACGTGTCAAAATCGTTCCCCCGAGGTATGAGTAGTAAGGTATGAATAAGAGTTCTGGAAAGCTTAGTGGAAAAAAATTATAGCTAGTAGTACGAATGCGGCGGCGGCGGCGGCGGCGGCGGCGATGGAAACTTCACAAAAACTGATAGCAACTTAGACGGGGCTGCTAATAAAGTCATCAACAATTTCAAATCATAGCAATTTATCCAAACCATGACTGACAATATCGATTGAAAGATTGTCAATAGAAGACTTCAAAGGTAATTGGCCAATGTTTAGGTTTCCATTTTTTTACTTTATTTCAAACAAATTAGAGGAAAAAACGTGCCATGAAAAAGACGTTATATACAACCATGACGTAATCTAGCTAAAAAAAGAAGATATCAATCACTAAATTAAAGATCGATTTATGACAAGATAAATTGAGTTGTTTTACCCATATATAATTCATAACAATGAACAAACCATAGATTTGATAACGGCTTTAGTGTTTCAGATATATTCATTAAATAATGCATTGATTACATTATTTGATACATAACAGAGGATGAAAATATTACTAATGTTATTGACATATGAATTGCATTTAAGTTAACTCTTTATTCATTCAACCAATCAAGAACTTCTGTATATAAGATAAACAAAATACACAAATGCGTATATGTTAACTTAATGATTGAAGGAATAAATATTATGTTTGATATATCATTTTAAGACCAAAGTTACAAGAGGATCCATGACGCAGGCTGGCAAGATGTTTCTTAGACGAGCCATCATCTGAAAATAACATAGATAATATTGTTTTACGAATAAACTACTCAAAAATCTTTCCTGCCTGATATCTTTCTATACGTAGAAGCGATATGAATTCAAATTTATAAACAGAAGTCTTGTCGAAACGGATTCACTATGTCCTGACGGCAAAAACTGTGTAAATATATGTCATATTAAAGAACAACATGAAAGACAGTCACCTGAAAAATTGCCAATCCATGCTAAAATTGATGTACATGTAGATTAAACCGTTTGCATTTTCCTAACTCAACGTGATCGGACCTTTATGAGGTGACTAAACATGTCATATGCATTTTCCATGAAACATTTGAGTAAACAATTCACTAACATAATGCTTCTGCTATCAGTTCCGCGGCAAATTTCGTCATAGTCAGACCTAATAATAACGATATTGTAGAGGAAAATCGTTATGTCGCAAGAGGGCGGTTTAACAGAGAAGTGCTTTTATCATTTGACTGCGACCAATAACCCTGCAGCCACGCAATGGATCTTTGTATTTCAAGGTGTCATGGCGAAATACAGATTTGACGCGTAACTTCTTTTGAGTAGTATTAAGATGTTACGATTGAAACAAAATATACACTTCAGGGAATCTTCAATAACAGAAAATGTGATATAGATTTAGTAAAAATCAGATTAACTTTTGGATGTTACAATCGTACAAAATGTGGAGGTATGAACATGAACAAGTTTCGATATTCGATTTTCGATTGAACCATTTAGATTTTTCATCAGTAGAGTCTAGAGAGTGACAATGAAGAGACTCCAATCAATATAATTTTGTATAATTTTACTAGCTGAATAATGTGACATGTACATATTTCCGTAGCAGATGTTACGTCTACATATTCCACACACGATTAATCAAACCAGAAATTGACATAATTCAAAATAACAAATCCAACATAATAACAGTAACAGGAGAAACTCACGCAGTAGTCATCAAACCATTTGTCTGCGCCGTCAACCAGGTAACGAGCGTGAGGCATAGAGCTGAGAATTGCGTCCTCGAATGCGTCCATAACAGGTTTAACGTCTTCATCACTTGGCGGCTTGTCCTTGTGAACGACTTGACTTTTTATATCAACCATTCCAGCATAGGCAGCACTTAGCTCAGATGAAGCCGAATCAGGCAGGATGTTGTGAGTCTCTGTATGATGTATGATCTGAAAATACATATGTTAAAACTTATCAGTCGTACCTTGATGTCTTTCTGATCTGAGTATTGTCCAATAGATCAACTTTCACTTAAGCTTGAGCCAATCAGCAACGAGCATTAGCTCCCATTTAACAGTTAAGAGGACATTTACGGTAGACGGTACATGATCAGAGGCAAGATAGCTTGACATAGAATCAGTAGGGACCCAGAAAGGCAACCAGGTACTGTTTATTTTAAAGTTGCCTTATCAAGATTGTTAGTGATAAATCAACAAAGAGTTAAGAAATAAACCTATACATCAACATGATTTCTTACTTCAGACTTCAAAATAATTGTATTAC
Source organism: Steromphala cineraria (assembly GCA_916613615.1). NCBI lineage: Eukaryota > Metazoa > Mollusca > Gastropoda > Trochida > Trochidae > Steromphala > Steromphala cineraria. The sequence continues at coordinate 28,474,350 of OU744721.1, forward strand.
AGTACCTTGTCCTCAGCTAGTACGTCAGTATAACGTCCATATTTGCCCGGTTCCACAATGATAACCTTAACACCAAAGCGTCTCATCTCCAACCTCAAAGTGTCAGAGAAACCTTCCACTCCAAATTTACTGATGGAGTAGGCCGACACTCTGGGGAGTGCCAGTAAACCTAACACACTTGAAACGTTCACAACACGACCTGCAAAACGTTAAATGTAAAAAGCTTGCAAGCATGTTTTATCCTCTGTTACGGAAACTAATGAATAAAAAACACACAATTTGAAACTTAAAATCATATTACGCATTAGGGGTTGAAGTAGTCAAATTGAATTACACCGGTCGGAACTACATATATGATCATTGAAAGGGCAAGGGTAGATATTTCTGTGTGGAATCAGGAGAAACATACCTCCAATTTGGAAACGTTTAGTTCAGAATAGTGTTTTATGATATAAGTGTAGTTACTGTTATAGTTTTTAACATTAAAATTGCCTGAGAATAACAAATTAGAGATGTTTAAAGAGTTACTGGATCATCAGTTAGTGATAGCGACATAAAGCAGTATGCTTTGAGTTACCTTTAATTTTCCGTATGAGAGGCAGAAAGGCTTTGCAAACTCGGACAGTTCCGAAGAGGTTGACCTCAGCAATCTCCTTGTAGCTCGATAGGGGTTCCAGCTCACAGTAGCATTTGTAGTCGATCCCTGCGTTGTTAACCACTGCCCAAAGTCCTGAAACGTAAGTAAAAAGACATTAAGAGAAGCATATCTTCTATGCTTTCTACACTTTCGGACATTGTTATGGGGTGGCTACTTTCACAAAGAAAGGTTACAAAGATTGTAGTGAATTTTTCGATGATGGCCGAGAGGGGCATTTGATTTCGTGCTTTGGGTTCATACAAAACCTAAAGCGTTGAAAATTTGTAACTTGACATATCTCATTTTTAACATACAAACTGTGTTACACCTCTCACATGCATATGCGTGGACATTGCTCGGTCGTTTGAATTCCTTTACTCTTATTGACATGTTTGACCTTCAGTTGACGCTCCCCATTTTGCTATCCCCCCATTTCAAACTAAAATACATGTACTAGTATGTAATACAGGGTGGGAAATCTTTACCCTCTTAAAACACGTGACCTGTCCTAAAAAGCGAACATTTGAATCCTTATCCAGACACGTCTCAACGAAAAAAGGTAATATGTGACCCAACCTTGCTCCTGACAGAGATGTATGACCTTCTGTAGACACTTCTCCACACTATCATCAGAGGAGACATCCATCTGCAGCACCGTCATGTTGCTACTCCCCTCCTCCTTCAGACGTCTCACTCCCTCTCCGGTCTCACAGAGACACGTGGCTATCACCTTCAGGCCACGCCGGTCTAACACACGGGCTAGGGTGTTCCCGAAACCTGGAAGCAATATCAGGACCCTCTTAGTTTTGGAAGAAACTTGAATGAAAATGAGTCCCTGTAAAATATCGGCAATATAAAAGTACACAGCTTTGCTTTGAAACAAACAGGTCAATATAAGTGATAAATTTTGCATATGAATAAATATAATGTTTACAAAATGAAAAGAAGAATATTTATATCGAAAATATACTCCATAATCCATACTCGATAATCCAGAGTTTCCGTAATATCGCTACTAAGCCCTAGAACCAAATAAGGCTAAATGTGATTTATAAATTACCTCCCCTTGGTGTTAAATCGTCCAATGAGGTATCTTTGCTGCCTACAGCAGCGTGCCAATCGCTTGGCTTCTTTCATGACACACACCCGCTTCGCCCATAAACAGAACTTACCATCGAAAAGCTTTAGACACTGAGACATCTGTTTTAGAGGAGTGATGTGTTTTTGTCAATTAAAACGGATGGGGGTAAATCGATCTGTTATCTAGCATTACCCAGTTTTTCGTCAAGATATACCTCAGACTGTAAACTTTTAATCGTCTGGCCTTTGATTTTGATAATGAAAAGATGAGTGAGTTGGGATTTAACGTGCTGTCAGCAATATTCCAGCTATTTAACACGTGGATGCTGCCATCAAATTTAAGAGAGTAGATTGATCCGAGCGAGAAAAAGCCTGTAAAAAAAACCCCACAAGTTTTGCATAAATAACCGCTATCCCACATGACTCAAAACCTTTTTGCGGTGCGGCAGTTGGTGTGCTTCACGACCAAGGGAGCTATGCCAGATGGAGCTGACATGCTCCTGGTAGCGTCGTCAAAGCTTTCGTCAACGGGTACAAACCAGACCAAATGTGTGTCGTTCTAAAACCTGCTTTCTAACCCTAACTATGCCATTTTCGGTCTGTTCTCTCATCCTGTCAAACTTCTTTCTCTCCGATCTTCTCAGTTTTTTTAATGGCAACAACAACATGTTTAAATACCTGGAAAAATTGCTGATATTACGTTAAACCCCAAATCACTCACTCAACGTTTATCTGCCTATATGATGTATTTCATATGTCTAACTCTGATTAAAGGCCTATCTGATTGGCTATTACAAGACAGTAATGCAACTAAGGAGAGGTAATTTAAGAATCGCAGTATGCCCTATTTGGTTCCAGAGCTTGGTGGAGATATTATCAGACCGTAAACTCTGGATTATCGAGAAGGGGTATACTCATACTATTTCTATAATTGACTAGGGTAAGAATATGCCCTGCCAATGTATTGACAGTCTGCCCGATGCAATTAATCGTCAATTAAATGTAGAAAAACATATTATTATAAAAGATGAATTTTGGAATGCCAAGATGATTCTATAACACAGTAAACACAACGCAACTTAAACTTCAACTTATTACTTTTGTATCTGATTATTGAATGAATAAAAAGAGAACAAACCTGAATCACAGCCAGTGATGAGAACCAATTTACCAGCTGCAGGAAGTCTCTCTGCTCCGTATTTACGAACCACCCGGAAGCTGACGTAGAGTATTACAAAGAGCAGACAACTCGGTATCACCAACTGGCAGGAAGTGACGTATAGGAGTAAGATGAACGAGCAAAGAAAGGTTCCTTCAAAGAAACGCATTCCGAGAAGATCCACCAATCCCATGTCGTTTTCTTTCTCAACAAATCCTGAGAATAAAAAGTATTAATATTTCGATTTGAACGTACTCAGTATCCTTTTCTGTATAGAAGGAGAATTTTTTACAAGAGTAGTAGTAGTAGTAGTAGTAGTAGTAGTAGTAGTAGTAGTAGACCATTGAAGTGACCAGGGGTACATATTTCGAAAACACTTTTTCTATATTTTTATGGACAAAATCCTTCATATGTGATCAACAGCTTTAAATCTAAGTTAAATTTATTCCTCTGCACCAAGTCAATTTTATTTTGCTGATTTTTCTCTCAGAGAGCGAGCACATACTATCCTATATGGCCTGTAATATTTAAGAAAAATACCCAAAGTGATACAGGACAAACAAATCGAATGAATTGTTGATACGTGTTTGCGTTTTAATTTGGGCTCTATAGTTTCTCTTCAGTAAGAATTTCCGTTTGAAGACTTTCTTTTAGAGCACCAACGTATCTCCAGCAGCAATGAAAACGATGCATTGCGTGTGAAATGTGATCTAAATATAGACTCAGGAATTCAAAAATTTGCATACAAATGCTTAGATTTATTCAAGTGTCTATCAGATTCAGATTTATTTATTAACTCAAATCGCCGTCAACATACGGTTGGTACAGGACAAGTATACGTATTAAGGGCACTGTACGTGCTAAAAAATGTACATAAAACGCATACCTGTAGTTACATCCAATTATCTTGAAATATGACATAAGAAAACTCTCGTTCTCATTACGTGTATGTTCCCGCATAACCAAATGCTAGAATTATATACACGCTATTCAAGAGGACATTTATAGCACAATGAAGGTTTTGTGTAAATAACGGATCTCTGAAGATATACTAAAACATAAACCAATGAATGTTTATTTATGCATGGTCTCTCATGTCATTTTGATTTCTTGGCCAACGTGATTTGAAGATTCAACTATCTTACCTTAAAACTTGTCCTACTTTTCCTTATCTTCAAATATACAGCTGGGCGAGCGTACACCAAACGATGAATTGAATGACCTACATTTGGAGTTTATTATATAGACTATAACCACGCCGTAGATATATTCAACATACATCCAACAATGGAATTTGTCAAACAACACTTTAGGATATGCTTGTTATATGTATTTCCTGTTGCATTGAAGCATGACGTTGATTTGACTGAATGAACACAACGTAGGTCACGATGAGGATAACCAAAGTACACATGCAACCATGCATGGTAACCGAGAGATGCACATGAACGGATGTGTACAACTATATATGATGTTATAATTATGATATTGTATCTACCTCACTTTTTACTGTTTATTTTAACGTAATAATAGTCTCTCATAGCTCTTTTAAGAGCGACCCTGATGTCTTTTCATGTGTGTTTTAATTTTAAATGTACAGTATATGTATACAATGGTGAGACTTAAATAAATATTGTCTGGCTGTCTGTCTGTTTGTCTACAACTGTGTCGTATTATGGTGTGATATTAAAAGAAATATGTTTTAACCGGACTTTATAAAAAAAATACTTTAGCATTGACCTATTTATTCTGTTATTAATTTGATGTTTTGATTGTGAACTGCTGATGTTTTGCAATTTTTTATCTTATTTATATTTTGCACAGTTCTGCAAGGGGAAGTGTCTCATAAGCCCAAAACGGCTTGTGATTGAATCATTAGTGCCTTTTATATTTGACATGTCTTTTAATATGTGTATACATAACTTATTACACAATGATAAACTATATCTGTCTGTCTGTTTGCCTGTGATGATATGAACTTTAACATGAACTTTAAACCTTTTAACATCTGAACATGAGAATGTATAAGAAATATTGAAAAATTTTAGTTTTTCTGTTCAATGTTTTGTATTTCCATACATACACATATTTACCTTTGACAGTGTATAACGGACTCGGCTATTGTCACTAGTGCCCCTTTCACCTGTCATTGAACGAGTGAGAATGCTTCAAGGAGGATACCTGGATAACGTAACGTGGCATCAGACCACAATTATTGTACGGTAGTTTTATCATCATTATCTTTCTAACACAGCCTTTTGCCTATATTTCATTGCGCGTTCAACTATTGCACATCGACTTACCCGCCTTTCAGTCACAAAATGAACACACCTTTCGCAGCCTTGAAGGCCGGTAGTGTAAAACAATGTGACCCCTTCGTCGAGGCAGGTCAGACTGACTCGACCTATTTCTTGCTTACATCAGCACCTTAACAGTAAATCGTAGGCACTGAAACCTGTACACATACACTAAAGAGTCAGACCTTTCATTTGCATCATCACATGTTACAAAGGCGTGTTTACAAGTCCCTTAAAATTATCAACAAAGGACTACTTTGTCTCTGGCTTGCTTCCGGGTTGTGAAAGGTTCGTCAATGGAATTGTGGGCTATATCATGTTTACCCAGTTGTTGGGTATCTAGTTCCATGCGAGAAGCTAGGAAGAATAACGTTAGACGAGGGTCTTAATTTATGAACTTTTGTGTCTTTTAATTAAACTTTTTTGAGAGGCATTTAGAAGCTGGTTGATGAAAAAGAACAAGTTCTTATGGATACTAGTCAACTTCATTATTGCATGAAAGGCAACGGTGTACATGTAGATACTAACACCGTAAGCAAGCTTGATAACGGTGTTAGTACACGGAAACGTCGCATTTCATGCAAATAAAGAAGTTGACTATTCATAAGAACTTGTTCTTCTTCTTCTTTTAATTATAGTTCAGTTTTGTGACATGCTTTATTCGAGGGTGTCAACAGGTAATTGCTACTTTTTATGATTTCACAAAGGATATAGGAAAAAATATTTATCATGACAACGTTCGCACCTCAATATTTCAAACGCTGTGACAGATAACTTCACCAAACTGTTTTACATATAGGCAACTCCGCTCTATATTATGACACCTTAGTTGATGTGAAATGTTGTCAATTTGTGTATTTATAATTAAATTCTTTCAATACAGATCAAAATGGCACGTGAAACTCTTGATGACCTACAGACGGTTGCAGATATCTTTGCCGATACCTACCGCGATCAGACTGCAATCTGAATGCAGTTGACCGCGATCAGAATGCAGTCAGACCGCGGTTTTCAGGTAACTAATTCTGCAAGGGTTTGTAAGTAGGGCCGTGGATATCAATTATTTCCTCACTGCTTATCATCTGTCTTTATGCAACATGCCTTCATGCTTTAGGCAGAACATTACACATTAGTTTCATCTCATTACAATATTTGGGCAACTCAGTTTTCATATTTGCATTATCAATATTATTACTTCCACAATGATTCTGTAAGTGTTTGAATCATTTTCCCTAACATATTTCCTTTTGTTACGTGTGAGAAATATTCACAATTATTTTTACCTTGTTGTCATTGTTTAGCTCATACATGTAGCTTCCTACTTCATGTAAAGTCACCCTTATCCTTAGTAATGAATTAGTGTTATTCGTATCTTTCTTTCTCATTAATCTTTTCAAGAACAAACTAGCTACGTTATACCTTTTTATTGAATTTGAATAATTTATTGATTATTTCAAATATTATTAGATCGTATAATGAGTAAATGCTTGTTATCTGACAACCGACAATTGCCATCCATTGTGCCAAATCCTCTGTTGTTTATATGTAACCCCTTGAATGTACAGAAAAGATTTGCACAAATCAACTTAAATTCTTTTTTTACTAAAACTAATATTTTTTATTTAATTCATGTTGCACATATACCGAACGTGTCAATGACGTTATCATTTCGGGAACTTGTAGCTGCTAAGAAGAATAATTCGAAGGCATGCGCCAATTAGACACATGTTAATTTTAAAACGCACGTTAAGCAGACAGACCGAGCAACCTGCTACAGTAGGGCCTCTTTTTTAGTCTATAAGTCTTAAATTTATAAATTGGTGATGATCCCAAATCCTATTTTTTGGGCGTTTGTTGACCATCTAATATTGGACCAATGTGGTTAGCCTAATTAACTAATGTCATGAGAATACATACGTTCTTACGTCATTGATATATACTTTTCATGATATTTTATTTAAAATTCTATCATTTTTGCGTAAAAAACATTCCATAACATTTCTGTCTATCACTTTGAAATTATCTACGACATTGACATTATAAATCGGGATTTTTTTTATCACCATAAAATTATGTTTTATAGTGCCCTACAGCGAAGTTACATGTATAGAAGACAAAAGTTTGGAATATTTTATTGTTTTATGATTGATATTTATAAGAATATGTCTAAAAAATATGTTAATAATGATTTTAAAGTATCAGATATCCCAAACTTCTCTTGTACAGTACAGGTGAGATTCAGGATCTGTTGAACGTTAACTATTCTAGGTAACGACAACTAGCAATGTAGAAAAAGTTCCTTCTTGATGAAAATGACAGCACTAAAAAGTATATTTTGTGAATATGATTTATTTCTTGAAATGGTAAGCTTCTTTAGGAATCGGCCTCATCCACAATACAATTCTATCCATCAAATACTCGGGCAAGAAAACTTTCATACGTGCCATGACCTGAAACAGAATTTGATTTTGATATTTTTGTGCATGGTACAGAGAAAACATTCTCTTTTATTTGAAGGAAGGACATTGAGGAGAGCCGAGAGACTCAGCAACCCTTTTGCATTTTACCATCAATGAAAGACAAACAATTTTCAGAAGGAAAGCCGCTCTTTCGCGCCCTCACACCTTTAAAACATGTGGGAGAACAGTCACATCTTCTGTGAAATAGGATTCAATAATACACATTTTATCAACTATCAATACATTCGTAGTGAAATTACTCAATATAAAACGTACTTAATGATTTGACAATATGTTTGATTTATGAATTGTAAATATTGTCCAATGAATGCATTCTTTGTCTAAAGATATTACCCGACAAATAAATAGTATGATTGAGTTTAAAAATACAGCCACAAGTGAGCATATCAAACAGTTAACCAAGACGTAAATGAAACTCCAGAAGGGAGGTATTAAACATAATGCAGGTCCTTGGCATCTGACATAACGACTTAAACAATCCTTATTTGTCTGCAATGTAATGGTTGTCTTGTTCAAAAGTTATTTTAAGCAACGATTTCCCTCACAAAGTACAACTTAATCATTTTCCTCACAAAGCATAACTCAATTATTTTCCTCACAAAGCATAACTCAGTTATTTTCCTCACAAAGCATAACTCAATTATTTTCCTCACAAAGCATAACTCAATTAATTTCCTCACAAAGCCTAACTCAATTAATTACCTCACAAAGCATAACTCAATGAATTTCCTCACAAAGCATAACTCAATTATTTTCCTCACAAAGAATAACTCAATCAATTTCGTTACAAAGTAGACCTCAAATATCTTCCTGACAAGGTATAACTCAATTAATTTTTCACAAAGTATAACTCAATTAATTTCCTCACAAAGCATAACTCAATTAATTTCCCCACAAAGCATGCGCATAACTCAATTAATTTCCTCACAAAGCATAACTCAATTAATTTCCGCACAAAGCATAACTCAATTAATTTTCTCACAAAGCATAACTCAATTATTTTCCTCAAAAAGTATAACTCAATCAATTTCGTTACAAAGTATAACTCAATTAATTTTTCACAAAGTATAACTCAATCAATTTCCTCACAAAGCATAACTCAATTAATTTCCTCACAAAGCATGCGCATAACTCAATTAATTTCCTCAAAAAGCATAACTCAATTAATTTCCGCACAAAGCATAACTCAATTAATTTCCTCACAAAGCATAACTCAATTAATTTCCTCACAAAGCATAACTCAATTATTTTCCTCACAAAGCATAACTCAATTATTTTCCTTACAAAGTATGATTCAATTATTTTCCTCACAGAGTAGACCTCAAATATTTTCCTGACAAGGTATAACTCAATTATTTTCCTGACAAAGTATAGCTCAATTATTTTCCTCACAAGGTATAACTCCATCGCTGGCTAACTTTATAGCCTTGCTGCATTACACCAAAATGTTTTACTTTGGCACGAGGGCTTTATCCAGATGAAACTACAACGTTCAATCGCAGAGCGAAGAAGTGAACAAGAAAAACTAACGAGATGCAGCAAGTCTTAATCAGCCATTTATTCATCCCGCAGGTTTTACCCTGAGGTGAAACAAAGGCGAAGTTTAGCGTTTGCGCATTGATATGAAAGTTACCAGTTTTCCCTATGCGCGAACGAAGTGAGCCAAGGTTTGCACCAACTTTCACTCACCTGGAATCAAAATAATTTTGGTGTGTCAAAACTAATTTTTACCAAAACTCAATGTAGATTTACACGTCTTCAAAATGTATAACTCTCTTAGGTAACACCTCAGAAATTTCACTAATTCACGAAAAATATATTAAATTGAGCATTTTATATAATCTCTCAACACTGTCTCTCAAATCGTTCTTCGGGTCCATTAGCCCCACACGCTTCCGGTCTATGGCGTGAAGGAAAAGTTAAGGTAGTTAAAAGGGAGAGTTTTTGATAAGGTCTCGTTTTGTCGTGGAACGTTTTGATTGAATTGGTTATGAGGTGTAGTGTTTCTTTAATTTTATTATAACTTTTTTTCACAACAAGGCTCAATGATGCATAACATATATTTCTCCAGAAATTGGCATATTTGCCACACGGGGACATGATATAGTCCATAACAATGCGAGAGTAAACAAACCTGCAAAGCAATTTGCACGGGATGCACGTGCGTTGTCATAGCAACTGTGAAATTGACATCAAATTCCACTAACGAACTCGTCAGAAACAGTATTTTGTAACAGGCCCTAAAATTGAGGACTGAATGACAAACGTGATTAAAAAAAAATCGTTGTGTGTTTAAATCTCACCACCTGTATAACTATTAGGGAACAAATAATAAATACATGTATAAAAACATATTTGAGCAGAAGAACGATTTGAGAGGCAGTGGTGAGCGAGTAAAATGCTCAATTTCATATATTTTACGTGAATTAGTGAATTTCTGGTGTGTCAAGTAAGAGATTAATTGAGTTTTGGGAAATATCAGTTTTGACACACCAAATATATATGATTGCAGGCTTAAGTCGTTGCCAACCTTTGATCACTTCGTTCGAACATAGGGACAATGATTACTTTCATATCAGTGCGCAAACGCTAAACTAGGCCTTTGGGTAAAGTTTATGCATGCCATTTTGCTATACATGGAGAATACTTACGCAATTGCCATCAATGAGAACATTTGTTCCGTCTGCCAGGTATCTACTTCTTGGATTCTCAGCCATAATCGCAGATTCTAATGCATCAAGAATTCCACGAAGTTTTGCCTCACAAAAGGGATATGCTGTAGGCAGTGACCCTACAAACGAGTGCAGATACTCTTCAGGATAGGCTGACTTGAGGTTGTTATCTACTGCACCAATCATCTTCTCGTATCGAGACTGCATGATTGGTCTCTGAAAACAATATTTGTTTATGACGTCATATGAAATGATTGTCATGGTACAATTATATCACTTAACTCCGTATTGTTATTAATCAAACCTACGAAGATGCGTTCTCTGCATGGAGACTAAAGAAGGAATATTTAATTCTAATAATAACGTTATAAATGAAGTGACTGATGATAGTAGGACCTAATTATGGATTCGAAACATTTAGTCTATGAATATAGAAAACATTCAGTTTAATTATTCTATCTAGTTAGGCTTTTCATTTAGTCAATTTAGGCGTGATGATTTAGGACCTAGACTGTATCAAAAGATCCATTTAATACAGTCATGAAGCAGGACCATAAAAGAGATATTCCTGAAAAGATCTAGCATACAAGGAAATCTTTTTACATTAATTTTCAATATCTTACATTTTTCTCATTAAAATGACCAACCCAAAGCCCATAATTTCCAGGAGCCACGATTATGACTTTAACTCCAAATTGCTTCATTTCTAGACGGAGAGCCTCGGAGAAGCCTTCAGCCCCATGTTTACTCATCACATAGGCTGACGCTGTTGGGAAGGCAATGCGGCCTCGCACGCTTGTTACATTGACGATTCGACCTGAAAAAGTACATTGCAATCGTAAATGTTAGTCTATTAATGATAACCATATGCAGTGTTAATCTGAAAATATATTGTATTTTTGTTAACAGCAATCGATGACAGATAAAAAAAGAATATTCGTATATCTTTAAATTGATTTTTTAGAGTGCTCGCTCATAAAATGAAATTAGATATAAGCAATTCTTTTTCATTTTATTGTAATTCTTTTATGATCTTTTGTATATAGATAGGCCTTAATTATGATCTTTGGTATATAGATAGGCCCAAAACAAAGAATATTCGTATATCATTAAATTGATTTTAGATTAAATTTAGAGTGCACGCTCATAAAATGAAATTGGATATAAGCAATTCGATAGGCCTTAATTATGATCTTTGGTATATAGATAGACCTTAATAATTCATAATAAGTTCTCAGGCAATGGGCTCGACAAATCATATAATATTTCAAATCGGTTTACGTTAATCTTAAATGCACCTTTCTGTTTGCGAACAAGAGGCAAGAACGCTTTACAAATCCTGACAACTCCAAATAGATTGAGTTCTGCGTAGTGCTTAAAGAGAGACATGGACTGGATCTCCACATCTCCAGATAGAGACGTCCCAGCATTGTTCACAAGGGCCCAGAGTCCTTTAAACAATTGGAAAGAATAAAGAGACATATGAATAGGTGTTGTGGGAAATACAACTGATTTATTCCGTTTACATTATGTTTATTCTTTATCTAAACATCAGAGTCGAACATACACATAACTTTATGTGATTCAATGCACAGGGACATGTATCTCTTAAAGGGGCAGTAGCACGTTTTAGGGGGAATATAAGGGGCTGTCAGGAAAATGAAAATTAATGGTCCCAATTGAAAGATAATTCAAATATATAATCTAAAGTTTAGCCATGCGATTCCTTTTTCTTACACAAAATGAATTAAAGGTGTTCACACAAAATGGCCGCCAGTGGATTTTATGTGAATATTCATGCTTTGTCCTCTGACTATGTATTATTGGCTAGTGTAATAAGATTTTTGACACTGTCAAAATAATACATTTAGCATTAACTTACAATTATTAGTGAAAATTTTAAGATATGAAGTATAAAAAAAACTGCTACTGTCCCTTTAAAAAAAGCGTTAGAAAGCATATATATACACATAGACCCTACCTTATTTTTATATCGTAGATTGGTAAGGTATATGATTAAATTTGACTTTGACTTTCTAACGCTGGTTTTAAGTGATACATGTCCCTGTGATGCAATGTGTTGTCACACATTGCAATAATAATGAACTGGTTACCAGATGAATTCAGTAGCTTTAACTTAACAAAATTCCATACACTACATTATACCAACCCTTTGACCCACAAGTCCTGATCACTTTCTCCCTGCAGTTGCTGACACTCTCATCTGACGTGACGTCAAGTTGCAGGACACATAGACGAGAACTTGCCGTGTTCCTGAGTTCTGTAGCACCGTCAGAGGAATCACACAGACATGTGGCAAACACGTGAAAGCCTTTTCTGTCAAGAAGTTTTGCCAGAGCAAAACCGATGCCTGAAAAACATTGATGATACATTTTGTAAGGTCGTGGTTGTATCTTTAAACTTCTCGCGATCTATGTTTTATCTCATTTGGTACCTGGTTTGCTGACGTCCTAATTCATTGATATTTTAGCTACATCAGAGAAAATATTATCTAAAATGTATACATTTTCTCTGATTTAAAAACAAATAGAAACCATTCATCCTTACCGACCTTCTAGCTTGTATTGTTTTTTGCTACGATTGTCTTCCTTGAATATACGTAAAATCTTTGGTTAATCTGTATATGTATCCTCATTGTACGTTGATGTTCTTCTTTAATAGATTATATCAGATATCTATTCACATTTATTCAACAATTTACATTCATATTGGAAATCGTTTTCAAAGTCGTAAGTATAGAAATTACAAAATTATAACAGGTACGATCCGCATTTGTTGAAAGTAATAGCGTATTGTCTATTATCTTGTATTTCATGATGTATTTGTTTGTTTAAGTAAGTAATTCAAATGTCTTTTCTTGTATACAAAAACTATTTACTGAAATAATTTTACAATTTACCTGTATCGCATCCAGTAATGAGAACATATTTCCCTCTGATATCGACATGCTTTGATTCCAGGTGTTTTCTGATAAACCGTACAGCAACACCCACTGTAACCATGACGACACAGCATGGAATTATGGGAGGGGAAATATGGTAAAGGAGACCCAGAAAGGCTAGAAATGTAACTCCATCAAGGCCTTCAAATCCGATTAGATTCAGTAGAGACATCTGTATGGATAAATGAATACCAATAGATAATTCATTTATTCGTATTGACGATATATGCATTTATATACATGTACTGTAATTTGTAAAACACCATGCCATTTGCAGTGTGAGAAATTTGACAAATTAACTTGTTTTTTAATGTGACCTTTCTATATGCATTTAAAAAAATAAACATTTATTAGTTTTATCTTTTTTTGTAATCTAAAGTGTTTTCTTGAACTAAAAGGGATATTGCTTTGAGGTCATATTACTATAATCTTATATCATATTAAGTCAATCTATATTTATAACAGTCTTAATATTCATATATAATAAACTTTTCACAAACTGAAATGTGACATTACCTTTATTCAAGATAGTAAGGCGAACTATTTGTTAACGCTGGTATTTGACCTACATTTCGAATTTTTTAGTTTACAGTTCAGATAAAGTGTCGTTGTGTGACCTAAAACGTGTCAGACTGTGACCTCTTGGCAGAATACCTTTACCTATGTTGATATTCAGTTTACTTAATTTAATTTTATCATTTATTGTTGATCATTTATTGATTCAGTATCTTACAGTTGCTAAAAAAAGCAAACAATTTTGTGTTGTCACATATTAACAAGCATTAACTGTTACCTTGACATTTTGAAATAAAGTTTGTAAATCTCGGTTTGTAGTTTAGTTTGTCGTAACAAATTACAGCAAATTACGATAAACCGTATATAGATGATTGAGAAGATTAATAGCAGTAGAGTTCATCCCGAACTTCAATCTCAAAGGATAGACAACTGGATAAACCCTTGCAGTAATTCTGGACAATCAAACAAGTTATCAGAAGATGACATATCCAACCGGTCCCCATTAAAGATACCCGGTATGTTTCCATGGAAACCACCAAAACTCTAAAGAAATTGAAACTACCAAAAACATGCCAAAAATACCAAAAAGCACATCTACACATTGTGATTAATCCAGATACAAAGTGTCAAAGAGCTAGGTCTAACAGTTTTCGAGTTCTACTCCGGAAACGAAATTACGGACAGACGGATGGACGGACAGGGCGATGGCTATATCATATGGTGGGATACAAACGATAGTCCAATCATGGTTTCTGTTATAAGGGGTAATTTTATACTGTCAACCCGTTCAAGGAAGATGTGTTAGTATGCCTTGCATTTAGGGAAATCATTCAATACAAATAATACACAGTCTCTATATTTTACCGAACTAAATGAATGGTATTCCGACTTCAACAACATTCGTATTTATTGGCTCAAAGTCTATTTTTACCGAGAGTATCCATGTAGAGTACTAGAGGAAATGATTTCAGTGGTAGACTGCTTACCTGAGTGACTCTGTTACAAAGCATTTCATTCTATGCCGCTCACTCTTACACAGTAAATTTCAATTGTTTTCCATGTAGTATCATCCTGCTACATCAGCGTATATGTCTCCGCTAATGCTACAACCTATCCCCTGATATCCTCCTATAGTCTTCTGTCGTATCGCTATATATAGCAAGCCAATCAAATGATGTCCTTTCAGCGATAGCGGCACACTAGTTTCTTGGTTTCGTTCCGCGTGCTCACCTCGTGATTCAAATTAACCAATAGGAGTGCTTTTAGATAATAAATCTTATTCTCATTGCAGTCTCCCGCTAAGCTCCAAATCACGCGCTCTAAGATTCCCACGTGCGGCATCACTAGACAAAGTGTATGGAGTTCGAAATAGTTTGACTGAAAACAGACAGGCTATAAAAAGCGCTGAGCAACCACCCGTCAGCGATACGACAGAAGATAGGAGGATATCAGGGGATAGGTTGTAGCATTAGCGGAGACATATACGCTGATGTAGCAGGATGATGTAGTATATGGTTGAATCTTAACATTTCATTCATCAACAATCAACACAGTTAACATAGTATAACATAAATGACAAAACAAAGGGTTGTTTATAATTAGACGAATTTTGCTTCGATGATGATTATCACGTCATCGAGATATTGGTGATGATGACGACGTAGAAGATGAATGATGGTGATAATCGTGTGAAAACTTTGTAACTTTGATGTCATCGATGGCGATGTGTATGACAATGATTTGTGTACAAACGTGTCCTAGCATGATGATCGTGATGACGACACTCTTGTAATTCAAGTCTTTGATTGTCAAAGCTCTCTTAGCATGTACATGGACCATTGATATGTTTATCATTAGAGAGTTTCGAAATCTGGATCCTGATGATTACTTCAATTCGAAACAAAACAAGTTGATGATCAACTTGCCATGATCTGGTAGCGTTGTTTGTGTGATATACCAACTCAGAAACTTGTTAAATGAACAAATTGTTAAAGGATAAACAATTTCAAAGTTGGCTCCATATTTTCATATTATCTTATTCTGTAACAATATAAAAATTTAACAATCACAACAAAACACATCTCATAAATTCATTTGACTACAAATGCTTCCAATAACTTTGTCATTTCTTACTCTTACTCGTGATAAAACTCACCCACACTCTGACATAGACATGTACATGTATAGGTTTGCTTTTTTGCCTCGTTTACGTTTCAGGTAATTCAATAAGACAATAGACTATGAAATAATCAATTCAAAAGTATATCGAGTTTTGACTTTATAAAGTAATTGAATAACTCATATCATGAAATTTGTTAAAATAAAATGAACTCATATATAATTTCAACGCTTTAGTCATTGACATTTTCGATTATGGAAATTCTGACATATCATTTTGTGTTTGGCTATAATCATTGTCATGCATTATTATTCAAAGAGTAATGGTACATGAAAGGCAATGAACAGTGTTCATGTACAAATTGATCATGAAAGTTTGTATACGGATAATGCCATAATTGGTACGCATTCACACATTACACAGGATGACCAATTCAACAATAAAGAACGATCACTGTTTAAAGTCCTCTTTCAAAAGAATCTAAGTTTTATTTTTGAGTACATGCCAGGCTTCGCTTGGTAAAGGCCTCTGCCACATGTAGATTTTATCCATCAAGTTAATGGGTAAGATATAGCTCAGCCGGGCCAGAATCTGAAACAGTAGAAAGAATTGAATATTTTACTTGAATTAATGCTTGAGATCTCTGAAAATTTAGAAAGAACTAACAAGAAGACATAGTCATCAACATCCCCCGCCCGATTTGTTCTCCTAAATACTCGAGTGTACTAAAAAATATCATGACACCAAACTCCGGAAAAAATATTTGCGCGGTTCTGATTTTGCGAACTACATCAAGGTATTGATACCCTGAAGGCACACATCAAATTTGATGATCCTATTTGTAACAGTTTCTAAGAAAAAATTGGCTCCTTTGAAGACACCTCGAACAGAGTCCCAAATAACGTAACAAGGGCAATAACTCCGGAAAAAATATTTGCGCGGTTCTGATTTTCGAACTCCATCAAGGTATTGATACCCTGAAGGCACACACAAAATTTGATAATCCTACCTTCAACGGTTTCTGAGAAAAATAGGCTCCTTTGAAGACACCTCGATACAGAGTCCCATAAAACGTAACAAGGGCAAAAACTCCGAAAAAAATATTTGCGTGGTTCTGATTTTCGAACTCCATAAAGGTATTGATACCCTGAAGGCACCCATCAAATTTGAGTATCCTATCTGTAACACTTTCTGAGAAAAATTTGCTCCTTTGAAGACACCTTGAAAAGAGTCCCAAAACACGTAACAAGTGCAATAACTCCGGAAAAAATATTTGCGCGGTTCTGATTTTCGAACTCCATCAAGGTATTGATACCCTGAAGGCACACACAAAATTTGATAATCCTACCTTTAACGGTTTCTGAGAAAAATTGGCTCCTTTAACTGGGACGGACGGACGGACGCACGCACGCACGGACGCACGGACGGACCTCAAACCTATATCCCCCTTCCACTTCGTGGCGGGGGATAATAAATGGAAAATGTTACTCGAAGTAATGCTTGAGATCTCATACAGCTTGTTTTGTAAAAAGAGATACCACTTCGGAGAGCAAATAGAGTTCAGACAGTGTTCAACAGAAACGTTATATAAGGGGTAAGAATACAGTCTGATTTAAATCGACCTGGTTCCCAGGAATAAAATATTCAAAATATTATCTCTACGGAGATATGAAATCCTCTAACCAATGACACCTATCGAAAAAACAAGGTCGATTCTCAATAGTTAATATATACACTCTTGTATTGCTAGACAATAGCGGAAAGTCAAGTGACCAATGGAACAACTTAGGGTATATTCTTAATTAGCTGTAGTTCAATATTGCAAGGTCAATGTTTAGTCTTTCATAAGTGTTTTAATCTTTTAATTTTGCAAATATTACTGCTGCTAGTGGTTAAAGTGATCTAATTCAGTAGTTACGGAGCGACAAGCAATTGACTGGTTGCAGTTGTTATCATTGGAGTCCATGAAGAAAAAACGTATAACGAGACCTGAAATAAAAGAGACCTTCCTATCGGCAATTAGAAACAAAAAATGATTGCAGGTGGTTTTAATCTAAAATCGACACATTTACAAATAATTAATGAAAAGACTTAACAAAGATGCCTTGTAATGCCGTAGCAATGTTTTCCACACTAGCAGCACGAAATAGCTTATTAATAGGTTAAGCCTGATATTTTGGAAGTACATTACAACTATTCAAGAAAGTTTGAAGTTTTTATTTCATTACAGGTATTTGAGTATTATACAAACATGCCATGAAATGTAAAACTCAATCCAGCTGTCATTATCGATTATCTAACGTTTGGAAGACCTCAATAATTAACTGCACTTGTTTCAACTATTCAAGTACCATAAAATGCACGGGAAAGTCCTTTAACACGTGTTGCACGAGGAAATGAACAAGCAGTGTTTGGATCAAATGTCAATACGATTGGCTTGAAATACTCACGCATGTGTCATCAAACCATGAATTCGTGCTATCGACAAGATAGTTTGGTCTGGGATGTTCGCTCATGACGGCCGATTCTGCCGCGTCCACTACCCCCCTGAGTTTACTGTCCACACTAGGGGGTACCGTCTTGACGTTAGACACCAGTCTGTCGAGATAGGACTCACCGTAGTCGTCTCTCACACTATCAGGGACTTTTCTCATCGTATTTCATAAACACTCTCTCAAACGCTCTGCCTAATGTGATAAACAAAAACAAAAGAACAAATATTTCACATATTTTTTCACCTTTATGTAATAGGCTCTAAATCCACCGCCATTAATGCCGGTTTCCTCATGTGAGTTCACCGACAAAAGTAGCTTAAGATCATAAAATATGTCAAACTAATTGTTAGAATAAATTTTTAAACATTTTATTAATCAATTATATATACCTAGTGTTATCTGAACATTTTTCGAAAGATATTTCTTAAAAACAGTATTCAATTGTGATTTCATCATCGCGCACTGCTACATTGTAAAATAGTCGTTACATTCACATGACCATATTCTGTCCAATCATCAGACAGCATTCGTGTAATGTTTTTCATAATCTCCTCTTTGGGGTTCATATATAGTTATTCCGCTCACATAACCAAGTCCAAAATCTAAAATTACGTTTTATTTTATCTGTATCAACTGGCCGGTTCAGCGCTAGCGCTTGATCTTAAAAATTATTTTATGCATGTAGTCTATCAATCTAAACTATAATCATATCCGAAAACACTGTTCACGACTTGTCTCATTACAAGAATATGATAAAATGGAGGCATTGGCTCTGTAGCTTTGTAGTAGCCACTGGGTCACCAATCCTAACAGAAAGCATGAAGGCGATGTGATTTCGGTAATCAATTCAGAAATGGTAAAAGTTAAATTATTGAATGAACACAAAGTAGGTCACGATGAGGATAACCAAAGTACACATGCAACCATGGTAACCGAGAGATGCACTTGAGGGGATATATACAACTATAATGATGTATTATTATGATATTTTATCTACCATTACTTTTTACTGTATATTTTATGTAATAATAGTCTCTCATAGCTCTTTTAAGAACGACCCTGATGTCTTTTCATGTATGTTTTAATTTAAAATGTATATATAATATATATACAATGGTGAGACTTAAATAAAATATTGTCTGGCTGTCTGTCTGTTTGTCTACAACTGTGTCGTATATATGGTGTGATATTATAAGAATTGTGTTTTAACCGGATTTAAAAAAAAATGAGTGTAGCATTGACCTACGTATTCTGTTATTAATTTGACATTTTGATTGTGAACTGCTGATGTTTTGCAATTTTTTATCTTATTGATATTTTGCACAGTTCTGCAAAGTGAAGTGTCTCATAAGCCCAAAACAGCTTGTTGTTGAAATAATTCGTGTCATTTATAATTGCCCTTTAATATGTGTATAAAGTAAATAACTTATTACACAATGATAAACTATATCTGTCTGTGATGATTTAGTTTTTCTATTCAATGTTTTGTATTTTCATACATACATGTGTACATTTGACATTAATCATGACTCATGACAGTGTATAACGGACTCGGTTATTGTTAGTACCCCTTTCACCTGTCATTGAACGAGTGAGAATGCTTCAAGGACGATGACTGTTGTAACGCAACAGCCTGCCTCTTTCTTGCTTCAGACCACAATTATTGTACAGTAGTTAAATTTTTTTAATTTACTTTATATTACAGAAACCCTGTTACAGTATGAGGAAGCCCAATAAAAGTTGTTGGTCAAGAACAGGTTTCTGAATTTTGTTATTATTTACACACGATACAAAGACAAAACATTCATTCACTCATTCACACTTTTATCTCTATGTACATGTAGTAAAAGGAATCAAAGTCAAACTTGTCATTTCATAAACGACATGACACATGTATACAAATTTGAGAGTTAATGATGGACAGGATGCAAGAAGCAACAATTCGAAAGATTACACAATTGCGATATTATGATGCAACATCCACTTTTGGTAAAATTTGTCCTGATTACTTAAAATTTACTAAAAGCTATCTGTTTTTCAATGAGATACCTGTTGGAAATGCAATGTCTAAAATGGTTAAAACTGATGGAAGTTTTTAAAACCTTACATGTAGGCCTATATATGAAATATTTTGCTAGAAGCAACAGCAAATCAAAGACATTGTTAGTGTGTACATTCTTTCTCAATCTATACGGTAGTTTTATCATCATTGTCTTTCTAACACAGCCTTTTGCCTATATTTCATTGCGCGTTCAGCTATTGCACATCGACTTACCTGCCCTTTCAGTCACAAAATGAACACACCTTTTGCAGCCTTGAAGGCCAGTAGTGTCAACAAATGTGACCCCTTCGTCAAGGCAGGTCAGACTGACTCGACCTACATGTATCACTTGCTTACAGAACCTTAACAGTAAACCGTAGGCACTGAAACCTGTACACAAACACTATAGAGTCAGACCTTTCATTTGCACCATCACATGTTACAAATAAGTGTGTAAAAGTCCCTTTAAATTGTCACCTAAGGACTACTTTGTCTCTGACTTCCTTCCGTGTTCGGAAGTGGAATTGTGGGCTATATCATGTTTACCCAGTTGTTGGGTATCTAGTTCCATGCAAGAAGCTAGGAAGAATAACTTTAGACGAGGGTTGAAATATGGGATTATGGGAGAGGGATTAGGTAGCTGGTTGATGAAGAAGAACACCGTGAGTTCTTATGGATAGTCAACTTCTTTATGGCATGAAATGCGACGTTTTGGTGTTCATGTAGATACTAACACCGTAAGCAAGTTTCATAACGGTGTTAGTATCTTCACCGAAACGTCGCATTTCATGCAATAAAGAAGATGACTATCCATAATAACTTGTTTTTCTTCTTTTAATTAAAGTCTACTTTTGTGACATGCTTTATTCGAGGGTTTCAACAGGTAAGTGTTTCTTTTTTATGAAAACAGGATGTAGGAAAAAGATATGTAACGTACATTACGCAGACTGGCACGGATCCTCAGTAACTCAAAGGAAAAGGCGTTGCTTGACAATACAGAGGTTAAATTTTACAAGTTGGTGAATAACCCAAATCCCAATTTTTTTTGCGTCTGTTGACCATCTAATATTGGACCAATGTGGTTAACCTAATTAACTAATTTCATGAGAATGCATACAGCGTTCTTACGTCAGTAATATTCCTTTCATGATATTTCGTTTAAGATTAAATTATTTATTAATATTTATGTATTTTAAACATTTTTGCCAGCCACTTTGAAATTATCTACGGTTGACATTATAAATTGGGATTTTTTTATCACCATAAGATTATGTTTTAGTGCCCCTACAGCGAAGTTACATGTATAGAAGACTTTATTAATTTATGATTGATATTTTATAAGAAGATGTCTGAAAAAAATATGTTAAAAACGATTTTAAAGTATCAGATATCCCAAACTTATCTGCTCGAGTACAGATGAGATTCCTGAGCCGTTGAACGTTATATATTCTAGGTAAGGACACCTAGCAATGTGGAAAATGTTCCTTCGTAATAAAAATGACAGCACTAAAAAGTAAAGATTGTGTATTTTGTGAATATGATTTATTTCTTTAAATGATAAGCTTCTTTAGGAATCAGCATCATCCACAATACAATTCTATCCATCAAATACTCGGGCAAGAAGACTTTCATACGTGCCATGACCTGAAACAGAATTGGATTTTGATATTTTTGTGCATGGTACAAAGAAAACATTCTCTTTTATTTGCGGGAAGGACATTGAGGAGAGCCGAGAGACTCAGCAACCCTTTTGTGTTTTACCATTAATGAAAGACAAACAATTTTCAGAAGGAAATCCACACTTTCTCGCCCTCAAAAATCTAAAGCATGTGGGAAAATAGTCACATCTTGTGTAAATTAGGATTTCAATAGGTGCGCACAAACTTTAATTATACAAAGTTTATCAACTTCCAATACATTCGGAGTGTAATTCCTCAATATCAAACGTACTTAATGCTTTTAGAATAGTTTGGATTTATAACCTGTAAAGATTGTTCGATGAAGGCATTCTTTGAAAAACATATTACCCGACTAATAATAGTATGATTGAGTTGAAAAATACAGCCACACGTCATCATAGTAACCAAGACGTAAATGAAACTCCAGAAGGGATGCATTTAAAACATTATGCAGGTCCTTGGCATATGGCATAACGAATTAAACAATCCTTATTTGTCTGCAATGTAATGGTTGTCTTGTCCAAAAGTTTTCCCTAACAAAGAACAACTTAATCATTTTCCTCACAAAGTACAACTCAAATATTTTCCTCACAAAGTATAACTCAATTAATTTCCTCACAAAGTATAACTCAATTAATTTCCTCACAAAGTATAACTCAATTAATTTCCAAACACAGCATAACTCAAGTATTTTCCTCACAAGGTAGAACTCCATCACTGGCCAACTTTAGCCTTGCTCCATTACACCAAAATATTTTACTAATTTATATATTACGTGAATAAGTGAAATGCCTGGTGTGTTAACTAAGAAAGTAAAACATTTTAAAGATATATATGTCTTTATTGAGTTTTGGGAAAAATCAGTTTAGACACACCAAAAATATTTTGATTCCAGGTTAAAGTCGTTGCCAACCTTTATCACTTCGTTCGCACATAAGGACAAATGGTTACTTTCATATTAGTGCGCAAACTTGGCCTTTGACCATTTAGCTATACATGGAGAATACTTACACAATTGCCATCAATGAGAACATTTGTTCCGTCTGCCAGGTATCTACTTCTTGGATTCTCAGACATAATCGCAGATTCTAATGCATCAAGAATTCCACGAAGGTTTGCCTCACAAAAGGGATATGCTGTAGGCAGTGACCCTACAAACGAGTGCAGATACTCTTCAGGATAGGCTGACTTGAGGTTGTTATCTACTGCACCAATCATCTTCTCGTATCGGGACTGCATAATTGGTCTCTGAAAACAATATTTGTTTATGACGTCATATGACATGACGTCATGGTACAATGATATCACTTAACTCATTATTTTTATCAAACCTACGAAGATTCGTTCTCTGCATGGAGACTAAAGAAAGAATATTAATACTAATAATAACGTTTTACTTGAAGTGACTGATGATAGTAGGACCTAATTATGGATTCGTAAAATGTAGTCTATAAAATACTTATAGAAAATATTCAGTTTAATTATTCTTTCTAGTAAGGCTTTTCATTTAGTCAATTTAGGCGTGATGATTTAGGACCTAGACTGTATCAAAAGATCCATTTAATACAGCCATGAAGCAGGACCATAAAAGAGATATTCCTGAAAAGATCTAGCAGAAAAAGAATTGTTTTTACATCAATTTTCAATATCTTACATTTTTCTCATTAAAATGACCAACCCAGAGCCCATAATTTCCAGGAGCCACGATGATGACTTTAACTCCAAATTGCTTCATTTCTAGACGGAGAGCCTCGGAGAAGCCTTCAGCCCCATGTTTACTCATCACATAGGCTGATGCTGTTGGGAAGGCAATGCGGCCTCGCACGCTTGTTACATTGACGATTCGGCCTTAAAAAGTACATTGTAATCATAAATATTAGTCTATTAATGATATCCATATGCAGTGGTAATCTTAAAAATATATTGTATTTTTGTTTACAGCAATCGATGACAGATAAAAAAAAGAATATTTGTATATCTTTAAATTGTTTTTTTAGAGTGCTCGCTCATAAAATGAAATTAGATATAAGCAAATCGTATTCGTTTTATTGTAATTCTTTTATGTTCTTTGCTATATAGATAGGCCTTAATTATGATCTTTGGTATATAGATAGGCCCAAAACAAAGAATATTCGTATATCATTAAATTGATTTTAGATTAAATTTAGAGTGCACGCTCATAAAATGAAATTGGATATAGGCAATTCGAAAGGCCTTAATTATGATCTTTGGTATATAGATAGGCCCTAATAATTCATAATAAGTCCCCCGGCAATGGGTTCGACAATTCATATAATATTTCAAATCGGTTTACGTTAATCTTAAATGCACCTTTCTGTTTGCGAACAAGAGGCAAGAACGCTTTACAAATCCTGACGACTCCAAATAGATTGAGTTCTGCGTAGTGCTTGAAGAGAGACATGGACTGGATCTCCACATCTCCAGATAGAGACGTCCCAGCATTGTTCACAAGGGCCCAGAGTCCTTTAAACGATTGGAAAGAATAAAGAGACATATGAATAGGTGTTGTGGGAAATACAACCGATTTATTCCGTTTACATTATGTTTATTCTTTATCTAAACATCAGAGTCGAACATACACATAACTTTATGTGATTCAATGCACAGGGACATGTATCTCTTATAAACAGCGTTAGAAAAACATATATACTGATAGACCCTACCTTATGTTTATACTGTAGCATGGTAAGGTCTATGATTAAATATGACTTTGACTTTCTAACGCTGTTTTTAAGCGTCCCTGTGATGCAATGTATTGTCACACATTGCAATTATAATGAACTGGTTACCATATGTCAATATGAATTCTGTAGCTATAATTTAACAAAATTCCATACACTACATTATACCAACCCTTTGACCCACAAGTCCTGATCACTTTCTCCCTGCAGTTGCTGACACTCTCATCTGACGTGACGTCAAGTTGTAGGACACATAGACGAGAACTTGCAGTGTTCCTGAGTTCTGTAGCACCGTCAGAGGAATCACACAGACATGTGGCAAACACGTGGAAGCCTTTTCTGTCTAGAAGTTTTGCCAGAGCAAAACCGATGCCTGAAGAAAATGGATGATTCATTTTGTAAGGTCGCCGTTGTATCTTAAACATTTCGTGATAGTTGCTTTATTTTACTCAGTACTTTGTTCGATGACCTTTTCGTTCACTAACATTTTATGTGCATCAGAGAAAATATTCTCTATAATTCAAAGATTTTGCTCTGATTTCAAAACAAACGGAAACTATTTTAATTCTTACCGGCCCTATAAGTGTTTTTTGCTTTTAATAAACGTTACGTTTATTTTTGGTTAATGTGAATATGCTCTCTCATTAAAAATTGATGCACCTCATTGATAAAGCATTTCAAGTACAAAAAAATTATCTATTAACTTTCAATCTTTCTTTTATAGTCATATTGAAAATTATTTTCAAATCGAAAGTATAGTAAATACAAAATTATAACAAGTACTATCCGCATGAATTTAAGGTAATACTTGACTATTGTGATGAATTACTGTTATAATGATGTATTTGTTGTTTTAAGTAAGTCATTCAAATGTCTTTTCTTGTTTTGAAAAACTATTAACTGAAATAATTTTACAATTTACCTGTATCGCATCCAGTAATGAGAACATATTTCCCTCTGATATCGACATGCTTTGATTCCAGGTGTTTTCTGATAAACCGTACAGCAACACCCACCGTAACCATGGCGACACAGCATGGAATTATGGGAGGAGATATTAGGTAAAGGAGACTCAGAAAGGCTAGAAATGTAACTCCATCAAGGCCTTCAAATCCAATTAGTTTCAGTAGAGACATCTGTATAGATCAATGAATACCAATAGATAATTCATTTATTCTTATTGACGATATATGCATTTATATACATGTACAATATTTTGTTAAACACCATGAAATTTGCAGTGTGAGAAATTTGACAAATGAACTTGTTTTTTAATGTGAACTTTCACTCAGTTCTCTATATGCATTTAAAAAAATATAATAATTTTATCTTTTTTGTTATCTAAAGTGGTTTTTTTTAACTAAAAGGGATATTGCTTTGAGGTCATACTACTATAATCTTATATCATATTTAATCAATCTATATTTATAACAGTCTTAATATTCATATATAATAAACTTCTCACAAACTGAAATGTGACATTACCTTGATTCAAGATAGTAAGGCGAACTATTTGTTAACGCTGGTATTTGACCTACATTTCGAATTTTTTAGTTTACAGTTCAGATAAAGTGTCTTTATGAGACCCAACACGTGTCAGACTGTGACCTCTTGACAGAACACCTTTGCCTACGTTGATATTCAGTTTACTTTGTTTAATTTCTCTTTATGTATTCATTTACTTGCAGTTGTGACAAGCAGTACCTGTTACTTTGACATTTTGAAATAAAGTTTGTAAATCTCGGTTTGTTGTTCAGTTTGTTGTAACAAATTACAGCAAATTACTATAAACCCTCATAGATGATTTGAGAAGATAAAAAGCAGTAGAGTTAAACTGGAAAAATCCTTCCTTAAATTTAGTTCTGGACAATCAAACAATTCATCAGAAGATGACATATCCAACCGGTCCCAATTAAAGATACCCAGTCCCAATTAAAGATACCCGGTATGTTTCCATGGAAACCGCCAAAAATACCAAAAGGCACATCTACACATGGTGATTAATCCAGATACAAACTTAAGTTTCATTGAGCCTAGGTCCAACAGTTTTCGAGTTCTACTCCGGAAACGAAATTACGGACGGACGGACAGACGGACAGGGCGATGACTATATCACACGGTGTTACATACGGTGAGATAAAAACTATAGTCCAATCATGGTTTCTGTTATAAGGGGTAATTTTATACTGTCAACCAGTTCAAGCAAGATTCGTTTGTATCCCATGCATTTAAGGAAATCATTCAATACAAATAATACACAGTTCCTTTATTTTACCGAACTAAATGAATGGTATTCCGAACTACAATAACATTCATATTTATATCAAAGTCTATTTTTACCGAGAGTATCCATGTAGAGGAAATGATTTCAGTGGTAGACTGGCTTACCTGAGTGACTCTGTTACAAAGCATTTCATTCTATGCCGCTCACTCGCACACAGTAAAGTGCAATTGTTTGCCTTGTAGTTTATGGTTTAATCTTAACATTTCATTCGTCAACAATCAACACAGTTACCATAGTATTACATAAATGACAAAACAAAGGTTTGTTTGAAAATAGATTTTGCATCGATGATGATTATCAAGTCATGAAGATATTGATGATGATGACGACGTTGAAGATGAATGATGATGATAATCGTGTGAAAACTTTGTAACTTTAATGTCATCGATGGCGATGTGTATGACAATGATTTGTGTACAAACGTGTCCTAGCATGATGATCGTGATGACGGTACCCTTGTAATTCAAGTCTTTGATTGTCAAAGCTCTCTTAGTTTTAAGATTGTCATAGGTAGATTAGCAAGCACACTCATGACCATTGATTTCCTTAGCATTAGAGAGTTTCGAAATCTGGATCCTGATGATTAGTTCAATTCGAAACAAAACAAGTTGATGATCAACTTGCCATGATCTGGTAGCGTTGTTTGTGTGATATACCAACTCAGCAATTTGTTAAATGAACAAATTGTTAAAGGATAAACAATTTCCAAGTTGGCTCCATATTTTCATATTATCTTATTCTGTAACAATATAAACATTTAACAATCACAACAAAACACATCTCATAAATTTATTTGACTACAAATGCTTCCAATAACTTTGTCATTTCTTACTCTTTTCAATAGATATTTTTCGGTTCAGTATTACAAAGCGACAGTGATAAAACTCACCCAAACTCCGACATAGACATCTACATGTATAGGTTTGCTTTTTTGCTTCGTTTACGTTTCAGGTAATTCAATAAGACACTAGACTATGAAATAATCAATTCAAAAGTATATCGAGTTTTGACTTTATAAAGTAATTGAATAACTCATATCATGAAATTTGTTAAAATAAAATGAACTCATATATAATTTCAACGCTTTAGTCATTGTCAATTTCGATTATGGAAATTCTGACATATCATTTTGTGTTTGGCTATAATCATTGTCATGCATTATTATTCAAAGAGTAATGGTACATGAAAGGCAATGAACAGTGTTCATGTACAAATTGATCATGAAAGTTTGTATACGGATAATGTCATAATTGGTACGCATTCACACATTTCACAGGATGACCAATTCAACAATAAAGAACGATCACTGTTTAAAGTCCTCTTTCAAAAGAATCTAAGTTTTATTTTTGAGTACATGCCAGGCTTCGCTTGGTAAAGGCCTCTGCCACATGTAGATTTTATCCATCAAGTTAATGGGTAAGATATAGCTCAGCCGGGCCAGAATCTGAAACATTAGAAAGAACTTATAAATGGATTATTTTACTTGAAGTAATGCTTGAGATCTCATGCAGCTTGTTCTTGTAAGAATTTTGCATATCTTACTGCTGCTAGGTTAACGTGATCTAATTCAGTAGTTAGGGAGCGACAAGCGATTGACTTGTTGCAGTTTATCATTGTTATCATTGGAGTCCATGAAGAAAACAAGTATAACGAGACCTGAAATAAAAGAGACCTTCCTATCGGCTTCTTGACGGTCATTAAAATAAAAAATAATTGGTTTTAATCTAAAATAGACACATTTACAAATAATTAAAGAAAAGACTAAACAACAATGCCTTGTTATGTCGTAGCAATGTTTTTCCACACTAACAGCACGAAATTGATTAATAGATTAAGCCTGATAATTTCAACAAGTGGAAATACATTACAACTATTCAAAAAAGTTTGAAGTTTTTATTACAGGTATTTGAGTATTATACAAACAAGAGCCGTGCCATGAAATGTAAAACTCAATCCAACTGTCTTTATCGATTATCTAACGTTTGGAAGACCTTTAGAATAAACTGCATTTGTTTCAACTATTCAAATTACTCATGTACCATAAAATGCACGGGAAAATGCTTAAACACGTGCTGCACGAGGAAATGAACAACCAATGACCGGAAAAAATGTCAATACGATTGGCTGGAAATACTCACGCATGTGTCATCAAACCAAGAATTCGTGCTATCGACAAGATAGTTTGGTCTGGGATGTTCGCCCATGACGGCCGATTCTGCCGCGTCCAGTACCCCTCTGAGTTTACTGTCCACACTAGGGGGTACCGTCTTGACGTTAGACACCAGTCTGTCGAGATAGGACTCACCGTAGTCGTCTCTCACATTGTCGGGTACTTTCCTCATTGTATTTCGTAAACACTCTCTCAAACGCTCTGCCTAATGTGATAAACAAAAACAAAAGAACAAATATTTCACCTTTTTTTCACCTTTATGTAATAGGCTCTAAACCCACCGCCGTTAATGCCGGTTCCCTTATGTGAGTTTACCGACAAAAGTAGCTTAAGATCATGAAATATGTGAAACTAATTTTTAGAATAAATTTTTAATCATTTTATTACTCAATTATATATACCTAGTGTTATCTGAACATTTTTCGAAAGATATTTTTTAAAAACAGTATTCAATGGTGATTTCATCATCGAGCACTGGTACATGAAATAGTCGTTACATTCATATGACCATATTCCGTCCAATCATCAGGCAGCATTCGTGTAAACGCACGCCAATTGCGACGGTTACTTTTCATAACCTCCACTTTCTCTTATAAATTTATTTCACTCAAATAACCATGTCCAAAGTCTACATTTACGTTTTATTTTATCTATATCAACTGGCCGGTTCAGCGATAGCGCTTGATCTTAAAAAATATTTTATGCGTGTAGCCCATCAATCTAAGCTATAATCATATTTGAAAACACTGTTCACGACTTGTCTCATTACAAGAATATGATAAAATGAAGTCATTGGCTCTGTAGCTTTGTAGGAGCCACTGGGTCACCAATCCTAACAGAAAGCATGAAGGCGATGTGATTTCGGTAATCAATTCAGAAATGGTAAAAGTTAAATTAATTACAGCATTTACAGTCCTTATTCGGGGTCACAGGGCCACCTAAGCTACAATTTATAATCCCCACTAGTCAAGGAGTCTGTACACAAAGTTTCATCTTTCTAGGCCTTATGCTTCTGTAGAAGAAGATGAAAATAGGTTTTAGGGAGGTGGCCCCTGTGGCCCTTATTAGGGATCACAAGGCCACCAAGCAACAGTTTATAATTCTCACTAGTCAAAGCGTCTACATTTATATATACAAGGTTTCAGCTTTCTATACCTTCTGGAGAAGAGGATTGGAAAAAGTTGGCCCCTGTGGTCCTTAACGTTTCCCAAAGATTTCTCATTGAAATTTTACTGAAGAGACCTATTGTTTATGTTTGATTCTTTGATATTGTTTGTTTAAGTTTTATACTTTAAAATCATATATAATGAATTCATACACTTGCAATCGAAAGGAAGGCGTTGCTATGCACATTTCTAGGTGTAAGAGATGTTAAAGACTTCAACCTTACGTTTTCCTTGATCAATTGGCCAGTGTGAACTCCGAACATGCCAGGTTCAATGAGCGATACTTTAACCCCAAACCTGGCCATCTCTAGTCTGAGACAACGTGTGAAGCCCTCGGCACCGAACTTGCTCATGCAGTACGCCGACCCGGTGGGGAAAGGTAGAATACCCCGCACACTGGTGATATTCACCACTCGACCTGAAACATCATGACGAGGCGAAATGGGCGAGTTGGTGAGCTTCTGGTACTGTCAGTGCTGGTGTTGCCTGACTCTGAGGGTCGCGACTTCTTAACGTAAGGTACTGACTCGAATAAAAGAAAGAACAGAACTGGTGCGATTGAACATAGTTTGGCCTCAAATATAACGCTGTTTAATAAAACGCATATATCGATTTACTGATATAGACATGTGACAGGTTTAATATCTAACACTAGAGACAACTTTATTTCACGAAGTTGACGTTTAATTACTTGAAACTGCTTGTTGATTTTGGAAAATCATACCTCTTTCCGCTTTCGTTTGATCCACTTAAGAAAAGTTAATCAATTTATGTTAATAATGTGGCACTTAAATAGTTTTTATTTATTTAATAGTTCCATTAACTATTTTTTAAACAAAAATCCGATTCTATTTTACTATACTTTCTTTAAAGGTGCAGTAGCACGTTTTTAGGGGAAATATAAAGAAAATGAAAATTAATGTTTCCATTGAAAGACAATGTAATTAAACTAAATGAAGCAGTAATAATTAAAAAACATAACGTAAAATTAGCCATGCGATTCCTTTTTCTTACAAAAATGAATTAAAGGTGTTCACATAAAATGGCCGCCATTGGATTTTATGTGAATCTTCATACGTTGTCCTGTGATTATGGATAATTGGCTTGTGTAATGAGATTTCTGACACTGTCAAGATAAGACATTTAACGTTAACTTACAATTATTAGTGAAAAATTTAAAATACCAAATTATCAAAAAACGTGCTAGTGCCCCTTTAAGAACATATATCACTAAACAAACCTCTTTGTTTTCTGACGAGAGGAAGAAATGTTTTGCACGTGCGTACTATTCCGAATAAGTTGATCTCACAGACTTTCCGATAGTTTTCCATGGACTGAATCTCTACATCCATGTTAACCATGATTCCAGCGTTGTTGATCAGAGCCCATAATCCTGAAACGAAGGGGTTAATTAGTCAATTCATATCAAGTTTAAACTAGCTGTACTGTTTACGTCCTATATGTCCCATACGTTACGTGGGACTTATGGGACGTATACATTTCAGCTATTTTAAAAAATAGATTAAGTCAATTCATACAGTATTTAGTAACTTATAGTGATGAAAGGTCAAGTCGATTTAATAATGAATTTTACTTTTTAATTAATATCTAATTTTGTTATCATGACAACAACGATGTTTGGTATACTGGTGTTTATGATAACACAAATTATTAGATAAGTATGTTAAAAAAGCTTAATCATTCACGAAAATCTATGCCGTAAAGTTTGACATTGTTCTTTATTTAGGGCGATACAGGATGAAATATTTCTTTTATTTTAAGTAACAAGTTTGTTCTGATCGAGTGAATTTATAAGTGTGTTACTAAAATACTGACAATGATATAGAGGCATCTTTACCATGGAAGAGTTTGTGATATTAATCTACCTTTTATTATACTTTGTCGCAACATACTAAACTATTTATGACCCTCAACAAGAAAACTACCTTTCGATCCACATTCTTTATTCACAACCCCAAAACAGCCGTTCACGCTGTCGTCGGAAGTGACGTCGAGATCCAAAACTCGCATGCGTTTACTTCCGGTTTCAATAAGGTTTTTGGCTCCTTCGCACGTTGCAGATAAACAAGTTGCAAAAACGTGAAACCCCTTTTCGTCAAAATATCTCGCAAAGGCATTTCCAAAACCTGCAAAAATGAAAATAATCATAGGCATGAATCAAACATCGTCCTCATAATCGAAAGCAAAGTAGTCTTCCTTGAATTCAAACTATCATGTTGTCTTGCTAAATAACACTGATTACATATTCGAACTGAACAGTCGAACTTATTACAGAGTCTGCACTCAATTCCGTTAGTACGTTTTAACATGAACGTATTCAGATAATTAAGTTGTTAATGAAAAACAGGACTGTGTAAAAGAAGGTATATTCACTAGTGCACATATGAGATATATTTTAATATGGATCGTTATCATATTGAACTTATTTTACCCGTGTCACAGCCTGTTATTACGATATATTTGCCGACAGGATCTATCCGCTTTGCCTCTCTTGTTCTCTTGATGATATAACACAATAGCGCTGTGATGAATAGAAGGCCGCATCCTTGCAGAACACAGTCACATGACATGATGACGTCACACCAGTCTTGATAAACTCAGTTACAGATCTGAAAATAAAACGAAACGTTATGTAGAAAGTAATCAACAATCGGATAATAAAAAACAGAATTCCATACTGATAAAAATGCTATTTTTTTTTATCTCAATCATTACGATATAAATTATGCACATTGTGGGATTACGAAGAAAAAGACTAAAATGAATTATATTTATATTTATATCATTAGAGTCAAATAACATGTAAGTCATCATTCTTTACAAAAAAAATTATTTCAAATCTTAATGATACACCTCAAGCACTGGATGTAATAATACCGTCTTTATCCCCTTTTATATGAATGTCTTTTAAGGTTAAATTTTATTCTTAAGTGAATCCTTAACGCGGGACGTTATCCATTCTCTCACAGTCATGAAATGTTGATCGAGCCTCTTTTCATTTTTGTCGAGTTAGTGGGGTAGAATGGGAGATGTCTGATTGGCAATCAAAGTTAATTGTCCAATGAGCGACGCTGTTCTAAAATCATCAGTTTGGCTTCTGAATCATGACAACGGCATTGTGATATGAACCACCCTTTCTATGCGAAAAGCATTGTGATTTGCTAAAAAAATTAAATAGATTGTTGTGCAATTTTTCCCCACTCAATGAACAATTCATGACTTGATCTGCCTCTGTGGGGAGAGAACAGACGTTCTCTTGTCCCTCTTCAAATATGTATATTTTAAGCTGGGTGGTTACCTGAAGATGGAAGATAGTGTGTTTTATTACACGAAAATAACTAAAAATTGATATATCAATCTGTTAAAGCCTCGGTGAAAGGCCATATCGAAAAGCTTCTGGCTGCTGTCCATTAAACCCGTCGGTAATACCACTATACCTCATCGGCTGAGCTGAACGAATTTCTTTAACCCAGGAGACTCAAACGTTGAAAGAGATTTTATGGACGACTCTTTTCCTGTTTGAGATGGCTTGGCAGGCGATCAGTATGAATGAATATCTGAGATGTTTTTCGGTAAATAAGAAAGAAAATCACCTATCCCTCTAGCTTTCCATTACAAAACATCAATCGGACATGATATTTTACATAAAAAATAAATAGTTTATGATATGCAATTTGTCACCAACACACATCGCGCCATCTTCATCATTTTGAGACCGACAATTAGGAGACGGATACTTTATGTATAGAAGTGAGCGGAATTATGCATAGCTCAAAATATGGTTCAAGTCCAACCAAGTCGTAACGATAATGCATACTTACCCACAAGTGAATACAAGCCAGTTCAATCGTTCACCGCTGAGTGTCAACGTCCAGCTTTTGTGCAGTAATTGATATCATAACATTCTATAAATAGCACAACCTGTTGTTACGTTAAACACCTGCTCAGTTTTAAGATCACGAGTTGTCGTTCCTGGCAATCGTTACAGGCCTAAATCAACACCTTTTGGCATGATTTGGGAGAAACTTGGATTTACTATGATAAAAGCCTAAACTCTGTTATTATCATTTCACCTGTTCATGATTATGAAAACGAGGCGGGCAGTTTTAAGACGAATGTAATTTGCTATATGAAGTGTAAACAGTTCGTTGCCCCGTGAAACCTTTTATTACGCTTTATCGTTGAGAATGTTTGAATTGATTTAATTAAGAAACACACGCATGGTCTTCCGTTATGTGGATAAAACATGAGAATCAGGTAATGCCTCACATTTGGCCAACTGTCGTCCCCATTCTTTACAATCCAGATTAGAGTCATATCAATAATGTACATTTCTTCAAAAACACTCAACAGCCAAGGACGTCATATACTTGCCTGTAATAATCTTTGCAAAGGTAAAGCAAAACATTGTTAATCGGTCTTGGTAATTAACTATTGCTGCATAAATAGATATACCTAGTTACAAAATATGCGCTTTTTTAGACTTGTAGGTGAACTTAAATAAAATATCTTGTTTTAACATTTCAAATAGTACAGCATTCTCTCCCCACAGAGGCAGATCAAGGCATGTTGATTTAGCCTCTGTAATATTACGCCGAGTTTGTGGGTTAGAATGGAAGATGCCTGATTGGAGGCACAGTTAGTTGTGCAATCAGCGACGCTGTTTTTGAATCATGGTTTTGGCTACTTAATCAAGGCAACAGTTTTGTGATATGAACCACCCTTTCCATGCGAGAAGCCTTGTCATTTGCTAAAGAAATTCAAAAGGATGCGATGTAGGCTACGTATGCCGACTTTTCGAACAAACAGGTTCCGCCAATCGTTCATTCCGTGCAGCATTAGAGAAATAAATTCTGTCTAATGCTGCATCACGTTTTACATGTATTCTAGTCTATGTGAATTATTTTTGATATGAATTGTTTTGAATATTATGTAATTAGTTGTCATCACATTTCTGGAGAATTGTAATTATACAAAACAAATTTCCCTTCTGGGACAATAAAGATTATCTTATCTTATCTTATCTTATGTGCACACAGTTTTTTCCGCCAGGGGAGACTGCCGGAACCCACGGATTTCGGCGTAATAGAACAGAGGTTAAATCAACATGACTTGATCTGCCTCTGTGGGGAGAGAATTATAGTAGAGGA
Organism: Steromphala cineraria; assembly: GCA_916613615.1. NCBI lineage: Eukaryota > Metazoa > Mollusca > Gastropoda > Trochida > Trochidae > Steromphala > Steromphala cineraria. The sequence continues at coordinate 28,509,980 of OU744721.1, forward strand.
GTCTGTGAAACAAAATAGTGCTTTATGTCTTTTGAAAGATATAATGATGATTATACATTAACACGCGAAGCCTTCATAAAAAGTCCTTAAATCAGTAACTAACTGTCTTTTTTAGCTTGTATGTGTTGTCAATAGTGAGAAAGGCTCTCTCCTTATGGGTGATAGGTACAGGTAAAGGGGATCTATTACATATGTTATGTGAAAGAGTCATAAATGATTCACGGTACCGTAACTTTGCCATAACATAATTTTTTGTTTTCGAATTTAAGGGGTGCTTTACTTTTTTCCGTATGTATATATATATAGAATTTTTTGTTTGATATGCAGACCTACATATTGTTATAAGTTGTATAATCATTGACCTGAGGATATTACAATGTGGATCACAATGTGACAAACATAGATTGTGAGGCAATGAGAACTGGTGTCGACAAAATTATGGTCACACGGTCAAACGTTATCGAGATATGAATACAGCATGAACGTTTCACAGGCTTATCACCGTTAATATTTAGTCGATTAGCCGATGTAATCGATAAACAGTCACTAAAGGAAAGGAAGTTGAACTGCTCAATGTTAATTACCAGTTCTCACGCCTAAATATTAATTACCTAATTTTGAACGGAAGAAAACAAAAATTGTAACAAATTTCTTTGTTCTTATGATATTTGAATTTTGAATTGTCCATAAAACGATTAAACGAATTCAAGATGACTGAACATATGAAAATCGCATTCTGTATTACTTCATTTGAGTAAACGAACGTTTCAGCACAATTTCAGAATAACAATTCCTCTTCCCGCAATTACCCGTGTTGCATGATTTTCAAATGTGCATTCCGTCAAACTGCACGTGCAGCATGTTTTTGAGTTGTCTCTCCCGTCCGTTTTGTATGTTTTGAGCTGTGTGTGTCGTTTCACATGATGAGATATGTTTTGTCTTACATAGCTGATAATATATATGTATATATATAAACTGTCGTAACGAACGCGCAGCGTGCTTTTTATCTATACATTAATCATAATCTGTATTATTATTTTGAACTGTGTATTTCGTTGTTATCGTATATCATGCTTTATCAATTATACATACGCAGTCAATGTCCACTTTGGAATGGACGATGTCTATAAGATAGGTTGACTGGGGGTCCACACAGCTGATTGCAGATTCAAACACGTCTAGAACCCTTCTGATTGGTTCTTCTCCACCACCAACACGAGCACGTGGGATGTTCGTTATTAATGACGTCAGGTATTTTTCTCCATAGGTCACCTTGACTTCAGCACTGGCTTGAGCTATCATTCCCATTTCGAATTCGCTGATAACTTTCAATTTAAGTGTTCTACACAGGATATTTCATCTGGGGTAGCCTTAAGCGATGAGCCCAGAAAAGCCCAGATTTGTTGCAAGGCTTGAATGCGAAAGTGATTGGTGAGAGTTGCCGGTAAGGTTTTGTTTAAAATTATTTCACATCATTATGTTTATAGCAATACATGTAATGGTGTCAAATTATCACACGTTTGTCAAACTTGGTGTTATGCGACGAGCCGAAGGCGAGTTGCATAACACCAAGCGAGAGGCGGATATCTCCCCGTGAACCCCGCCTCGGAATGGTATAACGAATTTATCTTACCGAGTGTTTAAACAAAACGCATATCATATGAAGATAAAGGGTAGGAACTTCGTACTACATTTTACTTTAGTTTGTTCAAAGCTACATATCAGTTGATCAAAAGTAACCAGCTTGATCATGTGTTCGAGGTAACATACATTGTACATTTCAAGACGCTCAATCTGCATGCTTTTTTCATGCAATTTTGTGCCGGGGTATAAATGATTTATTATCCCGCTCAAGAGGGTGATATCAGTATTTATTCAGGCCTGGGTCATCTGGACCAATCAGAGATCGGGATTCTTACATGAGGTAGGATAAAGGTTTTTACACTGGATTTCGCCCTTTATATATATAGAATTTCAAATTCCAAGCTGACTAAAACTTATCTTAAAGGGACAGTAGCACGTTTTGATGAGCAATATAAGGTGATGTCAGGAAAATGAAAATTAATGGTTCAAATTGAAAGACAGACGAGTGTATTTAAACTAAATGAAGCAGTACTAATTCATATATATAACATAAACTTTAGCCATGCGATTCATTTTCCTTACACAAAATAAATTAAAGGTGTTCACACAAAATGGCCGCCAACGGATCTTATGTGAATCTCCATACTTTTTCCTCTGGCTATGGATGATTGGCTTGTGTAATGTGATTTTTGACATTGTCAAATTAATACATTTAGCATTAACTTACAATTATCAGAAAAATATTTAAAATAAGAAACTATCAAAAAACGTGCTACTGAAAAGGAAATATATATTCGGACTACAGAGCGCACCAGGCAAGCTATGATCTCTTGAAGAATGGTAGGGTCAAAATTAACTTGGAATAAGAAAATGAGAAGCACGAATTATATTTTTATACTTTTATAATTAACGAATGAATCAATTAAAATACGAGGTTACGGTGTGTTTGAGAGAATTCGCCTCAAAAGGCGTCAAGGTATGTTTTTCTTTCCTAAAACGTTTTTCCCAGGTTGTTTAAATGCACGTGCATGCGTTATGACCAAAGTGGTCCCTTTTTTCTTAAGATCAGTATATCGTCAAAATGCACAGAGATAAACCTAAAAACTAAAATAAAGACATTTTATTGTTACTAACACCAGAAAATGCTAGTCAGAACTGCAAACCTGGTTACAAAAACTCCATTCATTTGAATCTTTTGGGTAAAAGGGTATTTAAATCTTCATACTGTATATATCACACCTTTCTATGTTAAGTGTGTATTATAAGAGAATTCAACATGCATCTCTGATCAGTTGCATTATTATGTTGAAAATACAAATTAATTTACCCCTTTGCGAAAATAGATTTCATTTTTAAAGGTTTTTATAAGATATAACCAATTAAAACGCGAAATATTTATTTGTAATAAAGGGACCACTAAGTCGTACTAAATTTGCGATTTTAATTAGTTAATAATATAATTTTATTTCAATGATGATGATTCATGTACTCTTTTCCTTGTATTTTGACAGATAAATAAACTCAAAATTTGATTGAATAATGCTTAATATGTTGGACTAGTGATGTGATGTGGTCAACATTTCAATAGAATGTGTTGTCCTAAAGTCTCTTAAAGGGGCAGTAGCACGTTTTAAGGGTGAATTTAAGGTGATGTCAGGAAAAGGAAAAGAAATGGTTCCAATATAAAGACAATGTATTTAAACTAAATGAAGCAGTAATAAATCAAATATATAATGTACAGTAAAGCCATGCGATTCCGTTTCTTACACAAAATGAATTAAAGGTGTTCACACTAAAATAGCTGCCAATTGGTTTTATGTGCATCTTTATGATTTGCTCTCTGACTATGAATGATTGGTTTGTGTAATGAGATTTTTGACACTATCAAAGTAAAACATTTAGCATTAACGTACAATTATCAGTGAAAATTTGAAAATTTAAAATTGTCAAAAAACGTGCTACTGCCCCTTTAAGATCCACATTAAGGAACTTAGCGCAAACCTTTCAATCATGAATCATGATGTGGTTAAAATTCAATCTACAAACAACTGATCAATATACAGATTTTATCAAATCATATGTACAAAATATACATGGTCGTAAAGAACTCAAACACTCCATTTACAAACATTGCTATAAATACTGTTTTGGCGCCCATATTCTTAAACCGATCAACAGATCACCTAGACAGACCACTTACACTGTGTATAACCGTACACCGGAACTAGCGAGGTGTACGGCGGAGAAATGTTGCTAGCGAGGAGCCGAAATCGAAAGTTAGGTAAAATTTAACTTCATGACTTTCAAATAATGAACATCATGTGGTAATTTTAGCACACATACTTAGTAAAATGTCTGTGCTTGTCATTCTGTATCCAAGGGACAGTTACAATGACAGTTGCGAGTAATGCTGTTGTTAGTAACATATTTGCTATTTCTGACTATGAACAGGATATGACATTAAACAGTTATGTCTCGGAAAGCTATTGACATGATAATGACATAGAAAATGTTGATGAAACGGCGATGATTGCTTTTTTAGTGATCCAATTTGCGATCACGCTCCTCGCTAGCAACATTTCTCCGCCTTACACCTCGCTAGTTCCGGTGTACGGTTATACACAGTGACTTATGTACCTTGAGACTATCTCATTGATACTGTTGAACTCACAAAAAGGCTTAAACTTATCATAAAAAGCACGGGAACCCTGTTGAAGGGACAACACAATGCCTTGATCGTGATCAAATCCCCGACACAAAGTTGAACCGATTAATCATTTCTTAAGTTTAAAGTCTTTTAGCTGATTGAATCGTATCATTATACCAGATTGTGAATAATGCAGTCTGATTTAATTCGGACTAATAACAGTGCCCAATTTTGGACGCTACCGGGAATCCAACATGTTCTATCAGAGAGTTTCTCCTCCACAAGGACCGTGACGCAGAGGAAAACAGTCTGGGTTGAGTTCGAACCCCGATAGAGTCAATATATTTATACTTTTCATCTTCGGGGTGTGGCCGATTTTAATCAGACTGGAACAACGTAAAAATATGTCAGTTAATTTCCACTAGACACGTAACAATAATTTACATCGACATTGTATCATAACAATTGACAAAGACTATGTACACCATTGTCCAGTTTCAGTCATAATAATACGAAACATACAATCTACATAATACATCTTTACAAAATGCATTCAAATTACACTTGCAAAGAATGTTTCAGTAATCTTTCAAGACTTGTGTGTCCATGGATATCGATTATTCACAATATCCGGAACAAAATAAACGTCAAAATTGTCAAAAATGACAAACGTGGGAATATTGCCAGTATCGAGTTGGTTGAGTTTGGTACAGTGTTACAACCGTCAGTATCACACGTCTCATAACACACTTCCGTCTCCTCGTTCTCCAGCAGTTGGCTCTTACAGATGTGGTTCATATCCATGTAGCTACAGTCTCGAAACACTACACGACCTGAAAGAGATAGTTGTTATTTGGAGAATAACAGTAGCACTTTTTTTGAAAGTATTGAATGTTTCTCTTCTTAATATAATTATCAAATCGGTTATATGGTTGTCAAGTGATATCAATTTCAAGGAAAATGTTTTTTTTGTAAACATTCATCACTAAACAGGATGATAAGTTGGATATAATTTAAATCATTACGAACGTAAAAACTGCAATCATTTAATATTCTATACAAAGTAAGTTATAGATTACATAATATAATTTCGATACTTTCAAATATCTTTCATTTTTTCCATTATATATGTATGTTATTTTAAAATATAATAATATCAATTCGTGTTATCAACCATTCAAAAAAATGACAAAAACCAATAAATTGTATATAAGAATGTGATGGACCAATGGATTTTTATGACACATAAACTATGCAAGTCCTTGGCTAGTCGAAAGAACTTGAACATTCAAAATAATTTACAAGTAGAAACCAATGACAATTATATGATTTTACAAGTGCTTCAAACTGATGATGTATTCAGTATTTGATTGGATGTCATTTACCTGAGAGAATTCTGCCAGAGTATGTAACACAGAAGCGAGCTCCCTGGTGCAGACCGGTACAGTCTGTAGCGGCCAGGTCCCCAGTCTCACATCTCCTGGTGTGTCGAGACGAGCACTGGGCACATTTCAGGCTGTCAACTGGAACAACACAAAACTGCATGATTCGACTTAAAGACTAAAAGTGACACAGAGTATCTTTCTTAAAATTTTATTTGGTTTTGATAAGCTACAAAATATCTGATTTGCTGATTGAAGTTCATATCTCATCACTTGACTTGCAAATATATCCATTTATGCATAATATCTCTAAAATGCTTGATTTTATGGAAAAATCAAGAAAACATCTCAAAGATGTTTAATATTCGAAATAATGCATCCAATTAATCTACCTATTAGTTACAATACCTAATAATCACTATCGAATCCAATATATCTTCCTGTCAGCTTATGACAAGGTTTCAAAATTACGTTTGGCGAATTTGCGCGCGTCACTCGAGCCACATTGTCATGTTTTCGATCAAAATCCCAACTTTGATTGGCCGTATTGTCGCTCCAATGTACTGATTGACCTTTAACTTGTTATTTTCAGTAACAGTTAGTGGTTCCCGATGTAATACCATCGATTTCAAAATTTGACATATGTGATCCTATCAACATACTCAACATACTCTGTGTCTCTTTAAATTTATGTTTTAAAGGGTAAGCAGCACGTTTTTAGGAGGAATATGAGGTGATGTCAGGAACATTAAAACAAATAGTTCCAATTGAAATACAATGTATTTATACTTAATGAAGCAGTAATAAATTAAATATATAAATTATTAATGTAAAGTTCAGCCATGATTCCTTTTTTTTGACACAAAATGAATCAAAGGTGTTCGCCAAAAATGGCTGCCCATGGACTTTATGTGAATCTTTAAAATTTGTTCTCTGACTATGGATGATTGGTTTGTGTAAATAGATTTCTGAGGCTATCAAAATAATACATTTAGCATTAACGTACAAGTACATGTATCAGTGAAAATTTAAAATACAAAAATGTTCATAAAACGTGCTACTGCCCCTTTAAAGGAGAATATAATGGTGTGATGTTGAGGTATGTAGTAGAATGTAACGAATGACACTTTGGAAATGTCAAATGTCAATCATACCAATGTCCCCTTTCACATGTCAGCATGTGCTGAAAGTCTCCACTTGACCGTTGATGTAGTCCTTATGACGGATGTGCAAAGAATGCAGTTAGTGTTTTCATACTGTTCAGTGCAATAGTGTCTTGTTGCACTTGCATAGATATTTGATATATTACTATTTGCATTATTTAAGATGAAAAGTTTGATTAAGTTAACATTTGGGAACAATCATGCTTTTTGTACTCCATAACGATGATATTGCGTTCTTGAGACATAGCCTGATAATAAAATAAACTTTTTAAATGCTTATTTTCATGTTTTCAGAAAAAAAAGTTATATAATATATAATTATAAATATATGTTGATATATTTTTCTTAGCTTCTCCGTCTTAACGATTATTAACCTCACAATGTCCGAAGAACTAGATTCATGAAGAAATAAATAAGCATGAAATGAGCAACCAATGAGGGAAAGAAGGAAAATTGCACCACATCGAAAAGTCAAAATTCTACCCTGCATATACATGAAATGCATTATTTGCATACATATTTGATACTTTGGCGAATGACTTATTAACAAAAACCATAACGATTCGTGATCAGTGTGTTAGAAATACAAAAGGGCCAGTAGAACGTGTTTCACTGATAATTGCACATTAATGCAGGGTTGACAGTGTCAAAAATATCATTACACAAACCAATCATTCATAATCTGAGAACAAATTATAAAGATTATACTTTGGCGGCCTTTTTTGTATGAACATCTTTAATTCATCTTGTGTTAAAAAAAGGAATCGCATGGCTAAACTTTACATTAAATATTTGATGCTGCTGATTACAGCTTCGTTTAGTTTAAATAAAAATTTACATTGTCTTTCAATTAGAAGCATTTAATTTCATTTTCCTTACATCACCTTATATTTCCCCAAAATACGTGCTACTTCCCCTTTAACGGTTCATTCAGCATCGCATTTCAATTTGAAAGTATGCAAAAGGATTTTATCTGTATCGTATTCATCTTCTTTGTTCACTACATGTATGTCCTCGGGATATTCGTTGTATTAAACAGCTTTGTATTTTTCAAAGACATGCTCGTAGCATGAGCTTGATACCAAGGTATTTCCGTCAATAAGTAATAAATAACTAAAGATCCATGGTTGACACGGCTTTGCAACGACAGCTGTTACTGACTAAAGTTAATGGCACAGGACATGATTCAATGGTTATCAATATACCATGTATGTACATGTGAATGCAATGTAACATGAGATACATGCATGTCGATTCCATTTTGGTTCATATCATTCATGCATTAGTTTCAAATTGGATTCCCAACTTTCTTGTAAAGTCATTTAAAAGTGAAAAAGACAAGAGTTTAGTGTCTAAAATGAATTTAGAGTATATTTTTCGATATGGTTTAAATTTGACCTTTTTGTAACTGGTAATTTGTTATTCATGAAATTCGTATGTCTGTAATCGAGTTATCCAAAAAATGTTAAATCCTCAACAAGTGTTTGTGCATACTTTCCAAAGGCTTTTCTTTCATTGTAATACAACTGTTTTGCTAATATAATTTGTCATTTTTTTACAAGAGACCCAACATTGATATGAATTTTATATTTTATCTAAAGACATTTTCATCTGGTAAAATTATACATTAAAGTTTAAAATCGTCTTTCATAAACATTTTCTTTATGTATACTTATTCTTTACACGTTCTCAAAACATTTGAATAATATGTTTTCACACCAAATAATTTCCTTCCGCAAGTGGTATTTCTAGCACCAACAACACATTACCTCAACTGTTCGTAATGCTGCACATAATTCGCATAAAGGATTTTGCTCCAACACAACACATGGTTCTTGTAAAGCTACATTATATTTTGACCGTACGTGACCCGTGTTTATTCTGTTCGGCCTTTCGTTAATTACAGGATATTCGCTCTCGACTTAACCACGGTTATTTAAAGCGAGGCATGAAGACACGGTTAAAATGTGATGGTCAACAACATCAGTTTATTATTTGAACGCGAAGATAAATATTGATGATTTTGATCAACGAAATACGATTTATAAGATGTATCATTTACTAAAAAAATATTTAGTATTGCCTAATATAGGTAATACATATAGTGTGTAGTGTTCGTTGTGTTAAAGGCTATTACATATACTTACAAATCATTTGCTCAATGAATGTTAATCATTTTATCTTTTTCATTAGAGAAAAACACTAGCCATAAGTTCACTGTGTAGTATTATAGCAATTAGGACAAACTATAGAGCATAGTGTACATATTATATATACACATCCTCACTCGATAGCGAGTTTGGCATACAGCCATGTACATTTCCCGTACATGCAACTGACATTCCTGATATAAACATGCAAAGCGCTCCTACCTGAAGTTACGAAGGCCGTCATAATCAATAACAGTGAAGGAGACATTGACACCATTTCCATGATTTCCACGTGCGTCACGACGCATCACCGAAAAGCGCGTGCAGCTCGTGCAGATGATCGTAAGCTGTATATTGACTACACTTGGCTGTCACTCACTCCGGCGTCAGTGGCTCGATGACGGACTGTAATATGCACGCCGTTTTGTTCCTCACTGATCTAAAACTAGGACAAAACCAACCCGAGGTGTTAAAGTCGCTTTCTCTCTTTCAAGCAATGAGGCATAGTGAGTCATCGCGGTCAGAATTGTATTAACATAAAAATCCTTATGGAAAAACACTCGTAGACGTTGAACTATCATTGATTTGAAGATTGTAACAATGCTTTTGTCGGCGAAAATTCTGTTAATTATCGTTTGACAAAGAAGGCATGCTCGTAAATAATGCCATTTGTATGAATGGAGGAGGGTAGCTTGTAATAGTGTATTTGATCAAGAAATGACTTGGAATGTAAAATACGTTAATTGTAACCAATATATATAATACTCGTGTTGTCATTTATAACATATATCATGTATAAATACAAAAATGTAAAATGCAATTTTGAGTTCGTGATCCTTTTACTATTAGAACCTATTTGCCATTTGTATGAATGGAGGTGAAGTAGTTTGTACTTATGTATTTGATCAAGAAATGACTTGGGATGTGAAAATACGTTAATTGTAAACCTATATATATAATAATCGTGTTATCATTTATACAAAAATGTGTATGTGATCCTTTTACAATTATACCCTATTTGAAAGTCCGGTTGTGCATTAATAACATCAAGAATTGATTTGATATATTTCTGTTAACAGAATCTGAAGAAATGTTTTTTTAGATATTGGTCAAAATTAAATTTACTACTTGGAAAATAAATCGGCCGCCTTCTGAATTTGTACATATTTTAATACTTTGAATGTAAATATGTGAAACTATATGTTATATGTTTCTTTTGAACAACGTAAATGCATGTATCACAAAATATCGAAAAGAAAAAAATAATAATTGATTTGAATAAAATCGTTTTCATTGTTTATTGTTAGCCAATTTTTTAAAACCATATTCTATATTAACAAACGTTGAAAGTATTCATGTTTGTCAAAAATGACCCATGAGGGTATTCGTGATCAGACTTTTATTTCATGTCAAGTTGAATCTCCCCTAAGCTCCTACGACCCTTGATATTTAAATTTCCCAAGCTTACTACACTTGTCAGGCCAAAGGGGAGGAAACGACCAATTTATCTCGATTACTCCCCGATAATTGCATTATAGCCGCTTACCGACGTCCTGCATGTGTAGTAAGGGACATAACTCTTGATAATCCTGTCAAACCGGGAACAGGCAAACCACTAACACGTAACTCGTATCTTAAAAACATTTTTTACAAAGACAAAGACAATTCAAACTTGTTTTCTTATATAATCTGATATTTATCTGTAATATAGATATGTTTCTGTAAATAAATTAATAATTGAATGTACAAACGATTGTTTCAGAATCTGGTTAAAGGTAAAACAACTGTTTTTGTTTATAGCGATTACAGATGATATTTGTGGAAATAGGAACGATGTTGAGGTTATTCCCACTCCACAGATGGCAATCAAGTTACAGTTCATCAATTTATCTAAACTAATGTCCAAGAGAAACAGTACCATGTGTTTTTAGCATCACCAAAACAAAATTAAACTCATTTCCAAAAGAAACGATACCATACAAATCCCAAAATAACTCAGTCCACTGCAGATTAATAAGACTAAAACATAGTAATATCATTTCTCCAGTAGTCAACTTACGTCTATGCAAAATTTGGAAACATTATCTTTTCATGTTTGCGAGAAACATGCTTTTGAAAAAATCATCGATCTGGAATCTCCTTAACTAGGCGAGATAGCAGAGAGAAATTGGACACTTTCGCTTGTTTTAAAACGTTCTAGTGCAGTGACGCGTCAACGAATTTATGTCAAATAAAGTGTATTTTATCAACAAAATTTGTGTCTGACATAAATTCAATACCTTATCAATTTTTAAGTGAAATGACAAAAGTTCATAAAACAATTTGAAATTTCGATTTATGCACTCCATGTCCATTTGAAAAGACACAAAATCAAAAGTATCTTTTCCTGAAGAATGAAAATGTGCATACTTTTTTACAAGATATATGCCTGTTAGACACACTTAAATTCGACTCTGTCAGGTTATAGAATTTTGTTTCGGACGACTTTGAAAAGTTGGTATCGTTTCTTTTTGACATGAGTTTTTTTTACCGGATAGAGTTGTCTTTGAATAGTTGATAATCATATGTCTTGTGAAGAAGAAAACACAATTTCAATCTTAAGAACAGATACAAGATACTTTTTATTTTGTTGTTGTCCAAACACACATGGGGTGCATAAATCGCAATTTCAAAATGTATTCTGAACAGAATGTTCGTCATTTAAGTTTGACCTTAATGAATTTTGAATGTTATGTTAGAAAACGAAGGTGCCGACATAATGTTATCGCTACTTTTAGATACCTATATTTACGAATATATTGTACACTGTTTTATCTTGTAAAGTGTCTCATTTAAGCCAAAAATTGGCTGGTTGTTAAATATATATTATGTCTTTTAATCATGCTTTTTACAATGTATATTTAACTTGTGACACTATAATAAACTATATCTGTCTGTCTGTCTGTCTGTCATAATGCACTTTATTTGACATTTATTTGTGAACGCGTCTTTGGGCGTTTTAAAACATGTAAAAGTGTTCAATTTCTCTCTGCTATCTCGCTTTATTAAGGAGATTCTAAATGGACGCGTTTTAAAGGCGTTTTTCTCGCAAACAGAAAAGATAAACTTTCCAAATTTTACATCAAAGTAAGTTGGCCTCTTGAGAATTATGTAAGCATATTTATTTTATTTTGTAGTGATTAATAGAATTGTAACAGTTTATCTTTCAACACAAATTTCCTTTCCTTCTCATATAAGTCAGATTTAAAATGCTATAATGTTGTGCATCAAATTCGTGAATGAAATGTAATCTGCTTTTCTTTGTCCTGGTAATTATCATGAATCTTACACAACAAATCTATTACGAAAACATAAATATGCTCCATTGGACATGCAACAAATTAACCACATGACCAGACGATGCTAAATTCAATAGTTTTTAAAGATTTTCTTCATTACGGAACCTTTACGACGTTGTTGAGTATACTGTACCTTATTGTACCACATCTTGTTCTCCATTTTAACTGCTAAATCATTTAACTATTGTAAGATCTTCGTATTATACATTGCAAGAAGTGTATGTCATATTCCGACACAAGACCTGGTTTAGGTTTATACATGTATGTATATACATGTTTGTAGTGTTTGACTTGTTTGTGTATACCATATGCCTGTGTGGTACTATGTACGTTACATATCTAAAAGATCAACCTTCCCAGACCCATATTGTTTGGTGTTGAGACCATATGTCATTGCTCCAAGGAGCTAAGTTTGAAACCTACATATTCAACATGGTCTTCAACATCTACACGTCAGTCTGCAAGCATCTAATCCAATGTGTGAACTGACTCTCCATTGATACCTGTTGAAGGATATCAACACCTCGGTGCCTTCTCCATACGTTTTTTCACCTCCGTTAATACTTGTTGATAACATGGAATACGATACTTAAAATGTTGTCCATAACATCGATATCGTTAAGATAACATGTTCAAAAGATTAACATGAACAAGGTGATAGATATTTATACCTACACCATCATACACCACATGTCCTACCTTACAACCCTACCCTACTATCATATACTACGCGACATTAGTTTATACTCACCATCAAATGATGCTGTGAAATTGTGGTATTGGTGGGTATGATAAAATCAGTGATTTATGCTTTCCCAAACCTCAACTTCTTACCAAAATGTCATGCATTTGTCATTAATGGATCTTGATTGACTCGTCCATCATGAAAGATAACTGACAAATGATCAGGTAAAGTCCATGGACTTTGTTGAAAAGTCATGTTTTACGTCATTAGGACCCCATTGTAACGAGGACAGTTTTTCATTATTGGAGGTCGCATAAAATGTCCAAGCTTTCTTTAAATCATCGTTACGGCGGTAAGAGTCGAGACATGAAGAATAGAGTCACTAGTTCGTAAGATATAAGCGATAGAAAATAGGACATAACACTTTTCACTGAGTCTAAAATTTTGTCTTGTAGTATATAAAAGGAAAGTGGATGTGATATGGTAATAGTGTAGGTCTATATAGGCATATTAGTGGTGTATTTCTAATGGTATTTTTAAGCAATACATTCACCTGAGGTGTAAGTTTTATATGACTAGAGTTTTGTACACAATTTGTAAAAGGTATGAAGTTTGTGTAGACCATATATGTATTGTTAATATATAGCGTGTTAAGATCACTATCCTATTTTGTAGTTGTCCTCCTTTGTTCAAAATGAACAATACATTGACGGACCTAATTGTCTGCAAGGAATTTAAAAACTGCACTGGCAACATTGAATGCGCAGTCTTCACAAATTACACGGGATACGGCATGCACGAACTACACGGGATGCACGAGCCGTACGGGATGCGCTTACTGCACGAAAAACAAGGGTAACACGAATTGTATGAGCTACACGGATTTGCACGGTATACACGAGCTACACGCGATTTACCTTATACGGTATACACGTTACCACGGCATGCTCGAACTGCACGAGCTACACGGGATACGACATGCACGAGCTACAAGGGATGCGACATGCACGAGCTACACGGGATACGACATGAGGGATACACGGGATACGACATGCACGAGCTACACGGGATACGACATGCACGAGCTGCACGGGATACGACATGCACGAGCTACACGGGATACGACATGCGGGATACACGGGATACGACATGCACGAGCTACACGGGATACGACATGCACGAGCTACACGGGATACGACATGCACGAGCTACAAGGGATGCGACATGCACGAGCTACACGGGATACGACATGCACGAGCTACACGGGATACGACATGCACGAGCTACAAGGGATGCGACATGCACGAGCTACACGGGATACGACATGCACGAGCTACAAGGGATGCGACATGCACGAGCTACACGGGATACGACATGCGGGATACACGGGATACGACATGCGGGATACACGGGATACGACATGCACGAGCTACACGGGATACGACATGCGGGATACACGGGATACGACATGCGGGATACACGGGATACGACATGCACGAGCTACACGGATACGACATGCGGGATACACGGGATACGACATGCGGGATACACGGGATACGACATGCGGGATACACGGGATACGACATGCGGGATACACGGGATACGACATGCGGGATACACGGGATACGACATGAGGGATACACGGGATACGACATGAGGGATACACGGGATACGACATACGGGATACACGGGATACGACATGCACGAGCTACACGGGATACGACATGCACGAGCTACAAGGAATGCACGCCGTGCCTGAACTGCATGAGCGTTACGGGATGTACGAACTGAACGAATAACACGGGTTGCACGGTATGACCTTCATGAACTACACGGTAAAAGCGAGCTACACGGGATATACGGTAAAGACGAGCTAAATAGGAGGCGTAAATTGCACGAGCTACACGGGATACGGCATGCGTATGCTACTAGGGATGCACGCTGTGCCTGAGCCACACGTGGTGCGCTAACTGCACGAGCGATACGTGATGTACGAACTGAACGAATAACACGGGTTTCACGGTATGAGCTACACGAACTACATGAACTACACGAGCAGCACCGAACTGTACAAGCTACAAGGGATGCGTTAACTGAATAACACGGATGTGCACGGTATGTACCGTCCAAGCGGGCAAAGCGAGCTACACAGAATATGCGGTAAATACAAACTTCACGCGAGGAGCGAACTGCACGAGCTACACGCGATGTTTAAACTGCAGGAGCCACACGGGATGCACGAACTGCAAGAGCAACACGGGATGCCGGAACTGAACGAATAAAGGTAACACGAATTGTGTGAGCTACACGGGCTGCACGGTATACACGAGCTACACGCGATTTACCTTATACGGTATACACGCTACCACGACATGCTCGAACTGCACGAGCTACACGGGATACGACGGCATGCACGAGCTACAAGGGATGCACGCCGTTCCCGAGACATACGGGGTGCGCTAACTGCACGAGCGATACCGGATGTACGAACTGAACGAATAACACGGGTTGCACGGTATGACCTTCATGAACTACACGGTAAAAGCGAGCTACACGGAATAAACGGTAAATACGAGCTAAATGGGACTACCGAGGCGCAAATTGCACGAGCTACACGGGATGCAAGAACCGCATGCGCTACAAGGGATGTAGAATGCACGAGCTATGCGGGATGCACGCTGTGCACAAACCATACGTGACCGGATACATACTTTGCAAAATTTTCACTTGATGCGCGAATTGCAAGAGCTACACGGGATGCGGGAACTGAACGAATTACAGGGGTTGCACGGTTTGTATGAGCTACACGGGCTTCACGGTATACACGAGCTACACGGGATAAACGGTAAACACGAGCTACACGGATACGGCATGCACGCTATACATGAGCTACACAGGATGCACGAACCTCACGAGCCATACAGGATACACAAACTGACTGAACTGACTGAAAAACAGGGGTTGCACGAATTGTATGCGCTACATGGGCTGCACGGTATACACGAGCTACACGCGATTTACCTTATACGGTATACATGATACCACGGGATGCGAGAACTGCCCGATGAATACACGGGTTGCTTGATCGGCACGGGCAACATTGAGTGCACGAACTGCATGAGGAACATGGATTTGCGAACTGCAAGAGCTAAACGTGATGCACGAACACCACGGGATGCGCTATCTGCCCGGGCTCAAGGGATGCACGCTATGCACACGCTACAAAGGATTGGAGAAATGCAGGAGCTACAAGTGATCCATACTTGCACAATCTACACGTTATGCGCAAACTGCAAAAGCAACACGGGAAGCGAGAACGGCAAGAGCTACACGCGATTAAATTTTGTGAACAGCGCGAGCTACACGGGATGCGCGAACTGCCCGAGCTACACTGGATTTGTGAACTGCGCGAGCTACACGGGATGCACGAGCTACACGGGATATTGCATGCACGAGCTACACAGAATGCATGCTGTGCACGAGCCATACGGGATGCATAAATTGCACGAGCGGGATGCGCGAACTGCGCTGTGCCCGAGGCATACGAACTACGAACACGGGCTGCGGAAACTGAACAAAAAACATAGGTTGCACGGCTTGAATGGTTTGTATGGTAAACAAGAGCTACAGGAATGCACGCACTGCACTTGCTTAACGGGATACGGCATGAGTCAGCTACACGGTATGCACGTTATGCACGAGCTACCCCTGATGCGCCAAGTGCACGAGCTACACGGGTTACGGCATGCACGTGCTACCAGGAATACACCCCATGCAAGAGCCGTACGGAATGCGCTAATTTCACGAACAACACGGAATGAGTGAACTTCACGAGCCATACAGAATGCACGAACGGTATACACGAGCTACATGCAATTTACCGTATACGGTTTACGCGAACTGCACGAGCTACACGGAATGGGAGAACTTCAGAACAACATTGAATGCACGAACTCGGGAACATTGGAAACACAGAGGCAGATCAAGTCGTTAAATGTTGATACAGCCTCTATTAAATACTGATGGAAACAAATAAGGGAACGCTTAATTACTGTTAACTTATGTCTGGTATGTTCCGTTTGTTCGAGGCTGCGTGGGGCCATTATAAACTGAACATGTTGAAGTTTACTTTCACTGAAAAAGGTACCGTGCACGTGAAAATTGATTTCCATGAACTTCATGCATGGCAACGTCCATTTAACCTTCAAGGAGTCAACGAATGTCAGTGAACCTTTAGCTTCAGAATCATGCCAAGAGCATACCTTTCTGATAATGAGAAATGGCAGGCTATCGGGTGCATAAACAGTGGTCAATCAATATGCCAGACAGCCAGACAATTTAACAAGTCTAAAATTGTGATTTCGCGACTGTGGAACCGGTACCGTCTGAAAGAGAACGTAAAGATTAGACCAGGTCGTGGTCCAAAACGTAAGACAACGCACCGAAACGACCGCCAGCTGGTGCTGCTGTCCTTACGTAACCGATTTAAACCAGCATCGAAAATAAACTCTGAGTTCAGGGCAGTAACGAGACTAAGAATTTGTGACCGTACTGTCAGAAACAGACTTAAAGCAGCAGACTTTAAGTCACGTCGTCCTTTTGTTGGGGTAAGGCTGACTGCGGAGCACAGACGTCTCAGAAGAGCATGGGCTACACAACATCGAGTTAGACAACTTCGACATTGGCGCAATACCATGTTCAGTGATGACTTCGCAGATGGTCGGATCCGCGTTTGGCGACGCCTTCGTGAACGTCACCATCAGTGCACCATCAAACAACACGATTCCTACGGGGGCGGATCTGTGATGGTATTGGGCGGCATAACCTACGACCATAGGACCAACCTTGTTCGACTTGATGGAAGGGTGACTGGTGTCATACCGAGACGAAGTGTTGCAACCTGTTGTTCTTCCTTTCCGCCGTAGAGTAGGTGTAAACTTTGAATTTCAACATGACAATGCTCGACCCCACACGGCTCATGTCAGTAGGGATTTTCTCACGTAGAACAACGTCAGAGTGTTGCCATGGTCGTCCAAGAGCCTAGACAATCCCATTGAACACCTCTGGGACGTTCTTTGACGTCGGGTGAGGGATCGTGATGTTCTACCCCAGACACTTGATGCCATGTTCCAGGCTCTCCAAGAAGAGTGGCGCGCAGTTCCTCGGGCTGTCATCCGGAAGTTGATCCAAAGTGTTCCACGACGGTGTGAAGAAGTGATCAGGAAACAGGAAGGACACACCAGATACTTAAATTTCACCTGTGGTGAAATATACTTGATCAAAAACCCATTCATGGGTCGGCGAACTGAACAAATAACACGGGTGTACGAACTACACGTTCGGCACGGTATACACGAGTTATACGGAATATACTGAATAGACTTACCACATGGGATGCACGAGCGACATTGGATGCACGAACTGCACGCGCTACATTGGATAACACATGGTCCACGGGCATTATCAATAATAAAGGATATTTGGTCCGAAGGATTTTCCCACTGCCAAATATTCACGGATCAAACGTGCTGCATCAACATGAAGATCTGCACGAGCTACACGAGTAACAGGAACTACCCAATCTGCACGAACTACGCGAATTGCACAAACTGACGAGCTGCTAGTCTGTCAGCCAGACCCTAAAATAAAAGGGAAACCTAAGCAAGTCTAGAAGAAGACTGGGGAGCTCAATCTGAAAATGAAGAAATCTACATCTCCTTTTCGTTGTATTTATTCCTCTTTTTCAATTTTTAGATTTATTGAAAAAAAAGTAATTTGTCCAGTTGTTAGACAAGTTACATGTACACAAGTTTTCCGAGCTCTTAGAACGGAATTTCGATACAGTCTCATTAAAATCGACCATGTTTCAAGGGAAACAACATTAAAATATGTATCACAATCGGAGCTTTCCTTTCCACAACGGTCTGAAAGCACCCAAGCTAGGCGCTTGTTCAATACCAGTTTAGCGCAGACAATACCTAGTCACAAGCAGACCAATCACATCGTCACTTTCAACAACTACGTGGCGGCGATCATGTAAAAAATGGATTTCACAGGAGTTACGTGTATCTAGCTCTGACATCGAAAGCTTTTGCTGCCATCCTGATTGGCAAGATTTTCGCTGATTTTAATTCACTTTCTGTGTCCAAGCCTATATCAGTGCGATGGAAACTGTATGCTAGTTACGTCAGAACGTGCGGTTAATGGGGTTGCCTTTAGACTGCGAAGGAGAGGAAACCCGGCTGGGTGAAAGAAAGAAAAGAACGATTTTCGCTGATTTTAATTCACTTTCTGTGTCCAAGCCTATATCAGTGCGAGGGAAACTGTATGCTAGTTTCGGTGGATCTGACACCAATGACGGCTGGGCTTACAAGTCGACCTTTCTTTCTGGCAGAGCATGAGGAATACGTGACAGTGAAACTTCTTTTCCCAACTGCTGCTTTACAATGAATGAATCATCTTTAATTTCTTATTCATAATGAGACGATAGAACAGATGAATACTGTTTGATTTTCCAATTTTTGAGATCTACATTTTACAAAAGGTTCTTAAACATGTTTTGTAAGATTATTACTTTGATGCAAAGTGATTATACAACTTGATAATATGGCGCAGATGTTTGGTCTGTAAGTCACTAATGCCAGTGACACAACCTCATGTAAACAATTTTGGACACTCTGATTAACAATAAATTAGTCATCATTTTAGTTAGACATGATAGATTTACCGCGAAAAAATGGGCGTTTGGACTTCTGTCATCAGTAATATTTTAGAGAAACATTTATTCAAGAAACGTAAATGTCAAAAACTGTGTACATATATATATATGACTTTTATACCAAATGCTTTAATGGATTTCAAAGTGTAAGCACTTGCCTTTTGTGCTATAAGGCAGTTTTATACATCAGCTGCATACGTCTAGATATCGCACTCGGTGGAGGTGCGCTCCATTGTGATGTGCCTTGAGGTCGCATTGGGTCTAAGAACTTGATGTACTTACCATTTTCAAGGTGTATCGGTCATTAATCAACACTGAATGCAGTATTTGGTCATAAATGGAAATATTGGGTGAACATACGACTAGATCGAGTTGTGAGTTCTAGCGAATAAAACACCATTGAGACTAACACGACGACACTACAGTGGAATTAATGTCGAGTAGGACATCAGTCTCGCGTTGATTATTGTCGAAATTACATGTTAGCTTTAAAGCTGGAATATGATTGAGTGAAGCGGACATAAAATATCGCTGGTCCCTTCAGTGCCTGGGATAAACCAGATACCGTTTTATTCATTACATCAATATAGGATGTTAACAATGTTTAGTCCTGACATTATTGATTTCTCATTAAAAGCAAATAAGCAAATGTAAGAATTATTGGTTTTTGATTTTTTTTTCAGAAAATCTAAAATTTTGGTTTGTATATACAAATCAATAGTCCAATAACATGCATAAATAATATTAATTAAGGGAAATCGTGATTTCTATCGATCTTCCTTCACGTGAATGAAATGAGGGGTTGCAATGAGGGAATTTTACTTAAAATAAAATCAAAACTAATTGTAAGGTTAACTTTAGTCGATACTCCTGGCCCGATAATGCATTTAATGAGGTTCCTAGGCTGAACGAGTAAGTTTGTATGATATTTAGTATTTTAGTTTAAGATACATGTAGTTTCTCGACTCAAAACTCAAATCCATATGTGGTTTGGACCAAAGACCGAGCCCGGATGTTTATTTACTATTCCAGATACAAAAAATCAAATTCAACAATTTAACATAATTGAAGTTTCTAAGGGGTTTGTATTTTGTATTTCATTACAATGCGTTACATAATTTGCAGGGTTTCTGCAATAAAGCCTGCGACCTAACGAACATCTAGTGGCACAACAACGACTTCAAAGTGCATTTACAACCTATGACCTGATTGAGACAAAGAAATGTAATTTGATACTGATTGCCGATATGAAGTTCTTAACGACCCGGCATTTGTTCTGAAAGTGTCCTTGTGAGTCGGTACTTCACTTCTTGTAAGGAAGGTATGTAATATATCGTGTCAATACTTTTAAGGATTGATTTCTATAATTGCAACATTTTTAGTGTTTTAGTGTGTTTATGTTTTATTATATTGTTTTCACATTTTTCCCCGTATAAGCTTTGATTATGTTTTTGATAGATTGTAAAATGAAATCATAATCCTCCGCTGAATTTTTACAATATTCCTTCCTATGTCTTCAGTAATTTTCTGTAAAGGTTCTATGTTCACCTATGTATAATGGTTTACACATTCTTGTATTAATATTTTTAATACCCTCATGTTAATTGTAAAGTTGAAGATAACTTGCCGTATGGTTAACTGCCAAATTATGTTTAGCTATTGTTGGCCTGGTTATCGGTGGCCTTTAAAGGGGCAGTAGCACGTTTTTAGAGGGAATTTTAGGTGATGTCAGGAAAATGAAAATAAATGGTTACAATTGAAAGACAATGTATTTAAACTAAATGGAGCAGTAATAATTCAAATATATAACGTAACGTTTAGCCATGCGATTCCTTTTTCTTACACAAAATGAATTAAAGGTGTTCACACAAAATGTTATTCTTCATACTTTTCCTCTGACTATGGATGGTTGGCTTGTGTAATAAAATTTTTGACACTGTCAAATTAATACATTTAACATTAACTTACAATTATGATTAAAAAAATTAAAATATAAAATTACCACAAAACGTGCTACTGCCACTTTAAGAAGATTGTAATGAGTTGTTTGACATAATGCAATAAGCATTGTCCAATTTTGAAATAATAACACGTATAACGTGAAGCAACATACAGAATATGTACCAATTCAAACATGTTCGCTTGTGTAAGGAGATATAGAGGTTATCATGAGAGTGTGTTTTGGGATCGTAAATATCCTGCATTAGGAATAAACATTGTATATTGCGAGCCTTGGCGAGCTAAATACATAGTGTTTATTCCTAATGCAGGATATTTACGATCCCAAAACACACGAGCATGATAACTTCTTTATCATACAATGTCATTTCAAATTTTATTCGAAATAAATGCTTGATAATACCATTTTGATAGTTGACATTGTTTTGAAAGATGCGCGCATTGATATATGCAAATGAACGGTGTAATGACAGTGACAGTGCATTGACAAAATATAATTCCTTCTTATAAATGGCTTTAAATACCGTTATAAGTTATTTTTTCACTACTCCAAAGTTTGAACAATTCAAAGGACTATAAAAACCGATGATTTTCAAATAAAAAACATTTAAGCGTGTCTTTGACGGATTCGAACACACGTTCTATCGCCTTCCAGTAAAAAAGAGGGCGAGTCTATCTCACTCAGGGGCAAGAGTTGCTTCCCTTCGGCTACGTTGCAATGGCAGCTTGCGTTGAAAAAAACAACATAAACGGAGAACTAAACAAGAAGATAGGCTGTGCATTCTCTAACTAAAACTAAACAAGCCTAAAGTATAGAGCAATGAAGAACGGAAAATGAAGCGTTTAAACATGACTCTTGAACTTCCTTTGGTACCTGTGAGTAAAATTGTTCGGTCGGTTCATTCAACTCACGATGGCAGTGTTTTTCCACTGCTAAGTCATACATGTGGCTAAAGAACCATACAGTTTTGTTCCTATTTCCTAAATTAGTGTCTATACATTGTAATATTTATATTTTCATGTCTCTCTCCGTTACCAAAGGCGTTCAAAATATTAACGCTTATGACGTCATCGGAATTTTCAAAAGAAGTTCCGACCTTGACCTTTGAAATTAGCATCTCTATCCGTATATGACCCCGACGGATATCGAAAATATCCGTTGGCTTTATTATGCCGAGAACACTATCCATTGTATGATAAATCATTTTATAAAGATACTAAAAAAATATAGAATGTATTCCTAAATAGTTTTCGGTTTATTAACCATAAATTGTTAAGTTTTTTATTAACAACAACGGAAGTGAAAAAATTTCTCTGCGAGAGGTAATTATCATAATATGTCTTTAGCAAAAAGAAAGCATTTTTCACCGCATTAAATATAATGATGAAAACAACGAAAAAAAGCGTCATAGCATATCGAGGAACAATATTGTTTTCAGAAAACAAATCCCACCTCTTGTTTAAGTTTCAAAATCAAAACAACGTCAACATATGCCTTGAAACATACACGGACAGTAACTTGAGCTCTTTTCTCGAGTTTCAGCATCTGCACGCACTTGCCATGTATCTCGTGCTGTTTGGTTTCCTTCTTCTCGTCCTCGTGTCGATTCTCCGCCGAAAGAGAGCTGTCAATCAACTGTCACCGCTCGGGAAATATGTCCTTATCACCGGCTGCGACACGGGCAAGTGATACATTTCAGTTAAACTACCAACGAAAATGTGGAAAGTAATCATTTCTATCATGCCGTGAATACTGTTCCCGCCAAGATAAATCCAGTGGATATTTTGATATCCGTTTTGGCCAATGGATCATATTGATGTAAATTTCAAATTTTATGTTATCTTCAAGATCAAATGGCTGCCAATTCCAGGGTTTTTGTCATTTAAATTTCAGCCAAAGAAATTCGGATATTTAAGAAGATTTTAAGAACACTAGTTTCATCCTGGTACTGTCGGTGCTATTGAATGTGCTCTTATGAAGAGAGCGAAACGAGGCTTTTGTCTAAATAAATAACAGGGTGCTGTAGAAGCTTTGAGGATACATATACCCTATAGAATGATAGAAAGTGTGTGTTAGGGTTGGTAAATATCATGCACTAGGAAAATGTACTCTGGACTTATCTCACAAAGACTCGCTAAAATATTTATCCAAACTCATCTCATTTTCTATAGCTTTCCACACTCGCATAATTATCGCTGTAGAACATAACTAAATATGCAATTATAAATAATTCGCTTGTATTTGGAATAAAAGATAATTGATGTATCCAATTCATTTCAAACTGGCCAACAGGCAGCTTATTCCTATTCGGGGTTTGAATAAATGGTACACTGACAACACTTTTGGAAGAGAAGTTTACAATAAAGAAGACAACACGTCGAACCAGGAATAAAAGTCCTGTCTAATAACTGTATCAAATAGAAGGTTTCACGGTTGTCTAGGTCCTCTTTGGCAAGTCTAGATTTTACAAATATAATGAACAAGATGAAATACAAAGGCCAAGATACTCAGTAAAAAGGCGTTTAATTAATGAAGGCGTTTAGGATTTTAGTGAAAGACCTAATAAGTTGAGCAAGATAT
Source organism: Steromphala cineraria (assembly GCA_916613615.1). Lineage (NCBI taxonomy): Eukaryota > Metazoa > Mollusca > Gastropoda > Trochida > Trochidae > Steromphala > Steromphala cineraria. The sequence continues at coordinate 28,534,187 of OU744721.1, forward strand.
GAAAATAAATAATTCAATACTGACAAAACATATAACACAAGATTCCATCATTACCTAATGAAATTGAAAACTGAAGATTTTCGTTTCAAATAAAGACTGTTCAGCTCGACCGATTACAGACCTGCGTTCAGTACGACACTCTTCGAAAACAATTTCGTTAAGTCTCGACAAATTGTCAAAAGGACATGTTCTACTAATAGCGTGATGATGGAAACACATGCTTGAATTTACGACTGCTTTTCTTAGGACCGAGCGCCATCAACCTGAACTCGTGCCTAAACTTAGTGCTTAGCACACTGTATATCACCGGGTTTGCAGCGCAATGGAGATAATAAAATCTTATAAAAATGTGGTAAAAACTTATAGCTGGCTGTTCCATATTGTTCACAAAACCCGGAGTAATCTCCTCAAGCACTCGTAAAATCAGGTTTGGTAAAAAGCTGATGAAGTAAATAAACGTCGTCAGAGCGATCATCAAAGTTGTCCGTTTGGGAGTTGAGAACATTTTCGTTTGATATCTCAGCGACGATGCAGATACCCTTGTCTTGTTCCAGGAAGAATTACTAGACTCTGAAAGTGACCGTAGTTTAACAGTCGACATCATTTCTCTCATCACCTTTTGGTATGGGAGTGCAGTTTTGCATTTACACCGTTTTAATAGGAGTACTTTTCTTGCAACAAAAATATACAAAATTGTTATGGGAATAGCTCCGGAACAGAACATGATCATAAATACCACTCTGTAAATAAAGGAGAAAACACTTTCATTGAAATAATCCTGAATTCCGCATCGTTGACCTTCAACTTCTGGATTCGGTGTCGCCACAGTTTGTATCCCATACAATATGAACGCTGGCCATGTGATTCCTAATGAGAACATTAAAACACAGAGTCTTAAACTTCTTGCGATGGTCACAGACATTTGGTGCTTAAGAGGCGTACAAATCTTCCTGTAGCGATGAACGGCAAACATCACAAGCATCGCAGCCGAAGCAGTTGCAGAAAACTGTTCTACGAAGACGTAAACTTTGCACAGAATGGCGTTTGGAAACGTGAAGCTATGTAACATAGAGTATATTTCAACTGGTAAAGCAAGACACGTGTTAAGAAGATCGAAAGATGCAACTGTCAATATGAAACTCCTGGTTGCACTCTCCTTGAAGCGGGTTTTATAGACGATCAGAGCGATGACGTTCCCGATGATGGCGAAAGGGAGAATCAAGCCAGCAAAGAAAATGGCGGGTGACATGATGATTCTGCTTTCAGCCTCGAAATAATCCAACATTTCTTTGTGAAATAAATCTGATTGTGACGTCATATCTGCACTTGTTGTCATATTTTGAAGCATTACAGACGTTACTTTACTGACAACTGTTGTCACACCCTCTGTTGTATAATTGAGGGTTGAGGCAAGGGTTGTCACATCGCCTGTTATGTTTAGAGATAATTCCACGGTTCGAATATTCTCTGTTGTTTTGTTGAGAGATTCGACAAGGGTTGTCATATCACCTCTTGTATTGTTCACAGATTCCGCCAAGGTTGTCATATTTCCGCCCAGAGACTAGAAAATTGAAAACGTTATATAGCAAAATTTAAGAAACATTGTCATTTACGCTTTTTATTTCTTAAAAGGAATCATAACTGTTATTCGAAACTAATTTTGTCAAAGTGTTTAAATGTCATCGGATCAGAACATAACGATGTTTGAGAGGATTGAAATAAAAAAGCATATAGGCAATTCTTATTATCTACGTTCATTTGACGTAAACTTATATTATAAACGATTCAAAATCTATATCATGAAAATGTATCTCTTCATGAATCTATCGTAAAACAATTTCCAACATATATATTAATTGTTTATTTCCATAGGGTACATGAAGGCCATCGGCCCTTGGTACACATTTCAATGGTCCACAGACTTACGATATTGGGTCGCGTAGAAAATGTACATTGCAACACGCTTCATTAATTCGACATTCGTATTGGATAACATATATAACATATATAAGCGAACCTTCCTCAATCTCAATTACTGTCGAGAGTGGTTGATAAATAATAACACTTAACAAATCAACATAGAAATTATAATTACTTACCATTTTGAGCCAAAATAAACAATTCTTTCTCTGAACAAATAGATGCAGCTTTGACGATATCAAACTGCACACATTATAATGTTACTGAAGGACAAATTCCAACAAGGATGTCCAATATATTTGAGGCTCTCTACCAAGGACCTTTCCAATTATTAAATCATTCTATCGTAATTATGCATAAAACGATGTTTTTAATTTGCGTATAAGTTAATATTGACCTTTATATACTTTTGACCTATGTTATATCCTACAAGACCAAAGTGTAGACTCAGAGCAGGTTACAATGTTTTAATTTCCAGCGTAAACATCGTAAAGATTAATAGAGACTATATATTCTTCATGTGAGAATAACCGCAGGAACCATGATGTAAGGAAAACATTTCCTCTATACGAAGGGGCCCTCATGACGTAAAAAAATCAACGATGTCCACGGGCTTCTCCTGAGCATTTTTCAATAAAGTTTTATGATCCACATTTTAATCAAGGTCCATTAAAAACAAATGCATGAAACATGGGTAATTGGTGAGGCCTGAGCAAGCTTAAATCAGTTTTACAATGGCCGCCAATACTACAATTTTGTAGCATCATTTGAAGGTGATTATAAACTTTCGTCGGGTAGTATATTTCCAGAGCTTATTGATGCAGTAATTACACTGAGCGACAGAAATCTAATTATAATTCATAATCATCTTCTGGAGCCTCAAACGCAATTCAAGAAAAGCACTTAAGATTTCGATGTCAATTGCCCATTATTTCCGTTAAACCCTGTCTGTCATAGGAGCGGTCCTTTCACATAGCACGCTTTCGTATCATATACTGTATATATGGTGTACTTGTGGCATGATTCTTCCGTGTGATTATGATTTTAAAATGGCGGATGGTATTTTGCTGGACTCAAATATATCCAAAATTATATGATGACATATCTTTCGCCTCGGTGAGGTTTCTTTGCATTACTGATCAGAAGTATGAGTAAAAATAATTAAACTGTACACAAAAATTATGTATTCTAAACTCTCTTTATCTGAAAAATAGATAACATTTATCTCATCAAAACATGTTTACATATGTTATTAACCTTAATTTGTTTTCGATTTCACATAGAAGGCATTAATCCATATTTTCTTCTCTACTATTTAGGATTTGGTCACTATTTAGCTCAGAGGCTTGATGAACGAGGATGCAATGTTATCGCGACGTGTCTGGATGAACGGGGTGACGGTGCGCTTGAACTCAAACGTGTCGGATCGGGACGAATGCACGTCATCAAGCTTGACGTGACGTCACCAGGGAGCGTGAGAAACTGTCTGGAGTATGTCGACAATATCGTTGAGTCTACAGGTAAAGATATATGTCTGTTTATAAATGTCTTGTTATTCAATTTGCCTCTCGTGTCATATTGATATTTTATTAAATAAGTAGAAACATTTTTCTATAGTTTTTGCGGTATAATTATGATCTTACAATATTTTTTTTGTTATAATTAAAGAAAAGTCATTTAACAACTCGAAATTGTAAAAATTATCATTCGTTCACGTATTATTCAATTGTATTTGCTCATATTTCACGCGAAGCGCTCGTAAAATGCTGATGCTACAAAATTCATTACAGGATTATGGGCTCTGGTGAACAACGCCGGTATAAATATCCTTGGGGATATCGAGTTCTACACGATGGAAATGTACAAACAAGTGGCAGAAGTCAATCTATACGGGATGGTCAGGATGACAAAAACGTTTTTACCACTTATCCGAAGGTGCAAGGGTACAAACGAACTAACATTTTCGTTTATCCATTAGATGCTACACCAGTCTGTTTTTTTTCTTGTTCATGATCGAATGCTACAAGGGTCCTTTTGGAGTTACCTCTCTCTTACCTGTATAAATTGTCTTCTCAAATCTACCCTTAAAATCGTGAATTTATGTTTTAGACTATTTTTTTACATTTCAACTATTGCATTGAAATGGTATCAAGGATGATGATGCTACAATATTGTAATACTCTCTTTCAACTTAAATCCTATACTCTAGGCCTATGTGCTTTATTTAAAATCTAATCACTTGATACTTATAGAAATCCTGTAAATGCAGGATTCCAACCCATCCTCTCTTTGACATGCATTATTTTCACAAATGTAATAAGAATTTTCCCTGTTGAAGTTTGTTTCTATCGAGACAGAATGCTGGCATGTTCATTTCAAAAGGAAGTGTTTCAGCTAGAAAACATATTTTTCACTTTTCAATAACCCCAGGTCGCGTGGTGAACGTGACGAGTGTAAAGGGCCTGATCACAGACAACCACAGTAGCGCTTACAACATGACCAAATACGCCGGGGAAGCCTTCTCAGACTCGCTCAGACTCGAGATGGACAGGTTTGGAATCAAAGTCGTCATAGTCGAACCTGGAAACTTTGGTGGAGCAACAGGGATGTTAGGAAATGTTAGTAATTGAGTTTCGTATATGTCTCCACTTAAAACTACAGTACATACTCTGATATCGATCAGGTTAAAAGCCAAAAGGTTGGTGATTCTCGATGTATTGTAAGCTGCGTATATAATTATATAGCCGTTACAAATATTCCCCCATTACACCATTTTGCTTTTTTATATAGTTCGTAAGAGGTGCTTGTTGGTCGAATGCAGCTATTTTCTAGACATTGTGATCGACAATACACATTTCTGCGTAACAGATATATACTTTAAAATGTCAATCGAGTCGTTATATTGGCCTTTGACATCATTAAAGTGCAGCCAGTTAGCGAGTTCGTCCCGTAGGCTCATTGGCTGATTTTGAATAACGTCGCAGGTCAGTCTGACGGAGTTTGATCAGATCTTAAAATCTTACTTCATTGAGATTTTAACCAACACAGATGGAAAGACACCGGAAGAACTATGACGTCATGTGGCAGGAAGCGAGTGATGACGTCAGAGCTGTATACGGAGAGGAGTATTTACACGACTGGTACAGGAAGCAGGTCGAGTATAGCCAGGCTACGCCCGCTGACGTCACTTCCGTTATTGACGCCATGGAGGACGCTGTACTTGGATCAGCTCCCAATTACAGATACCTTGTCGACGGAGGAACTGGATTCTTCGATTTGTATTGTGTAAGTTGGTAAAACACTATATAATTATACAGCTAATGGCCAGTATTTTACTCACTTACTGATCTGCCTACTTTGGTCTACTGATATCGTCCTGATATGATGTTATCATACCCAGCCTCTCAAACATTCGAAGAACGTTCGTTAAGCTATAAATGCTAGTGGTTGGTGTCAAATCTTGCTACTCAGTAAATATTCTCTTGAATACAAACTTTGATTATTTCATCCACATTCTATTGATTACATCAAACGCTGATGTTTTTTAATATAGAGCAATCAAATGCTGGATGATGGTGCATCCTTTTACAAAGTTTGACGACGATATATAAAACCAAAATTAAACTACAGATGATACGTAATAATTAGTTTGATTGTCACTGATAAAAGATGAATAGTATCCATGTATCCGAATACACTGCCCTCAGGAGGTAAGGGGACGTTTAAACAGGTTTATATATGTATGGCTGGATCAAGAGGTAACAACCATATTTCAATATTCCAAACTCCTCTTTTACCATTTTCGAGAAAAATAATGTCCTCGACTTCTCCGAATACTTTTATATTCTTTCATTCCAGGTTCTTGCTCGACTGAAGCCGTTCGTGCCTACATCAATAATGGACACTTTAGTACGGAAATACTTATAAAATATTGCTCAGTTGTTATTAAGATACCTACCTGAATGAATATCATGTTTAACACATCTAATTAAAACCGTTGAGGAAACCTTTTTTCTTGTTTTCGCATGAAAAGTTCATTTTTTTAAATGGACAGCCCTAATAGGATAATTTTTGTGGAAAGTGAAGCCATTCACGGACTCAACGAGTGTTAAAGCCTTGCTGTACATGTGTTGTTGTAAATTTTCCCTATAAATTATTTGTAAATGGTATACAAACATAGGACAAAAAGTTTATTTTCAATTAAAAGTGAAATTGATAAAAGCACAGCCTGTAATTGTGACATTTCTAAGATCACCACGACCGTGGACTGAAAGTTGATGGGACAGTGTCTTTAAATGAGAATGTGGCCCCAAAAAAAGGATTAACAAAAACCGTCAAATTCACAAGAACATATCAACATAACAATTCATTTCAACAGGATTTCCATCTCACACTCTTAGCTTGAATAACGTCTATTTTAAAGAATTTTGTTACATACTATATATAAAACTCTCTCTCGCTATTGGTCTAGGCTATTAGTATACTAGGTACAAACAAACTTGATTAAATCAGTCGAAGAAACACCCAAATAGATAGCAAAACACGTTGTGTGTCCTGTTCTGTTTTCTAATAAACGTCAGCGTTCCTATAGAAGTCAAGGAACACACAAGAAGTCAAATAGTAATTTCTCAATATCGTCTCGTCAAACCATAGGGTTTCGAATCTCGGAGTAGACCCTATAATAAAAATAAAATTCCCAAACCCATACTTTTGCACTCATGTATCGTATTTATATGTCGAGATAAACCAACGTTTTAATATAAAAGATCGATAAATACGCTTAAAATCATTATTTCTTGACCGATTTTGATTTTATCTCACGAATAAAAACGACATCAAAGTGCACAAGTCCTGGTTTTGGAATTTCATATTTTATTATAGGGTCAACAGTTTTTCAATTATTCAAATAGTTGAGGAGACTGACGAAAGTCGGATACTGGTCGTGGTAGGTTCTGGAGGAGGTGAACTGCAACACTTCTTCTCCAGAAGTCTGAAGACCCTCCTGGTACAGAGGAAGGAGAGAGCAATGAGAAGACCCTGCAGAGAGTTGAGCACGATGAAGAGATACCTCAGAATGGGATGAGGAACAAAGGCTGAGAGGAATCCAAAGATCCAAGTGAGTCCCATCACAAGGAACAACTTGATGTAGATCAGAAACTGACCCTTGTCTTCCCGGCCAAGGTTCTGGGCAGTGGAGTTCTTCACTCTGCAGATGGTGATGCTTGTCATCATAAATAGGATTGAGTTGATGATGATTATGATCGCAAGAGGTGCTGCAAAGAAGACAGCTAATGCAATCGGGTTAGAAATCCAACAGATGCCGAGACCATAACTAGGGGAGTACAGAGATTGTGGTAGGTAAGTGTCCATTATGATGGCAGGGATTACTGGAACTGCAGGCAGCAGCCAAGAACATAAACTGTACACTGTGAACCTGTTGCCAGACCGTGATATGTTGATTGTCCTTGCAAAGGTTGACCACAGGTCATATGACATAATATTCATCCACATAAAGGCAGATAGGAAGAAGTAATGTGTTCCGACGGCAAGAACTTTACAGATGTCAAAAACATTTTCGGCCGATGGTGCTACAAGCATAAATAGGTTTGCTAGGAAGAGAGAAATTGCCAGACACATGAGGTTGCATCCTGGAATGTTCCGTAGTGGTTTCAATAGTGTATACACAGAAATGGTCAAGAAAAGTGCTATCTCTGATAGTATCATTCCCGTTCCACTGACCATTCCTTCTACTGATGATATTGAAGCCTTCGCTGGATAAATACCCGACTTCAATACAGATGCACACACAATTGCGCTACTTCCATTCAAAATGAACTGGTCTTCATCGTGGGTTAACAATGATGGAAGATGCTTTAAATTACCATCTTGTAATATTGTAAATTCACTTGCATTGAGTAAAACTGTTGGGCAGGTCAGTGACTTACTCTCTTGTGGTGCAGATCCCAAAAGTCTTTGCTCATGACATTGTCCGTCCTTAAACTCTAATCCTGGTGCACACGACACTTTCCGACACGATTCTAGAAACGGGTCATATATTTCTGATGATGAGCAATTCAAATCAGGTTTTGCCTCTTCTTGGACCGACTGAAATTGAGTTGATACGGTTAGAACACTACTGCCAGTTTCAAAGTCAAAGAGTAATGTTAATGAATACATTGAAGCCAATATTACGCGTAAGTTGCAATTGGGCTTAATACGGGGTTTGCATTCCAATGACGTTTCAGCATTACATGCAGCGCATGCTCGATTCTTGTATGTTCCATTCTTTGTAAAAACAAGTTCTCTTGGTCCATTTTGACAATCTTCACTCATATCAGAATACTTGGTACAAGTTGATATGACCTCTGGTTGACAACGGCGGATATTTCCAACATGACGTGGTTGTTTAATTCCAGGATCACAGTTTCCCTTCTTCAATAGGTCCTTAAAAGAATGATTTATGCTCTGGTTAAATGCCTTGCTGTCGTAACAGAAAACATACAATTTCCAAGGATCTGCCTCTTCCTCGTGACATTTGGCACAAAATATGTTTCTATACAGAAGCCCGGTGGACCTACCAGTAGCTGGAACCTGCGACAGGAGATCACTAGAGTTAGAGTTGTGGCACAGCTCTTGAAGATCTCGATTTGAATCTTCCGGACAGGTTGTGACGGCAAAGAAGAAAGTCGCCGTAGACACTAAGCAATGCTGGATGCATTGAACGTAATCCCAAGCCCGTTCTTGAATGTTCGGATTTGTCATGTTCCGGTATTCTTCGCAGCAATCTCCGAAGAGACCACACTTTTCATCACAGTAACAAGAAGCTTCTCTGCGACTTCTTGCATCAACCGGGCATTGCCAATCAGTGCAAGATATGTTTCTGAAGTCCACATTTTCAGATGTGTGTCCATTTAAGATGCAGAAGATTGCAGTAAACGTAAACAATTTCCCCTGCATCATCACCCCAGTTTGATGATAACAGTGTCATTGGGTCTGTGGTTTTGATAAAACTGTCTATGCTGCGGTTATATGAACTTATATCTTCATTTGGTGAATGTCGGCCAAGCCCAATAAAAGGGACCCATGGGTGATATTGCTCTTTTCGTTCTTGGTAGGTTCCGGTGATGAGAATGTAATGACTGTAATGACCACACGAGTTGATCAGTATAGGATATGAAGAATAAATCGATGTCAAGATGAACGCTTGTGTATTTTATGTGAATATGGTAGGGCAGTTACTCATCACCAGATAGATATGTTATGTTTTACCTTATTTTCATAACATGTCATGCTTTTCAAAGAATTATAGTTCTGACGTTTCTTTGTTTACGGCTTCGATTTATTAAACATTCGAAAAAAATAATCCAAGACTTGAACGTGGCAGACTATTTAAAATTTCATTAGTTTAAAAATAATTTATGTTACATGTATAAATCATTTACTGTATTAAAAAAGAGTTTCCTTAATAACTATCGCTTATTTAATTACAGAAAATGTTCAAGAACATATACGAATGTCAAATCAGTGGCTGCTAATTTAGAAAACTGTTACGGAAATAATCAGATGATGCCTATTAACATTTTATTAATGTCGCCATTACTATCCATAATTAATAACACTTACCTCATCCTGATTCACGTGCATAGTTGTGTAGATATTGATCACGCAGGACCGGATATTACACGCAACATTTTCTTGACTTTGTTAATTTGAATCAATCACTATCAAACACTGCTACAAACCAGTGTTAAAAGTAATTTCATCCAAATATGTGAAACATACATAAACAAATCCGTTATTACAACCTAAACAAAACAATTTAGGAAACACTCATGAAATCATGGGTAAATAAACACCAAAAAAGGCAAAAACGCTGAAAAACAAGACGATGTCTTACCAGAACCCAGTTGGCAAAATGAAAATGTCAAGATAGATGGAAGACCTATCAATTACAAACATAACTTCGGTAAAGTGACTACTTAGCACATAAACAATATATTGGATAGCAATGTTAATTGTTTAATCATAGTACAAATTAAGAAATAATTGCAAGACAAATTTGCTTGATCACCAAGGAATAAAAGAAGCCATAAACAATCATGGTATAGGTCTTTTAAAGTTAAAATTGAAAATAAATTCAACTTTCAATTTTACCCATCTTTTTACGAAACATAACGGGAGGCTGTTGAGAAATGTATGGCAAAGTTATAAGCAGACAAAAACACAAAACCCTTACATATCGAGATAAATTGCAAAGAGATAAACACGAACCAAAATACTTTGGAAACCGTAGCAAGTTAATATTCAGTAAGTCTTATAAAACATTCATGGCTCCAATATAGAATATTGCAAAGGTATCTACCAACAAACGAGATACAAAAAAAAGAATTTATCACCCGATACTCCCAAAACCGAAACCATGTACTTACTTTGTTGATACTCGTTATGAAATACAATATGTATATATAGTTGGAAACAACTAGAAAATACCAAATTTTTAACATGTAAAAGAAGACATTAAAACTGAATATCTTCTGACGTGATGCCTTCACAAACTGTAAATATGAATTAAAATAAATCCTGGTCAGTTTGTCTTAATCTTGTCTAACTTAACAGATTATTGTTTACCCACTACTGTATCATGAATTCCAAGTACTTTCAAATTTAACTTGAAATGTAAGATTGATTGTGTATCAAATCCTGTATACATTTGCAAATTAAGGTTTGTGTGACATTGTTCTGACTGGAATTTGTTTTTCGTACATGCCCTTTTCTATATGAAGTTTTGATAGAAAAAGTAAACTTGAGACGTAAAAAGAACTTGGAAGTTTTAACTCTTGACTCTGTTTAGAAGCATAAAAATGAGGATTTAGCAAGTAAAGAAAGAACTATAAACTGGTAGAGTTTTGTTTGGCGAAATTTGCTGATTTTCGTTTTCTTTTAACAATGAAACATATCATCGCACATCTGTCAACCACAAGCAATTGCTGAGCTAAGATACCGCAAAAAAATATGCAAATTTCATCACGACCCCCTATGCAAGTCGTCACAACTGAGCTCCACCTTTTGCCTTGCGAAAGTTACCTTTATTCTTGATTTCATCGTATGAGAACCACCGCCGTGATCTGGAAGAGATTTTATGTGCGTTTCACTTCATTCTAAGAGAAGACAACTCTTTATGGACTATGTAAATTTTCAATGCCAAATGTTTTCTGAAATAAGAAAGGGTTACTTTCATTAGAAAGCCAGTTTTAGAAATTCTACTGTTCGTTCAAAGCCGTAAATGAAATTTATTTACTACTTTGGTTCGTTAGATGTATAAGTAGTCAATCTAAATTCTGTTTGAAGGAAATGCTACAAATAGACAAACAACCCCATGACACAAAGACGTAGGACACCGCATTGTTGAGTACCTAAAATTCGTATTTGTTTCTTAATTCTTTAGAGGCAATATTTCGGTAGAGAAGAGTTTAAATTGCCATTTAGTTGACTGTAAGATATGTTCAAAGAATATCAGGCATATGCGACACTAGCCACTTAACGGCCCCGAAACTCAACCCTCGAATAACTTAAGGTAGTGAATTATTTATTGAAGGTTGCAAATGATTTCATGATGCCGCTTGTTTTGTACAATACCACAGGCATCCGTAGCAGATAGGTGTATATATATAGAATATGAATTCTATATATATACACCTATCTGCTACGGATGCCTGTGTACAATACTGCCTTGATAGATTGCAATTCATTTATCGTCTGCTCGTGTGATTAAGTTTTCGTGCACCTACCTACGAACGATAACTCTTGTCTTCATTCGAGAGGGCGCTAATTTCCAACATCATTCTATCATTGTGTAGCGTAACAGTTGTTCGTTTCTTTACCTGTCGGGCGTTTATTCTTGGGTGTCAACCATTTCGTCCTCTTGACCCGAAGAGTGACACCATTAGCCGTGAGTAATCAGATTATTTAATTTATTCCAATGTAAACATTGTGATACTTGGTTGAACAGCTGACGGACAGTGTTGTACATTTCAAAACCTTGTATCGAATTGTTATCGTATTTCATACAGTGTTGTGGTTAATTCAAAATGTAGGTTTATTTTTTCACCTGTCATGTTCATTTCATGCTTGACAGTTAATTCAAGCAACGAGGTTTTTGACACGAACTTATGCATAGCTGTTCTAGTTATGAATCGGTTCATTGTTGAGGATTTTAGATCTTTTTGACCCAGCAAATTCATTATTCTAATCTTTTGTAGTAGCTATATTTTGTAGTTTTCACCATGAGAGTATATACTTTTCGATTATTTGTTTTTGGAAAGAAGATGTTTATTTGTACTTTCAAATTTCAAGTAATTATCTTGTTAAAAAAAAAAAAAAAATCCAGCCTATTACCTATAAATTTAACCATTTTATAAATTGTTTTTTTGTTAACTCATATTAATTATTATACTCTAGTCAAAGCTAAATATTAAAGACGTTCTGAAATCTACTTCACAAGGTTGTTGATGAAGTTTCAATTTTGTGTAAATTTGTATTTATTCTTTTATGTTCAGAAATGTGTTTGTATTGCAAATGTAAGTCCTTTGAGTCTGTGGCCTTTGACTTGAATAAACATTCATTCATTCAAGTGTTGTTGGAGTTTCAAATAACACATTACCTACAAACAGTTTTATCTGTTTTATTAATCAAATATCTACTTAATCAATGTTTGCTAATACACAGATCTTTGTTGTCATGGAAATGTAATTATTTCATTGAACTATCATTTACCAGAGGTCAATATTAACATCTCAATTTAAGATCTTGTCAATTATCATAAAAACTACAATCAACTTTGATATCGATTCTAATATTCACAAATGCTTTTAATGCAGTATTATGTTGCAAAAATATATATTTATATGAAAATGATATAAATTTGTAAATTATAATGTGTAAGTATGGTTTATAGACATCAGATTCTCATGTGAGCATGTTTTCTTGTTTTTAACCAATGTACTCTTAAGTTTAAGGAAACACAATATTCATAAAAAAAAACACAAGAGCAAATTCAATTACAAATTTGGAAATATAAATGGTTTTTAATATCTTGTTTTTCTCATTCAATGAGAGAAAGAAAACATTCTATGAAAAAGGTGTTTTTTGATCAGTTAACAAAAGTAATGACATCAAAATGAAAATTTGAAGTTCTCTTTGTAAAAATATATATAAGAATATGATAAAATATTATCATGAAATTCTCCCATCACAATTAAAAATGCTCTTTTCAATTTGTCCTAAAAGGCAGAAAAGTACCCAAACTATTAACATTCGATTTTGTTGTGTCAACATTAGAGGCCAGTTGACCTGACAGTTTAGATTGCCTCGTTTAAATTAAAGCAACACCTAAGCCAAGGTTAAATTAAGATCAACCTTTAAAACATTCTTTACTCCTGCTTACATGCTTTCAAGATAAAAATAGAATGATATCAGGTGTGAATACGCCAGTGCATTCTTGCACTGTGCAAGCAACATAAGGTGTGCTGAACATGTTAATTAAATTCTGCGTGCACATTGTGCATATTCAGCAAATATTCAAACAAATTTCTCTGAGCGGTCAATCAGCATTGACGCTGATTTCAATGATAAAGGTTTATTTTTCTACATTTGTTTGCTTTGAATGTTTGCTGATAATGTGTTTCCTGTTGATGAAAGAAAATGCAGATATGAAAAAAAAATTATAATTCTTTTATGAAATATCTTTATAAAAATCATAATATGTTTGTAAACAATATCACAATTGAGTGATTATTCTGTTGATTTTCATCTATTACATGTAGATAAGTACAAGTGTTTATTATCTCCTCTTTAAATCTCATACGGATAAAGGGTAATTTACTATGTAATACTTGATTTATCAAGTATGTGACATACATGTATAATAATCCAACAAGAATGGTATTAATCAAGGAACATGTTCAAAGAATGACTTCTAGATAGATTTTTTATTATTATATGATAATTCTTATTTGTGAATTGTTAAGTTGAAGTTATATCAAAGATCCTGTATTTTGTCCATCACAATACATGTATAAGAATTTTTTCCTCATATGTCTCAGACGGGCAAACAATAACAAATCCTCCTTCATGAGACGTCTTCAAGGTATTTAGGTAAATCTATAATGCTAGTAAAACCATTGTTTACATGTATTTGCGTAAAATCATTTACCATTTATTAGTTAAATGCTGTTTAGATAGTAAACAAATGTAACAATGTTATATTTTGATCCCAAATTCCTAGTTTTATGTCATCCCAAATATAACATCGTTACATTTACCATTTGCCTGAATGCTAGAATATTTTGATAAATTTATATTTTGCCATAGCAAATCCTGCATTGTTTTCTTTAAAAATCCTTCCTGTAATTTGGTTTTGTTAATCATTTGGTTATTATCAGTTCTTTAGCTGCAGTGTTAGGTGTGGGCCACTAATAAAACAGGCTCAATTTGTCTAATAGGCAACCATTAGAGGGGAAAGTTGGATTACTATAAAGCATATAGAGTCACGCCCAGGCTTTTAAACTTTTAATGCATGAACATCCCTGTGTTATGAAATAAAGGAAAGGAGACTCAAAGAGTACAATATTCATCTTAAAAGGGGCAGTAGCACATTTTTATGGGGAATATAAGGTGATGTCAAGAAAATGAAAACTAATGGTTCCAATTGAAAGACAATGTATTTAAACTAAATGAAGCAGTACTAATTCATATATATAACTTAAACTTTAGCCATGTGATTCCTTTTCCTTACACAAAATAGATTAAAGGTGTTCACACAAAATGGCCGCCTATGGATTTAATGTGAATCTCCATACTTTTTCCTCTGACTATGGATGATTGGCTTGTGTAATGTGATTTTTGATACTGTCATGTTATCATAAAAGGTGCTACTGCCCCTTTAAAACCAGACTTTATTTTTAAGCTATGCTTTATACTTTGTTGGGTCCTGGCACAAATATTGTGAACAATAGTTTTTTGGTGAGATTGCATTGCATGATACAAAGCAGTTTTTTCAGGAGAATCCATTTGATTGTTAGTTTCATTAACTATGGTTCCAAGTCACACAATACTTTAACGTGGACAACAAATATCCATTAGTGGATTGAGTCTTTGACATAGCCTTTCTCTTACTCCATTAATGATTCATGTCAAAATTTCTATAATGTTATGGTTATATGAAAAGTAAGTCTAGATTTTTCTTTTTGTTTATCTTAAACTTATATCCTATTATAGTGTTTAATAGATGATTTGTTTTCAAGAAAATATATTGTTTAAAAGACGGTAAGCAAATGTATTATTGATTGTTGATATTGATAACAATGAACCAGTTTTACTCTATATAGGTTATTTCCTCTTTGTTGCTTTCAAAACATACTAAAAACAGGGCATACTTTTATCCCAAAACTCTTTCATTAAGGATCAATGAAGGCACTTCATGGTGTTTTGATAGTCGTGAGTTAAGTCTCTGACATGAAGGTATTTAATAAATCTTGAAAATGTTTCATTAGTCTTGGAAATATTTCTTAAATCTTAAAAAAGTCAAAGTTCTTTTGTCTCTTAGAATTCTATAGTAAGGCTTTCATCTTATTTAGGGACTTTATGACAAAACCCAAAATATCACGAATATATCTCCTAACCAATAATGACCAATTTAAAATTGCTAATGTTGAAAGACAAGCTCTGATTTGACTAAGCAATAGTCTGGAATACAGACATACAAAAGCAGTTATAGAGTTTTCAAGGCCTCTTTCCCACACGAGATAATAGTGAAAAATGAACAATAGCATTGCTAATACTGTTTACAAGAAATATCATGAAGCCGAAGAGTTAAATATATACTTCATTGAAATACTTTCCCCTTTGTCTGAGAGTCCTTAAAGAGTTAGAATTTGTTGCGCCTACACATAAGGGTTAAACATATTTTGTCGCCAATAAAAGCTATAAGATACAATTCAATTTAAATGACATACGATGTTGTAATAAATAAATAAATATGAAATTAAAACATTTTCTCAAAGTAAAAGATGATGTATAAAATCTGTCATCATAATATGATCTTGAATCAAAAGCTTTTTCTAGAAAGATTTATAGAAACTTCAATATGGCTGGATTCATTTCATACAAAATATCATACATGTGATGATAGATTTTAAATAAAATATATGCAAATATTGAATAAAGTAAGTATATAGTTTATATCATTACACACCTTGCAAGCAAGTTGAAATCTACTTGATCAAAATCTTTAATATTTTATGTTTTACTGATATTTTCAAAAACAAATAGAACACCAGTAATGGCTGAAATATTGCCCAAGGGGCGTTAAACAATAACTTACTCACTCAAAACAAAAATAAATTTTATTAGCCATATTTATAGAAATGTTACTTGATGGCATCTATAAATTAAGTATCCATTCATTTAATAAATATATCACTAATAGCATGTTGAAAGTTGTTGGCAACTATTGTTTGTCTTGTTCATCATTCATTTTCATATTTTGTTTTAAAAAGATAAAAATAAATACAAAATATCATTAACATTTATTACATATTTGACAACATAAAAATATCCAAGTATGAAAACACTGAAAAAATTGTTTCACTGATATAACAAATTATATGAAGTAGTCACAATCGTATCTCTCAACTTTGATGTTATTTTGTCCCATAGAAAGTTGTACAAAACTTCATATAATTGCAAATCTTATTTGACAGCATTAGTAAATTTTATATGCTTATATTGAATAAACTGTATCACTGATGTGTTTATCTACCTCTCAAGATAGTGTTTAAGAAAATTAGAAAATATACCAGTATACATGAAGATAACAATCTTACAACATCCTATATATATACACCAGACTGGCTGTTCTTCATTATCTTCCTGATGAAGTCAACATTATGTTGACAAAACGTCGAACAATATTTTATGGTTTTTAGTTGGAGACATTTATATTTGATAACAAGTAAGACAAGACTTCATATCAATTCAGATCATTATCCTCATTTAAATTACTATGCATATGTTGAATAAATTATGTCACTGATATCATTACCCACCTGGATGATGGTCATGTGCTAATATACGATATACCTGTACCTGTGACCTAATTGTGATGAGATAGGTGTTATCTAGTATACAGAGGGTAAGATGAAGTTGTTTGAGATGTAATTAGTACATGGAACCATGATTTGGAGGACAGTGTTTACCTCAGTCTATGAGAGTTGTGATGTTGTTTACATCAGGATCCTGTTCTTAGTGGCTTCTTGTTTACATGACAATTATGTAAGTATTTATTCTATTTTGATGTACATTCTGCCTCCTTAATGTATGTTTCATAATGGATCATTTTATTATGAGAAAGGATCCTCAGAGAATGGATATTCAAATCTAGACATTTTGAGAGGATATGTTAAAGGGGGAGTAGCACTTTTTTAGAGGGAATATAAGGGGATGACAGAAACTGAAAATAAATGGTTCTAATTGAAAGACAATGTATTTAAACTGATGGAAGGATCATATATATTTAATGTAAAGTTCAGCCATGAAATTCCTTTTTCTTACTGAAAATGAATTAAAGATGTTCACACAGAAAATGGTCACCAATGGACCTTAAGTAAATCTTCTAGGATTGAAATATTCAGTTTGGTGATCATGTCAGTTAGAATACTACTCTAACACTAACTCTATAGTAACAATATTTTGACCTTTAAAGGGGTAGAAGCATATGTTTGAAAATTTTATGTTTTAATTTTTTTCCCTGACAATTGTATGTTAATGCTAACAATATTATTTTGATAGTGTAAAAAAATCTCATTATACAAACCAATCATACATACTCAGAGAACAAATTATAAAAATTAGAAATTATTTGTTTGGACTTAACGTTGAGAAATTGATTTCAGATATAGACTAAGACACTTAAAGTCAATATCTACACTATACAATGTCTATCTTTTACACTTAACATAACGTACCCAGGTGAGAATATGCCACCTGTGAATGCGTTAACGACTTTCTGTTTACCTTGATAGCCCAGGTGTCATGAAAATGGCAACTTTGTACTCATTAACAATGTCTACACTGGATATTGTATGTATCACTCATAATGAAATACACTTTCTGAAAATTCATGTTTAAATATGAAAATTGAAGATAACCTTTGATATTTTTTGGTTCAGATTTGATAAATGTTTTCTAGCATTATGTTAACAATAAATACTGTGAAAAGGCAAACTGGTCCTAAAAGAATTAATTTGTTATTTTGGATTCATTAATTCATAGGAAAAGTAGCTATTTTCACTTCGTATCAAATAAAGAAATCACTGTGTAAAATAATTTTAATAGCATCTTTCATCTTCTTCACGTTAATTCACTTTCACCAACATCCAGACTTCATCATGGTTGTTTGTGAAGGGTAGGTAGATTGTTGTTTGCTTAGGAACTTGTTTAAAGACTGCATTTTTTGAGAGAGACAAGTTTAACTGCTTCATTCCTAACTTGAAAGTAGAAAAACTTTCCAACTTGATAAACATTGACATGAATTTGAGAAATGCACTTATAACCTTTGTAAAGCTGGATAGAATCCAAAATGCTAAGAAGGTTTTAAACTTCCACAATTTGTATTCTACAGGAAAACATTGACAAAAGTACTTCCTTGATTTTATTTTTAAAGTTTGTTGGAAGTTTGTTACAAAATTACTCAAATCAGGTTGTTGAATAAAAATAAGCAGATGACTATGCTCATACAAAAGAAAGTATTTTATTTTTTCAATGATTGCATTGAATAAGAACAATATCTTTGATGTATTTGGTTAATTATACATTTGGTTTGCTGTAGATGTTTATCACAAGAATAAACTTCGTCAGTATGTGCAACAATTCCAAAAACATTCAAATAAGTTAGAAAGTCATAGTCATTAGTTATGAAATTAGAACTTGTTAGAAGACAAAGAAACTTATCTTATTGTTTAACTACAAATTATTACAAATATTCATAAAATATCTGTTTCATTATCTGAGAAAATCAAACAACATAAAACATATATAAATCAGATCACAAAGATGATTGAGAGAATCATTGATGATCTATCTTAGTATTTTCCATTTTTCTTGGTAAAGTAGTTAAAATTACACAAACAGGATAATG
This sequence comes from Steromphala cineraria, assembly GCA_916613615.1. Classification (NCBI taxonomy): domain Eukaryota; kingdom Metazoa; phylum Mollusca; class Gastropoda; order Trochida; family Trochidae; genus Steromphala; species Steromphala cineraria. Next base: position 28,553,301 of record OU744721.1, read on the forward strand.
ATAAAAGCCTTATCTAGTATACAAAATGCTACAGCAACAAATTATCTGTTTGATACAGACCACATAGATAGCATCACCTGTCCAGGAGATAGTCACTCGACCCCCTGAGGTCTTTAGATCTTTTGGTCTGATAGGTCTCTGATCATGATCTTTCCCTCCTAGTTCCCCCTTTGGTTTTATTTTCCCTCACTCCACCAGAAAAGTATCATGACCTGATTAAAAGCAATTCAATTCTTACTAGTCGAGATTATTATATCACTGAGACTGTTCTGAATTATTTAAGATATTTAGGAAGTAGTATTTTCTGATTTTTGTTGAGGATATTTCCAGTCTACCCCATGGAAGATTGCACATTCACTAGTTTCACGGATCTCGCAGAGCCCCTCATATCAACAGTTACCACTGGTAATAGATTGTGTTTGTAACTTTTAATAGATTTATTTTGTTCAATGTCAGATCTGAAATTCAAACAGGAAATATTTCATTCATTCTTTACAGCAAAATTCAAAAGAATTATGCCGCTTTGCAAACTGACTATTTTCAGTATTCGCATTTACAGTGAAGTTGTTAGGAGTTGGTAGCCAATAAAACATTAAATGTCTTGCTGTTAGAAGCTTGCATATTATATTATTAATAGGTCTAGTTTATAATGATAATTTCCCTGTTGATAGACAAACTACGAAATTGTATTTCCTGTGCTGATATAGTATGGTTTTAGAAGTACAAACATCAATCAATCAAAACCTTTGATATTCTTCATACTGGGTTCAAGAGTGAAACTATCTGAATGAGTCACACCATTACATAAAAAGACTCTTTATCTTCTGATACTGAGCATCTAATTAACATCACCTGTTTAATGTAAGGTAAGGTGTTTGGCTCCAGGGTGCCACACAGTATAGAGTACACACACCCCCAGGGATCGAGTAATTACACAGGTGTGAAGAAAATATGGACCCTAGTAAGAAAAGGGGCCTCGGACAAATGGTTACAGTTCAACTAACTAGAAATTATTTCAAGAGGTTATGTGAAGGATTAACTACAGTCTAAGACTAGGTACACACCAGTTAGAAACGCTAGGTAAGCCTATAAGGTTATATCAGTCTAAGTAAATCTAGCCTCAATATTATCCATTTCACTCCTATACTGAGTCTAGAACCTATGACCTATGACCCTCAAACGTTATATGTGCAAAGGCAGACTATTGGCGCTTGGTAAGATGAGTTCTGATTGGTCAATTCGATACGTGGGCTGCTGCCACCCTCTACTAGGCCTTTCTAGACTCAGTATATTATTTTTTTTATTTTATTATATGGATATTTATATAGCGCAAATATCCAACCACTCGTGGTTGCTCAAGGTTGTATAGGAGTGAAACGGATAATATTGTGGCTAGGTTTACTTAGACTGAAGGTTATATGAGGGTTTATTGGTTAGATGGGATCATTTACTGGTATTGCTGCAGAGAGAAGTGGAGAGGAAGAATGGAGTTAACAATCTAACCAAATCATTTGAGACAGTCACAAATCCCTAAATCACTGTCAGAAAGTTTGACAGAGCTAAATAGAATAGTGTATGACACATAGAATGATTGTCCATGGAGCTCTGGTTATGTAGCATCATCCGCATAAATCCACATAAATCTGTGAAAAAGGCATTAGTCCCTAAATACCTATAGAGAGTATTTCTACTCATAAGAATAATTTGGTTACAGCAGCTTTACTACAACTAGCTTGACTGTTGTGACTTGGACAGGGATTCCTAAAATTGGAGTTGGTTTGATAAATCAGAAACCTAGGGATATAGTGAGAGGCAGAGAACAAACAAGGGTTATGATTAAAGAGAGGAGTTCAACTGAGTTAGGAACAGTGCAAGAACTTGTTGAGATAATGGACAAGACCAATACAAGTTGAGCTGGACACAGACCCCAAGGGTGCAGTACAGATCCCTGGGGGTACAGAGAGATGGGGCCTGTCCTGTAGCTGTGCTGCACTAGTGGATAGAGTTACCAGTCTCACAGCTGTCAGTGCTTACTGTACACAGCTTCCCAGATGTTGAGGCATCAAGATGAGATAATACATGGACTCGCTGCACTGGGGCTAGACTTTCATCTGGTAATTTGAAAATTTGTATGGTAGGTTCTTAACATCCTGAGTTGTTATGTTTGATCTTGGTGTAAAAGAAGAGTGATGTGCAGTTCATCTTTAGATTTCAAATCAATGATCCCTATCAAGGAAATAAAAGTTTTGTTTAAGGCATACATAAAATCAATGATGCTAGATTTGACAGCAGATATGTAGGTAACAGTAATGCTTGATGATGCTTCAGTTTTTCAATTGATAGAAAATATTGTACGGATGAAGGATTATCAGCTTGGTATCAAATGAAGAAACCATTCTACTTGACAGCCCCTTATCAGGGAGGTCTGTTATTAAGTGATAAGGATATTTGACCCAGTCTAGAAGATGCCTCACTTTGTGTTGAAAGTTAGCTACCTTTAGAATCTGTGCCAGTAGAGTCTCAGCTGCTTGGTTTGCATTAGACATGGATACCTTACTTTGAGAACAAAGACATTGAACTGCTATTCAGTTTTGGACATTTCTTGCTATTTGGTAGGTAATAGTTTTAGATTGATTTATTGAATAAGTCATTATTGAAAAAAACTTCAAGGTGAAATAAAAAAATCTCCTTAAAATGAGTTTACAGTATGAGCTGGTTGAAGAACACATTCTTACAAAAATTAACTTTGTGGGAAGTTTCTTTGAGCTTTGAATAATTTGTTTCCTTAATTTCCTTGTTTAAGGATTGGGCAGGATTTACTCGTTGATACGCTTTCTGATGATGTTATTGTCTATCTGGTATCTCACTTGTGAGGTTGGATTACTTATAGGATATGATATGCATTGGTATGATGTGATTAGCTTTGACTAAATATTTTCTGTTGTTTCGTATAAATGATAATTAAAACTGATGAATAAATTATACTTAGTTATTCTTAATAAATGTTTTAGAAGACCTTCTTCAAATACAATTAATCTTCTCTATTTTTGTTCCTTGAAAGAACCTTTAATAATCAACTTAAAGCCTGATAACTAATTATCTAAACCAGGATGAATAATATTTAGTCTGTATGATTCAGGTATTGAAGGATCTATTTTAACTTTTTGCATTCTAATCAATAGATCTAAGCTGTTGCATCGTCAGGGTTATTTACTTGGAAAATCCATTTTCTGACTTTGTATGAAGAGGTGTTAACGGTTATGAATCATTTAGATTCTACAGTGAAAAAGGTAAAGTATGTAGGGTTTGCTTCAAAAGATTGCTTCTCAAAAATGTTCACAATTATTATAATAGTATCACTGTTGGAAAAAGCATGCAATACCATATAGTGGTTACTGAAATGAAACCTGTGACAACTCTTACCGAACTTATGGACACTGCAATTGGACTGCAACATAACACTTCCCTAATGCAAAGTTGTTAAACCCAATGTGGGTATTAGATATTTCATTCAGTACTATGCAAAGGTACATGTACCAAAGCTTATATTAATGAGGTAATGCTATTTTCTTGAAGAGGTATTATTTAATTATAGTAGACTAATGCTGATATATCTAAGAAACTGCATCAGAAAAAGATTGAAATCAAGAATATAAAATTTTTATGAGGAACATATTAAAACCTTTCCTTACTTGTACAATGTCAGTGTCCATTATCCTGTAATATTGTATGCATAAACAGGGTTTGTTGATGGTATATTGTAGACTTATAAAGGCTCCACAAGTTAGGACTATGGAGAATCATATGAAGTCTCTTTCTCAAGTTGTCAAGTGCAAGATGCTTTGTTTGAGTGTCTGCTAGAGTCAATGCTATACAGCTGTTAGAGTCTTGTATTGATGTTTGCTGTAGAAGGGCAGGTCATCTCAGGAAATGTCACACTGACATTGGAAGTTAGATTGACCCACACTTTCATTCATTCATTCATTCTTATGCAGCTGACAATTAAAAATATATGTTGTTTGTTTACATTTTAATTTCAGGAATACTTCAATAACATGGATACAACTGGTTTTAGAATATGTGGGTTTAAATTTACAATTATGATGACAGGTTATGGACTCTAATTGCTATAATTTCATTCTTTTTACTGACTTATTTACCCAAATGGTCTCAATAGTGTAGTTATAAGGAATATATATATTAAGAATTTATACAGGAAGAAATATTTAGATAAGCATTACTCTGAAATGTGTCTACTAGGTATTGAAATATTTATGACTTGGTCATGGAGTTATACACAGATGCAGTGAACACTATAAATTATGGATTAATTAATATTTTTATAATTAGGTGAGAACTGCTCTAGCCTATTTGACAATGGGCTTCCTATGCCTAATTAGAGTGACTGCTGTCATTGACAGCTTCCTCTCGTCAATTGTTAATTGACATGCCTAGTTGTTAATTACACCTGTATAAGATGCCCTGCTTATTGATATGTACATGATAAGTCTGCTTGTCTGAAGGAGACAACTAGCAGTCCATTGCCCTCAGGTAATATAGGTAGTGTATCCAGTTTCCTTTGTATTATTTTTCTGTGAAATCTTATAATGATGGGTAGTAGTGTTAGATATAGATGAATATGAATCATGTATTGGTACTGCATTCTTCTTCTTCTGTGAAATATTCTAAATACTTATGTGCTTTAGCATTAGATTTTGATGAATATCAAATTATGTATATCTAATCAATAACAAATCTAGATCATAATAGTTGTTATTGGCATTTTAATTTTAATCTTTTATATTTATTCAATTTGATGTTTGAGTTTCTAGTTCAGTATTGTGTTGTGTACCTGAAATTGTTATTTTCATATTTACATCTGTAAGAAATTGGCATATTATTATACTAAGGTAGTCAAGTGGAGTTTTTGACACAAGATTTATGTGTTACATCTAATAAATGTAAGAAATGGTTGATCTTCAAGTAACATGTGAACCTTCATAACATAGATGTATCACCTGTGGTTTGCATAGAATTGAGGTAGAACATTATGTTGATGAAATGTCCTTATTTATTTATGAAAGAAAAAATGCATGAATCCATGGATAAATCAAATAAGTACATTGTGAACATATGATTATTATTCATATATACTACACATTGTGAGTATTCCCTTTTCCTCTATATCATCTCAATTATGTATCAATAGAAGCAAGAAAAAATGTGATATAGACTATCTCTCAATCTCCTATTATGTACTTTATTTAAAAACAACAGTCCTCTAAGATCATTATTAAGTCTCTAGTATGAACAAATTATTTGATTAATTAATTGAAAGATTAATATGATCAATAACATATTTTGGTTCCTTTTCTGTCAAGTTTGTCAAATTGACAAAATGAAGAATGACTGATATGAAGTGAGTAAAGTTGCAAAAACCAAGTAGTAGGATACTGAAAAAGGGTTAAAATACCATATTTATCATGATGTCAGAAGGTCCTCAGAGGGCAAAATCAGCTTTTGCTAGTATATATCTTTTAAATATGGCATACATAAAAAAATGAAATAAAATAATTAAATTAAAATTATCAAATAACAGTGCGTCTAATTTAAATGATAAGACACTCTAATTAAAACAAAGGTCACTCAAGTAAGTGCAAGTTAACATGCAAGCTGTCATAAGTCATGAGTGAGCTGATGTCATGTTGAGGACATGTAATTACTCCATGACAGATAGAGACCAGTGTCTGCATAGCAGGAGACAAGTTTAACCTGTGACCTTCACGCTAAGAGACATTCCAGTATAGGCTGTCTCCTGATATCTACAGGTAGATGGATTATGTGATATTATCTGAGAGCTGGAGGCAATATACAACATTGATCACATTCCAATTGAAACATTCGGGGTAGAGTGCAGGGAACTTGATTTGATTACGATGTTGTGATTATGATGTATATGGTGATATTGATGATCATGGTTACTGTTATCGGAGATGTAGTGATGATATAATGATGTTGAATATGTGATGATTTGATAATCATAATAATTGATGCTATGATGATATGATGATTTTCAGATCCAAATTGCAGTGGTTATGATATTTTGAGTTTAATTTAACTGTGTTAGTGAGGATTAAGCAGCTTCTTTTAGGGGCATTTTATAAGTTGGAATGATGATCATGTAGAAACATATATTGATGATAACTCCTTTATTCATGAGTTGCAACGTTTCGACACATTCTCTTGTGTCGTTTTCAAGCAGATGTGTTAAAACTGCTTGAAAACAAAGTTGTAATCGATTTATGTTTCTTAATTATAATGATTTAGCACATTTGTATATTTAAAAGTATCTATCTAACATTTATCGTCTGAAAAGGATAACAATTCAAAGTATACATCAAACTTTGATAAACTGCATAGAAACGTTTGCCTTAGAGTGAAAAGCTATCTAACAGTTCAATGTATTGAATTCATTATCATGTTTTCAAATCTCATCTTTAATGTTTTCAGTCACCTTCTTCTAATATATTTAACTTCATCTCATTTGTAAAGATACTTAGCTGTTACAGTTTTGGCAATCACAAGTTATTTTCTATATGCAGGGTCTTTTTTGGCTTATTTTAGACAGTACATGTATTAGGGTAAGGGGCTTAATAGAGAGTGAGGAATGTTTATAAAGGATAGGTGACAGCAACAAGAAGGGTTGGAAACTTAATTCTAAATACAGAATAAACTAGTGTTTAATCTGACAAATTTGCAGTTCATTGTGAAAGTAAGTGACTTGTACGAAAATAAGATGTAGATTTATTTTGGGTTTAAATTTTAATCCTCTATATTTCGGAGTGGGAGTGTGCACAGCTATGTAGCGTTACAAGAGTTAAGTTGTCCTAATTTTAAGATTACATTAATCTTTTTATGACCCTTCTAATTTTGCAAGTCATGTGTATTTACATCATTTATCATTTACATGATGATGAGTAAGATATTGTATAATTAAGGTTTTACATGGGTGATATATTTTGATTCAAATGTTCTCTTATTTTATTTAAGTATTAAGATAATGAAACTTGACTAAGTAACTCAGCAATGCAAGTTAGATAAGATATTGAATATAAGAACATAAGAATACTAGTAGCTGCTAATCATTATGGAATGTATTTCATGTTTTCCCCTTTTGTCTTTACAGTACATGTGTTGTTAGTAATACCCGACAATACTAATGCCATTAATGACAGGTTTTATATAGAAAATACATTTGACAGATTCAGCATTTTTTTCTGAAATGTTTTAATGACAACTAATCAAATTTAAAAAATTTTTTTTTGTAAAGATGGAGGAATCACGTTTCACCCATCAATCAACTTGTAAGGCTATTGATTTGTGATTCGAAAAGTATAAACTTTGTCAACATTTACGGAACTTCTTCACACACGTTTGTTGTTTGTATGTCAAAAGGTCAAATTTCAATGACGTGTCAATTAGTAATTAAAGTCTAGGCCGTGTTTCCGGCCTGCAGCAGGGAGAAGTTTAAAGATTGATTTTTTTTGTTCCGAAATGCTTTCAACGATAATGTAGTTGTTTATGTTACTAATTTATTACCGGTAACACAAAATATGAAAAAATCAAATCAGATATATATTTGTGTCATGCTTGCTCAGTATGTTTTATTAATGAATCATATAAAGTTATAAAATTCAACAAACATATTCACACTTTTATGATCATGACAAAGCATAAAAGGTTGACAGTTAAAGGAAATCTTGGACAAGAATGATGAACAGGCCATCAAGTATTATGTAACATAATAATAGTCATGGGTGGGGTCTACAAAGATTGATATTGTAATTGATTATGCATACATGGGAGGGGCAATCTAGTAGATTACGGTATGTATAATGTGTCAAGTATGGAGAGCGAAATAGACAAAGGTGAAAGTGACATCCCTCCTCTATTTACACTTGCTGACTTGTTAACTAGGTCACAAAGAATGTGCTGTATGTAGTTAGAGCACCACCCAGTAATCACTGTCATACAATAATAGTGAAGTGACTAATTGTTAGAGCTATCTTCAACTTACCTACCTATGAGGGAATCAAACTCAGGTGACACAATTTCTGTCAAGGTGAGAAATTATGTATAAAATTGTTCTTTATGGTTATTTGGCCTTGTGTTACATATTTTGAACAGTAAGTGCAAATAATGGTCTTGTGGTCTATTGTTTGAATAGTTTTCAACAATAACATTTGAGCACATCATGTTTAAATGACAGAACGTTCTTGAATTAGGCAAGGACTTGATTAAAATTGTTGATTTTAATGGTGTTGGGTTGGTGTGATCTAGATGTTTCAATGGTGTAATATGTACACTTGTGATATTGTTAATTGTATCCTATCACTTGGAATTTTTCATTATAATGTCGCAACAATAATACAAATCACTTTGCCAGTATATATAGCACAATAACCTTATTCTGTATCAATTGATTTGGGATCAATTTCCACAATGGCCTTTGCTTACCTTAGAACTGTTCTACACATAATACCATTTGGCGTCATGTTACCAAGAAAATATACAGCATCACTACTAAAATGTAGTCGAAATAGGTAGGCCTAATGGTATTTCTGACCTTCTCTGTGCAATTATTGTAGTACTTTTTGTAGGTGAATTGCACTAAATTGATTAAGTGTGTGAATATATTTTTAGACAATGATTCATGAATCACATGCTTACAGGCTTCATCTGTTTGTCTACCAAGTACTGTATGTAACCAGTTTACCTTATGTCTAAAGGAGAATTCACACTTATTTAATGTTAGTGAAGTCATGGAATCTGATCTTTTGCTTTAGAAGTCACGTCTTTCACTGTGTATTCACATGCGCTTTATAATCTCTCTCCGCGTTTTCAAGAAATTTTAAATCTCATACTTCAAAATCGCAGGTTATCTTTAATCTTTTGATTGAGAAATGACAGGCATGTCATAAGCCTGGCTAGACTCCGAGTGTTTGTCTTGTGTTTTAACGTCAGCCTCTGTTTGGAATAAGGCTTGCTGAAAAGCTTTTCGTCAGAACTTGTGCCAAGTGTCTATTTGACTAAGCCTAACATGGCTTAAGATGGTGAGGGCAAGATGTAGAGAGGTGTTCCCAATGAAAAGGAAAGGACGTGTTGTTGTGCATAGTGTTCAGGCCACATAGGTTGTAAGATTTCTTGCACATGTCTTTTAGTCTGCTAAATTCTAACCAAGGGAATTACTGTGAAACTTTTTAACATGACATGTCTTTTGATGTCTGTCAGCCATGAATCATTTTCTTTGTTGACATGTTAAACCTCCTAGAGAATCGCCAGACAGGACAGATTTGGTCCTTATTTTCAGTTCAGGTTTTAAGATCTATGGTGCCAATTAATACAGTTAATAGTTCAAACATCATGTCTTTAAAGGATATAGTAAGTTCTATGGTTTGTTATGCTGCCAGTTTGACATGATCATTTTCATTGGATAATTTTTCAAATTCTTCTATTTTCAGAAGAAGCATAAGAACTGGGCCATGGGAAACTGCTCTTCAGCAGACAGAAGGGGATCATTTATACGCAAACATGGTCGAAGCTTTCCAACCAAAGATGAAGACTTCTCCGCATATGGAAGAAGAAGCAGCACAGAGGGAGAGGAAGATGAGGAAGAGAGAACCAAACTGGTGCAGCAGAGAGAAGAAGAAACAACGGACAAGGGAGTAGTTCCATCAGACAGCGGGATAGAGAGCTTGGGACCTTCTACAGACGACAGCCAGGAAGAAACATGTCGTAGATGTAACGTACGCACCCAGAGAGCAAGCCCACCTGGTCAAGACTGTAACCCTCTGACCAGTTCGCCATGTCGGTCAGAACCAGACACCTACTGTTCTTGTGGTCCTAGAAACGCCCGGCTACAAACATGGCAGAAGAACCTTGTATGCAAGACTCATCCTCAGAGTCCAAAGTTCTACCGCCATTCAGATGTTATTGAAACAAAACCGAATATACGTAAAGGCCGACGAAAGCTACCTGATAGAAGGTCCCAGTTCTCATGCAAATCCTCTGATAGTCTGGACTATGCTGGAGCAATGCTTACAAGTATGGACAATGCCAAAAGTGTTGTGTCTGAAATTTTTAGTGATGATGTCAGCTTGAAGGCACCTTTGGCAGCATTTGATTCTGTAGACGGACAACTAGATTCAGAGGATTTATCCCGCCGTGAACGAACTCTCAGTCAAATCGAGAATCTGACAAACAGAATATGTCAGTGTGAGAAGAGGAGCACTGGACAGAAGGATAGTGATTCCAAGGATAGTGAGTTTCGTGTTTCTCCAGATCGCACTGAGAGTTGTATCAATGGATTTACCGAGGATGTGTTACGGACATCGTTCTCGAGGAAGACCAGGTACCAAGTGATACCCAATGGAACTGTGCATATGAATGGTGATGTTTCTTCAGAAAAAGTCAAAGCAGAAGTTGTCAACCTTAAGGAGAATATACCAGTTACACTGAGGCAGAAACTTTCAAGGAATATCACTTCAACCACAATGAGGTAAGTCATATCTTAGTAAAATCTCATAATTTGTTTGAATCAACATGCTCATCTTCAAGTAAGTGAGCTATTGTTTCACACCAATTTTCACCAATTTACAGCCATTAGCGGTGTGCATCTGCTGAAGTAAAATCTCGGCAGTTTTTACATTTAAATTTGGAACCAACAAAAGATATCTTACATTTTGTGAGTCAGTTACAACATTTTTTTTTGCAAATAGCCTGTCTGATAGTTAAGTCTTGGTTTATTATGAAAAGTCCATTCCATTTTGCCATCATAATTTATAAAATTAACTTATGGTGATGCTCTCCAAGCAAACACACATTTGTATTATTAACTAGTGTATGAATGTAAATTCCTGAGGGTGTGAAGCACATGTTTACACTGCAACAGCCGGTGTTAGACTACTCCGTGAATGATGATTGATTCTTGTTTTGAGGTCAGACTACATGGGCGGATCAATGTCTGCATAACGTCTGTCTGTCCGCTGATCTCTCATTGATCATCACATGATGTACCACAAGTTGACCTCATTGGGTCAGGTTATTCTGTGTCAGGCTAGGAAGTTTAAGCAGGATGCTAACATTTTTATCTTGTGGCTGCATCTCAATCTGTACAGAGATTTGTACTATTTTCACATGACATTCATATGATTGTACCGATATCTCAAGTTCAGTATTTGTACATGTTTACTTGTAATGACACTAACAATTGGCCTATGGAACAGAAGATCTTTACAATATCTGCTGAGATTGAAGATAAGGGTAATTCTTAAAAAATATTTAGTTCTCATACTGCTGAAAATGTAATGTACTCTTATTACATGAGCTGTTTGAGTGGCATTCTAGACGTTGATGGTATAAGGAAGACAAGAGTTATTCTATGGATGAACAACTCCTTTATTTTACAGTAGCAATGTTTCCGTATAGATTCTTATACCGTTTTCAAGAATTACTCATCCTTCCTCTTATTACATGAACTAACTCTCTGTTGGCATGTATAAAGTAAAGAATAGTAGATAATGCTATTTTCATTAGGTGATCAAAATATGATATCATAAAACAAGAGTAAGTATATTTAATGCTTTTAAATTAATTAGAATATAAATATTTCACTGAAAAATAGATTTTGGTTTTAATTTGTCCCTTAAATCAATATAAGTAATTCTAAAGGTATGGGATCAAAATCATCCATTTGTCTTGCTGAATACATGTTCTAATGATATCTAAGGAATTAAAGTTGAAAAAAGGGTTGAGCAAATGATGATTTGACCTATATATAGTTGTGGTAATCTAAGCCTAAAGATCAAACACAACTCCATATTTAATCATGTGCTTGGATAGGTTCTTCACTGCTAAGATCAGTAAGTGATAACATAACCTGAACTTTACTTTTCAGAGAACAGGTTGTGAAATTGATGTAAAATGATAGGTGTGTCAGTGAGAACATCCCTGATAAATGATAAAACATCTATTTATGACCATCTAATCCTGAAACATGTGTTTTAGAGGAAAGGGAAACCAAGCTTTGCACATGTGCATAGATTATAGCAGAAAATTGAGAGCAAAACTCTTTGATAAAGTAATGAAAAGAAATAAAATTATAAAAATAACTCCTTGATAAACAGTTTTTATGATAGATTTTTACAATGGTATCAGCCAAGGAGTTATGTAGAGATTTTGTGCATGGCCTTATTTGATTACAAATATTGATGCATCAAAATTTAAGAAATACAAAAATTCAAATTGAATGAATATCAAGTGAATAAATTGCACGCTGAAACTTGAATGAATATAACATTTTCTTCAATAGATTCAATAATAAACAAACAATAGTGTTGCTGAAAGTGTACACTTTTCAAATAAAGAATTGTCCTGTTTTATCTATCTGTACAAGTTAATAAAACATACATTGAAAGCAATTACGTTGACACTAACAAGACCCCAATATGTCTCACAGCTTGACCCTAGTAATTGGTCTACCTGTGCAGTCAACCATGATGATAAATATCTGAGAAAATCTGGCCATGTCACCTCATAAGGTCATGACCTTAATCACTGGAAAAACAAGGCCATATGAATATATTTCCCTCTTTCATTGGAATGTGTGTTGATGATTTTTGAATATGGTTTTTGATCCTAAGCAACCTTTTATCCCAATCATAAAAACTTACCAAGCAAGGCCACAAGAAATATTATGTTTTCAACTTCAATCATATTGTGTGTCAATAGACAGCATTGAAATAACATTTTATGGCCACCATGTTTGGTGGTCCATATGTTATCTGAAGAACCCTTGAATTTTAACATGATTGTTTTGTTATTAGCCTGTTCTGGGGTAAGTCAGAACTACTTGCAATAATTCATTCAAAAACAATTCATGATTCAGGACTACCTTATGAAAATAAAAGTATATACACTATTAAGTGCATTGATCTAACCAGAGATGAGAACCTATAGACTTTAGATTTTACTATCATGTTTAGGTGCAAGGAGTTGCCAATTACCTGATGTTCTCATACAGAAGAGAGTAAAAATGTAGCACTGCTTAGCTTTTGGATGTGGGAGATGATTTTCAACATTTTTAAATGATATCCTTCACACAATCTCCTGTTGGCGTTTGACATGAAACCCAATGTTATACAATACATAGTGACATGTATAAGAAAGTAAAGAAACTATGGTGATAGAGTTAAAATCCAGCAGTTGATGTGTGAACTGGTTGATATGATGTATTCATTAGAAAGGCGTGTTGCTTTGAGAGGGGGGTAGATAGAGATGGGGGGGGGGGGGGGGTTGATATAAAGGTAACAGCGGTGAATATGATTGACTATTGTGCAGTCACAGGTTGCAATGACTCAGGCTATAGCAATGTGCAGCTTTTAGTGATTATTATCTGCCATTATTATTCTATTGATGTTATTCGACCATGAAAACCCTGTAAGAATAGTTCCAGTTTATGAGGTTTGCTTTCATGAATTTGTGTACAACATAGCATATTCCTGACAAGAAGATGATTGAAAGGTATGAAATATATTTACAACATTTCAGAAAGCAAATCAGGACAGCATGAAATCCTTCAGTGAAATATGATCACCTTTATAAGAAGATAATAGATGATAAGTAGATAGTATCTTTTTGGATAAGGTATTATTCAACCATGATTGGATTTTAAACCAGGTCTGAGTTACTGATAACTCTTAGCCACTTGTGAAAATATGATTTATAATTAATGAAAATGTTGGTCATGCACTCATTGCTTTTATGATTGGTGTGTTGCGTAAGCCACAAGAGGAAAGATCTCACACTATCTGACTGTAGGAACAACACACACCTTGTGCTAGCCTTATACTCAGGCTGTAGTTAATTATTACTTAATGTTTTGACATTAACAAAACCTGTTTAAAAGACTAGGTCAGTAGAGAGCTACATCTGATAAAAGCAAATTCTCGATGCTCCTTTCTTATATTAAGAAAATAGTCATTTATGAAAATTATTATTTTTAGAGACTGAATATGAGTATAACCTTGTGCTTAAATGTTGATATAACAAATAAAAGTGTTGTCATTTGATAACAGATTTCTTTCAACTTGTTGGAAGTTTGTGTGGAGCCAATTCTATATACATGTGATTTTGTTTTTCAGGAACAGTATAGGTGAATCAGAGGAGAGTTTCTGTCTCGCAGGGTTGAATCTACCGACTGATGTGACAACAACCATGATAGATGGTCAGGAGATGGTTGTCATGACAACGTCAACGTACTGTCAGCTTCTGGAGGAACTTCATACACTCAAGTCACAGCTCTCTAAACTCTCTGATGTGCTGCAGGTATGGTGGTGATGATGTTGTTGTTGATGATGATGATGATGATGATATGGACGTGATGTTGGAGTTGTTGAAGATGATGATTAGAATGATGATTGTGGTGGTGATGGCGATTGTGATGATGTTGATGATAAGATGTCTTCTGACTTGGTGTATAATTAACTTAGCTGTGATTTCTTCTATATATCCTTTTTGCTATGTAGGCTATATGTAGAGGCCAAGGGTACATGAGCTTTAGTGAGCTTCTACATCCTAATCATCAAAATATGATCTTCATCATTGCAACTCAATACATTCAGTTTTTAGAGCATCTATAATTGATGGCGCTTCAATATGAAAACATTTTGATTGTCAAAACTTTACAGACAGAAAAAAAGACCTTACAATTTTGTTACTGCCCCAACAGAGATAGTATAGGCTGGCGACAATATGAAAAACATTAGTTTGATAAAATGCAAATGTAGTAAAAATGTGACACCACAAGTGCCATGTTTATGAAAAGATGCTTGTTACTGATACATCATTCCTAATCAATATCATTATTTCTATTGACTGTGATCAGTCATGCATGTCAACAACAACTCTATTCTCCTCCAAATCAATTTCCAGCTGTGAATCAATAGAAACTGGTTTGTCATCATTAACCATAGGACAGAAGTAAAATCTTACATCAATGACATTTGTAATATTCTATTTTCGCCAAACATAGATTACTCGATCGCCTCATGTTAATCCATGAAACCTTCTTTTGCAAGAGGGTCACATTTTTATTTCAAAATTGTCCTGCAATAAAAAACACAAAATGGATTTTGCCTATTCATTACAATCAATTTCATGTTTCATGTGAGGTGTGCATGTATGTATGCCAATAACGTAATTGAAAAAACACTTACTCCCCTATTTAACATTATATGATGTCAGTGATCTTGTTTTCATATTTCTGATAACAATTTTATTCTTGTTTCTGTTTAGGAGGATTTAGCATCAGATGTGGACTGAAGAAGAAGACGAAAGAAGACAATATTTTTCAAGATGCATTTCACAATTGTACAGACAAGTCAAGGATAAAGAGATTATTGTACAGATGTTTTGAAAGATTTTAACAATGTTTTGTTGAATTTCTTTTTACAGTGAAACAATGGATATGTTTTAAATATGGAAGCATGTGATATATCTATTTTACAATAATATTCTGATTGCTCAGTTCTTCAAGAAATAAAAAGACGTATGATATAACAGTTCTTTCATTTTACTTATTTATCTTGTAAATTGATGATCTCAGTTTATTGTGATTTTGAATTGGTAATAAATACATTTTTAGCCTGATTTCTGGCTTGTAAGGTTAAAACAGTTATCAAATTAAGACATTTTGAAATGAAGGGACCATTGTGAAATGAAACTACTCACTTAATACATTCTGTACTTTTGATCTCATGACTGCAGATGAATCATAAGTGAACAAACCACAAATTCAAATTAAATAAAAATGTTTTAAACTCTTTATTTTTTTTATAGAAGAGAGGACAATAGAGTGAAATATTTGAAAACACATTTAAAAGTATGAAATTTTAAAGTAAAGAGCTGGTATTCCTTGCTCTCAGTCATGAATTTATTTGTAGGTTTTGATTAATTCAGTCCATTACTTTAAAGGAATAAATATGGATATCATGAGTCAGTTAAAAATAATCATGGAATAAGATACTGAAGTTAAACATAGCTACAAAATCTTTGCAGCTCTGTTAAACTTTTGGTTGGAAATATGATGTTCTTAGATTTCTTAACTTTTTAATTTTCGTATCTCAATGACACATATCAGAAAGCTCAGAACATTGTCAAACATGATTAAACATGTCACACTAAGAACCTTGTTTAAGATTTTCAATAACAAAGATGCTTCAAATTTGTCTTCCAGATCTAAACATACTGGAAGACAAATTTAAGTAAATACAGTTTTCTAGTTTTGCATTTCAAATCAATAACATATTTGAAATACAAAATTGGAAAAGAATAATACTCATTTTTTTTAAGAGCTGTTATGAGTAACACTTATTACAATAACCATTTGTCAAGGTTGGAAATTCTAGAGAATTGTCAGAAAACGGATGGGAACAATCATCTTCATGATTTAATGGACCACATACAACAGACCAATGAGAGACAATGCAATTTTTCCAACTTGAATCGGACCAAGGGTTTTAAAAAACTTTAAAAATCCTTGATCAGACCAAATCTTAAAAAAATATGGAGGAACAAGTCAAACCCTGGAATCTTGTAATGCATTGATTCATTTAAATATTTTAACACAATTACTTCAACACTAATATCTGGCAGTGATTTAAGTGTGAACAACTTCATTTAAACTTATTAATTTTCTTCGAGTATATTTGGAATACATTGTGAAAAATAAAGCATTACTTATTAGGATGTTTTAAGGGGGTGTAATGATCAGAATGCATGATGATAAAATAAATCAAGGTTCTATCTAACTTACCTTTGGCATTGTCAATGGATACAATTAAGATTGTTGTCATGTGGTGCACAAAAACTGACTTTACATTTGAGTTATAAAAGTTCATACCATTCTATTTCATGCATATGCTTCTGAATTCTTTCCTTGTTAAAATGGGATCAGTATGATTGCTTGGTTCCAGGGAACGAATTAGTCTTGTGATACACCAACGCACCATGACATGTTTTTATATACACAGAAAAAGACTCATCAAATCTTTCATGTTCAACTGTTATTGTTACATCATATCAAATATTCTTTTATTCATTCATAAATGTATATTAAATGTTTATTTATGAAACCGTATAACAAACGCCTTGAAATGTTTGTACAAAATGAAAGGTTTTTGAGTTGAAATAATATGAAACTATTATTCATAAATTATTGAAAACGAGTCATGTAAATAGCAGATTTTTTCTAAAATCTGTAGGTTTAAAGAATTGATCATATTTATATGCGCATTTACCATGTATGTTTATCCACATTGAGAAGAAAACTAGCCTTCAGTTATAAATTAAGATACCACTTTGCTCTAATATAAGGGAGGTAACTCTTTGATGTTTCAGCGTGTATCTCCACAGTTAGTTGTTTGTATACAATGTATTAGAGAGGAGAAATGATATATATGATGATAGCGGCTTGCGTTTTTGAAAGGTTATCAGCACAATCTTTTTAGTATTTATCTAATCTATGCATCAATCCCAAAGATATTAACTTTCATGTTTCCTCTGACAAATGTAGTGATATTGATTGTTTAATGTCAAGCAATGTGTTTTCTTAAGTTAAGAAAGGCTTGCTTAGGAATAATTGGTTGTCTCATGTGTAAAATCAAATGTATTTTACAATAAATCGATCAGTTGAGTTTGCTGACTAAACATACTTGAAGTTTGTCTCCCATCCAGTATTAAAGCAATACCACGGTTGCTGAACTTTACTGATTGTGTTAGTTTAGCTATAGAAGGACAAAGTGCCACAGTGTATTTGCAAAGCATCAAATCTGGACTAATAGTCACTGACAATACGGGAACTTCTTCAGATGTTATGTAAGCAAAAAACAACATTGCTTTTTAAAATTCATTATTCACCCTAAAACCGAGCATTTATCAGAGGAAACATGAAAAACGTTTATGAATATGCAGGCTTTAAGGGCCAGTTTTAAATCAAACAGCTGAGAAGATTTACAAGTTAACTTAAGTCTTCCATGACTTAGTATTGATAGATTGATGACTTTGATGTGGACGTGCATCTTAAGGGCAAATTATGTGTGTTATGCCTTATAGAGTTTCAAGAACTTCATAGGGCATATGTAAGATGCTGTAATTGGTGTCATAAATGCTTAACTAGAAATATTGAGTTTGTTGGCAATGTATTAAGAAACTAGTATGGGTTTAACTTTTTGCTGCAGTGTACAGTATTTTTATGTAATGCTTGTCCTTTGGGTCAAGATCAGCATCCATTTTAGTGCACAGTTGATAATTAATTGATAACCTTTGAATTTGTGGGAGGGACACTTGAAAGGCTTGCATTTTTGTAATAGGGGCTTTTGGGGCTTCTAATGTTTATTTTCATTCTTCTTGTATGTTAATGTAAGGTATTTGTTTATATATACTATTTTGGTATCTCATACATATCTTTGGTGTAAAATAATGATGTTCATTTCATATCTTATTCATGTTAGAAATAGAAAATATTTGTAGGTTTTCAGTAGTTTCTTGTCATACCTTTGAACATACCGGGTAATAGCATTAATATTTTTATAATGAATGGGAGAGGAACTATTTTACAATTTTGATAGTATTTGTAAGTATTTGTAATTACAGAAATGTTATATTTCACATAGTAGTCTATAGTTCTTCTATTTATGAAGTCACAGAGTCTTTCTATGCATATCGATGATAACTTTGCAATACGTTTAATTTATTTATGATTCTAGTCATGTGTATGAAATTATTACTCAAACTTATTCAATCATTCAATTAGAAAACACTATTTAATGTTTCAGTAAAATAATATATTCTTGTCTGAGGAAAATTTCATCATTTTTGACACCTCAAATTATTTCTAAATATTTTCATTTCAAATTCCAGTTAAATTTTAATACAAGAACAAAATTGAATGTTTACAGTGCTACCTAATGTGATTATAAGCAAGAAAACGAAATATGTTTTATAAGTTACTCACCTCGATTATTTTTGAATAACAAGTGTTCGTGTTTCATTTTAGAAAAGAAGATTTAATTGAAGAAGTTGACAGTCCATGAGACCCTCCTCTGTTTTTGTGTCAACTCACAATTTGCATAAATGCAAAACCAGTGATGAGATGATATCATGTTCATTGTTAAGATTTAAGTAATAGATAATTTGAACAATCTCTCTAATTTTCTCTATGACTTTGTTTGAAACTTAAGTAAATTTCACATAAGGTTTTTGAAAATAATATTATTTTAAGCAGATGTGTTGATAAATATTTTGTTATTATAAACAGATAATTAACTAGGGATTTTCCCTGCACAAGTTTATTACAAACTGACTGCTGTACTATATTAAAAGTATTACATTTGTTCAAATCAACTACAAGTGGTTTGCATATGGTTATTATGACACTGCTTTATCTTAACCTAATGAGGAAAACTTGTCACTTGAAGTATCTTGATGTTATTAAAGTTGAACATCTTTTAATATATCTTTTATGTATATAACAGTTGTTAATTTGTATTTGTTGTTCTTAAGTACATCAAGTTGTCTGTTAGATTTAGAAAATAGTTGAGATTAAATTATCATAGCATCAATGTCCATCCATCCCTCCATCCTTCAGTTTGTTGTATCATCTCACTCACAGAACCAACGGATCAAGATATATTTTTTTCACAATAAATATAGATTTCAATGCATCATCTGTCTTTGTTATTGAATGAATATATATTTTTGAGGAGAGAAAACTCTCCCAATGTTTTGATGAAAAAAGACTGTTTTCTGAGAAATAAGTTTTTCAAATATTAACTTAACAAGGATACTTAATTGTTCCATCAGTGGTCCTTCTTCACAAGAAGCATCTGAAGGTCCATTTCAACCAGACCCCCTTCTCACGAGGTAAGCTGTATAAACTGTAGGTGTTGCTAAACCGATCTATGAATTAAGCAGAGGAAGGGATACAGTCATAGTTAGACCATATGGACCATGTTTTTATACATTACACATATTATTATTATTATTATATGAATATTTATATAGCAAGCATATCCATCCACTCTTGATTGCTCAAGGCGCTTGTTGTTTCCCCTGGTCAATGGCATTCTTTCACCGTCGGATCATTTTTCCTATTCAACTCCCTGGGGAGTATTCAACCGGCGCTCAGGTTAGGGACCATTCTATGCCTCACAGGGTACCCATTCACAGTTGGGTGAACTGAAACATACAGTTACAGCAGTTTGTCCAACACAGCTGAACGTATACTGTGGTCCAACCTTTAGTTAAAAAAGTTGCCAATAATTGCTGGCCATATCAATTTGGATACCTCTGCCTTGGTGATGGAAACTACTTTCCAACATAAAAAAATAGAATACCATATAAGGTGAGCTCCAGGTCTCGGTTGTTTGGAGTTTCTTGGTTACACAATCGGCCCCTTATTTTCATGATCAAATATTACATATCAAGAACATAAAACACCGTCCCATCCCCAAAATGACATTCAAAATCAAGCCATAAGTTGTTTTACAAATATATTATGAACATGTAAGATTGTTTTAGAGTTTTCATAACATATCATAACAATCATTACTTGTTTTATATTCATATTTCACATAAGCCCACGATCTCGTCAAAACCTACTGTGGCCATCTGAAAGTTTACTGTGACAGTTGAAGCTCTCGTAAAATGAGAAAAGGAGAAGTTTTTCTTTAAGTGGTTAATTGATTATTTGATTCAAGGAGTAACCTGTACGTGACATTCGCGACATTGCGTGTTGTTTGGTTAATATGGATCCATGTATGAGATGGACCAACACTTCTTCAAGTGTATCGCTCAATGTTCCTACTGTTTTCAGGATTGTCGATTCTCCGAGACTGAGGTCGATTCATTACAAGGTCACAACAAAATCGGGTTTGGTATTTTGATTACAACAAGGCAATCAAACAAGTAGTGAATGTTATGTAATCGAATTCTTTGTCGAATTTTAAAATGTTGATATATTGGTCAAATATCTTTTGGCTAGATTTTGAAAGTCCTTTAGGGAAGGGGGAGTTTAATGTGTTCTTAATATGTACTCTTTGTTCGTGGAAATAACGGACCTGTTTTACAGTTGTGTTACCAAGAAACTAAGGAATTTAAGGTATCGATGAGATGCAACAAACTTTATCATTTTATCTCAAAGGTAATGAAATCAAATTACCTCGGCGACGTGATTCTTATATTGTTTCGCTTTGAAACGAATTAATAATTGATGATGTAATGTTTTCAATCTGTTAACAGTCACATATATTTATGGAATCAAACCTCGCACGTCAAATCTACATTAATACTAGTAAGATCACAAATCAAATATCATCAACTCCAAACTGTCATTCTCACTGCTGTAGGCAAGTTTAAAAAATAACGTCTGACTGATTAACGCTCATCCTGGTTTTCGGTCACTAGCACGACTTAAATGGTTCCTAAAGTTATAATGCAACTTTGGAACTGTATGTCTATTAATAACACGGATTCTTAATACCAAACAAAGACTAGTTACACTGTACGTTTTTCAAATACATACGTTCAGTGCACTATCATTCTTCAATTGTAGAGACGTCTTATTCTTATATATGAACTGAAAGTTCTATGTTTCTCGATATTTGGACTATCAATAATTAAGTTTTTCACATAACCTCTTTCTTCATTTGTATCCATTTACACTTCAACTACCGTTTTGCCTGAATCTACTTCTCTAGCATCGCTGTGGTTCTGATCTGAGGACGTCTCTTTTAGGGGATTTTACAGATGTCCTTTGCACTCTAGCACATCAGCGACAAGGCTGAGAAGTCATCGTCATGATTTGATATTTCATCCTCTGGTTGTCTAATTTCTTCTGACTATGTGAGTTCAGAGACACAACAAGCTGGGACTCACTACTAGCATAACTCACATCAGACGCAGCAGGAGACTAAGGAAAGATTCTGTATTTTTAGAATACCAATGAATCTGTGAATGAATTAAATAGCTTTATTACACAACCGTGGTGAGATCACTCATTAGATAACAATTAGTTGGTAACACACATGTGTGTTACCATCTCGTGCAAAGAAACGGAACTACTTTCGAACGTCACATGACATTGTCCAATGACGTGACTTATAAGTGGCGACTGAAATTTTTTAAATATTCTCAACAAAATGGTTATTTATGTGAAAGAATATTATCTAAGCGGGTTTTTTACATTTTAGATGCATTATCTTTTTGATAATCATCACAAATCCATCCTTCGCATAATCACTTGTCCACCTTCTGTGCCGTCGCAAGCGGTGTTGCCTCCTCTGCCTACCGTAACATAACTGGTGTTTCGACTGTTTACTTGCTTGATTGCCACCAAAACCGTCGCTTTCCTCCACACGAAATCCGAACAAGTTATCGGTTAACTACCTTTCCCCAAGTTCTATCTCTCGATTCTATCAACTCACGACAACGATTGATTGATTGATTAGAAATCCGAACATGTTATCGTCTAACTACCTTTACACAAGTTCTATCCCCCGATTCCTATCAACACATTCAGTAACTCATGTCAACGTAATCAATATCAATCAATCGTTGTCGTTGACACTGTTCGCCTACATAGCGTGACAGGACACATTCCGACGACGTCACTTGGCGATCTGATGACGTCACTTTGTGATTGCATGATGTGTAGACAGTTTTCGTTGCTTCTTAGTGTTTATTTTATCAATGAATCTTTCTATACACTCGTTGCTTAAAAATGGTATCACATTACCATGAGTTTAGTATTCTCTATATCCCAATTTATATCAATATAAATAATAATAATAAGGATCGTAAACGAAAAAGGAAAAATGATGTATAGTTGAAAAATGGAAAATTGCCATGACTTTACTAACCATAACTTGATTCTTGAAGGTTAAGTACATGTAGCTATTACAAAAATATGAAAATTTGGTTTCAGCTTTAACACTTGTAAAATAACATTTGTTGTACAATGACACTTGAAAGCTATACAATTGGGAATCAATGTCAGGACATATGTATGTATGGAATCAAGACACTTTCACAGCTTAACACCAGTGTCCCCGGTCTACATTGAAATTTTCAATCGAGCGTTTAGTACAGCTGTGATTGATGACATATTCGTGATAAATACATAGGATTGCTTATCTGAAGAGGAATGACAACATGAATCCTAGAAGAAAGATGAATTCGCTCCTGTCCCGGGGCGAAATATGCCAGGATTTTCCTTTCGTGACAGTGTCCCTTTAATAATTTTACTCTACCATAGTGGAATATTTGACATGAGATTGTATAAACAGTTGTAAGTGACACAATTTCCTCGATCCTGCTGATTTCTATTTGCGCCATTTTGATACAATTCTTGCTTTTAGTATCATGTTACGCCGAATCATGTTTCGTTTAATGGATAACTGTGAGAAATCAAGTTAAGATTTCACTTTGGTTTGTGAGTAACGTGTCAAATTGAATCGACACAACCCGTATTCATTTCAGTTGGCAATTAAAATATTCTGTGGTTTTTATTTTTCGTTGCATAAAAAATATGAAATTTTGATAGTATGTGCAATAGAATGTTTATATTCATATTTTTTGTTACTGGGATTTAAAAGCAGTACTTTAAATATGCTATATATAACATTAAAGAAAGTAATTTTGTATAAACGGTTTGGATTCCAAAAAAGCAAATTTGTCACCAAGGTGCGATAGCTAATTTCATTAATTTAATTTTTGATATAAGATAAGATAAAAGGAGCCCTGAACAATACTTAATTTAAAGGTGAGATATGTTGACTTGCCAACATTGCCATTAAGAAGACATCTTTATTGTTATTGCTTTATGGTTTAGATAACAGACTATGACATGGTTTGACGAATCACTTGATTTTACAGATGTGTAATTATTATTATATGTACTCTTTCAATCAAGTTTAATATCATAGAGGACACCTATAGGACGACTATTTGCATTAATGATAAAGTAAGGATTGGCAAAAACGAGTTCTATACCAAAAAGTTTGATAAAAAGCAGTATTTTATGGCAGTCGGATATTCTGTTTTTAATTCGCACACATAAATCAAGCATAATCGTAGTGAAATTACATTTCCGCGATTTAGCAGTGCGTTACATTGAATTGTAAAGTGTAGAAAAACGTCATGTTTGATGTTTTATGTTTGGTGTTAAAAACTAGAACATGTTTTCAAAGTAAAACGTTGTCTGAGCCTCGAAATTAGGGTAATTAACTGTGAATTTCCACCTGCTCATCGTAATTACATATGATATAATCTTGTACAAATCTGAAATCGTGTTGGTGTGAAAAACTAGAACATGTTTTCTAAGTAAAACGTTGTCTGAGACCGGAATAGGGTAATTAACTGTGAATTTCTACCTTCTCATCGTAATTGCATATGATATAATCTTGTACAAATCTGAAATCGTAATCGTAAAAACAAGTACAGTAAATAAAGAAGGAGGAATATGCACACCTTGTCTCATCACCAGTATATGTAAATCTCTGAAATTATCCACGAGTGTATTAGCTGCAATCTTTGCACTTCCTTCTAAATGTTGACTAATCGAAATAACCAAATCAACAATTTGTTTGCATAGTTATTAGGTTGTGTGAATATCTGCAGCTGAATATTCATAAGGACGAGAGATAAGATCACCCTAATCACCTTCAAACCCCTTCATCCAACGGCCAAATACTTCAAAAAAGTGAAATCATTAAATCCGCCTTAATAAATACCATAGATGAATTTAGCCCGTACTTACTCATGCTTAACCAACATTGTATAGATTAACTAAACATTGACACATACTTGAAAATAGTTAATGATAAATTTCAATCTTCATACATGGCTTATATGAATTGTTCCCAACGGATGCCTGTTTAGTAATTGAATTCGCCTATCATTTCCGAATCCAACGTAATTCATTATGATAACTCATTTCTAAATTATAACAAAAACACGGAAACAAACACAAAACACTTGAAACGATCGTTCCATGAATCCTTTTTAAAAAGTTGAAAAGTTAATCATTTCTTGAACTTTGATCTTATTCTTGCCTGAAAATCCCCTTTGAGTTCATATCCTGACCTTGAGAACATATAATTCTTTACAAATGAAATAGCCCATTCTTCTCTTGACCACAAATTTACCAACCCAATACCAATACCAACCAATACCTGAAATTAAATCCCAAATTCTCTTCTCAAAAGTTGAATCTCGAATCCCACCTCAAGTAGTCCCTAAATGAACTACCAGTTCTCTTCCAAGTGAACCATGGTACCCGCACAATCAGATGGTATAGATTTATAGATCGTTAACGTCACTCGATCCCACCACGATGCCCCAAACCACTTGTATGGCAAGTATTTATTCTGCAACTGTTTATCCAATAGCTTGAGCTGCCACCTAGCGGATAGGTGTGTCGGTAGGATATATTGATTGGGTTTGTTCAATGGTGATATTCACATGTCTTGCTTACCTTGTGTAGCTTCTGATATTCTTGGATGATTCCTGGTTGTGTTGCATGTAACATGTGAGTAGGATTTCTTTTATGTTAGTTATGTTAATTATAATCACTGAGTGAGGAAAACAGGTGTCTATTTTCATGTCATTTCATGTTAATTACACTGAGAGTTCCTCGTGAGATTTCTGAACAGTGGTTCCGATTTTCTGTTTGGTGTATATTTTCAAGATTTTAAGTTTATATTGTGTAAAACATATGTTTGAAAACTTGTTCTCTCTCTAGGATAGTTCCTGTATGGCTTTCAAGTTTGTGATTTAGTTTCCCTGTTTTTTTTTTGTAACATGCTGATTTTATACGAACATTTTAAATGCCTCATCACACTTCCTTGTAGGGATGTTATTAAACACTTGTTCGGATTTCTGGTCTGTTAGGCTAACCTGTTTCTATCTTTGAGCTTGTTACATTGCTTTGGCGATTCTTTACGTTTTGTACAATTTTGATAGATTAAAATCTTAAATTACATGTGACGCCAGGATGAGGCCTTAATTTGTTAAAGGTATGTTCTCAAGCGTCTTTTTGGATATTCACTTAAAAATTCATATTCAAAATGTACGAATAACTTACATTCCATATATTTTTTAAAATATGAATGCCCAGTTAATGGCATGCTGGAAGATAAAGACGGTCCGGTGTAATGATTAACGGAATAGACACCATCTTTAGCTTAACATCTAAATTGGTACCAAAATGTTTATGATGTGGCCAGTGTAAAATTATTCATTCCAAAATATATAATACTATGCAAGATTGTATCTTTTGAAAATTTATTAAAATGTGTTACATTCTATATGATGTAAAATGCATGTTACATCCAGAGACAAAATTAAATTAATAAATTTAATAAAACGAAATAGTTTTTTTTATAAATTATGAAAAACAATATTTATACCATTATTTAACCATTATTCATATTGTACACTGTGCTACGATTGAACTTTGTGTTTAAACTTTACTTTAATATAAATTAAAACAAACTTTATTTACCATTTTAGCATGTTATTCTTTCAGCATGTTTAATATACACTATGTCATCAAATATGAGATTTTATTTTAGCTTGGATTCCTATTGTCTGTGTTTGATAAAACACTCTGTTGATACAATATCATTTCACTGTATACTGTATACTGTTTTGAATTGTTTGTCTTGAGCTGTTAGGAGCATTCTCAGTTTGACTTCAGCGAAACATTCTTGGACAAATAGACAAATCCTATTTTCCTACAGATTTGGTAAAAAAAGAAACGAATGAAAATGATAAACGTAGAGGGGTGGTATCATTATTGTTTTTCTTTAGTAATTCTTCCCTGTAATATCTAAAACTTGATGCTAAGATCCTCTATAACAAAATCTTTCATAACTGATAGCAACGGGTTTTGCCTTTCTATAAACCTCAACCTTGCATGAAATGTGTAATGTTCTCTGGCCCTGAAAATCAGAAAAAAAATCAACAAAACACTGATGATGTTTTTACTTAGAGATGGCATTTAAAAAAAACCCTTTTGACAGGAGAATACCTTTCTAGATTGACGAGTGTACAAAATATCGACATTTCAAAATTTTCTTCTGCCTCGTTAGATGCGTTATCAACATGCATTAGACTTAACAGAAATTACCTCAGATAACAACGTTATGACCCACAACGTGTTATGACTTAAAACAATGATGGACATTTTCCACGATGACAGAAAATGATGATGCATATACAGTTAATGCAAATGTATTTGGTATGTAATATAATGCTAACAATAAATTTGATTATACCTGATAACAAATAGTTTATGGATAAATGCCTTTGTCGAAAAATATTATTGAAATCTATTCTATAAAATTTCCGTGTTCAACACTCTTTATTTCAGCCACAAGACACCATGCCAGTTACAGTAAAGATGATGCCAATTCATTTTCTTCTTTTGATATTTACATCAACAACTGGAATAAACATATGTAAGTACTCATATCATTTTTAATTCATTAATTCAAAAGCGACACTTCTGATATCAATATCCAGAGCTTATGATAATGAGAATTGGTGTCAGGAATCAGTATGATGTATGGTGTAAAGTCTCAGATTCTCGTCATGTGAAATTTCGAAGTCATTATTGTTTTTAACTCAAAGGTGACATTTAGCCTCATTGGTACTATAAAATCATTGTCCAATATCAAGTTAAAGTAGAAACATATTGAATTGAAATTGATTTCAGTCATCCTCGATACCGTAAACGTTCCTATAATTCTATAATTGTTTAGTAATTGTTTACTCTGGATTCTCGAGGATGATATGTAAATTCAGTTATCGTTAAAGGAATCTGTTACTATATTATGACTTTATAAGGATAGTTATATAAAAGTACAATAGTATTAAATCTATTAACTGATTTAAAGGAAAGGTATGTAGGTGTCAACGACTGTTTTCAGTGACAGCATAGATTGCATTAATCAATGGTGTTATCTATCAGTAAACTGATATATAAACATCGCCAAATCTTAGAACTGATATTAAATCTTATTGGTGTTACCTTTTTAAGGTAACAGATATGTCATGCACTCATCTAAGGTCGATAACCATTTTGCAATTGTTATTCCAAATACAGTCAATGAATCTGACATTTGACTGTTTAAAATAATTGCTGGTTGTCCAAAGAAAGGAAAGTTGATCTGTTCACTAAGTGGATAATGCTGGTCATTACTCAAGTGAATGATGATAGTTGACATTTCCCTGATAGCAGTGTATTGATGTTAGCGTATTAGTTTCCCTTCTTAACAGTGTCACTCGTTGACCATATCAGAACAATCGATGTGAAAAGTGTACCAGTTCTATCCCATTTCCTTAATCATTTATATAATAAAACATTTACTTGACAACAAGAGGTTGTGGTAATATTTCGCGTTCTTAGGCTGATTACGTTGTTTCTGATTACTAATTGATGCACTGAAGTTCTGTTGAATTTCATATATCGACTACAATATACTTACGGTAATTTAAAATGACAATTTTTGAAAGCATTTTTAAATATTTTTGATAGTGAACGAGAATATACTTATAAAACATTCAAAATCGAAGTTAACTTGAAGTCAAACGTTGATTGATAACTGGAATAACATTTAACATAACGTTTTGATATCTTTTCGGATGTCTATGATATGATGAATTCCACGTGAGATTTATTTCATGAGCATCAATTAATGAAAAGGGGTTCCAATTCATAATTCATAAATAAAACGTATTTTAAGGGATAACGTTATTTTAAAACCTAGATGATAGTTTTGTTCAGTATCATTACCATGATAATAATCGGTATTGATTCTGATTGTCTGCCAATGATAAATCCTACAAAGGTTAACGTTGTATCCTGTCAGTGAATATGAATTCTGAACTATTCCCTCTAGATTGTATCATAAGACGATTAAACTCAACAAAGAGATTATATCTATGTATCTTATAATTCAAGGGAAATTTCTATCGGGGTATTTTTGTGGAAACCAAATTCAAGAGGAGGTAGTGATACACTCAAATCCTTGTCAAATTGTTAAATATAGAAGGACTATAAAATATTACCCTCAGTGGTATATTTGAAAATAAGTGTGAAATAATCATATGAGAATCATATATAAGAATAATTAGGGAAATACTCTTGAATTTTTTTTCCACAAAAATACCCTGATAGGACTGTCCCTTTAATGTACTTTGTAAGATGGACGATGATATTGTTGTAGACATTACAATTAAAATATAATTAAAACACATATCACTAAACTAAAGGCAATTCTTTTCTTCCTTCTTTTGATTTTGTACCATTTTGCAAGAACCATTTTCTAATTACTGTCCTTTCAACAATTATCATCTCCTATTATTTTGTGAAGGAGAGTTGCCTCGGTCTTCTTTCACCTTGTATCAACGCTGTTAACCAACCGCCATTATTCCTTTCCTAAACCATTGGCTGTTTACGCACCACAGACTCTATGGTACATACGTATATATGACTAAAACCGTTTTCCCTAAAACTGATTTAATCATTGTACTGTACATGTTACTGGAAAAGCTTGACTCATTGACAAATATGACAACCTACATCCCTCACTTTCATCACACCTTACCTGTTGTTGTGAATAATACGACTGATGCATATGTTACAACATTATTCCATACCTGCAGGCTGTAAAACAGTGTGCATGCCGTGTTGGAACAGGAAGAAGCACATTTCATGATGGTTCCATTATCCAAATGTAACATATGTCAAGGTGATAAATTAACATTGTGTAAAGCCGATATTTCCAATCAATCGTTGTTATGATATATCAAAATGCACTCGTAAACCTTTAGGTTTGGTTTTACCGTTTTCGATGCGAGTTACAAGAGAATGACTTTGGTCATTTCGCATAAACAAAATCATAATGTGCACTGTTCAATATAAAGATGATATTTTTTAGCAAGTTTGTTTACTTCTATAAAATCAAACTACTGTTTAAAGCGCACACTCTGTTAAGTCACATGAGTCATGAATTATCATTTGTATAAATCGTTCGATGGCTTTCATAAATGAAAGAACATTAAAAACTCTAATTCGCATTTCATTATTTATATGTTTGCTTATGTCATTCAGAATAAAAAGGTCATCATTATAAACAAATGTTTGTAACCTTACGTTTCCTACCTCGATAAGGTAACTTAGCAAGGTTGTACAAACCCCGAAAAGTGATAATGTTCTAAAAGGATCTTGACATCCTGGAATCTCAAGCAACACGTCTGTTTGTGACTATTTATTGTCTATAACTGTATAACAGTGATTTGTTTAGAATAACACTCTTTGCTGTTTAAATGTTTCTGAAGCTTCGATATTTCCCCCGCCAAAGTCAACAGTTGTTTATACATCAAAATAAAAAGATTTGGTATTACTATATATGATTTAATTCTTTAACTAAAATGATTACACTGAAAATCTTTAAAAACGTTATTTATACTATCGTATGTGAATATTTTTGATATTCTATATTCTATAAGATCATGCTATCAAAAATAAAGTTATTTTTCGTTTTATTGTTCATTTTGTGAATGATGTCTTTTGAATAAGAGCATAAACATGTTTATAGGGATTGTTTTCCAGAATTGACATTAATGCAATTTTTGTCACCCTGCTATTGAAGTATGACATCAAAGACAAGTTGTAGTAAATATTATCATCTTGATTTATGACAGCAAAAAGCTTTTGTTTATGATTTGGCGTAACAGTTCTAAAACCAAACAAACAAATTGCAGTTACTGATCAATCAACGAGTTTTTAAATGGTGTTTAAAAGCACGAATGTCTTTAACCATGTGTAACTAATTTTAATGCAAATGACAAATTGTGTTGATGTTGCATTACATCCATATTTCCCCAATTATTGAACGGGGACAGCAATGCAAAAATACAATGTTATCAATATGTTTACAAATTAAAAGACCTTCGTTACCTCAAACATATTTCTATCTTTAGAAAATGAACATACTCATAATTAAATTAATATGTCTCTTCGACAATTAAAAAGCCCTCTATATATTTACCAAACTTTAGAAAAGATAAAATGAAAAATAGGTTTCACTATAAATTCTCAATTATTGTCATAATCTATATTTTCCATATTATCGAGCCGTTGCGACTAGACCCAGTTAGTTCAATACATTACCTTAGGCTGAACGAGTGGCGCTCTCAATTTCATTTATGAATCGATATTTACCTATAGGGTATTTATATACAATAAAAACAACATTTACTCTATCATGATACCCCTTTAAATATACCAGTTGATTGGAATCTCACACCTGATCTAATTGAGGGAAATCAATTTAATATTGGAGAATCAATATTTACCTTCGGGATATTTTTATTAAGCGAAAAAACATTTCCCACTCGTTTTAGTTTTTCTGTGCATTGAATGTATATGAAGTTGAGTTTTTAAATTCAATATCGTAATTGTATTTGATTCAGACAAAGTGATGATAGTTAGCCAATAAAGTAGAGGAGTGGAAATGTATTTATATACTTGTACAGATGAATCCATATTGACGTGTCTATGAAGGGCGTGTACAATCTGAATTCCTACAAGGTTTTATATAACGATGTCAACTGTCTCAAAGAGAGTCAGTTGCGTAAAGTTTCTACGAAATAAAATTCCCTTTGTGAGTATTTGTTCACAATTATAACAACATTCATGTTGTGAATAAAGCCCACTCACATTAGTTATTTGAAATATTTTTTTTGAAAATAGGAAGTGGAATGCAATGTGGGTTAAAATGAATTAAGATATCATTTTGGATAAGCATTAACTATCGAATTTCTCTACAGAATCAATATGTACATACTGGATCTTAACTCCATATTGATGTTTTATGGCTTTATAATTGATTAATATTCAATAAAAAATAACATTTACCAATTTTACGACAGCTTTTTGCACATTTGATTTGGTTTCTCAGAATATTGTCAGAAGTCCAAAAAGAAAAACGTAATGAAGGTTAAATGCAATTATCTAAAGAGCATCATATTTTATTGAAGATGTCGAAATATGAATATGAATATGAACATGTCGTCTAGTTGTATGGCCGTCTAAACACTATCAACCCAAGTCTAGTGTCTGTCTGTAATTTTTTAGGACAAGTCAGGATGCCATCCTATAAGCGGTAAATTATTTAAAAAGGAAAATCTATCAACCTTCAAACCTTTGACCTTATTGACATTTACTATGTCACATTTAACATCATCTGCCTCAGAGCACCAGATTTGATTGAAAATCAATGTTTACCTTAAGGTTATTGAGAAACAAATATATAACATTTACTTTGCTTTCGATTCTCCTTAATTATTACCAATACAATGTTCGATTATGGTGAAATATGTTTACATTAATTTTCAGATCGTTGATTTCTACTTCAATATTATTAAGTACTTGTCTCATCATATTCAATATTCACCTTAGGCTATTTGAATACACTTAAGCAAATCATTTTCAGTGATATAGATACCCTTTGAAGTTTGTGGTTCTTTAGAATATTCAATAAATTCAATACAGTAAAGGTCAAATTGTATTACGACAATTTCCTGAAAGAAATTGATTTGACTGATCAGTAATAAACATAATCAATATACATATAGGCTGACTGTACACAGACTGTGTCAACAACAACATCGTCATAATTTACAATATTAATATTGACACCAGTTCCTTTCCTGGATAATGAAGACATTCCTTGTTGTTATAAATTAGAATTTAGCTCTATTACAACAAAGAAAAGAAAGAATATGTATGCTGATAAGGACAATATAGCTTTATGAGTATTTTGTTGAAGGAGTGTAGATGGATAATTTTGTTCTCATTATTAGAACAGTCGTACAAATACCATTTATATGTGAAAAAGATGTGATGATACAATATTTACAAAAAACAATGTTCCTGAGAAGAATACTGATCGGCTTCTAACAAGATATTGTAAATAGCTCTTAAGGTGATTTCTTATTCATGATTTTAAAGTTGATTGTATGGTCAATCTTATATTGCGTTTTGTGATATGTTATTTGAATAGTGATGAATACTCAATTGACAAACACACGTAAAGTTATGCATACAATATAGAATCTATGAAACCTTTGTACATCACTGATTTTCATAAGAAATGAAACAAATCATGCTGCTATTATAAAGATCTATATTTTTGACGCATATCTTTCATACAACTTTAAAAAATATTACAGATGTGCTTTAGCTTTTCTTACATATAACTTATATGTAATAAGATATCTTGTGCAGAATTTTCTACTTTTCTGTTCCTATTCATTTTCAAGTGTATGATAAGTGTTTTTGTGCCTTATTGCATCTTTGGTGAAAGTTAACACTTGATATCAATTTCTTTTTCAGATAAAAAACCCCAGACATTTAATTAATTCATGGTAAAGTTATAGATGTTTGGACATATTCCAAATATTTGGGAATGGTTTTGTTCATTTTGAAGCATATTTAACTTTAAATAACCAGGTAAACAAGGGGAACAATTATAAAGTTCCAAATTTGAATGTTAATGTTAAAGTATTAGCTTTAAGATTGTACCCATTCTGTGACATGGTGTTTAAATATGGTGGACTGAAATAAGAAAAATCGGTTGTACAGACAAAATATTATAAACATGTATTGGAAACATCTTAAAGATCTTAATGTTCTGTGTGAAGTAGATTGAGAATGTATGAACATTGCATCGTGCTTATCGAATTGTGGATTCGATTATTAATAATGCCAGAATGCAAACATCACAGACATTGTTATCAAAAGCTTTGTAGATATGATGAGTATAAATGGTATTCGCAGAAATGTTTAGATTGGGGTAAAGTTATGTTTTTTTCTCTTAAAATTTGTTTACTTCTGTTGCCACATCATCTACTTTAACAAAATAAATAAATCTATGTCAATTCGTCCATCAAATCAAACAAGGACTTTAAAGTTTTTTCTTGTAATCTTCGTACAAGGTATTTACCTGCTTTTCTATCATGTATACCAATTAATTTTTAAGATCATATATTACTAATAGATACACAAATGAAGAATTGTAATTTTAGCTAGCGTTTTTTAAATTTCGAAATTCTGTTTATTTTTAGTTAGTCTTGTACTCATAAACGTTATGGTCACTTAACCATTGGTCTCATTACCAAATATAATACTAAAATCGGTTCTCTTGAACTTTTGTTTTTGGTTTTCTTTTTGTTCTGTTCTGTTCTGTTCTGGCTATTCTATTCAAAGTATAATTCAGGTTGTTCAGTAAACACAGGAAATCAGTTTTAAAGCTTTATTTGAAATAATTAAGAAAGGGTCTGATAAAAACATTCCAGGTGTGGTACAGCAACAGGGTATCAGCAATGATGATGTTGTAAAAGATGCCGTGAGGAATGTCTCGGATACCTTCAATATGACGTCATCAGTTTCCATAGTGACGTTATCAACATTGGAATTTTCTTCCTCATCGTTAACAGGTATTTACCGACACAGTTATTGGTTGCGGAAGTACATGATAACATGATGATAACACAATAATGTCATTTATCATGTCAATGTAACAGGATGATGGTGCATGTTATCATGTGTTATTATCTGTAAAATTAGTCCAGATGAAATTTGGAAATGTGAGTTCCTTATCAATAGAGACAAAATGTCGATAATTTAAAAATATAAAGATTAACTGGTCATAGTTTATAAAGAATATATATATTCATGAAAGGAAAAGTCACGATGAAAATCTATAAATTATTTAAATTTTATTTGATTTCAAAATTACTCTATTGCAATTGTTGAGAAATGTAATGTTGAACGCATGACTTACCGTATTTCCTCGAATAGACGCCGGGCCTCGAATAGAGGCCGGGAGTATGGCTGTTGCAAATAAATACACGCCGGGTCTCGAATAGAAGCCGGATCTCGAATAGAGGCCGGGTGATAAGTTGATTAATTAATGCTCCCGTAGAGAATTTGACATAATTGCTCCTTTTTGAGGTTGTGACCTGAACAAACTTTCCAACAAAAGATAAATAGACGCCGGCCTCGAATATACGCCGGGTCTCGAATACACGCCCGGGGTAAAACGGGTCTGAAAAAATAGACGCCGGGGGAGTCTATTCGAGGAAATACCGTACATGTATAACTGGAAGAAAGTATTGCAAAATTTGGTTCATGACTACTTCTTATGTCTTAAAATCTCTCAGAAAACATGAGGGTTTCCAATTTACGTTAAGACCTTTTATGGTAAATGCATAAGCGAAATGGAGTAACTTTCTTCTAGTAAGTTTAGCTTCATATTCAGTTAAGTCGTTTTATGACAACAGTTTTTATTTGTGGACGTTGGAGTACTGACTTTAAGAACTAGGATGCTGTCGTCAGTAATCATCAAACAATATTTTAACAGTGTCGTTAAACAAGAACATTTGACCCTTATGCAATAATTACGTCGATGATTGCTGTAAAATTAATGAACTGGGTAATAATAACTGTAGGGTATGTTGGTTTATAGGTCTTCAGACATGGTTAAGCCTGAAACACACAATTTAACGTGACTCAAATCCTCATCATAACGACTATGATTAAAAAGGCAGATGTAGAGATACATTTTTCCAGGTGTATATAAAATGGGAAATAAGTAGGTTTGATTGACATTTACCTGTGCAAGGTAAATGATGGAGTGACCAAGAGCAGAACTGTCAATAAGACTCTCGAAATGTCAGCTGGTGATCGGTATTGACAAACAGTACTAAGAACAACATCGGAAACATGCCACAAAGTGTGAATCGTGTGGTCAATATTTGCTTGTTTCAACGATCGTTTGTACGTCAAAAGCAATTGCCATATGAATAGCAGTTTGAAGCCATTATAATGGTCGACATATGTCTTAAGTGGTATGGAAGTGTAAATGTCAATTTCATTGGATTACCATAACCACTTGTAAAATGAATATCAATTTCATTGAAATTCACACATTATTATAATGTATAGTCTAATGTAAATGAATATAAATGTTATAAGATCCCCAATTTGAAGTTTTGATGAATGTTAAAATGCTTAAATTTTTCTAATAAAAGGTAACAATATTGAGGTAGCCGTCATTAAAAACAAGAACCTTTGTTAGAAAATGCCATGGAGGTCGTAAGTGTGCCAACATGCGTTAATGACATTATACTCTATACTGGAGATGTCGTATATATATCCAGTTACACATTCAATAGTTAGAAGAGGATTAAATATTATAATAGTAAAAAAGGTTGCACTATTTGTTATTTTAATAATCGATCAAAACATGTCTCAATTAACTTTTCAGATTGTGACATTTTCAACGAAACGTGTGCAGGTCTTGTGACATTTGCTGATTGTGCCCATGCTTTACATGTTGATGAATGGGCTAAAAGACAATTGATACCACACGTGATCATCACAAGCAGATCATGTGACCTGAAGATTACTCACGGAGTGAGGATGGAATCCGATTACACAATAGCAAACAAAATGATAACCGACGTAGTGAAACAAGAACTTTGGCATGATGCTGTAATTATAAACGACGAATCTTTTGGTAAGGAGAAAATACTGCAATGCATATTTGTCTTTTAAACATTCAAGCATTGTTGCATCGTTTGATGTTCTAAAACAGTATTTCTAGTTATTTAAAATATAGTATTTCAAATAAATTGCTTGTTAATAAAATGTGTAGGTATTTACTTTAACTGTTTACCTACATTCATACAAGGTCCAAAAGCGAAACCTCAATCACAAAGCACGGTATTATTGGCTTTAAAGTTTCATTTGAATTACAGTAGGAACATTGCTTATCGTTCAACAAGAGCAGCTAATTTATCAACAAAGTGATATTTGATAGATTATGTGAATAGTTCCCTGGTATATAGACGTTAACACTTGTGGATGATATGCATATCATAAATTGTATAAGTGACTAATTTACTGTTTGATTCAACGTTTCTCTAATCCCTATCATTTTATGAGAAATCATTGACAAGACAATGCGCATTCTCTGGGACAGAAAAAACCCCACAAAAATTAATGTTTAAAGTAACATCTGCAAATAAATTATTTTCAAGTTGATCCACTCGAAATCAAGTTTTGACAGTTTTGGTAAAATAGGTATCTAATTATCGACTTAAACGAATGATTCAATAAATTTCACAAATGGATAATATACAGTTTTTAGGCATTAACATACATTGACGTCCTTTGTTTGAGCGCTCTAAAGTCTAATAACAGTGGACAATTATACGATGAACTTTCTTCCAGATAAGAGACGAATGGCCGACTTGATTAACCGATTATCAGATAACTTCGTAGCAACAACGGTTCTTCAAGTATCAGACAGAAACCAGTCCATCACAGAGACCCTGCATCGTCTCGCCAACTCTTCCTTCAGGTGTGTCGTTGTCTTGGCAACCGATCCAACAGTTCAGGAAATATTTTTACAGGTAACAATGTGGCACACTGTTTTATCTGAATCATTGGGGTAATTGGAACCAATTGATTGGTGTTTACCGTCTATTGGGTAATATTGTCAATATCAACTGGGTTGTTGTATATGACTGATACTGTTATTGATAAAGAATATGATATATACCCAGTACTTAGGCTGGAGATTGGGTCGTAATTGGCCTCTTTAGTTTTTATCAGTTGGACTTTGTTACCAATGTTATGATGTTAAGTTTCTTCTTTTTATTTAGGAACAATCTATTAAATGTCCCTTAATTGCATCGATGCAATTGCAGTGGTTGGTCGAAGCGCCCACTAAAAACACCCCACACAAGCAAAGGGAACACAAAACACTTTTATAAACGACAAATGAATAATTCAGTTAAAATGCTATTCTATTCCATAAACAATGTGTATACATTATGCTTAGAACTACAGTACCGAGTATATGTAACAAATTTACTATTAGATACATTAACGTTAAGCGACCAACTAATTGGTTTGAAAGGCTTCGGTTGGGTTGAAGAGTGATTTTGTTGTTTGTTGTTTTGTGATCAAATAAAATGGATGGATTATGTATAACACAGTACTAGTGCACTCGGTATCAAGTGGTGGGTGTTCGGAGTTAGACTACCCCGATCCCATTCACATTTATGAATTCGGCCTTTTTTAGAATTAAGCAAACTAACATTGTTAATCATAGTGAAATAGCAGGATTCTGGTTGCAATCATGACAACACATAACCTGAAAATGTGAGTTATATCATCAGATTAGAAGGCTTATATTCATAGTTTGTATTGAAACTGTTCATATTCTCCATTCATAGTTAGATATCGAGTTCTATGAGTTACAGCATGGATTTTGCCAAACAAGGATTTTGCCAATAAATCCCTAGCCGTTTAAGTAGTGTGGTAGTATGCATATATTGACACTTTTTGTTAATTTATTTGAATATCTACGCTTAAAACAATGACATAGGAGAGCCATGCCGTAACATCAGTTGAACCTCCGACATTCAGCAAACCAAACGCCCACATGATCGTTTTCTGCCTTGGATATGACTGACATTATATGCTTCAGTAGTGATGACAGTCCCTGTATTAAGTTTACTGGACCCTGCGAGTACAATGCCAATCGCAAAATATCGAGGTTAAAGCGCCACCTATCATTTATTTCACAAAATATCTCCTTTACATTAACAAATTGTACTCGATGCCTTCTACAATAAATAATACCGGAAGCGTTGATATATTTGATATTAGACGACACGAGAGTTGGATTTTATTTATCGACCAAATTGATTTCTAATAAGTTTCCATAAAGATTGCAATGCCACCAAGGCATGATTGCATTTGGAGGTCACTACTTAATGATGTAAGATACTGTGTCGTTTCGCATTAATAGGGCATAGATCAAAATCTACTGTCCAAACGATATCTCCTATCGCTTAGCCTAGTACAATCTCAAATTGAATGATATATATTTGATCACACACCTTATGCTTCATCTCGGCGTCACTTGTTTATTCAAGGCTTCAGAGCAAGGGATGTTGGGACAGAAGTACTTCTGGTTGTTGATGTCAGACTCCCTGTCCGTCCCGACCCTCACCACATTGCTAGTGGCCAGAAGTAACGTCATCCTGACCAGATCCCGGGGGGTCCTGGGCACATGGGACTCGTGTGATAAGGACGAACCTTGGGAATGTCATCTACACAACTCTACACAGGTAAATTTTTCTAGGGGTATCTCCATCTTCCTACGCAAAGCCTGAACACCAGTTGCCGATCTGTCAGTTTTATGCCTTGCTGCCGACCGTTGCGTTTTCTGTGCTGATATCAACGCCCTCCAGATATTTTCTGATTCGACTTTCTCTCATAGTAAACTAGAGAGCTAGCGCAGAACAGTCACGGATCGACAGCAAGGCATAAACCTGACAGTTCCAAAACTGTTCTTTTCGGCTTTGGGTGGGGTACTTCTAGTAAGTGGGATTCTTGATACGAAGTAGACAGTTGAGTTAATGAGTTGTTGTTCAGCGCCTTTTAAGGACATATCGACAATTAGCGGTCGTAGTAA
Source organism: Steromphala cineraria (assembly GCA_916613615.1). Classification (NCBI taxonomy): domain Eukaryota; kingdom Metazoa; phylum Mollusca; class Gastropoda; order Trochida; family Trochidae; genus Steromphala; species Steromphala cineraria. The sequence continues at coordinate 28,592,984 of OU744721.1, forward strand.
ACGAGGATATGCGTATTCTTCCCAAGGAGGGTAGCAAATGTTAAGGGTGAAAAGAAGAAACTTTTGAATTAGATCTACAGCAGGAGTAACGTATGTTACATGGTAGCAAAATCGTTTCTTAGCAACGATTACAAGCAGCGGGCAAGTTACATTTTAGGGATTTTTTGTTGTTGAGGATAACAAAGTTTAAAGTAAAGTGAAGAGGTCATTCGTATGTGCTTTATAATGGTTAAAGCAACTGATAACTCACATTAACGAAATATATGGTAATTGTTGTGCATTATATATATTTTCAAAATCTCAACTCAATAGTAAAATGGTTTTGCCTTCATCAAACCTTTCAACATCAACGAATCGTACTTTTAATTTTATTTGGACGTAACGAAATCCTGCAAATAGAAAACGTCCATTACATCCATGTTCATCTATGAATAGAAAATAATTCACTATGCAATTCACGCCTTTCCCTTACCGAATCTTACAAAATATCAATGATGTGGTCACTGCATAGAAATATTACATTCTCAAACTAACGGAAATAGCACTCTGAATAAAATCGACTGTGATTCGAGGTAAAAAAGTGTAAACATATTATTTTTAGTGGGGTTCGAACCACACCCAGACCGGCTTTCCTCTCATTCACATACATAATCGCCGCTAAACGCTATGTAAAAAAGGATTTGATTGGATAGCTTACGACTGGGTTTGTCTGCGCAAAACTGGTTATAGCAACATGAGATAGAGGTGGGTGCATTCAGACCGAGACGGAGAGGATATCCAGACTGGTTCGAGCCCCGATTGAGACAATATTTTTTATATGCTATTCCTCGGAGCACGGTCGATTTTAATCAGACTGACGGAAATAGAGTGATACATGTAACAAAGGTACCGTCCGGTCTTCCGTCTGAAAACATTTCTTTCTGATCGATTGCGGAAAAAAACTTTTCATCCAATTCTTTTTAAATTTTGCATACGGTTTTCTTCTAGTAGTGTTACTAATCGATATGTTAACTCAGTACTCAGTTATAACACAAAACTACAAAACAAAGTTTCAACTGTCTCCATTTCATACAAAAACTGCATGGCTCGTCAGTGTAAATTTGTTTGTATAAGAAAATCAACTTGCCAAACACCACATTCATGTCTAGATTCCGATGTAGGTTTTCTGTTGAAGACATTGTGCAATCTTTATTCAAGAAAACATGTTTCTTAAAGGTGTTTACAATGTAGTTAGTTATAGATGTGATCAGCGAGATACATTAAAAGATCAAACAACTGTTGTCTTCCAGAGAATATTGACATGTTTGTTTTAATTGCAAACTGTGACACAAGTTGTTTTAATAACGCTGTAAATATTGTCGTAGATTTCTAACGTCTACGGTTTTGACTGAAGTCCTAATTCCTAGTTAAACAAATGTGTACAGTCAATCTGAACGCATTCTTCAATGCCTCATTGAATGCATCTTTATTGATAAGGATAATATTGTACTTTCAACATTATTCTTTGAAAAGTACATACAAAACTGAATTATTGATGTTGAAAAAGAGCTTAAACTACGATTTGGTATATTCAAATACTATGTTTGTCGTATATAACAAAAGTTGATTAAAGAATGAACATATCCCCACTGGTCACCACACGGAGACAGAAATTGCACGCACTTTATAGGTACCAGACATAAAGACAGTCGTAATTGATGAATGCAGAACTTTAAAGGGGAAGTAGCGCGTTTTTAGGGGGAATATTAGGTGATGTCAGGAAAAAAAAAAAAAATGATTTCAATTGAAAGACAATGTATTCAAACTAAATTGAGCAGTAATAATTCAAATGTAAGTTTAGCCATCCGATTCATTTTTCTTACATAAAATGAATAAAAGGTGTTCACAAAAAATGGCCGCCAATGGATTTTATGTGAATCTTCATACTTTGTCCTCTGACTATAGGTAATTGGTTTTTGTAATGAGGTTGTTGACACTGTCAATATAATACATTTAGCAATAACTTACAATTATCAGTAAAATATTTAAAATAACAAATGATCAAAAAACGTTCTACTGCCCCTTTAAGGAAACATAAAACATCTTCAGATTTGAAGGAAAGGTAAATTTGCCATGATATTTGCAATCAAGCAAGCATCGTTTCAATGTGCAATGTGCCTTACCTCCATGAATGTTGTCATCGATTGCTCTGTGTGAGCACCTACTGTCATTGGAACAAAGTGTCAGCCCAAACTACCCCAATTAGTTTTAAATAAGGAATATTGCGTTAGTTGAGAAGTTTCTTAGATGGCTGGCTTTGAAGCAACCTTAGAACATGTCCAGTTGCAAAGGGAAGAACTTAGAGTAGAGTTAACGCTTTTATGGAATCTTTATGAAACTTTGTATTTCAATCAAAACGTTTTAGCACTACACACTATTTGTGTGAACGTTATAAACAAACGAAATGAATTCCGAATTCGTTTAGTAGATTTCAGAGCATATACATGTAAAGTTCGTAGCGAATAGAGAAGGTAAAACACAAATTTGCACAAATATTTTTTTTAAAACTACATGACACAAAGCTTAACATTCATTTCCTTGAATACATATAACATTTTGTTCTAACTGAATAATATTTAAGCTACAGTGACGTCACGTTTTATGATATAGAAATTCGTTGCAAAGTAAGTGTGATTTGTGCAAATTTGCGCGTATGATAAGTATCACAAGGCTTTTTTCCCCCAAAACGTTATAAACATATGATGTTTTCAAAAGTAGTTGTTGTGTACTTCTTATTTAATATATATAATCATTAATGATAATGGAAGTGACTTGATATATATTAAGTAGTTATTTTACCTGATAATTTTTATTTTTCAGCTTGACCAGTTGAAGATTCACGACGCTTTTCGGATTTTATTCACAAGTTTTCAAGGAAGCTCAGAGTTCATTAATTTCAGCCAATCAGATTCGTCTTGTGGGAACAATAGTCAAGTTATTGATATCCGGCGCTCAATCATTCACAACATTAAGGAGGTGGGTAAACAGAGTTATATCTCTTCTTTTATCTCTACTCTTTAATTAATGTTTTGGTAGCTAGGTGCCACAGTTATAACCCGGAATTGATCCTCGAAGTCCGAATAACAATTCAAACAAAGGATTGTACATTAAATGGACAATGGTTTTCTGTAAGTGTCCAAAATAGGCGTCACAATTATAATTTATCAAGAATGTCTTGTCCATGGGTCTTTTACTATAAAGGTCAATTAAAAGGTACGGCATGAATGGTCAACACTCTCGTATTAAGTAATTTTTTTGTATGACAATGTAGTGTTTTCCTTTGCAGTACATTAAATGGACCATGGTTTTCAGTAGTTGTCATATATTTAATCAAAAATGTCTTGTCCATGGGCCTTTTACTACGAAGCCCAATTCAAAGGTACGGCATGAATGGTCAAAACCCTCGTATCCTTTTTTCCGTATTCAGAGACATAATTGTGTGATGACAACAATTATAGAGCCATAACGTTACAAAAGGCTATGGGAAAGCTAGGACTTGAGAGACTCTGATATTCGTCTTTATAGTGTATCTGGCTTGACCTTTGCCTAATTTGAAGTTTTTGTCTACAGCACATAATGTATATTTATGTTTAAAGGGTCTATTCTACGGACTGAGCCGACAGTATGAGTTTGACAATGAAGGTTACCCACAAGATGTGGGGTACAACATCTACAGCACGTGTGACCGCTACAAGCAATGGTTCCTGCAAGTGGGGTCCTGGACATCTGGAGCAGGGCTTGTCTCTACTGGAGAACTCTATAGGAACACCTTCAGCAGTTTCGATAATGTTACCTTGCTACTTGGATCTCAAGAGGTACAATGCCAGTTATCAGTTTCTTTGTTATTTTATTGATATTTTAAGAACGTAGTCTCCATCAGCAGTTATGTACACCTTGTACTGAACTATCTTAAAGTAACCGTCCAGGCATTTGGCAAACGTACTGCTCTCGAACAGTGCTCCTCGTTGACACGTAACGAAAATGAGGAACTTCTGAAGACATCAGTAGACAGCAGACGAGAGGGTAGTAGAAGTCCGTCCAGTTAAGGTTCTGTCAGCGGACACTGATATGTTACTATCCAGTTATGGATATTTATTAATAAATGTTGATAATTTATCTCAATGTTTATGTAAAACAGGAAGGCCCCTTAACAAAAAATCTGTAAAACAGATCAGGTGTCAAATCAATGATTTAAAGAACTTATCATATATTATCGTAATTTGGTAACACTGTTTTGAATCATTTCAAAATACACTATAAAGAATGTCAATGTGACATAATCACATTGAGATCATATTGTACATCAGTTCACATTCCTGGAACCATCGGTCGTGTTACAGACATGTGTGGACCAGTCCTCTATTCTTTCTTTCTCTTTAGAATCACTGAGTCACTATTTATATTCCTGTTTGAAGAAATCCATTTAGAGTCCTAGTGCCTTTACTTGCCATGGTTTTCTAACCCTTAACTGGCATCGGTCTACTCGATTTGCCCTCGTTGATTAGGAAACGGCATGAACCGGCAAAGGCTAAAGTCGATGAACCAAGTGCCGCTAGGTCATACAAGTGGTGTAGAAATGTCATGTGTTTATTATGTCTTTATTTCTTACAAACTTCATGTAAATATAATTGTTCTTCAAAAATAAGTATTGGAGATACATAAATGAGTATTTTCAAGAACTAAGGTGTTATGGTAAGGAATGGATAAATTATTGTTATTTCATCTTAGAATGTGCACATTTTATGAATTAGAAATGTAACGTGCCTGATGTTTCTTCTATTAATTCAGAGGTACTTGCAAAGAGTGTGTTATGGTTATTTCAAATGGAAACTCAAAACAATGAACATAAGTCACATATTGTGTCAATATGTCATTTGTTATCGTCATATTTAATGTATTGTACCATACCTTATCATTAAATTCAAAAGCAGAAAGAGAAGTAACATACAAATGAAACGTCATGATGGACAAATCTTTCAAAAAAGCTATTATCATGTATTCGATTGTTGATGGTACATCTTTCTTTCCAGGCAATACCGTTTGTTGTGAAGAATGTTGAAAACAACAGGACCTTTTTCACCGGTTTCTGCGTCGATATGCTAGATGAACTAGCACTTCGGTTTAACTTTCAGTGAGTCATTTCATTAATTTAAAATACAACGATAGCTGTACATGTAATACACCGGTTAATAATATTTTCAGGTTTATTTCCAGTTTGACCATTCAGTCATTACTCTTGAATGTAACTTTACCAGAAATCAATCTTCAGTTGCCAATACACTATCACACTATACACATGGCACACACATATTTCAACATGTGCTTTCCAATGGATAATGGTCCATTACTTGTGATTCATACATAACTGATTATCAACCTTACAACATCTGAAGAATTGAAAACCAATAAGTCATCTAGTTTTAGATAAAAAAAGTCTTCGTAGTAAGCCTTGTATAACAGTCAGCTTTCACTTTCCAAATTGTTCAAGTGAGCCAGCAATGATGCTTAGTACATAAGAGATAATTGTTAATAACTTGTTCTGAAGACACAACAAGAACAAAGAAAGTATGTATTTCGTGTAACCCTGAAAACTGTCTGTAAGGCTGTTGGTTTCATTTTGTTTTGGGAATGTAGATGCTAAAAGGCTCCTACATAGATAACACTTATCCTGTACATGCTTATAATGCCCATTATCCCTCTCCGCGCGTTTAGTATTGGGGGATATTGTATTGGGCAGCGTCTGTCCCTCCATACGTCCGTACGTCCGTATGTACGAAATAAAATAACTCAATAACTCTAATATTTCAATGGACCGTTTAATCAATATTTCTGAAGATAGGAAACATACATGAACTTCTTATGACATTTTTGATCACGAAATGTTCTAGACAAACCTGAAACAAATATTTAAGGAGTATATCATACATCATATATCATATATTACGTATCGTATAAAATATATCTTTATTGCTTTATATACGTCGTATGTACATATAAACGTGCTATTTTCAGTTACAAGATAGTGGAACCCCCGGATCGTATATGGGGAGCGCCAATTGATCAGGAGGGAAAGGAATGGAATGGAATTGTCGGGATGGTCTTACGAAAGGTAGGTGTTGGTACGATAAACTATAATCAATTGATTCAAATGATTGAAAACGCTGTTATCCTAAATCAAATGCCAATCTATGCCCCCAAGGAACGAAGCCATTATTTTAAAGCACTTGGTTCCCATCTTTTCATAATGTAAGTAACAAATTCTAAATAATTCAAACAAAATACCAACTTTTCTGATTTAGTTTATGAGATGAAATATTATAGTTTAAAGTGTGTTTGAGTTGAACGGTAAAGCGTTGGCACCCAACCATGCATTTGGCGACATCAACATGATTCGCTCCTCTTACGGTAGACTAAAATTTAGTCTATGAAATATTTTAAATAATTACTGTACCTTCATTTATGTTATTTTATTTCTTTGGGCTTTTAATGTGTATTAAGTCAATCTAGACTTGCAGAAATATGATCTAGACTATATGAAGGCTCCTATTTAATACACAGTCATGAAGCAGGACTACTCTTACGGCTGTATATCCCTAAATCGCTGTCAATCGCGGCATATATCTTGTTGGCATTTTGGCATGGTAATCCAAATAGTTCGAATCATCAGTTTTATACAGTTAAACCTTACGTGCAATTATCTAGGAGACTGGGCAATATGTTTATATAGAACAATGTTTTCAAAGTTGCTCACATGATCCGGCTTATTTATCGAATTATATTTGTTCTGAACAAAGTATATTTAGAGAAACACGTAAACGTAATTCTTATATTGTATATATTGAAAAGTGTTTGATATCGATTTGTGTGTTTATAGTTTACGTGATGTTTATTGTTGTCATATTAAACTAAGGCTTTGATGTTGATAAGGGCACTGTGTTTATGACTAAAATACATGTTTTTGTAACTACAAGTATCGCAATACACTTATAAATTCATGTCAAAGTGTCATAGAAGTGCCATAAGTTTCCCCAACGCCATTTTGTTGTCATTTCACTAATCAGAAAATGTAAAAAATTTAAAGTCTTGCCAATTGTGTGAATGACATACGAACATTCAAGGACTAAATGTGCAGTTAAACCCTTGTTATTGAACGGAAGCTTCGTGCAAGGAAACTGTTTTCTATAAATGGATTAAAGCCGACAATAAATGACTTCACGGATACCCGTACATTTGAACCACCTCCAATATAGACAGGAAATTGATGAATGCACGGTTTGACGATGCACTTGGGAGCTATAAAATCCCTTTCATGATATTATCATCTGTTAAGGTGAAGTTCATTATTGATCCAGATTTATCAACGCCCTGTATGGCTTCTTTGTCAGTTCAGTGACTGAAAACATAACGGTGCTTGTTTATGATTGTTTATAAACATGAACGGTGTGTATAACAGGGATCGATAAGACATTATGGACAACTGGGAATGTCGATTTATTTGAAACTCTCGTTTATGAATTGGTGTGAACGTTAGGAATCGTTTAGCTTTACCTGTGCATATGATTAAGAGGGAAATATATTTTCGATCTGATTTTTGAGATTGAGTCTTACTGGGTTGCAAAAGGAAATATTTACTACGAGTTGCGTTTTACTGTTTTGTTTGAGGACAGGGTGTCACAGGCGCTTTCAGTGGTATTTTAATCAGTGCGAGCCTTTTATATCATTGGTTGGTTTTCTTTCCTAAATGCTATAATTCCGCTGTAGGTGCCATGTCCTTTTTTCCTGAAAATTCATGATCAAAAGCCAGGTGAAATAACAGATCGGGATCGTCGCTTGTTGACTGGAGTGCGATGGTAACCTGACACGAGTCTTATCATCAGTACTCAGATCAGAAACACAGCAAAGTATGACTGTTAGGTTCGATGCACAGAAAATTGATAATAATAAATAAGTTAAATGATAAACAACATATATAACGATATCCCCCAGGCAACCGTCCAAAATCGCTAAATCGCGTCCTCTGTCCTTAAAGCTATTGTAGAGGACATGGGTCTTTATCTTTATACGTTTACTTACTGATCGTTTCTAAACAGTTTTAAATACTGATTATTTTCAAATTCCTATGGTTAGATGCGTTTTCGTTTGGTTGGTGCAAACTTGCATGTTTGAAGTTCAGGACCATTACTGAATTTTAGATTGTTCATGTATTAACAATATTTAATTTCACATGTATACATTATTCTACTTTTTGATTTCCAGGAACTAGCCTTTGGCATCGGACCATTTACCATCACATCAATCAGAGAGTCCGCCATAGACTTCACAAAGCCATATATGGAAGAAGGGATAGGCATCATTACAAGACGCCCAGACGGAGAGTCACAGAAGATGTTCAAGATGTACACCCCATTTGCCCCGGTGGTGTGGGGGTGTATTGTGGTGGCTGTGGTGGTGGTGGGGATCCTGCTTTATCTTGTCAACAGGTACAGTCCATACGCAGCTCACCGTCAACTCATCAAGGTCAGTGGGGAGCCTCTTCTGGAGATGATGAGCTTGAAGAGTTCCATGTGGCTCATCTACGGGTCGTATATGGAACAAGGTCAGTTGGGTAGCAAGGGATAAAGAGAAACGTTTTTGGAAATACTTAAACAACCGCTAACCTCGACCCCATCACTTTTCGATTTACTTTCAAAGATATTTCAACTAAATAAGAACTGGGTATGCTTTTTGTCAATTTGTCCAATAAACACCTTTAATTAGCCTATTATTAAGACCGCGTAATTACCGGTTGTAAAAAACCTAACTGGGACAGGGGCCATAAAACTCGCGCGGGTGTGACGTAATAAACAGACTATACAGACTAGCGCATCATTATTTGAACTGAAACACCGCCTTAAATAACTGTTTATTTACCAGTGATGTGGATATCTTTATTACTTCAAATGCTTAATAGTGTTACATCGTCAAATGACTTATCCAACTGAGTGTTTAACATTTTCTAAAAATCGTTAATTATTGGGTTAATTTGGTGATCCCATTATGAGGTAGTACCCCAAAACCCCTACAACCCATTTCCCCTACAGCTTATAACAACAAAGTTATGGTCCATTGCACTGCTAATCTCAAGCCTGATACCTCTGACAATAATGGACTGGCCCAGAACATAACATGAACATGACTAAGAGACAGTTTTTTAATGACATATAAATAGCAATAGAGAGACATATATTTTATCATATCATGATCAGTCTTTCACATTTCCTCATATACATTCATTTTATACTTTAAACTATATTACTATATATGCATTCTTACATTTAAATATATTCATTCTTTCACATGTTGTACTTAAGCATTATATATAATTTCTTTTACATATTTACATTTTCATTTTCCACAGACATTGTCAAGTCTTTTACATTTACATATTTACATTTTCAATCTAACACACAGACATTGTCCCTTGTGTTATGGGTATTTATCACATTGAAACAGAATGTGATGTATTGTGTCTTCGACATTACAAAGATTGCATAGATTATTGGCGCTTTCCCTATTTTGTGGAGATAAACCCTGTTTCAAACAAAGTCTAGTTATGGCTACATCAACCCTTCTAAAGTTGTGGAAGTTTTTAACCTTTTTAGGTTGTGTAGGTTGTACTTGATAGTACTGGGTATGTCCCCAGTTGCCTTTAAAGTTATTCATCCGTTGTAATTGATTTAACAATGCTCTTAATTTCTTTTTTAGTATATGGTATGTTGACATGTGTGTTAGTTTCATCACCTGTATGAGTGAAGGCTATTCAAGAGCCTACTCTTCCTTTTTCATTTTTAGAACCGTCAGTAAAGATTTGAATGTAATCAGTTTGATTGTAGTTTTGTGTCATGATTGATTGTAACATGTACCTATATACTTGGTTAGCCATCTCAAATGTAAATCAACTTATCTCAATTTTTTTCTAACTAAACTAAACTAACTAAGTGTTTTTTCTGTGTTTGAAAAATCTTGCCTTGTCAGCAGATAAGTTTTCTATCTTTAATTCATAATCCATCTCTAACTTTAATTCCTGTAATCCCTTCTGCTCAACCACTCGCACAAACAAATCTACTCCATACTTGATCAGTTGTTCGGACGAGTCTATTATGCCAGAAGGGTAACGCACTGTGTTGTTTTAGCAACCTGTAGGGGAACTGGGCTGTAGGGGTAATGGGTTGTAGGTGTTTTGGGATATAATCCATTATGATAGATGTATAGAGCTCGTTGCAATCATTCTGTATATGACGTCACAAAAAGGGCGTGTGACTAGTCATGCATTCATGGGTCTGTCGCGAGACAGATCTAGCTGCCCATTAAATGTGGCATTCAAAAACGGCTTTAATTACTAAACTGAACATAATTGAGTAGCGACCTTTGACGCACTATAAAATGTTTAATCAGACATTCTTATATTCAAAAGAAAATAGTGATATATGTTTGTGGTTATATGTTGTTTAAGTTGATATTGCTTTGGTGAATGAATGTGAACAAAGTCTATTTTGATATTGATTTTACTTAGACAATCATAAACATAAAAGGAATTCTTTTTTCACAACTTAAACTGAAACATTGTGAACAAGTATTAAGAAATAAAAATACCACCATTATAGCATTGACATGACATGAATCTTTAATATACATTTCCTTTATTTTACATACCTTAGGTTATATTAGTCATGTCAGGAAAGCTAGGAGATATTAGAGATCTTAAACGTAAAACTACTTCCCCCTTTCTTATTTCGTGCAATTCTTCCCCCCAGGCGGTGACCCCCACCCCAACAGCATATCGGGGCGGTGTATCCTGGGCTTCTGGTGGCTCTTCACCATCCTAATGGCGTCCACCTACACCGCTAATCTCGCAGCTTTCCTCACCGTGACTATAGCAGAGAAACCCATCAACAGTCTCCCTGAACTGGCTGGTCAAGAGGAAATAAAGCCTCTGGTCAAATATGGAAGCAACCTTTATTCTCTTTTTAAGGTAATTTGTCTATATTGCATGAGCCTATTTTGTGTTATTACCTACGAGGGCAGTCATATCGAGGTTTATATTTTTCATATGTTGCCCTAGGGCAAAATTTCACTTTTTCCTTGGGACGTCATGTTTTAAACAACAATGGTTTTGACGTCACGGTTCACCTATGACGTAATAATTTATAAAGGCTGACGGCGGCTTGTCAGCCTATGCTGAGCATAGGTTTTGAGTATTTTCTTTAATTTTGGGACTACGGTTATAAACAGAATATTATTTTCGTGCCCATGACATAATATGTTTACGACACTCGTGCCTAAATATCAGTATATCTAATAACTACTAATATTTAGCCAATCATGTCGTAAACATGACACTCATATAATATCCTCTTTATATGCAACATGAATTTCCTACACAGTCATCAATATGTTTCATCATGGCTTTTTGCCTCATGTTAACTTAATTCAACCAGACAACCACATATACAGTAAAATTGGTACATGTAGTATCCTTAGTAGTTATAGAACGTATCCTATAGACGTATCCTAACTAGAATTATATACCTCAAGGCCCATTTAACACTATTTGAAGCGAGTTTTTGTTCGGGAGAACATCCGTCGGAATGGAATTGAGAGGGCCTTAGACTGTATAACACCCCGCCGGGAGGGCCTTGCACTGTATAAGACCCTGCTGGGAGGGCCTTATACGAAATAATAACATCCAAGGAGGTTATTATTTATTATGAGGCCCTCCATTTCGCACCTTATAATTTCAAAGACCGGTAAGGTAATCGATCTCAAAAAATTTCAGAAGCGAAACCGCGGGATTCGAACCCACAACCCTTCGCTCTGTAGCCCAAGACTTATACCATTAGACCACAAAGGATTGGTGAATATGAAGGAATTGTTTTGTGAGGTCTTTGCTGCTCTCCTAGAACTTGATGATATTAAATTGCGCTCTACTGTACACTTTATACGTCAGAGATGTGGTGTATCTCTGTAACAAAAATTAATAACGCCCTTAATATGCTTATGCTATAGCGTTCTGGCAAAATGTCCAAGATAAAACATTTCGTGGCAGAAAATGGGGGATTCGAACACAGAGACACTCACTTCGTAGTCCAAGATTATACCACTAGACCACAAAGGATTGGTAAGTGTGAAGGGATTGACTGTTGATATCTATTCTGCTCTCCTCAAACTTTAAAAGTTTATTTTCACTGTTCACCTTAAATGTTAGAAATGTGATTTTATTTTCGATATATGAAATTTGCAACAACCTCATCCTCTAGCTATAGCGTTCAAGAAAAATTTCTAAATGTAAAATGTAAAAAAGTTGAACATTAGGGATTCGAACCCTCAACCTTACAAGCTGTAGTCCAAGACTGTACCACTAGGCCACAGGGGATTGGTTAGTAAAAGGTTATTGACTATTGAAGTCTATTCTGCTCTCCTCAAATTTAATGAAATTAATTTGTTGATTTTTTTCGCTTTTAAGTTAAATAAGTGATTATTTCGGTATATAAGATAGATAACACACACATCCTCGGGTGTTATAGCAAACAGAGGCCTTTGCCTACGGGACGACCCTCGTGCGCTGACGCGCACTCGGGTCGTGCCTAGGGCAAAGGCCTCTGTTTGCTATAACACCCTCGTATGCGTGTGTTATCCATAACGTAGTTGTTGTAGTATTGGTTGAAGTGACTGCAGATCAAGTAAGAGCGAAAGAAGATATAGAAGTAGAAATAACTAAAGTAGTTCCATTAATGACACTACAATCAGCAGTAGTAGTAAAAGTAGTAGTAGTTGCTGATGAAGAAGAAGTAGTAGTTGTAGTAGTAGCACTTGGAGAGGTAGTATTGGTAATAACAGTAGAAGTATTAGTAGTAGCAGTAGAAATATTAGCAGGTATTATGAGTTGCTGTAGAAGTTGATAAAGTAGTAGCAGTAGAATAAGCAGAAATAGCAGAAGTAGCAGTAGCAGAGGCAGTAATAGCAGAAGTAGCAGCAGTAGCAGTAGAAGCAGTAGCAGTAGTTACTGTAGCAGATGATGCAGCAGATATATGGATGGAAGCAGTCATGACAACTAATATTTCACGTTCCCCATGATACCCAGGATGCAGATGGCGGGGTATACCAGGACATCTGGGAGAACATGCAGGGCTTCCCTGTGGTCAAGAACAACTCCGAGGCCTTGCAGTACGTAGTGACCGGGTCCATGGCCTTCATGACTGACCGCTCCCAGCTGGAGTACATCATGCTACATGACTGCGAGACGTACTCGCTAGCTGATGAGATCTTCAACACTGCAGGGCTCGGCTTCATCGTACCAGAGGATGCGCCTTACCTTGATGCCTTTAACTATAAGTAAGTAGTTGCGCGAGGAAAGCAGGAAAAACCTCTCATTACAAGATATAGGTTTCGAATTGGTCTTTTTTATTGACCGACAATGAATTACAATGTGCTATCTCATCTTAAACGGTAAAACAATACACTCGCTAGCAACAATGTCGAACCACCCAATAGCTTTCTAGCTCCGGACCAACTGGGCGAAGTGACATGAGATAACAGATCTAGATAACTATGACGCTATACTAAGAAATTATAAATGTACCTAAGTTTGAGTATAGTTTCGTTTCAAGTTTAATAATATGATAATTGCATACAATATTATTGTGTTATAAAGCACGTTGTTGATACTTAATCAGGTATGTTCGCTCCAGTTGCATCCAATGTAGAAGTAGTAGGTATACATTTTCGCATTTTAAGATTTAAAGCAAATTTATAGAGACTGTAGCTTTCAGTCATTCCTATTACCATGTTTTGTTAATGCTTTTGTTTATGCTTCAGAAATGATGATAGATTGCTTAAATCATATAATTTTGTTAAGACATACATTTAACTTATAATTTCACATGTGTCCCAACAATAGATTACATGAAATCAAATCAAAATCAATAGACAAGACTAATGAACCTCAGAGCAAGTGTCTCTTAGTTCATCTTATTCATTTTTTAGAATAAGAATTTAAAAAGAACAACTTTGGTGACTTTCCATGAACATTATTCAAGTATTGAAGTACTTTTGTCATCTACCAATCCATCTTTGACAAGGAAAGCAAAGACAATTTTACAAAGACAAGCATTTACTTAAACATGCTCAGCATTTTCATAGTGATGCAACGTGTGAGGAAACGTGTGCTTCATAACATATGAGACTTGGTGTAACAAAATCTATTCTGATGAATTCGATGAACGTTTAATTGATTATTGTTGGTATTTGAGAAAATCAAATTATCCCTTCGTCCGCTTAAAGACCAACCTGGGTTTCAACCCTAATGTATTTTCGATAGGCATTTAAATGCTGATATGAGGAAAGAGAACAAGTTCAAAAGAAAATCAACAACAACTGCTGCAATGTTGTAAGAAGTGATATGTTGTCACAAGAATGTTTACATTAATTCTGTTATGTTAAAAAATACCTAATCATCTTACAACACATCAAGCATATTTTTAACATAGTTTCACAGGCATATATATTGCCTCTGTAATTCCCATGTTTACTTGCTGTATAACGGTGTTTAACGCTCTATTTGTACTAATGAAGTTGACTAGCCATAAAAGTTGCCCCCTTCATTCTTCTGATATAAGTACAAAATTAATTACTTCTTGATTCACTCTCCAATCTTCATAAACGTTAATGGTAAGAAAGATCAATAACGTATATTACAACTTTTACCAAGTACAAAGACAGCGACATTGATTTCCGATATGAACCTATCACCAGCTCTTTGATAATGGTACTAATTGAACGGTACTAAGTTTCCAGGGCATGATAACATCAGAACCCTGGGCAAGATGTGTTAGGGACGATGTTATTGTTAATAGCAATACCTAAACGGAACTACTGATATCGTGATAAACATATAGAATTAGACTTTATCATTACTTTCTGAGACCAGACATTTGTTAAAACGTATAGCCTTATGAAAAGAACACTGCTTGGCGGAAATGTTTATGGTCGTTTCATGTTACTCATTAATAGAAATAATGGACATATGTTTTGTTGATTGACTGAAAGCTTATTCGGATACTAGTTGTTTTGACCATTAAGAGTACTAAATGGATTTGCTTTGATGATAAGATACATGAACGGTGATGCCTATTGAGAAGTCTTATCAGGAACTGACTGACTAGACGATGTCGTTTTACTATAGGAAGATTCGAAACACGCTATGCATGGTCGACATGATACGAAATCATGATATGACATGGTGTTGTTGAAGATTAGGCTCTTGGGTTTTACTGATTTATTTATTTGTGAGGAACTATGATTTTGAAAATTGAATTTCTAAAAGGATAAAATATCTTTCACAAAAAATTTAATAATCATTGTTTTTTTTTACAAAACATAAAAGTGGTTAAATGTGTGTTTAGGAAGCGATTGAGTCATGCGTCTCGTCTCACTTGTTTTCTGCGTTTAGTACTTCGAAGAATATTGGATTACTATTATTCTACAGGTGTTAAATATGACATTTTGAATATGCACATATCATGTTCAAGTGCCAGTGATTGGTTATTACCTTGTTCAATATAGTTTATCCTAGCTCATCACAATATTCTTTGTAAAGTTACAGATCATAAGATCAAATCATATCTCGATGTTTGGCAGGCTAGGAGCCCTTACACTTTATTATCACCTGGACATTGACTAATAGCGTTACTGAGTTGTCCATGGACCATTTCAGAAAGTTTTTCAACTGTTGGCGTTTATCTGTGTAGAGCACCTGGTTACGTGGTACCAGTTTAATTTAAAAGAAAAAATGTGCCAGCTTTCGTAGATATATCAGAAACTTACTTTACATATTCAGAAATATGCAAATCAAACATACACATACAATTCCTTATTCACTCGAAAGGTCATGGAATATCACATTCTTAATTGAAACCTTCAAACTAAAGTCATATTCAAAGAAGTGAAACTGTTTCGTTTTTATTGACATTCAAACCTTATTCCAAACATCAGCTTCTCCGTTATATCCGTTTGTTACTAATATTCATGTGTGTCATACTGGATCGTATATCCACACTAGGGAGTTATTTGTAATATGCCTTCGAACGATTTAATTTTCGTTGCCGTATTTGTGACTCTGACCTAACAATTGTTTCACATGTTTATTTCACCCTTACAGTATAATGAAGATGCAGGAGGCTGGTTTGATTGACAAGTGGAAACAGAAGTGGTGGCCAAGCTCGGACAAGTGTACAGGGTCAGACCGGACCAGTTCGGCCACTGTCCTTGGACTTGACAGCCTTGCTGGACCATTCCTTATATACGCCATTGTGACTGCCGTGGCTTTCCTGTGTCTTGTATTGGAGTATGGCTTCTATACATCGAAACTGAACATTCTGTGTCAAAAACTGAAACTTTTCAGATCTTCTGGTTCACAGAAAACTGACTCTCCAACTGCGGAAGTGAAGACATGACAAAAGAAACATTGTGTATAAAAGAATGTGATGACATGTCTAGACGTTTTCATAACGAATACCCGTGAGATGACAATCCATTAAGGCAAGAGGCTCTTTTTCAAATTAACTTGTGCAAAAACGACATGGGAATGGATATCTGTTTTGTGGCAATCTGATAATGGAATATATGCATAATGACGAAACGAGGCTTTGTGGAATTGACATGTTTACCAATGATAGTGACGAAACACGACACATAATTAATAAGAGTGTAAGCTAGACGTGAGGATATGACATTGGAAATATGCTCATGTGTATTCTATGGCAGAAATCGGAGAGAATTGGGAAAACGTTGACCGAGTGTGTTTTCATATGACAAATATGCATTACCATGAATGTGACCAAACTTTAGATATTCAAGGGTCCAAATGGTTGCATAAGCAGTGATGTATGGAGAGTTCATGCGTAAACTGATCGAGGAGAGCAAAGAATCGTTGGAAATTGAGTTTACAGTTTTTTGTTTTTGAATTGATTTGTTTAGAAATGTTCCTTCATCGACATACAAAGGCAATTTACTCCATATGTCTTTAAAAATTTCCTTTTGGCCAAGTTACATGCCCTCAAACAGTTGACTGGGATCGAGCTTATCTGGAACCTCAATACGGACATCGGGCCTTCTACCTCCAGAACGGAAACAATTAACAATAACAAGTAATTAGAATTAACGATCATCCAGAGTCAACACTGTTATTCAGAAAAAGAGAAAGTCAAATTCCATTGAGTTCCAATTAGGTGCCACTTTCATCTGTACATAATTGATCATACGTAACAATCAAATTATCAACCGGCAAGTTGGCACGCATTGAAAAACCCGATTACTCTTCCAAGTCCTTTGAAATAGGATGTCGTGTATTATTTGCTTATGTATAAAAACAACTCGCATAGGTGTCAAGGCTCCCGGAAATTGTACACACTTTTTTATGTTGCAAAAGTGTTATATTTGATCGCTGCAAACAATTTATACGAACTGGGTATATAATGACTGATTATTTATTGTAACGCGCCCCACGTTGATATTGATTGATACTATCCAAATTGAAAAAGTGTGTCGTGAATTTATTTTCCCTGACGTACGTGCCCGTGTCACTTTTCCGGTTGACGAAACGAAGATAAACAAACAACATTTAATTTGGTGTTTCCCGATATTCAAAGAAAAATTGTACCAAACGGTTTGATAATACCTAAGATCGTGCAAATGTAAGGTGTGTACAATATGAATTTTGTAAAAAAAAGTTTTTATCGACAGCATGTTGTCCCGACCAAATTAGGAATCAATTAGAATTGCTATCACGGAATACATGACAATCATTTGGATGTGTTTGTCTGTATATTTCACAATTGCATCATTTGCGGTTTTTCGTATTGCATGGTCTGTATAACACCTTTTTGGTAATCGACATTAATGCCCAGACGAGTATGACAATTTAACGTATATGTATTTTATTTATATATTTGAATGTCAGTTCGTTTCACGACCCTTTATATCAGACATGTTAAGATTTCATTAGAAATCTTGATCCGACTGTTACTTGCGCTAAACCTACGAATTCACCGAATTCAGTTAGAATCTATCACTCGTACCTCGCCCCGAGTCTGATCTGAGTAATTTGTCATAGTGACCGTGCCAGGTGACCCATGCATTCCGACAAATCAGCGACGAGACTAAAATGCCTTTTGATTTAAACATATTTTATTCATGAAAAGACATGAATGGATTAGCCAACAAGCACCGAGGTGCTTATATTAAGGCCGCTCCAAAATAATTACATATGAAAAATATACAATGAATAATTACCAGTCACGCATGTCATACATTTTATAAACTTCAAAAATGCCTTTTGAACATGAACCTCTGCTTGTTTGAATTTATGGAAGTTTAGAGTCTCAGACAAGGTCATCTTACACAACTCCCATGAAGAGGTACTCAGATTAGAAACGAACCAATGTACGAGTGATTAATTCAAATGAGATGGATGGTGTGTAGACAGACTTGTTTTATCTGCTAAGACTTGAAGGCATCATTCTTCCATGCGTCTTTATGAAGGTCCAATATATAGTAATGATTACGATGCCTTTCATACCAATAACGTATCAATATTTAATAAGAACAATGCTTTTGTGTTTCCTTCCAGTTCATTCATCACTTGTATCGATTTCATACATGACATATCATTAGTATTGTCTTATTCTTTGTGTGTTTCTACATAAGAATATTATTTTCCTTTCGATTTCATAATGTTTTATCGAAATTCGGTACGTTTTTGTTCATATCATTGTTTGAAATGGCTATTCTCTTATTCAGTTAAAGGCTGTTTATAATACCATCGTTTGTTATGTATTTGAACACTTTGTATATATTACCATTCGGAACGCTACATATATACTTATTGAATTTACTTCACAGACTTCCACTACAGCAGTCAGCAGCCAATTCAGTCACAGTTATATAATCTTATATGCTTACATCATAAAATGTTTTTAGAACAATGATTTATTACAGTATAATATTTTTAAAATAACATAAATTCTTAGTACATTTTATGATATGTATATTTTAAAAATGTTCTTTTTTCATGTCATCCAAATCATTAATTCGTTTTATCAAATTGATTTATTTATTTCTTATACCAATAAGGCAATAGACATTATACTTCACAAGTCTGATGCATCCTTTGTCAGTTTTAGTTAATCTTATATTTGATAGAGTCCACCTTTGATTTCTTTAGAAGCTGACATGAAGTGAACAAGTCTGATTGACAGTCAACTAATTAACTGCAATATATGCGACGTTTCAGTGCAGATACTATCACCGTTGGAATAAAGAAGTTGACTATCCATCAAACTTGTTCTTCAATCTTTGGCTGCTGTCGATAATGTTTGTCAAGTGTTCTTGTCCCGCTCAACAATAAATCACGAGATGTAAAGTCACTTGTTTGTCATAATATCTATATGTGTCTGACACACCGACCTGTGATGATTTTCATGGCTTTTAAATTGAAGAATAACACGCACCTTTCACGCAATAACGATTAAAAAAATTCTGATCGCCGGCATAAGTTTGATGAACGGACATATGTACGTTTAAATTACCAATGTATAGGCCTACTACTTGAAGTTTAGACTCGCTTTCAAAACGGAGTATATATTTGTAGCTTCGAAGGACTTTGTAATATTGAAACATGCTTGTTTAGGCCTATCTTTATATACAGTCCTGCACTTAAGATTCATTTATCTTGAAAAACTCTTATATTATGAAACTTAACTATAAACATGTGCGTCGCTCAAAATTAGAGGTTTGAATTTTTTGATGGTCTTTATAGTTTTGCATTTCTGGGGTTGAAGGAAATGTTTATGACTTCCTTCTTTCTACTTTATGCTCAATAATGAAGTCTAGGCTAGTTTGTTTTTGACCAACTTGGAGTCACATTTAAAAGTATGTAATCGACTGTACATTAAAAAAACGTAATCTGAAAAATCACAAAATCCATAACTTATGCAAATAACAAAGCAAACCCTAATAAATTGGAGTCACATTTTAAAGTTATGTAATCAAGAGTACAGTATCTTTAAAAATAACTTAATCTAAAAAAACAAGAAATCGATAACTCCTATGCAAATAATGCTTCAGAACCTAATCAAACTCGATATCTTAATCGATGGACAGTTTTATGCAATGCACAATCCGTCTATCCATAGCCCTCTTATTCACGAGATTATCAATAAACCTGATATCACGTCTATTGCAAGAATTGAAATTGAAATTCTGTTGCTTCTCTTCTTGGTGTTTGAAGAACATTATTTATTATCCTTTGTTTTGACCATCTTGAATCAATCTTAATTTAGTTTGAATTGACGACGGGACGTATGATACTACAGAAAATTAACTAGAAGAACTTAAATGTCATCCTGTCTCAGGGTACGAACGTTACGCTTACTCCACTAATCTGTACCCTGGGCTCAGAGGCTAGATTAGCTCGCGCGGCCAGACTTGGCATATAGCCCATCAAATACTTTTCTCGTTGAAATTGTATCGAGAATGTGGCGATAAAATGATTTGATTGGCTATATACCAAGTCGGGCCGCGGGAGCGAATCTAGCTTCTGAGCCCAGGGTACAAATTAGTGGAGTAAATCTTTATTTCTAAATGCCGCAAATACAACATTCACCATTGGAGATTACGCTCATTGTAAATATTGAATTGGCGTACGATTCATTGAAAATACATGTAAGGGAAGGTCAGTTACGATTAGAATATTATTCAGTGTTGTCTCGTAACCATTTACTGTTCATATATGGAGCTTTTAATGTTTCTCTCTTTACGACACCGATGATTATTTCATAAATAGATGTAAAACGAAATAATGATTATATTTCGATACTACTACCGATCCGCACTTGATTAATCTCCCATATGAATAGAACGAAAATGTATGCAATTTAGTTATAAGGTAAACTTTATAATGCTGAGAGTGGTTAGTACAATGTCGCATGGGCTATCTTTTTTGCAAATTTTCCAATTTTGCATACATCCTTGAAACCAAAAATTACAGCCGTGGTATGGTTCATACAACACAAGTGAACAAGAACTGGTCAAGTTGCAGTTTAGTCCATATCTTTTAACTTTTTTTGTTCTCAGATTCACAGAGAATAAGGTATATCAAACAAGTTTCACCCGTGATTAACATTGTCAAGCTATGTCGTTATAATTTTATGCAAACTAACTCTTGCGATCTTTCATATCTCTCATTTTATTCGGCAATATTAACTTTTTCAGTACCGATTGTGGGTCAATTAGAAAAATAAGTATAATATTGCCTCAATAAAAATATAACCTTGGTTGTCCATGACAGTCCGATTGTGTGTACCATAGTTTGCGCAATCTACGGCATGAAACCTACATCTATGTTGACGATTAGGAAGAAAGCTGATTTCGCCATTCGTTGAAGTATATAATATTTAAAATCGTAGTTTCAAAGGAGTAGTAATGAAAAACTACCACTCAACATTTCGATTTTGTTTGCCTTTGCCGCCATTTTGGCCGATTTGCTTTCAGTTTCAACCAGCATTGGCGACCGTAATTGATGCTCTTATCGCCTATTTGCTGACATGGTATCCACTTCGGACGATATGTTTTCTTATAAGAGCGATAGTCGTTTCAATTAGAGAGGCAATTTCTTCATGTTTTTGAAATAAGATTTAAAATACGACTGATTTATGTTCAATTGGACTGTATTTCCTTCTGTGCATGCTGCAGCGCCTTTATGATGTTTAATTGGTATGATTTAAGCTGGTTACAATTCTTCTTGCATAAACTAGTGCAGTTACTTTGGTTTATTTCCGTTTAGACATTATAAACTTAACTTTACTACTTTGTCGTTTGCTTCTTGCATAATACCTTGCCTTGGTTTAAAGAGACACTCCGTGAGTTTCATCACGTAGTCTTTTGCTTTGATACGAACCTAAATGGTAAAATTTGTTATATAAATTCAAAACATCTCATGTATTCATTCCCAAATGAACAATATATGACAAATACTTGTTTTCAACGAAAATCTTAAAACATTCATATACTTTTCATGGAAATCAAACTTACAAGTATAATTTCCACTAATACTTGTGATATAACCTATGAAACAAATCTAACTCGTAGCTGTAATTCTGACTGCTTTACATACGTTTCCAAAAATACGTTTGACTGATTAGCGCGCGTCATTGTCCGGTTTTCGATCATAATCGCGACTTCAAACCTTCCTCTTGTCACTAGAGGACATCGATTAGCTTTAAAATGATTCTTTCCTGTAAGAATGGATATCTCTCTATCAGATGACACTATTTGTAGAGTTTCCCATATATGACCCCCAAGAACTCGCGGAGTGTCTCTTTAAGGCAAGACCAGGCAAGACCAGGCAAGACCTAAGCCTTGGATTTTATTCTCGCAATGTTAAGTATGTTGATACTTTTCCTACCTCATGACAATTTATGATGGTGTGATAAGAACCACAATACTATTTTGAGCCATTAGGAATGTAGATCAATTCTTATCTTTTTTTCTGTTTAAGCATGACTTTCTGACAACCTTATGACTAACTTTGCATTCCTCAATTTCTGAACCAGTTTGGGAAGCGAAAATAAACTATCAAATTGTTAGATATTCTTATTTTGCATTGTCATGTGAATTCACTGATGCAGCGCATGACAATTTCCTACTGACCTCGTGCTTACCAATCAATAAAGGCGCTGTCCGAGGAAGTCTTCCTGAGTAAACACGGAATGATTGGTAATATGACAATCAATGACGAGTAAACACATTTAGATTAGGTCAATATTACATTGTCAGTGTTTATTGTGTGTTCTACTTCATCTATCAGTATTGTTTCCAAAACGAATCTTGATCGCACTCAAAGAACAAAAGAAAATTCGTGGAACATTATTAACTCATTGAAATTCTTCGAGTAGATGAGAAAAGGACATTCCTATGGTTCAATAAGGTCATGGCAATGTTGACATACGCAATATCCATCCTTAATGGTATCAGAATCAATTTATCAATTAAGAATTATCAATTATGAAATATCTATGAAGAGAACATAATACAGCAGCAGTATATGTAGACTTCATGGAGTCATTTAAAGGACTTTTGTACGTCGTAGCATTTTAAGCATGCACATCTGTTGTTAGGGTTTATTGTTAAATCATAATTCATAAGTTAAAGGTTTTGCACTCTAGGGGTCTAGCGTTCGTCCATTCAAATTGCCTTCAAATGCTCTTTATATACTAGTAAATCTAAATATGCAATGGCATGTATTAATAGATAAAACAGATTTCTCTGTCAAACAAATGTAATTTATATTGCCAATAGAAAAGCAATATTTTTAGATTAAACAATGTTATCCTGACACGAACGTTTCATATTCACTATAAGCTAGGCGAATTCATTTACCTTCACCAAAAGAATAAAAGGTGTTCACACAAAAATGGCCGACTGAGGTGTTTGTTTGCCACTTGAAAATGTCTTCTACGAAGTAATGAAGTCTTTACCCTCCCTCTAAACATACAACGTGTTGCACAAACTCACATAGCTTGGGGAAATTCCTAAATAAGGGACACATTTCCAATAACTTGCTCACCTTTAAGGTACGTTTGATACAACCAACCTTATTTTATATATATATATCACTTTGAAATAGCAATTATCAACCCACAACTTAAAATTTATTAGGGTTACTGTAACAATAGCAATGACACGTTTCCAGCAGTCTGCATTAAGGTACATAAATAAAGTGAAGGCGAAAACAAACTTGAAAGGGGCAGTAGCACGTTTTAGGGGGAATACAAGGTGATGTCATAAAAAATGAATATAAACTAAATGAAGCAGTAATAAATCAAATATATAATGTAAGGTTCAGCCCTGCGATTCCTTTTCCTTTCACAAAATGAATCAAAGGTGTTCACATAAAAATGGCTGTCAATGGACTTCATGTTAATCTTTATGTGTTCCCTGACTACGGATGATTGGTTTGTGTAATGAGATTTTTGACACTATCAAAATAATACATTTAAACAATTATCAGCGTAAAATTGAACTATAAAATATTTTTAAAAAAGTGCTACTGCCTCTTTAATAGTCACAAACATTATATTTTCTACAGCAACTTATTCTCGTAGGTCAATTGCAAGTATCTCTAAACACCGTTTCTCTAAGTCATGAAGTTCACAAATGATGATAATAATAAAACTTCATCTTCAAAATGACATTTTTATATCATGAATATGGAAGAATGGCGAGCATAATAACCTTCAGTGACCATTGGATTCATAGTAATTCTGATTGACTTGTTATGTATTGAGGACGATAAAGTAAAAGATACCATTTTGCTTATATCAAAATGATTTCAAGATATGTTGTGCCATTAGAAAACAGGTTCAATGAAGCTTTCTTAGCGATGGATAAGGATGCAGGAAATAATGAAATACCATCGAACATTTACTGATTTTTTTTTTCTTTGGTTACCAATAAAAAAGGGATTGGTACCGATAGGTCTAAGATAATCTAAGATAACTAATTGATATTTAATGGCAGACTTTCATAAAACTTCAAACAGTGCATTAGTAATTACTGCAACAAGATAATGGATACTGCTTGTAAAGTAGACCTGTTTAGTGCAAACATAACGATGCTCTTATTGGAAAACTAATTTGTTCTGCTTTCGAAAAAGGATTTTCATATTTTGTAGAAACGTCTTTGCAGGGTTCATATTGCATTGATGTAATAGACTGTTTTTGAGTCAAAGTGACGTCATACATGTAACATTGAAAGTACCTGAGGTACTTAAGTAATTGTTTAAACAACTTAAAGGAATGAAATACATTTAGAATAAAAATTATTATATTTGTAATGGGACTTGTACTTGTACTTGAAAGAATACGTGGAACTTGGACTGTACCCCAGCCCTGGACTTGTTAAACATGACCCATTCTGAAATATATATCCCTCATATTTAGGAAGTGATGTTTTTTCCTATAAGTTATGAAATACCACTGAATATAAACATTATCTGAAGAATGTATCATCTCGAATCGATTACATTTGCTAAGCACTAACACACCTATAATGTTTTGGGTACATTTGCTACTTTTCATTCCAGCCTTGATTACAAATGTGATTTATCGGATACATTAAGACTATCCTATCTTTATTTGATTTTTTTGTATGAGCTATGGATAATGAATAAATAATCATCACTTATTAAAAACATTTAGTAACTGAATATGTGCTTTGTGCGAGATGCATAATTTACTGTCCACCAAATGTATCTGATATTTGATTCGTATGCCTGGATTACACGCATAGGTACATTTGGCATTAAGTAATATTTACTTTGTATCTGATGATCATCACTGACTAGGTAGATTTAGTAACTGAAGAGTGTTTGCTGTAAGTGCATGAATTATCACTTGATGAACAGGATAGACCATCCCACGACGCCCTGGGCAGGTAATATAGCGATGAGTGGTCCAGGCTTCGACCAGCTGATCGCTGTACAAACACAATTGTGACATTTCCTGGTAATTTGAATGTGGGCGCGGTTCGTATAAAACTTAGCTGTCCTGAAAGAGTCACTCCGTGATATTCATCACATTTGTTTTGCTTTGATGCAAAGTAAAAGGCATAATTTATTATATAAATTCATATTAGTTCAGATATTCGTTCCAAAAATGTAAAATGGATGATAAATACTAGTTTTCAATGAAAATTTTATAACAGGCATATATATTTTGGAAGCAACTTAAAGAGTCAAATTCACATGAGTACTAGTTGTATAACCTCAGACATTATCAACTCGTGAGAGTCGTTCTGGCTGCTTTAGAGTTTCAAATACATGTATTACGTTTGAGTGATTGACACCCGTTAATGTCCGGTTTTCGATCATAACTGCGACTTCAAACCTTCCTGTTGTCACTGTACTATGTATAAGCTTTTAAAAGATAATTTACTGCAACAGTCGATACGTTTCGATCATATGACACTTTTGGTAAAGTTTGGCATATATGAACACGACAACTCACGCGTGGCTCTTTAAAAGTTATTCGCTTTGATTACAAACAAAATGCAAATATGAATAAAGATGTGTCTTACATAAATTCCCTCTTATGTTAACACTTGCAGCCATTTTTACCTATAAATAATCGAATATAAAATATTTTCCCCTGAATGCTATGAATGGCATTTTAGAGATGTATAGTTTTACGAATATGAACATAAGTTAAAATTTCCATTATTGGGGTTAAATAAAATGAAATTAACTTTTCAGGTTCTTGATTCAATAATTTCATTGGTGCATTATTGACTCGCAAACATTTTCTTACAAACATATAAAACGCCATGCATGTTTCATTATTGATTTTAGAGTGTTGTCGACCATCTACCATGCTAACAACGAATATACCCAACTCGCATGTAACTCTAGTTAAAAGATGTCCCCATATCGTCCCTGTCTTTAGTCATCAGATTACGTATTGATGAATAGAAAGTTCTTAGGTAATGTAAGGATGTTTCTTTTGCAAACAGACGTCAATTTACTTTTTACATTCTTCCAACTTCTCCCAATTACTAACGTGTCTTTCATGAAAATATTGACAGTCAAAGAGAATGCAGTTTGATAGAACAAGCAAGGTAATATGTAATAAAATTCAACACTGTTTTGGGAACCGAGTCATATGATTGAACTAAAACAGGACTGCAGGTGCTAATGAGTAAACATGCGGTTTATTCATCTAAGGAATCGTTCAGAAGACTATGTTGTGACATATGTGTTCTATTTATACTATGTTTATGACATATTCTAAGATGCCTAGCGGTTAGAACAATCGAAAAAAAGTACTTTATCAGACAATAAAGGTATAGTTTTTTTACATGACGTAACAATTGATTGACGCCATCCGCTCTTCCCAGCTGCCCCCTCGTAAACACGCGTGTCCATGGTAACCTTTTGTCTCGATTCTATCAATCAACATGGCGCATCCCTATCAACCAAACTTTCCGAAGCCGGGGTTGTGGCCCTTGGTATCATGTCCGTCACTGGTCACAGAAATGAGCAGTCGTTGAAAAGCTACATAACAACTCCATGTTACAGGGGAACAACGCTGCGACCAATGCTCTGCCTCCGACATGCTTGTCGAGTGACCACGTTGACATTCCACGTCAGGTCACAGCGCCCCGTTGCATTTGTGACGTTGACACACGTCAACCGTCTCTGCCAAACAAAGTGCAAAATAGCTCAACCGATACAGTTTGTACTCCTGTTCATCGTGTACACAGTCAGCTAATATTAGCGGTGGTACCATCAACTTTACCTTTTATGACAACAGCAAAAAAAGAATGATAGATCTCGATCTACCACGCTTCCTGACAAACAATACCCATAATTCTTTGTGGAATGTCAATCACGTGATAAGCCTTATATGGGCAGTGTGGCCCGCATTGCATGATCGCACAACTTGACGGTTCAAAAGTAACGTTTTATTAAACATGAGTTGTTAGATATTTTTGTTTTGTTTGAACAATGAAAAAATAACAAGAGAATACAATTTTAAACTTTATAAATGAGAAAATAAAACTGCTACATTAACATTATCAACTGTTTCACCAGTAAAAAATATTTTTGAATTAGTTCTAAACATGGAATAGCCAGCAGTTAGCCCTGTTCATGGATATACAATATGAGTTATTTTAACAATATCTTGAATTGAAATTATAAGAATGTTTATACTTCCCTACACATAAGTTTGGTATCTTAGAAAAGAAATAAAGTTCGCTCTACCCAAATGTGTTTGGTAATAAAGTATAGTTTTGCTCTAGTTTTGACTACCGTCCACGAGCTTTAACTATAATAGTTCAGGGCAAAACTATACTTTATTACAAAACACATTGGGGTAGAGCGAACTTTATTTCTTAAATAGTGTTAGAAAGCATATTTAAAGATTAACTAGTGAAAACACATTTACGACATGTATTATTCCATTAACAACAATAATTTTTTTGTATCTCTCTTTGTCGAAAGTTAACGTGAAAGCTTCTCATTCAAAATCTTAAACATTTCTTCCCGAACAAGGCAACTGATGGACCTTACTACCGCTGTGCAACCCAAGTTACAAATGAATCCAGCCCGGAGATCGACCAATAGATAGAGTGTATCGTCGTGAGTCAGTCACATACAGAAATCAACAACAAGAATCACATCTATTGTCATAGTGGCAATTTCAATGCCATCGGAAAATGACTCAAGATCGTCATAAACAGCCAATGCTTAAAAAACATCGGTTCCTGGAAGTGTTTTAAATCCCCGGATGTTGGCTAGAACCACTCTGATATCTCTTGTAATCACCCTCATTCACACAGCACCATGGACGCGCAAAATTGGTAAGTAAATGGACTTGTTAATTATACTGTTAACTGATAGGTACATTTAACGTCTTTACTAAGGCTGTCTATAAGTGTGATTATTTCAGATGTGTTGATGAGTTATTGGAAAAGGTTTAATCGATTATTTAGCTATTGGGGTACTCACAAACATAGCGGAAAAGACCATGTGCAAATATGTTTTTTGACAAACACCGTACTGTGCAATCCTAATCAACGTTTTTGTAGGACATGTTTCTGTGTAAAACCTGAAGGAAGCAGTTTAATAAAAAATAATTTTAGATAACATAAGCAAATATGTGTTTATACAGAATACAGTATCATTGTAAGATTAAATGACAACCGTATGCAAATAAAGACTACGTTTATACAAATGTACACACAAATCTCATTTGTTTGAGATAGTTTTAGAATTATATTCTTGCGTGATTGATTTTGAGAGTTTACAGAATAATAACCATAGGCACGTGTTGTCATATGTTATGTAAACATGGGTTGTTATTAAATTAATTTCAATAATTCATTTTGACGATTGCTTGAAAACACGAGTGTAGATAGTTATTGTTCAATCATTTAGTAGAAATTTGCATTCAATTCAACTTAGCCGTATGGAAATTATTAAAGGTTTCTCATGTTTCTGTAATACCAATGACAAGTGGTCGACAAATTGATACCTTTTAAGCTGAGTGTAAAACAATGATAAGTTACCATTTTCTATCTAATTTTTATTTTTCATAAAAGAGGGATAAAGGATGTGTCATATACAACATGTACAAATTATGTTGTTGTGTATACAGAAGAAAATCAATTTGCCGATCCATTAGGACGTTGTTGATTATTGTGAACATGCCGATAAATTACATTAAATACGATGTGATTCTACAAATATCAAGTATAATTTACTATTTCCAAGTTAAATGCTTTAAAAGTTATTATGAAGTGGATGGCACACATGGTTTCTTTTCAATTAATGAAGTTGCTATCCAGAAAGTATTGTGTTCCGCCAATGTTCTTCGAATTTTTAATTCAATTGATTACCTTAGATGTTTGTCTTGATAAACATTGTAAAATTCATGTAATGCGACGTTGGGTGATAATTGTTCAGTTGACAAAACGTGATATCATAGAAAATTCCAAAGTCAACAAATAAGCTCTAATGTTCGTTTATAGGTTTATGTAAAGATCACTATGATAGATACAGCACTCATGTTTGGAAATGTTTATTTATGGAGAATCATCATTCAAAGACTTAAAATTGACTGTTGTTCGGGATTCATCAGAAAGCGCCATTTCTGAAGAACCAATGCTTGTGTTAAAGAGACAGTCTATAGAGGCTTTTTGTGCGGAAACGAAATGCAAGAGGACGCATTGATAATTCTATTATTCGTCAAAGTATTAAACCCATAGAACAACTAAATGTTACACTCACAAATATTTTTAAAAGTAAGCGTAAAATAATCATGTTATAACCATATATAACTATAGACAGGAAAACACTCTTGAATTATATATCCACAAAATACCCCGAAAGGA
This sequence comes from Steromphala cineraria, assembly GCA_916613615.1. Lineage (NCBI taxonomy): Eukaryota > Metazoa > Mollusca > Gastropoda > Trochida > Trochidae > Steromphala > Steromphala cineraria. The sequence goes on from OU744721.1 coordinate 28,623,008, forward strand.
TTGTGCCTGACAGTTCGTATACTATGTATCTAAAACAACCATGCTGTGAGACAATGCAGTTAAGGTGACCAAAGTAAATTACGGAAATTGATAATCCATTGACAATGACAAGCTAAAAGGTTTTAGTTATCGATTTACCACTCCGTGATTAAACATAAAAGTGGTTAATTCGGTCATGTAGCTATGAAATATATATACAGATAATGATATAAAAAATCATGAATATAAAAAGCTATTACTGTTATTGAACGTATCTCTACGAGGAGTGTACTCATTTGATAGAATGACTGGATGAATTAAAAATTAAGTCTATAATTATTGATAGTATCTATATTTCAAGCTCCTTTTTGTGGCATAGTGACATTAAAATTATTCCTCAAATTGCGCTCGAATTGTAATTTTTTTTTCTAAACGTTCACCTTACGAAGAAATAAAATATCATGACTGACTGAATTCCATGTTGATTTAGATAATTATATTTATTCAAATCACTAGTCGAACGTGTTATACTGCCATAGAATTTCATAGAGAGTTTTGACTCGAATTAGTGATCGGTTAACGATCTAAATGTTGTTTATAATTCAGTGTTGGAAATATGTTTTTGTTCCTACAAACAAGCAGGGCGTGTGGTTTGAAAAACCCACCAGCCCATCTTCTCTGGTGGGTTTTCAAAGTTTGGAGTTTGATTAGTTTAAATATCTCTAAATCACACCAGCCAGTTGGGCTTGCTGACTTCTTCTCCAACAAGCCAAATAAAAAAATCAGGCAATATTTCAATCACTGGTTATAGTGTAGGCCTTTTGATTACTTTTCTCAGGATCATTACTTTAAACATCGTCGAATACATGAATATTTTAAAGTTCAATATGAAACTGTGGTGTCGGAAGAGAACTTAACAAATGTCGAAATGGTTTGTATAATAAGGACCAATACCATGCTTTTGATAAAAACGATGAATTTTAACTTGAACTCATGTATTTACAAAAGAAATATTGGAAATCATTGTGTACGAAATCCTCAAAACACCAACAAATGATAAAATATCTTTGCAGTGGCAATGCCAAAATAAAGCCTTTAAATGGCACCATTCAAAATGTTTTTAAAAATGCAAGCACCAGCTTTTGATGCGTTTTTAATAAAAAAGCATGTAACACGACATACAGTTAAATGTCTTTCGTTACCATTGACCCAAGGATAATCATTCTACCAGAAGTTCGTATTAACCTTGGGGAAACTAAGTCTCCTCTCTTGTTCTGTTATTTCCATTCAGTGATAGTGACTGATGGTAGCGGGTTAACTGAGGATGTCCTACAATCACGTGACTGGTCAAGTTTGTTGTCCAGTCTGTACGAGATCGACTCATCTGATATCGAGGTGTTTTCAACTGGACATCAGATGAACATACTAGAGGCATGTAAGTAAAATCATGCGACTGATAATGTGGGAGGTTTCGCCGTCAATATTCAGTGAAATCGAATACGCCCCCTTCAATCGAAGTAACTGAGGGAGGACGTTTGGCAATTTCCCTAGCAAACAAATAACTCGCGACAACCGCCAACACTTACTTATCAACACCGTCTTGCCAATATTTTTTACTTGATTGTAACGCCTTTTATGGCCTAGAATTGCAATATTCATAATATTTCTCATTGGACTATAAGTAAGTTAGTTGCTGAAGATTTCAATTAAAACCCCATCGTCATATTTGCATGCGGTTATTGAGAACAGAAATACATCACTAATAGACAAATATTTTGTCGAAAGTTTGATATCATATTCACATGTTAAAATCAACTATAAATTACTTATTTTTTCGACCTCCGAAATACAGTACCCTCTGCAAAAGTGCCATAGCATATAACGAACCCGCTTTCGGTGACGTCATCATTATGTGTTTAGGATTCGCAGTTACCTCAATTGCTTCCGATTGGGTATCAACTTGGGCTGCATCTAGTGCCTGGTTCGAAGAAAAAGAAAATAACATCTAGTCGTGCGGGACAAAGACGGCTTTCAAACCTATATTTAGGAAACGAAATTGTGAGATGTAAACACTTGATTCGCCTTCATGTCGACATGCAGGAGCTGCCGTTTCGGACATTTTTGCAAATTGTCTCTTATTTAATTAATTTTCCTCCGATTTTCTCTAGGTTGATCGCAAAATTTTGCAAAAAGGCAAATGAATACAGCAAAAATACTTTAAAAACATATTGAACTTCACTTCACTTAAAATATGGCAGTTAATGGCTCTGGCGCTAGTTTTGCCAAGTGAGGACGTTTCTTTTTGAGGTTGATTAATCGTATTTGCGTTTGTTACAACAACAATTTCTCATCTTTCTTCCACGTTTTTGAAAATCCCTGTACACACTCCTAATTTTACATACATTTTCAGTTTGCAGTAAATACGAGGGTTCATCAATAGCTGTAGTGGACACCCTCCAAGAGTGCCATTTCGCAGATATTGCTTCCGGTTTGGTTGATGTTTACATCCGTGTCACTCACAATAAATGTCATGGTCGGAAGGTCATCTACATTCGACCGTCTCTGACGACATACGCTGATGCTGTTTTCGACTTCACCGACAGAGCGAAAACTCTTGTCACGAAATCTGTTTTCCTTTACGATGAGATATTTGGTAAGTCACGGTCTCATTCTCCAAATAAAAAAATGCAAGATGAACAAACTCATGCAAATTTGTGAAATATATTTATAAATATACGGGTTGTTATGTTAACAGAGAAACAATCAGTTTGATGCCATTGGAAATGTTGACATTCGCTTTTTAAATAAAAGAAGCTGACTTTTGAATAACAAATATAAGAACCCTTTGAAGAAATGTAAATTTCGTTTTAAGTATTATCTGTTCTTTATAATTTACTAAAATTTCGTATTTTAGTTTATTTTTCCCAATACATTTAATTAATTCAAACACGTCATGATTCATTATTATTTGTGATTCAAATCAAGCTATTTATTGCAATAAATTATGGGGATATCTTGAAGAATATTTCAATATGAATAAACAGTTCTTGAATATGACACATTTATGAGTTTATACCATATATAGAAAGATTTTCAGAAGTCACTGTTAAATGTTGTCTTTGGAACTAAATCCATGAACATCCCGCAACTTTTTCTGACTTTATTTATAGAGTTGATTTTTCATGTTTTGTCTAATCTTTAAAGGTCCCCTAGCCCTGTCGGAGATGATGTACAAACGACAGCCTCATGTGCTGACCCGGAAGATGACGTCACAGGATTCAGATTTCACGACGTGGCTGGGCCAACTTACAACACGACAAACTGTCCATTTCATTGTAGTTGTCGGGGGACGGGACAGCATTAACTCCCTGTTTGAGAAGGTAGATATTCGAAAATGTATTATAGAAAACTGTCATTTGGATATGAAACCAATGTATCCGTCAAGTATACTCAAGTGCTTATATTTTATCTATGATTGTCATTTCTCAAGTTATATGGTGCGAGAATTCCTTTTTGAAATCATGTAGAAAATTTCAAATATGAGTCAATTAAAGTTGTATGTATTTGGTAAAATTTCATTTCATTTCATGCTTAGTCTTATTCTCTCTCAACAGAGGCAGATAAAGTCATAAAATGTTGGTACAGCCTCTGTTCTATTACGCCGACTTTGAGGGATAGAATGGGAGAAGCCTAATTTGAGGCAATCAAAGTTAGTTGTGCAATCAGCGACGCTGTTCTTAAATCATCAATTTGGCTACTGAATCATGGCAAAGGCATTGTCATATGAACCTCCCTTTCCATGCGAGAAGCTTGTCATTTGATAAATAAATTCAAATGAAATGTGGTGCAATTTTATTACTCTAAGGGAAACTGTCGGAACCAACAGATTTCGTCGTATCATCATTTCATGACTTGATTTGCCTCTTTGGGGAGAGAATGGCTTAGCCTCACAGCACAACTGTTCTGGTTTGCCATGTTGTCTTTTCAATAAAACTCCCTTAACATATCGGCCCTGAAAAGCATTGTAATATTGCACAACAAACTGATATTTTCACTTAGGCTTTAACCCAACGAGACTAGCTCACAGTCGTTTTGTATAAATAAAATAACAACTTTATGACACGGCCGCTTGTAAAAAATCTTAATAAATGAAGTGATTCTCGTTTTATTCAGCAACAAATGATGAATCTAAATATATATGATCGACTTTTGATAAAGACACTCTGTTTGCAGATTTGTAGTATTACGATCCCGGACACGTTTCATTGGACAGTGGTCCTGACCGATGATATTCACTTCAACTGGACACTATGTTCAATTACACATCTTGTTATCCTACGTCATCATTTGGACTGGTCAAAAACCGCCGCAACTGGATTAAGCCACAATGTAACTATTTTAGATATTAACATTTTACTGATTGAATCGAGATTTGATGTTAATTATTTACTGTAAAAAGGGCTTGCAATTTCTGACGTTTAAGGGTGAATTTCCATTTGTTTTGAGTTGGAGAAGTTGGTGCAAAAGACGTGGTGTGGGGATAATTGATATTTAGCCTCAAGCTCAATGACCTTAGGATCCTCACTGCAGCAAGGACACCAAAGGAAAATTTAAATGGTTTCTTCACGCGAATTGAGTGATTCTTTTGATAATTATATGGTCTGTTTAGGAATGCATAATGAGTTATGAAGATTTCTTACCAGTACAAACTGTCACTGCCTGTTTTTTTTCAGTTATCAACGGCATTTCTACTAGATGGGATATCACTGGCAATGATGTTGCTTAACTCTACTGCAGCTGACGAACCATCACTACACACATGTGACGAGAAGAAATATGATACACGTGAAGAGAAGCATTACAATATGGTACTTCAACGTCTGTTGTTATGAATAAAAAGGAATAATATTTTCTTATGAATTCAATACCATCATCTAATACGAACTGACAATCATGATTTTCGTCGATCGTAGCTTTGTCCGTCTGCCAAGAGATTTTATTACGCTTCGTTAACTATAATTGCAGTGTTTATTTTGACAACAATGCTCTTGCTTAACATTACTCAAATGCATGAGCAATTGCAAATAAATCAATTAATTGGTATTTATAAAAAACAAAACAATCTTAATGGATTTAGATCGTGAATGATATAGCTTCCTGACTGCACACCTGAAACCTCCGTGGCGAAAAATAGTCACAAGGTTAGAGCAAGCTCAATGTTCAAACTTCTAAGAGGAGATTTATTGTTTTATTTTAAAAAAATTTCATTTCTTTACCATTTTATACAACCAAAATATAATCATTTTAATAATATTTTTCATATCAGAAACAAAAGTGAGTTCTGTTTTTCAGAATGCACTACTCCGGACACTGTTATTTAAAACAGTACATTAGTTACCATACGTTTCTTCAGTTCGCGCGGTTAATGTGCGATATTTGAACTGCTGGTGACGCCGATTTGAATTCCTCATTTGCACACGATGGTCATCGGGACGACCTCTCATACTGATCAATGTTGAATCGAAAGTTAACTGTTGATCTGCATTTATTAAAGAGACGCAGAGTATGTTGTTAGGATCACATATGTCAAATTTTGAAATCGATGTGATTACATCGGAAACCACTAACTGTTACTGAAAATAATAAGTTAAAGGTCAATCAGTACATTAGAGCGAAAATACGGCCATTCATAGTCGGGATTTTGATCGAAAACCGGACAATGTGTCTCGAGTGGCGCGCGCAAATTCGCCAAACGTAATTTTGAAACCTTGTCATAAGCTGACAGGAAGATATATTCGATTCGATAGTGTTTATTAGGTATTGTAACGAATAGGTAGATTAATAGGATGCATAATTTCGAATATTAAACGTATTTGAGATGTTTTCTTGATTTTTTCATAAAATCAAGCATTTTAGAGATATTATGCATAAATGGATATATTTGCAAGTCCAGTGATGAGATATGAACTTCAATCAGCATATTAGATATTTTGTAGCTCATCAAAACCAAATAAAATAAAAAGAAAGATACTCTGTGTCACTTTAAGATTGACCGAGGGACGTTTCATAATCATTAAATTTTTTAGTCATAGGATTACTCATATTTTAGGTAGGAATGACATCGACGTTCTCAAATGGAAAACCTTCATCACCGCTTCTACAAATAGTTGAAATAAAACAACCGAACCTTAGACCGCAACTGGTAAGTTTTTATTTATAATGATTTGCTTAAATTTAGCATTAAAATGTGATCATATATATAAAACATTGTATCTTATTTCGCAAAATCGTTTATTATTTTCAATTTGTTAAAATAGTCCCTGAAATTCGTCATATGTAAAAATTAAAAATATCTAAAGTTTCTCAAACCCAATATAGGTTCCCTCCTCCGAAATGACAATCAAACGTATGACATCGTAAACTAGAATTATTGATTTAGATACATAACTCTGCTAACAAATCTTAGAAACATAAAGATAAATTGACCTGTAGGAAAACGTTAATCAATACGCACGCTCATATGTACAAATGAGTGACAGGAAATTCTTTGTACATATCACATATACTCTTTCAGGTTGGTACCTGGCAATATGAGGATGGAATCTTTTTGTACAACTCGACGATTTCTTCGGAAACTAAATACAAGATATCAGTCGTGACTAAGCACGTAAGTATACACATGGTCTTAACGTAAGAGCCGTGAATGTCTCCAACTGTTCCAGCTGGGTACCTGGTAGAATTCAGTTTTGTGACATCCTGTTCAACCTCAGAAACTCATAATTAAGAATTTTGTTTTTTAACTGCAGGAGCCACCCTTTGTTATTCGCACTGAAGGTGAAAACGGGACAACATACTCTGGGTACGCTATTGACGTGTTCGATGAGATTGCCAGACGTTTGAACATGGAGTATGAGTTATACGAGCCTGCAGATGGGCAGTATGGTAAACAGAGGGAAGACGGGACCTGGTCGGGCTTAATGGGGGAGATTCTTAAAGGGGTGAGTTGTACATATCATAATAAGTTACTTTACGTACTTGAAAATACTCCTCGTCAGGATTATATATGTAGGATAATCATATCCCTTCTCTAACGGCATCAAGATGAATGATGAAGGCAAATTTATGGGTAAACAACTTCTTCATTCAGTGTTGGAGACGTTTCGACATATGTACTAAAATTGTTTTCCTTTACTGTTAAAATGAGTTTTTAAAAAAATACCGACATCAAGTTGACTTCTCAAAGGTGTTTGTACCATCATATCATTCAATTATAAAACATTCTAAAATTATTTACTAATTTTAGCTTATACGAGGGGCGTTCAATAAGTGTTGCAAGCGGGGCATTGGTGTTTACATAAACAGTGTCAGCTTATAGCAGGTGTTACTATAGTCAAAACATAACATTGACACATGTAAAAACAATTTCTAGACATAACAATTATTTAGATATAATAGCTGCGCTGACCTAGGGGTCTCCATAATCATGGATTCTCTAAAACATGAACAACGCGCTGTGATCAAGTTCCTTACTAAAGAGGGATGCAAAGCTACAGAAATACATAATCGTATGTGTAATGTGATGGGTAAGGATGCTCCTAACTTTTCAACAGTTTGTCGCTGGTCTCTTCAGTTCAAGCGGGGCAGGGAGTCCTTAGACGATGACCCACGGTCCGGCAGGCCATCTGAAGTCACCCGACCGGAAGTTATTGCCGCTATCGAAGGACGAATTTTAGCTGACCGCCGTGTTAAAGTCTGTCTTTGGAATTCCAGATATCAGTTGGAAGTGTTGAAAAAATAATTCATGACCATCTTGGTATGTCCAAGGTATCTGCAAGATGGGTACCCAGACACCTCACAGCACAAGATCGCCAGAAAAGAACCGAAAGTTGCATGGAGCTCCTGGATCGGTTTAATGCGGATGAAGCCAGGTTTTTGTCTCGTCTGGTGACAGGTGACGAAACCTGGATCCACCACTGGGACCCGGAAACTAAACTGGAATCCAAGCAATTGAAGCACCCGAGTTCACCGCCTCCCCTGAAGTTTCGCACTCAACCATCAGCTGGCAAGGTTATGGCGACAATCTTTTGGGATGCAAAAGGCATATTATTAATTGATTACTTGCAAACCAAAACTACAATGAATGGTCAATATTATGCCAACCTAATGCAAGAATTGCGAAAGACAATTCGACAGAAACGCCGTGGAATGTTGGCACGTTTTATCTGATTTTGCATGACAACGCTCCAGTCCACAAGTCAAGAGTTGCACAGGCCGCTATACGTGATTGTGGATTCGAACAGCTTAACCACCCACCCTACAGCCCAGACCTAGCCCCCAGTGACTACTTCCTGTTCAGAAACCTGAAATCCGCCCTACGTGGAAGGCACTTCCGGGATGACGAAGACGTCAAAGCTGCCACAGAGGCGTGGTTAGGGGGGCAAACGGAAGACATCTACAAAAGCGGCATCAAAAGTCTTAAAGAGGAATGGAAAAAGTGTATTGAGGTGAAGGGTAACTATATTGAAAAATAAAAGTAAAAAATTGACTACGCGAGTTGGTTTTATATTGAAGTTGCAACACTTATTGAACGCCCCTCGTATGTGGATTTCAAAACGAGAAACACACATTGAGTAAGATTAAAATAATGAGGTATTTCGCGGAAATATGACATCCAGAATTCATGTCCTCTCATATTCCAGTATGCTGATATCGCTGTGGCATCACTCTCTATGACGACAGAACGAGACACGGTTGTTGATTTCACAACCCCCTACTACGAGTTCGGTGGGATTCAGATCCTGATCCGAAACAACAACCCTACAACTACAATCCTTGCCTTCACCACCGTGTTCAGTAGCGAGGTGTGGACGGGCTGGGCCGCTGTTCTCCTTCTATCAGGAATCCTGGTGTACATCTTCGAGCGCTTCAGTCCGTACAGTCCTTACAAGGACGCGAAGAAGAACTACGTGAAGAGATTCACCTTGAAGGAAAGTCTGTGGATGGTTATAGCCTCCTTCACCATGTCAGGTAATGACACAACATCTTCATGAGGGTGAGGGGCTGTCCCTTCCCCCGACAACTACAATAAAATGGATCATTGTCCATATCCACAAACAAATTCCATACACACTGTAGAACTTTAGGAAGTTCTTCTCGGGAAGTTTGGATGAGTGTTCTTAACTTCGGAGGAGGTAGTCTAATCAGTTTTGCCCTGTTACTCACTTGATTTGATTATGATTATGTATCGTGTTAGCCTTTAGTTAAACAAGAAAATCATATTGATATTCGCTTAACGGGTCGTTGGTTTGGTAGTGCCGTTTTTAGTTGATAAACTGGACGTTTAAAAAATATCATCCCTCGAACTTTGTTTCCATGACATTCCCCGCTGAAATATACACTTCGATCAAATTTGTGTACGTCGTATTGTCCTAACCACCCAGTGATACTGACGTCCAATAATTTAATTTATTCAGCCACATTTCTCTGATTTGTATGACAATGAATCTCAACAACATCATTTATATGCAATAACGACAGGCCCAGAGTGCAGCCCTGTAACGACCTCGTCTCGGATGATGACTGGAGGGTTCTGGTTCTTCAGTAGTATCATGATGGCCACCTACACCGCCAACCTCGCAGCCTTCCTCACCAACTCTCGTCTTAGTATGCCTATTGGTAAATATCTTACCTGCTCTAGAACTGATAGTGTGAGATATTGGCAAAAATGTGTTTTAAATTGGTAATATTTTATATGTTCAATAACTGAAAGATTTAGGCATTAGGATTGTATATTGTGGTTTTTATTGGTAAATATATTTCATGTATTACCATCACTGCTAGTTTTGGATTATAGAATCATATATTAGAAATTTACTAAAATACCCAAAGTTGTTTGTTTTCGCGGAAACAGGCACTTTATGTTAGACCGTACATCATACGAGTGTTTTATCTGACTTATCAACTAAAAGTAGATCTTTTACGTTTCAAGTTTTCACGGAATACTCATAAACTGAATAGCATTGTTACGTTTGTAGCTAAGGAATGCCATTATTTTGTTATCATAAATACTCATACAAGAATAAGAGATCATAACTGACTAACTTCGTGCAAACCAACTTGTAAAGATGTCACATTTGCACTTCAGAATCCCTTGACGACTTGGCTAGACAAAGTTCCATCAAATACTCAGTTGTTGAAGGCACATCCATACACGATTACTTTGAACGGATGGCAAATATCGAATCCAACCTGTACCAAATCTGGAAGGAAATGAGTTACAAAATCAACGAAAGTGGATCGGAAAGTACCATTTCACCCTCAAACTACGCTGTATGGGACTACCCGCTTGGAGACAAGTACATGACGGTTTGGAAATCAATCCGGAAGACTGGACTTGTGAACGATACCAATGAGGGAATACAGAGAGTGTTAAATGAAAACTTTGCATTCATCCACGAGTCTCCAATGATACAGTACGAGCTGTCCAAGCACTGTGACCTCATGGCTGTTGGGAAGCAGTTCAGCAGTAGACCGTATGCGTTCGCCTTACCGCAAGGTTCACCCCTGACAAATCTTATATCATACACGTAAGAATTTCTTTTCTTGACTGTCACGACCATGTAGAGAAAAATATATACTTATAAGCAAGTGAAGGTGTAAAATTGGAAAACATAGGAAATGTAGGAAATTCCAGTGTCACATTTATGTTACAAAATATTACATGTACTATCCGAAGGTTAACACAGTGTACCTTTATACAATAGTCATACTATAAAAGTGAAACATCTGATACATTTTATGAAAAAACAAATAGCTATTATAGGAAAACGATTCATAATCATTTTACCTAAGTTCATTTCAAGATTTCCATGAAGGGTTATACCGAATACAATTTAGTATCAACACAATAAACTGCTAAATCATTAGTATTTCAATAACCCAACAGTTTTATTTTCAAGAATATCAATACAGAGAGGAATCCTATCTTTCCAGTATTTTGGAACTCCAATCAGAGCCAATATTGGAGAAATTAAAAACCAAATGGTGGAAGACAGAGAGCACATCCTGTTCCGTGGTAGACGAGAGTCGAGGCTTGACCTTCCACACTGTCGGAGGAATATTTCTACTGGTGATCGCCGGAATTATCTTAGGAGTTATCTCCCTTGTAGCTGAGCATGGCTGGACTCAGTTTACAAGCAGTATACCAATGGTTCGTTCATAAATCTTTCGATACAATATAATTCCCATTTTAAATCATGTCCGGGGTGAAATAAGTTTGTCAAAAAATTACAGTGTTAGAAGAATTACATGTTTCATAGCATCGTACTGAAATCTTTTTGATGAGAAGTACAATCTTAACCATGTGTTGACTGATACCAAAAAATATGAACACTCGTTGATATATTTGATAGTAGAAGACATTTGAATGAGATTCCCGTTCTTATATATTAACAATTGTGTTTGACTGTGATTGTATATCAATACATAAAAGCACGAGATACATTTAAAGGAATCTGACTGAGAACGACTCTGCGTAATCCTTTAAGACATTTTCATCAGTGAGTGATATTCAAAAGTGAAATGAGTAAAACACGTATTTATTGGAAACGACATTACTCATGCTCACTGAATTTGTTATTTTAAGAATCTAGCAATTACAAAATAATGAATTTGTCCCCCTCTACAAGGTTTCTATCAGCTATTAGTTACAATATACTTTAAACTTCATTTTCAATTTCAGGTTCGCCACAATGTTGATATTACATCACCAAACAGCCGCACAAATCTTGCCAGTGAATTCAACTCTGGGTTTACATATCTTGCCAGAAGCTCCACTTCAGAGACGGAGTTGAGCAGTCAGGAGGTCACTACACTAGAGATGGCGCAGATGTACTGACACGATTGTACACAAATATATCATTCCCACTAGACGTAACTTCCGGCAGTCTTGATAATTAAGGATTAAGCCATATAAGGTTGAATCCTTATTGTAATTGGCGTGTTTATTATTCTTTCTCTTTGGACCAGGGTACAGCCAATACAACTGAAGCCAATACAACCAAACTTTACAAACATGTAGCACTTACCCTGGAATCCCTTTTTTTTCTGATCTGAAACATTTTTTTACAAGATGCGCAATCAAAAATTATGGAAAAGAGTATATCATGACAAATTCGTAGGTCACGTGGTTTGGCCGCCATCTTGAATTTAAGCACATTTGACAAAAGTCCGACCCATGCACACTTGGCGATTCACCACTCGGTAAATACTGATACCAGAAAGCTGAAATTTACACATAATGTAGTTAAGACATTGACCTTTAACAAGATTGTTCTAGAATTAAAAAATTGCATGACTTTTGCATGAGAGTTAGACATGACCAAGGTCATTAAATTTAAAAAAATAAAATCGCTCGCGAACAGTCATTTCCGGCCGCCATGACGCATTACATGGGGTCAGCTCCGACATTCGGTACCAGCTCTCTATCTATCTGCAACTGAACTTGAGAGATATATAGAAAAATCTGCTGTACTAATACCACAAGTTTCCATACAATGTAGCAAGACTTTATTTTGCCAAAGATGGGGACTTATGCTAAACGGGTGAATCAACTGTATTTTCATTGAATATTAGTTTTTACTTTTAACTGTCGTTAATTCTCATCATGTTTGTGGTCAAGCACTTGGTGACATTGTGTTCAGTTGTTTTGATATCTTTGCATATTACCATTGGTAGTTATGTGTTACAGTGCCCATTTAATGCCTTTTTGGATGTGATGTTTTGGTTTTGAGTGAACATCTTTGGTTGCCTTAATGTCCATCTTACATTAAGCAATAAAAATAACGTTATCCGTTAAGAGAAACTTTATGTTTCATCATAATTATGTTCTTTTTGTACAATTATCGAACCCATTATTCTTTAATAGGAACGGAAAATGCACTAAACATTTCCAATTATGACGCATGGGGTATAAGGTTTGTATAGGCATATAAATGATAAACATATCATGTCATAAGTAAACTCGATTCATCCATGGCATTTGTACACCTTAAAATACCGACAGCAATAGTCAATTGTATGTTCTCCATTTTCGGTCGTACTTGTTTAAATAAATTGATTGATGTTCAAATATGAAAGTATATCCTGAATGAAAAGGCAGATGTTATTCTTCACAGAAAAAATTCTCTTGATATTTTCAAGACGTTGTCAGGTCGTCATTTAGGTACTAGGTCGGTTAAAACCAAATTGGTCCAGTTCTTTCTGTCTTTTAAATGCCGTCTGGACCTTTCTGATCAAACAAATTTGCATGTTGTATTTTATGTTTTCCGAATGAGGTTCATCAGCATTTTACTTAACAGGTAGTTTAACTAACCGAATTATTTTGAGATTTAAATAATGGTCCTAAACATATTCTCTTTTGGCTCAATATATAATGCAAACATATTAATCATTAACCTTAACTTTAAAGTAATAATCTTCAGATCTTAACTGCTCAGATTGTACACATTAGAGTTTGTTCTTCAATATGATGCCATGTGATGCCGTTGATGATGGTTACTTTACAATAACACATATCAACACAAGTACTAGTAGATGGAATTAAGTAATTGGTGTCTTGTAGAAATATATTTTTTCAATGCAGGCAAGTGTAATAAATGGGATTTACACTGTTAAAAGTAAATCCTGTTAAAGCTGTTGTAAATGTGTGTTAGCACATTTATGTATCTCCATTTAGAAAAATTCGAAACAGTTGTGTTATCAACTGTATCTCCTGAACCAATTCCTTTTCAATAAATAAAAAAACACTAAGAAGTATTCTTTGATTGAGTATTTTACGCCTCTAGTTTGAAACTTTAGAACACGACGTCAAAAACTTTTGTGATTTAAATCATACACATGATAAATCGCCCACTTTTCAAAAAGTGATTTTTACCCAGTGGACATCATGCATCCTTTACATATTTTACTTTTAATTGTTTAATCGCGTAAATATGTCATTCTATAATAGTTATAACGTTTTAAGTTGTATTCTCTTACCGTCTGTCATGCTATTTGTATGTGTTATACTTTACACATGATCCCTATAGACTATCGTACGTCTTGTTATATGAACGTATATTTCACATGTCAGTCAAATCACATCATATGAGCATCAATAAAAACATGTTCACTGAAAAAATGGTACTTAATTCGTCTTTTTTCTTTCTTATTTTGGTTGGAAAACATTTGTTAGGCATACCCAATTGAGTAATATATGCTAAAAGAATTCGATATCATTTGGATCGTAGAAATAATGTTTTATTATGTTCATGGTCCTTCGATGACTTCCTTGATTTGAAAACTTAAATGTTTGTGGTTTGATCGTTGATTGGTACAAATTTAAAATGACATAAGGTCCGTAACTTTTACTTTTGGCAAAGTAAAGAGACATGAAAAAACTAGAATAATAATTATTACAAAATAATTTCATTTACTTTATTGCATACTAAATTGGGTAGGAAAGAGGCTATCACCAAATCAAATATCACTTGTCTAAACTTGAATATGACTCCGTTGACACCTAGCTATACCTGTATTAAAAGTTGTAATAAGATGAAATCAGCAATTCCTTATCTTTTTGAAAATACTGATCGAATTTTCACAATAAACAAACTGTGTTCATTCAATAACCAAAAGCAAAGAAGGGAAACGCAATTCTCTGAAGCCAGTTTAATACACATAACAAACCAAGACACATCAGAGATGTGGCTTGTAGATTGAATTATACACATTATATCTCATCATTTTCTCTTTTATCATTGTACACACTATTAAATATTACAGTGACCAGGTATCTCTTTATGTATCCCTAAATCTATCTTTACAATTAGTCTTAAGATTTTTTTGTGTGCTCCCCTTGTCGCCATTTGCATTGTGACATAAAAGCAGTTAAGTCATGACAAATTTAAAGAAACTTATAACCAGTAATGGAATATGAATTAATATTTCTCGATGATCATTCTTCTTCGTCAACCATCTTCCCACGGCAAGGTGAAAACGTATCGAGCAACTCTCCTCGCTTTAGACCTTGCCATCACAAGGTAGAAAACTGGTGATCCGGAGCAGCGACACCTATCGTGATCACGAGTTACGCCCCTTATCAGCTCTTTCAACAATAGCCAATGGATTTGCCGTTTACATTCGGAACAAATTCAAAACACTAACAGACGATCTTTTTGAAAACTAAAATTTCAGTCCGCATGGTTGTTTTCATGTTTTTGATGAGCACCGAGAATGCAGAGAAGACAAACATTAATGTATCACTCAAATAAAGTGTTTCTCTCCCTTGTAAAACGCATACAATAATATTGTTTCAAATCGGTTCATTTAACATGCTGTCTTCTGATTGGACTATTCTACTTCCGTGCAGCGGGTTGAAATGCTAGCACAGAAATTACGGCCAATGATGTCAAGGGAGGAATGGGAAAGTTTAGAAACTTTTTCGTTTCGCCCGTGACGTTGTGAAGATGTCGTCAACCAGCTTCTAAATGCCTCTCAAAGAAGCTAGGTTACGATTTGTTGTATGAAATTAAGATTAAAACCAGATCCGAAAGATTGAAATCGTTGAAATTTAAATGAAAATAAAAAGAATAAACCAACATTACAATGTTTTCTGTCATCAACACCACGTCATTGTTATATGTTCTTTGATCACTTCGTGATGACGTTACGGCGGTCCAGATAGGTAAAAATTAAAGGCATGAGCCCCTACCATTGAGTAGGTTTACTATATTTTCAACGATATGCAAGGACAATTGGTTTACATAGACACATTATAGAAATAAGCCCAATTGTCGAATAATTTTGATATAGCAGCAAACGGTTTAAAATTGTAAAATATTTCGTTGAAGGCTTGACGATCTCAGGCAAGCCATAACATATCTATCATGGCCTTAATCTAAGTTTCCCTATTCAAAAGTAGCACGTTTAGCACCAACGTAAGAATGTTATTTCCTAAAGAAGAGGTCTTTCGTCAGCATGGACATAACACAGGGTAAGGGAAGTGGCAGCGTCTCTTCCTCTCTGCTTATCTCTTCCTCCTGTTCTTCCTCCTGAGCTTGAGACATCAGTGATGTAATCATCCTGTTGCACAGACGGGCTAACAGAGACAAAAACGAACTCTGCTGCACGGCTTTCTCAGCGAACACCTGTTCAAGGTCACGTGCAAAGTGACTTCCGGTCCTTGACCATCCAGAACTGTAACCTGAAGACGGCAATATGAGAGAGATAATGTTTATTAAAGTGTCACGCACTTTTACAACAAAAAAACAATACAGACATATCATACAAGAACTATTATAAAGCACCCGGCCATATGGCCTATGAGACACTAAAAGCATTGAATATCACAGTAGTACAATAATATAAGGGAATACATTAAAACAAATAATTACACAGGTTCAACAGCAAGATGTCAATATTATGTGTCAATCAAATCAATTTCAAAATACAATGTTGAAACTATCACTGATAATAAAGATATCTAGAACATATAATCATAAAAATAATGATTGGAATTTTATGAACTAGGTTTGACTAAATCTTTATATCTTTGATATGAAGGGAAATAACGACAAGAGTATTTTTTACGATGTTTGATCATTTGTGAAAGTGAAAAAGTTAAGCTATTTATTTTAACAAAGAAACATTAATTTTTATTCGAGCTCCATCCGCCTAGTGACATAACATCCCCAACCTTACTAAATAATCATGATTTTCACATCCAGCAAATGTCTCTTTCAAAATCAAAAGGGTTGTCTGTCTAAACCAACAGTGAACACCAATAAACCAATTGTTCAAATCGGCTAAATAGTCCAAAGTTGAGAAAACAACTTTGTTAAAGTGCTACAGAGACGCAAGTTTTAAAAAGCTACCTACACTTTGTGAAAGATGACACCTTACTGTAAACGAAACATGCCAATGTTAAGTTAAAAAAGAGAATAGACAAACTCCGATATGCATCAATAAACAAAAATATATGTCTCAAATTCTGAACAGTTAACTGTAATCAAGCCAAGAAATGCAGCAAATCAAGGACAAATAGACACCTGTCATTTACAACGTCTTTGATAAAAAATCTGTTATATTAGGACGTGATCTATAATGCTTTACTCATTCTCTCTCCACAGAGGTAGATCAAGTCATGAATTATTGATACTACCTCTGTTCCAACAAGAAAAGCCTTTAAAAAGGCAAGCTTTGGGGCACCCGGTTATGTATCACCAGGAGATTAAGGTTAGGGAGGACGGGGACGGGATCTTTTACTTGAATAAATTGTTCAAATCGGAGACGCATATTTTTTGCTCTTTGTTTTGATAGTACAACATCTCGTTCGTTCCGCTTAAATTCCACCCAATGATAGATACGTCTCCTATCTCAATTATGATATAAATTCGTATGATAAAAAATTTCTAAACAATAATACTGTAATTCAAATCTATGTTGCTTTAAGTTTAAAAGATAGCTGACGGTGAGTTTAATACAAGAGTCAGTGATTAATTTATAGAGAAATTGTTGCGCTAGTAAACTTTTCGGGATACATTGTTTTCCAATACCCGCAAATTTAGTTTAAACCGGACGAATTTCCCATTGACTTTCAGGTTAATTACATGTTGCAAGAATAATTTTCCTTAATTGAGTGTTGATCGTATTACAGCCGAAAGTTGCTAAAACATTTAGAAAAGATCTCAGCTACAAGTTCATAATTTTCATTATATTATAGGATGACATTAAGAATATATAGAGAATCTCACCCATGTGTCTTCTGATATCAAATATATCAACACAAGTTGATAAAAATAACTCATATCCGAGGCTTGTTTTTCCTTTTTGGCAATGGGATAATTTTGATGTTTTCCAAAGAGTGGAAACATGATGGAAATTTAATGATAATTGAAAAAACGTTTGGAAAATATCAGCCAGTTGCACTCTGCACCCTTTTAGAACCACACCTAGCAAATTATCAGGTCCACACGCTTTATGTGAATTTATCTTAGCAAAAGACGTTACCACATCATCTTTAGAAATATCTAACACCGCACATGGTGGGAGTGATTCAAGTACAATGTTTCTTTCTTCTGAAAAATGACAACTATCAAAGCGATATCTCCTGTTAAACACAGTTTTGGATGATAATTTATCATACTTTAGACCCTGTCGATACTAGCTTCGAAAGACACCTTTAATCGTAAACAAATCATCCATAACGTTATGTTTTGAAATTGCTTTGAGTGAACGATCAGTCATTGACAAGGCGGGACATTTAGCGTTAGCGTAAAATTGAAGGAACCAAATTCCTAGTTGATACAAAAATGGAATGTCGTTTCCGAATGTGGAATGCAAAAATATACACCGAATAACTACAAAACAGCTCACATGCACATGCAAAATTGATATTTTTTAAGGGTGTAAACGCTCATCCATATATTTTTAAAATTTACGATATATTTTACATCATAACATTATTATAATAATCAGTTTCCAAATTAAAGCTTGCCAATTATTTCGTACCACCCACATGGTCACGTGGGTATAAATTTGCAACAGCTCTGTCCATTGGTCGTCGAAATACCAGAAGATGCTTAAAACAAATATCATTGGCTGAAACTTCTCTTTGAAGTTTCCAAGAGTATTATAGAGAGAACCTTCTGCCATTAGTTTTCAATATCAAATGTTACATAACTTTGGGGTCTCTGGACCCCAAAGCAATAAGACCAAATCCGTGGGTTCCGCTAGTTTCCCCAAAATTTTCACCTAAATGCATTTGAATTTCTGTAGCAAATGACAAGGTTTCTCGCATGGAAAGGGTGGTTCATATTACAATGCCTTTGCCATGATTCACTAGCCAAAATAATGATTTAAGAACAGCGTCGCTGATTGTACAACTCCCTCCAATCAGACATCTCTCCTTCTAGCCCACAAACTCAGCGTAATAGAACAGAGGCTGTATCAACATTTCATGACTTGATCTGCCTCTGTTGGGAGAGAATGTGCTTTTCTACGCTGCGCTAAATTTTATTGAACTAGTTCAGAACAATTAGGAACTTGTTTTTATGAGATTGATGAGAACTTACCTGGTGGTGTTGCGTACATGACGAGGAAATCTTTATAGAGAGGCGTGGGGAGGATGGTGGCGTGTTTAGCTGATGCTGCGCAGAACATACGTTTCTTACTTTGTAGTTGTGAACTTTGCTCTTCATTTGGCGCTACACCATTATCAACAGTAGTTTGTGACTCTTCATCGACACAGTTCATTAGTTTGCTCTCACTGCTACCGTCTGAAACTGTTTCTGAAACTTGTTCTTCAGGAACATGTTCTTGGATGAGTAGGTCATCGTGACGACACGCCTGAAATAATGTGTTGAAACGTTCAGCTGCTTTTGTACATGTTTCGCTAAACCACACTACAAATAGTTCGAATCGAAAAGTAATTTTTTAACCTCATATTGCTTTTGTAGTACCAATACATTGAATGACAGTCCTTTGTCTGTCATGAAAATTAAAAAAATAGTTATCAAACCTCAAAAAGGATAAGAGAAATTTTTTATAAGATATAAAGAATTCTTTGACCAAATATAATTCGTCAAATTAACTTTATTTGGGGAAATTACCATTATACTAAACTTTAAAGGGGCAGTGGCACGTTTCTAGGGGGATTATAAGGTGATGTAAGGAAAGTTAAAAGAAATGGTTACAATTGAAAGAGAATGTATTTCAACATGCCCCCTTTATATTAAACTTTGTTACTATTATCATATATAGTACAGTATATTAACATTCCTGAAAGTTAAAGTATACCTCTATAAAGAAGAGTTTTGGTTTGCCGTGTAGGTAGGGACACGTCTCATCTCTGAAGGGGGAGACAAGGTCACGTGTGTAGACGTTTTTACCGTCGACTCCTAGAAGCACGTCACTGCTGACATCAGTTTCAAGGTCATGTTCACCGCCATGACTGAGGACCGTGCACACGAAACAGTCCGCAGCTGTGTGGTCGTAGTTTATGTTACAGGCAACTTGAACAATAAACAATAGACATACATGAATATACAGTTTCTATTCACGCAGTTAATGGCTGGAAAAGGCCAAGCGGCGTAAAACAATAACGCACTCACTCACAGATACAATTACTTAGAACGTATAAGATATTTACGTTAATAGAGACATCTATTAATCACCATGCACCTTTTTATGCCTTATTCTTAATCTCGTATATAATAGAGACTATGGAAATTAGATTTAAACTACAATTTTGCAAGCTTTGTCCAAGTTATTATTAGATTATTAAGATCAGCAATACCAATACCATTTGCTCCTAACACGTAGCTATAAAACTGAATGCAGGATAAAACCTACGGCTAGTTTATCGGAAACTTGGGCCTTCGA
Organism: Steromphala cineraria; assembly: GCA_916613615.1. NCBI lineage: Eukaryota > Metazoa > Mollusca > Gastropoda > Trochida > Trochidae > Steromphala > Steromphala cineraria. The sequence continues at coordinate 28,643,408 of OU744721.1, forward strand.
TACTGTCGATTGACCAGCACAAATACGATCTTTCTGTCAACATACATCACTTTCTTTTTCTAAACTTAATCTAGATATTTTAAGTAGAACTATTCAGTTTACCTACATGTATGTTACTTACAGTTTAAAAAAGCTTGCATCGATAACAAGCCTAGGTTTTAGCGTAGAGTTTTCAGAGCTTTAGAGCACGGCAAATGCATACCAACTTTGCACGGTTGTGTATACAAACCTTAAAGGGGGTCTCCAACTTCTAATTTTTAACTTCCAGTGTTTTATAAGCGAGGCCCTCTCCGACCCTCTCGGGGCCTCGCTAATAAAACACTGGAAGTTAAAAAATAAAATGGGGTCTCCAACTTCTAATTTTTAACGTCCAGTGTTTTATTAGCGAGGCCTTCTCCGACCCTCTCGGGGCCTCGCTAATAAAACACTGGAAGTTAAAAATTAGAAGTTGGGGACCCCCTTTAAGGTTGTTACCCCTGTAGACGTAGCTCATCAAGGAAAGTTTATATATCCATCTGAGTTATTACATACCTTCCCTCATCTTGTCCACCATATCGTCTGCAGTCAAGTCGAGGCAAATCTCAACCCGGAAGTTGAGGGCCCTGAACACCTTCTCTACCTTCTTGTGGTCATGCTCTGCGCACTTCCGGACCGGAAGTCCACAATCAGGAGAGAAGTTGATGTTGTTGATGATGATGGCGAGTCCTCTCTTTTTATGAGTGAAGTTGTAGTTGTTATCTGTTTCCAGTAATCGGTTACAGCTGCACGTAAAGGTATAAATGCGTAATTAATAAGAACTTGATTTTTGAGAGGCATCTAAGAACCTGGTATGATTGGGACGAACATTTTAGAATGGAATCTATAGGCAACATGCTAATAGCGAGCTATGTATCAAATCAAGTGTGTCATTTGCTTAATAACGGCGTCGGTATCTACGCTGAAACGTCGCATAAAATGCAACGAAATTGACAATCCATAAGTCCGTTTTCATCATGTTCTTTGATGAAAATGCAAAAATTACCTTGTGTCTGCGAGTTTGATATTTAAACGAGCTTTCAGTCTAAGAAATGTTTCCTTATCCGTATACATAATAAATATAACATATTTTCAAGCTTGAGGAAAAGTTAACACATAAATTCACGAATATCAAATTAAATGTTGGTCTGCAAATGAACAATGAAGTCTAAATACTTGTTTGGTAATGCAGACAAATTGAGTCGTGGTTTACCATGCAATCGGATAGCTTTCTTTAGTCAAGGTTGAAAACTGATTCTTTTATCGCTTGTATGTATCATCCCTGTTGATGTTTTTGTGTCATCATTATAAATGTTTTCATGGTTGTTATATAACTCGTTTGAGTGACTAGATATGAACGTTCAAGGCAATCATATTCGTTATTGTTTCTTAATATATACATAATGTAAACATTTATTAGAAACATATAAAAGTTTACTTACTAGCCTTAAAAATGCGATTTCGTATTTTACTGTTATCTTTTGTCTTAACAAATATCTTTTCTTTATTTTACACCTCTAAAATACATTTCAAACAATTACTTCGATGTCCCGTCTGTTCAGTTCAGTAAATATTGTCTAAACCCAAGCCATATTATACAAGTGAACCATAATTGATACAAGACATCACGACAACTATAACCAAAGGTTTACATTTACAATAATGCATACAAATGTCCTGTATTATACGAACACATGTATACATCTACATGTAGATGATGCGGTATGCTATCGATCGAATATCCAGCTGAATGTCATTAGATGATATCCGAATTTGTGCCATTGTCTATGGATGTTGATTTCAGGAGCTATTCTGGAGTTGTCGGAAGCCATGCAACTCCTTTAACCAAGTCTAACAGTCGTCATGAGCATAATCACCATTGGCACATAAGACAGTAGGACATGGTATTCAAAATTGAATCTTTGCTAAGGCTTACCTTATCATCAGACCATTTACAGTGTTTAAGGTTACCGTATTTGTCATGATCACTTCGGGTCTGATATTATCCATAATATTTCATCACACACACATCACATTTGAATTCTACGTTGACTTCCAGTCAGATAGAGAATTGTCTACAAAGTGTAAGTGTTCTCCACAAGTCAAAGTGTAAGTGTTCTTCACAAGTCAAAGTGTAAGTGTTCTCCACAAGTCAAAGTGTAAGTGTTCTCCATAAGTCAAAGTGTAAGTGTTCTCCACAAGTCAAAATATAAGTGTTCCCCAGTCAAAGTGTAAGTGTTCTCCACAAGTCAAAGTGTAAGTGTTCTCCATAAGTCAAAGTGTAAGTGTTCCCCACAAGTCAAAGTGTAAGTGTTCGTTTACAAGTCAAAGTGTAAGTGTTCGTTTACAAGTCAAAGTGTAAGTGTTCGTTTACAAGTCAAAGTGTAAGTGTTCGTTTACAAGTCAAAGTGTAAGTGTTCGTTTACAAGTCAAAGTGTAAGTGTTCCCCACAAGGCACCTAACATTGCATAAACTTCTGCTACTCTTAGCGAAGCAGTTCAATCTGATAGGACTGCTCACTAAATTTTTGTTTGTTAACCAAACCATGCTCTTATCTTTAAATGCAGCCTTGGGAAAATGTGTGTTTATAAAGGGGCAGTAGCACGTGTTAGGGGGACTATAAGGTGATGTCAGGAAAATGAAAATGCATGGTTTCAAATGAAAGACAATATTAATGTATTTAAACTAAATGAAGCAGTAATGAATCAAATATATAATGTAAAGTTCAGCCATGCGATTCCTTTTTCTTAAATAAAATGAATTAAAGGTGTTCACAAAAATGACTGCCAGTGGACTTCATATGAATCCTTATAATCTATTCTCTGACTTTGGATCATTGCTTTGTGTAATGGAATTTTTACACTTTCAAAATAATAAATTTAGCATCAGTAATCAGTGTAAAGTGGAATATGTACAATTTCCTTAAAACGTGCTACTGCCCCTTAAGGAATAACGAGAGGAAAACACACCCTCAGAGAGTCCAATACAATACATTGTCAGTGACTGTTTTACTGAGCAACAACGACATGAGGTGAATTCCTGTCACTATGGATGTGATGTCAAGATTCGATTTTCAATTATTTAGTGCGATCCGAAACATAACATTCATTATTTCAAGGAAAAACTAAGAACTGTTTGGATGCAAATCATTGTCTAAGCAGAAAACTACAATTCAAGCTCAATATTCTACCAATTCTAGGTCTGTAGTGTTTTAAATCTCTAGTGAAAACTTTTCCTTATGTTTGTGATTCTGGTGGTATTTGCATTCGCTAAACGGTAAAGAAAAAACCCGAAATACCTTGAAAAATTTTCAACGACGTCTAAGAAAAGAAATATCACGTTACCTACCTCTCGCTATATCTTCGTGTCATCTTCTTCAAACAAAGCCGGTTTTACGACAAGACCTGAACAAGATACAGAGACTGTAGTGATTATTATGATTACAACCCAAACGTGCAACTTCTGATCCTTTCACTGTGTTTTAGTTAGCCATGAGATGTCAGAGATACAGCTTTGTGGGCGAGGAGATGTAAAGAAATGTGTCGTTAACCTTTACACATACACAGAGAATAAAGCAACAGAATTCAACTGGCTGTTACTGAATGTATAAAAATTACAACGAGTGAGAAATAAGAAGAAAGACAGTGGTATAGATACATGTAAAGAATCAAAATGCATGAGTATGTATATGACATCGGGAGGGTCAGTGAATGTTCAAGGATATCAAATGTGATTGACTTGTATGCGAATGGGAGTAAATAAGTAGATATTGTCAAAATGTTATTGAATATTTATTAATGTACATGAATGTTTACTCGTGTGTGTGTTTACACGTGAATGCATGATTTTCGTCTGACCTCATGTAAATTATTGTTTAACAAGTGTTCCTCTTTCTTTTCATTCTACGGGGTCGATAACTGTGCTAATGCTTTGTGTACATTTGACCCTGTCCATTAATTAAAGTAATTGAAATGAGAGTTTGGCATGCAAATATATTGTGAATGTTTATCAGTGAAATGGACGGTATGACCATGGTACTAATCAGGCTAATGCTTGTAAATGAGCAAATGAACTAGTTCATTAATGGTCAACGTATGTCGATCTATAACAATGTACAGTCATGTATATATCCTGGCGTGGAATATCTAAGAAAGACACCGCTATGTTGTAAGAATAAATCCGCGTCATCGCGTTATTCTCTCTCTGTAAAGACCATTTATACTTTTATACATTCTTTTGCCTGTGAGCAACTTTGATGTTCTCATTTAGTGTCAGAAGGAAAATTTGTTATTTTTTGCATTAAAAACTCTAAAATGTATGTTTGGTCTGAATATGCAGAAGGTACATATTATCCCGTCAAACTAGTCTTGCATAATTCCATTAGTTGGCATATCAGGTTCTAAAAGTTCTAACATCAGTGTAGGAAATGCAATGACATAATAAAGTACATCAACGGACTTTGTATTCTCAAAGTATTCGAAAGATGAACATAATTATTATGGATGTACATGTAGTTAAACATAAATAACCAGTTGAATGCCTACCAATACAGCATTTATACGAATTTTGTTGTTAATAATAAACACCTAAAGTGACTTCTGGCCAAATGACAATCTAAATAAATTTAGATCAACATAATTTTTATTTTGTCATACAACAGTATGACCTTACATAAAACCTGTTGATCTAAATTGATTGGTCAAATAAGTACAAATCTAACTGCAGGGCATTCTCAGCCCACAGAGGCAGATCAGGTCATGTTGATTGAGCATTTGTCTAGTTTGTCACTTTATGGTGTAGATTGCATATGGGAGATGCCTGATTCGAGGCAACCAAAGTTAGTTGTGCAATCTGCGATGCTGTTCTAAAGTCATCAATTGGCTACTGAATCATGGCAAAGGCATTGAGATATGAACAACCCTTTGCTAAAAAAAAATCAAATAGATTGTCGTGCTATTTTGTCCGCCAGGGAAAACTGCCAGATTTAGTCTAATTAGAACAGTGGCTCAATCAACATGACCTTATCTGCCTCTTTGGGGAGAGAATGACTACAGAGGAAATCTCTATAAAAAGGGTTTTGGTACGTCTAATTACAACTGCTACTGCGAAACAAGCTAATGTTCCTCTTGATTCAGAGTATATCTTTTCATAATTGATTAATGCTTATCTAAAGATAACAGAGCTTTATCACTTTTTGTCAATGTGATCCATTTCACTTCGTTTCACTCAAGTTGACAGCAAGCACCTCGGACAGCATTAGCTGCACGTGCTATTTTTTTCTATTCACCAGAGATGCTAGTGACGTGATAACAAATTTCGAGTCCCGGATTGCATTATTGTACCGTCGCATCATGTACTTATAAGAAAGAGTTTATCCTATGCTATTTATTGAGAAGGCTACAGGGTTTCTTATTCCTTTATAATACTGCCATGACGTCAAAGATAATACGACGATGTCACCTTGTTCAATGACTGTCTAATCGGCGGATGGACACCTGGATACGTTTGAAATAATCCCCAAAAGATGAGATTAAAGGAATTAAATAATATTCCGTATCATATTCATGTTTATTATGCGCATGTATAAATATCGACATTTTCCTTGTTCGTTTTATTCTAATTGGATCTATTGTATTGACATATACATTGCATAAAAAAGCCACTCATTATAACAAATGTATTATCAAAGTAGTAGTAATTCAGATTCAGATTCATTTATTACTCAAATCGCCACCAACGGTGGTACAAGAGCATAAAATAATACAACATATATACAAATTGATCAAGACAGCAGAGACAGTCTGAGTAATTCATAGAAACCATGATGTGATATTAACAAACATATGGAGATATATATACATGCATATAGAACTACAAAGATTATTACATTACATATCGTTCTATTTGAGAATCATATAACTAGCAATTCTTAAAAATAATGTTAATAAATTTAGCAAGTTTCTTAATTACCTTTATGTTATTATTAGTAAGCAATCGTTTAAATTTTATAAGGCTCGGCCATTTTAAATAGTTTTTATCAATAAGCAAAGATCGCTCAATGTTGAGAGCTTCACATCTCAGCAGATAGTGGTATTCATCGCCAATAGCCGAGGAGTCACATAATTTACAAGTTCTTTCTTGTTTAATAATATTTTGCCAGCGTCTATCGAAAACATGATTGTATTAAAAGCACCTCATGCAATATTTTCATTTAGATAACAAATTTGTGAAAGAGATTCAAACTTATGTTCTAACGAAAACATATTCACGTTGTGCTCAAAACGATTTACTCACGTGTTCACGAAAACACCCCCTGTTGTGGGATCGCCTCTAGCAACAGAACTTTCCATGAAATGGTAAATATCCGAATGAACAGTAAAGGTCAGTGTGATGACCACTCCATCACATTCAATGGTCAATGTAAATAGATGATGCCTGTGACTCCACACGTCTGTGCTTGGCGCTAACTAAGAACTCTTGACACACGTTAGACAAGTCACGCGGTATTAGTTCCGGTCATTGGCATGGGCTGGCATATATTTCAATATTGTATGTTTATAGTTATGTACACTCCTGGATTACGTTGTTATGTTGCACTATCAATGTGTCGATATGATATTTCGCTCTCCTGGATTCTGTTGTTATGTTGCACTATCAATGTGTCGATATTTCGCTCTCCTGGAATCCCTAGTTATTATGCACAATTAATGTGTGCTAACCTGTGTATAATAGCTCGTTATACTTTAGTTGCATTTTCTTTGTTGTTAAATCGTCGAACAACGCTGATCTTTACGCTTTTGATCTCGCTGCTGTGTTTTTTTCAGATGTGTAGATTTATCTGTTGTAACTCCCTTTTGTGAATTTCATACTTTAAAACCACTTTATTTACAATCAGACCTATACTAAGATGACCATAATCTTTGCGTTGATGGATGCACACTTAAATATGGACTGTTATCATCTCCTCACCTTTGTAGGATATCGATATTATATATCTCTTATTTTACTTAAAAAGACTTTACACTTGTGTAAAAAGATATATTAATGTCACTTGTTTATTTAACTCTTTTTGATATAAGGTATTAATAAATAATGAAAGGATGAACAACACCATGCAAATCATCGCTACAAGATAAATGCTTGTCGTAGCTATACATAGTGTACATTACTATAATGGTGTACAGTAGATGAATAAAGCGCTTTTTTAATAGTATGTATCTGGCTGGTCAGCAAAATACAGCTTATAATTGAAGTTTGTAATTGTATCTTTTTGACGAAAGAGTTCCTTGAAACTTCCTTATTCGTCCTCAGATCTAAAAGTACCATAATGGACTAAGCCATACAAAATCACATATTTCGCTAAGTTCATTAGCGCCCAGTTGTTCTGTGTCTCTGTCGGTCGACTCGGTGAAGATGTGTCTCTGTCAGTTTGTAGGCTTGGAATTGGCTATTAAGACCTTATTCGTTCTTAGCAAACGCACCAATGTATATTATATTTTGTAAATATAGATGATTAACAAATGACGATTAAACAAATAATCTAATATTTAAGTTATTTTGAAGATATGTACGCTATTATAACATCAATGTGATATGAAATGTCTGAAAAGAATTGATGCTACATCAATGTCAATCAATGTCTATTTTGTGTTTAAAATTCTGTGAAGTCACAGATAAACTGAACGCCAAAAGAAATGTTACACCTCTTTGAATTTGAATATCATATAAAGTGACCTGTTCAGAGGAATTTGCTTTGTTGTGTTGTAACACTCCAAAATAGCCTTCCTTATTCGTTATTATATACTATCACGACTATATATACTCTCCCAAAAACGAAACGCATAGGTGATTTTGATATTTTTTGTTGAGTGTAAAAACAAATTAAACAATATAAATGTGATATTTTCTTCCAAAACGTCTTTGTTATATGATGGTTTACGACTTTAGTACACAAAATCGAAAATATTATACCTCTTGTTTAATTGAGACTCATTTGAAGGCCATTTTGAAAAAACATTATATAGAAAAAAATTCAAGCAGAATTCATGTAAGAGTAAACGCTAGATCATATGGTACCTTTAACCAACCAAAGGCACTCATTTTTTCAAATTTTGTCAATCAATTCTAAACGGAACCAAGGTTACCATTATGCATCGACAAAGTGTCGGAAATGAAAATGTTGTCGAGCGTGAAATTGAAACCGAAGTTTCATTATTCACACTCGTCTGGCATCAGAATATTCATCATCGTCCTATTGGGCATTATTGGTTCCTTCCTACAGGCCACTTCCGGTCAAAAGAGCTAAAGATGTGTGCATAAAAAATTGCCACCAAAACCTCAAATCTTTACATCCGGGTCACACTTTTTCTTCATTCTCTTGCCACAGGGAAACACATCATTTACAACATCACTGATTTGGGTTCGTAAGTCCACCAAACTGTACAAAAGCGTTTCCATGAAGTCGATATTCGACCATGAAGGCCAGTTATCGCCCCTGTTTTTCGTGGCTTTAAAGAACTCATTGTCATTAAGTGACCTTTTACAATAAAGATCTTGAACCCAAGAAACTTTAGGAGACTTTGGGTTTCTAAAAACGCACAAATTTGTCAATAACAACAATTAGAAAATAACGTGACTTTGGATATATTACAGTTCGAAAAAGGATAATTTTGCCAATAGTTTATGCCACAAGTCAACAGATTCGGTTGAGACGGTGTGAAGGTGTGGGATTCACTATTTAGCATACAAAAATGTGGTTAATTGGTGGTTCTGAGGAATTGGAGAAGCAAATCACAATTTCGATAACGTCCATGAACGTCACTTGCATCAGATTATTTAAAACCAAAGGGAGTGTTTCGAGTATGATAACTTGAATTCACTTACAGAGCGTCAGATGGCTCATAATCCTGCCCATTTAAAGTAAAGATTTGTTTATGACTTCTCAAACACTACATTTCAAGCCAATTAAGGCATCAACGATATGAATTAAATAAACGTGTACGTGAACGTCATAATACGCCCGAGATACACCAACGACTGGCCATTGCATTGCAGAAAGATGTGGGAAGAACTGCATTATAGGGAATCCATCAATTGGCTATTTCATTTACAAAGGGATGTCAAGCAAGAATTCTTGAAAATTGTGGCCATCTTGTGGTCAACAGAATACAGAAACATATCTAAAACTAGTGGTCTTCACTTGGCATACTCTTTGTCTATTAACATGTAAATTTTCGCTTTGTTACCATTGAAATTTTGTGACATTTGTGGTTTTAAAGGTTAAGTAAAAATTTCTTTAAAAAATTATATATTGATTATGCGTTTCTTTTTTGGGAGAGTATATATGTCACGGCGGCAGAAAGCCAGATATACCGTTGCATTGCAATTAAACCGTTTAGCATATACTGAATCAGTGAAATTGCACGCAATCAAATACAATATATACAATAAACTTTCTTATTCAAAACACTTATCAAAAGCAGAAGAGGTATCTTTATTTTACCGAAACAAAGTCATCTCTATTCTCTCAAAACACGCCAATCTCTGCTTGAATACGGGCTTCTCGGGCTTCCAACAGTTTATCTTAGTATAAAATAAAAAGGCATTGTAGGCTTTCTGCAAAAGTCAACGAAAACCATTTATGTGTTGAAAGCTAGGTTGTCACATAGACCTGTGACATGGTTCAATAACTGTTCTTCCAATAACTCAAAGATATTAAAGGAACAGTAGCACGCTTTTTGATAATTTTATATTTAATTTTATTGACTGATAATTGTAAGTTAATGTTCAATTTATTATTTTGACAGTGTCGAAAATCTCATAACACAAATCAATCATCCGAAGTCAGAGGACAAAGTATGAAGATTCACATAAAATCCATTGGCGGCCATTTTTTGTGAACACCTTTTATTCATTTTGTGTAAGAAAAATGAATCGCATGGTTAAATTTTACGTTATATATTCGAATTATTACTGCTCCATTTAGTTTAAATATATTGTCTTTCAATTGGAATCATTAATTTTCATTTTCCTGACATCACCTTATTTCCCCCCTCAAAACCGTGCTACTGCCCCTTTAACTACCTTGGATATATCCAATCCGGTGTATCCTTTCCAGACCAAGAAGTTATGACTTCAAACAAAGGGTAGCTTTGAATTTTGGCGCGCATCCCTCCAAAGAGGATTCTTAATAAAGTAAATGCCGAGAATAATTCATATCAAACATTGTGAAATTATAATAGAAAATGCTGGCCAGGCAACTTGAATTCTGTTTACAAGTTTACTAATTAAGTAACTATTTCTGTAGTCGGACGTGTGACACCCAAAGGGAGCAGCCCTCCTAAACGAAATGCATCAATTTTATAATAATAATAGTGTTGACGACGAAGTCCATTTTTTAGTCTGCTGTAATTTATATTCTGACTTAAGATTTGATTTATGGCGCGCTGTAACAGTTTCAGATCCACCTTTTCTCTGGTTATCACCGGTAGACAATTTAATATACATTTTAACAAATAAAGATTTCATAAACCCACTAGCTGCATTACTGCAAATTTTTTATTTAAGACGTATGTCATTTTTCTGAATTTAATTAACTTGAAATAATGTATCCATCCTCTCTTTATATATATATTATCTTATATTATCATATTTTAGTGATTTTTTATTTTTATTAGTGTCTCATAGGCCATTAATGGCCGCACAGCATATGTATTTGTTCTTGTTTATGCCATGTACGTCATTTGCTGTGTGACACTTCAATAAAATTATTTCCTCCTTCTTCTTCTTCTTCATTAAAATGGCCAGACTCCATTAATCGAGCCGTTAGCCTGACCTTTGACGTCATTCAAATCCAGCCAATCAGCGAGTTCGCCCCGTCAGCTTGGGTCGCTGATATAGATCTTAAGTTATTGAGATTTTCCAAACTAAAATTCTGTTCCTTATCACTCATCTATCTATTTCCCAATGGCTTTAATAATCAAATAACCCTGAAATTATGTTTTTAAAACAAGATAACTCTGTGTTTTAGTAGTTTCGGCTAATTGGAATTTGGAAATCTTTCTTTACCGGTTTTTAGATTTAATTCTAATAAACACAACAATTAAATAGTTATATAAGCTTCAGCACTAGGAGTTCGAATCAATTTCAAATTCAAGCGAAATACGCTACATATATCGTCATTGTCTATAACACAAATAATGTAATTAATCTTAGAATCGATCTGCCAAGAATTACTAGTCAAGTCATTAATTTCGAACAGAAATAAAGAGTCTTAGTCACGTTTTGTCGCTTTTAGAGCTCTTTTATGCCATTGATCTGTTATGAATAGCAGGAAATCGTTCCTTTGATAATTAACTGAGAAATTGATGTGCCAAGAAGGAAGGGAAATAATGACTGACTATAGGTATATACATGTATAATTTGATAATAAAAACGTATGTAAGCTCATAACCATCTAGACATGGCTTGTAATTACTTGTGTCTTGCAACAGATAACAAGATAGATTTATAGCAGTACGAATATACCTTAGAAAGAAAATAATGCCAATATTGTATAATTTCCTTAAGATTTTGAAATATATTTATATTGATCAAAAATTCATATCCAGAAGAAAAATAGAATAGATAAATTTGTTGACAAATGGCTCCCATTATTCTAAAGTTTCCAATACTAAGGATTAAATAATCTAGATTCAAACACTGTACTAAATGATTACTTTATTGATTGCCCATTACCCATTGTACATGTATGAATATATTGCTGACATGAAAATGTTGGAACATATTAAACAAAAATTACTTGTGTCTTTGTGTATAAGAAAAACACATTTTGTAACAAATATGGTTGACGCTATGTTTTATATTTATTTAAGTACGATTGTAAAGTTTTGTAAATATTTGGTTATTTTGTTGAATATTTCCTACCATGAATGATATTTAATTGGTATCATCTTTGAATGAATATGATCCTAATACCAAAAGGATGGTTTTAATTTAATTTTTTTAGTAACATCTATATGTACATCATAAACTGTTATTGAAACATGACGTCACACGGACGACATTAACAATTCTTACCATAATTTGAACTGATTGACGTAACAAAAATATAAATTAAACACAAAAATAACCAAAAAATAACATTTTATTCAATTATAAAATGCAGTTTGCAACATTCCCTTCCGTTTAAGTACACTGTTTAACGATATTATGTAAATTGTTGCCTATTTTCCTCTTAGTTTTCCTTTTTAGTGCAGTAATTACAAAAGTAAAGTTCTGATGCCTCCAAAAGTCAAATTTTTTTTAAATTGGATAGTTTTTATGAGAGTTACAGATTTTTAAATGCATTATAAATTTTGTATTAAGCGATTATATCTTAGGATCACTTCGCATCATCTGTGGCGTTCATTAGCATGACGAAGTTATATCAGTCACAGGTAGGCCTAGTTCAACTTTTCTGTTTCTGTTATCATTTAATTTAAGAAATGTAAAATAGTAATTCATAATATATATTTTTAATGTGATTTGAGAGTTAAAATCCTATAAATTTCATCGTACACTTAGGTGAATTTTCTTTTCTTATATATCACTTTGGTAAATGTCCATGTAGAGGAATAAATGTCAACATAATTCCAAAACAGACATACATGAAATTTGTTATTCAAAGCTAAAGTGTTTTAATGTTTAATTATTTCGGCTTTCTTCTTTGATAACAATTTCCAACCTTTAACATAAAATATTACCACCTTACTTTGACCAAATTAGTCAAATTGGTCTTCATATTACTTGCATGTAAACACATATAGATGTTCAATTTAGGGACGGCAAGCATAAACGTACGTTTTTCCCAAAGTTTTAAGCAGCAGCTAATAGTCAATGTGGTTGTTTGCAAATGAAGTTCGTTTGTCTCACGAAGTTTTGAAAATAGAGAAATAGATTGTTTCGTATAGAGTATATATTTGGTGTATTTTTCAGTTAGTGTCTTATAAACACGATAACAAATGACAATATTGCTCATTCCCAATACACCAAAACATATAAGGAAATAACGAAATGATGTGCTTGAAGTAAAAAATCACTGCTTTTATAGAAATAAAATAAGCCCTATTCATGAACAGTTTTTTTATGATCAACTCGCACGTACCTTAAAATATACCCCTTCGCTGTCTCACACTGTCAATGATGTCCAAAACATATCCTGTAGGTGAATAAGGAAGTCATACCCTTTACATCGTCTTTCCGTTGGTTGCCGTTTCTTGCCCGAAATGGATGGTGAATGATGTATCTTGACTTATGTTTTCTATCCATTAGCATCAGCTACGACCGCTCTCCCCCGGCAAGGTAACGGACTCTGTGTCTCCACTAATGATAGCCATAGGCAGACTAGCATCAACAATTAGTCCCTTTATATCTATAGAAGAGCTTGTGATAGACAAAACAGATTTTCCGATTTTAGATGATGTAAGTGTGTTTGCTTACAAATTGCATGTTGCATAAGGTGCGATTTTAAGTTTACCTCGGGGAAAGTTTATTTTCTTGTATAGAACTTAGAGTGAAATTTCATTTTACTGAAGTAACTTGTATGTATCGTCCAAGTGAGGTTTTGCTTGTGTGAGATCAAGCGATAGGTTTGACAGTATAGTTTGTCTCAATGCTTTGGCAAGTATATGACATATGCATGTTATTTTGTGTGTCTCAAGATGTTATGGTCACAACAGAATATGACGTCATCACGCAATGATAGATTTGATTACGCGATTGCTGTGATCTCAGAGCTTTTCAAATCTAACACAAAATATTATGTAACAATAATGGTATCAGCTGTTATTTTGTTGTTGTGTATTATTCATTAATATCAATTTGAAGTTTTTACTGAATTAAGTGTCTCGTAGGCCTAAAGGCCAGATGTTACATTCACCATCAACAACTTGTATTTATTTTAGAATTGTAACATGTAACACTTTAATAAAACGATTCTTTTTCATCTTGTCTTCTTTTCAATCGAACTTAAATGAAATATGTTTTATATTATTTGGTTGATAAGTAAAATATCACCCTCATGTTCCCATATTAAGTATACCAACACTAGTTATACATGTACATACAAAACAAACAACCACATTATTTTCTATACGTCAGTGCGATTGGTTAGTATGTTGAAGATAGTAATGGTCAAATTGGTAATACAGAAGCAGTAAACGTACTAAACCTTCTTTAATTAATGGAATGTTCATGATTTGTTTCTCGTCAAAATGTCAATGTCTTGTAGGGAGACAGAAACACAGAGTATGGGGCAATTCAATATACGGAAGGTAGTTTTGGCAATTCTCCTCCTTAAATCATTAAAATAATAGGTATAGGCAATTTTCCTTGGTGTGAAATGAAGGTAGCAATTGTCCGAGAAGGAATTGTCCTTTTGACCTTGTCACGCTCCAGGGATGGCGATATGCTGTCGTACCTGGAAGTTGACATTCCTTATTACAGTAAAAATCCGTTGATGTTATAGAGGGATAATAGGAAATAAACCCATCTAGCGGCAAAGATTTGGCTGAACCGATATTGTAAGTGATACATATCGAGATACACAATCGTATCACTTAAACTTGAAACTCAATAAAGCATTTAGTTACCAATTTCTTATACACTAATGATAATTGTGTCATTTCAGATTGTACGTTTGTTTTTACTAACTGTATTAAAGTAAAACGACAGCCCGGCTGCAGGGTACTAGCGATTAAATCAATTTGGTTTTTTTCTGCAATTATGTAAGCTGCACGTCATTATTCGTAACACTGCATGTAAGCGCTTATACCGTAAACTTTAAATCAAGTCACAACAATTTGATATTAACAGTACCCTGCGATTTTACACTACATCAAAGGAATTCAATTATAAAACAATCTAAATGGTTATTCAGTGTAATCTCTTAAAATAAACACAAACGCATGTACTAAACCTAATCCTATATCTTTATCATCATGTTACAAATTCCCTACACGGTCCACTGTGTTATTCTATAGTGACAGTGATATACCCGCTTTCTTGGTTGTCAGATGAAATTGTGATGAGCACCCTGGTGGGGCTTTGTAAAGGGTATACTCTATACTTTGCCCCTCGAGTCGTGGCCTATATTTTGACACAGTCGGTTACCTCGTTGAGAGATTGGAGTGTATTGAAAAACCCAAAACACTAGCGACACACAACTACAGGAAATGGCGGCCCGTTAGCATATCTGTCAAACACCTGGTAAGTAAACTTTACCTACACGTTATTTGAGCAATATGTGAGTGAGGAATTTTCAAAACTGATTTCATGATGTTCTGATCTCTTGATTTCGAGATAAAAGATAATTTGTGCAAAGCTTGCATTATTGTTTTATCGGTTATGTCTGCAGTGTTGTCATTGTCCGGAGTGATAACAAGAAACAGGTCATATGTGCATGACATGCTTTCTCCGTGCAGTAGGTCATGTTATCTTGTACATTTCATTGTAATGCACGTGCAACATGATTAATGCATGCTTTTTGGGTGGTTTCTGCAGTCACTGAAATAGACACCGTTCCAATGTGAGGGATACCCTTTTACGTAACATGCTTTGAATGTATACCAGGGCCTTGTCGTTTTGTCTTGTTTGCTTTTTAACATGTATTTAGTTCAAAGTGGGATAAGCATATATTTAACTTAGAATCTTTTGATCTTAGCAAATATATCTTTTAAAATATACAATGAAGCTTTTGAATGCAAGTGCCTGTAAAAACATACTTAAAAGGTATTAAATGCTGTGTCATTTCCAGTATATTACATGCTCTGTGAAAGATAATCTAGTGGCCTCCATTTGTTAGGTTATGCAATGCAGATACGATTCTATATATCATAAAGAATACTTCATACTAAAACGTCGGATTTACGCATACAATATACACATACAATACATTATCACTATGTAGAAAATATTGACAAACAAACGACACACATATTACAATAAAATTATTTATCAAACAAACATTACATAATAAAGATTTCACCGCAAATAAACTCAATCAATACTTTATTCAAAGTATTCATTTTCGACCAGTCGCTAGAACTTTTGTGACGTCACAAAAATGAACAGGCAGTGATGAATCATTGCTTTACGAAATTTAGGTTTCCACATTAATTTTTTTAAATATATGTCTCTACAGGTACTATAGTTTCACGTTATTATCATAAAAACCGTATTAAAGTGACACAGAGTATCTTTCTTACAATTTTATTTGGTTTTGATAAGCTTCAAAATATCTAATATGCTGATTGAAGTTCATATCTCACCACTGGACTTGCAAATATATCCATTTAAGCGTAATATCTAAAAAATGCTTGATTTTATGGAAACATCAAGAAAACATCTCAAATACGTTTAATATTCGAAATTATGGATCCAATTAATCTACCTATTAGTTACAATACCTAATAAACACTATCGAATCGAATATATCTTCCTGTCAGCTTATGACAAGGTTTCAAAATTACGTTTGGCGAATTTGCGCGCGCCACTCGAGCCACATTGTCCGGTTTTCGATCAAAATCCCGATTTTTAATGGACGTATTTTCGCTCTAATGTAGTGATTGACCTTTAACTTGTTATTTTCAAAATTTGACATATGTGGTCCTATCAACATACTCTGTGTCTCTTTAACTCGAGATCCAATTCTATAAGTTCTTAAGCTTGCCTTGCAGAGAAAATGTCTTTTTATAGTTTACAAAATACCTAAACAATAAGGGGAACTCTAATATCTATGTTGTAGATGTTATGTTATGTTATGTTATGTTATGTTATGTTATGTTATGTTATGTTATGTTATGTTATGTTATGTTATGTTATGTTATGTTATGTTATGTTATGTTATGTTATGTTATGTTATGTTATGTTATGTTATGTTATTCTTCTTCTTCTTCTTCTTCTTCTGTAACATACATAAATCACGAAGTCACGGCTCACCGCAATGCGCGGGGCAGTTTTACTCCTTTTGTTCGCGTCCA
This sequence comes from Steromphala cineraria, assembly GCA_916613615.1. Taxonomy (NCBI): domain Eukaryota; kingdom Metazoa; phylum Mollusca; class Gastropoda; order Trochida; family Trochidae; genus Steromphala; species Steromphala cineraria. The sequence goes on from OU744721.1 coordinate 28,660,441, forward strand.
GCCAAGAGCCGTATTCAAGCAAGGTTAAGCTGTGCACGGCGCGCCGTGAATTGCGCAAGACTACGTGCGCGCGTACTGGTTTCTCTGTTTAAAAGGATCGGATTCCTTTTAATCAACTAGACATACAATGTCATCTCTATGCCTTCCCATGGTTCTTTCATTGTCTAGCTCTTCTTCAGATTACAAAAGCATTTTATCAAAGAGACGTAAAACGGCTGCCTCGATTTCAGATTTACTATTTTTGAATTGTATTGAGACGAAGTTGATTTCTTTGATTCTTTGTAAAATTTCTTTTTTTTTCTATTTGTGTGTATGTTCAGCAAATATATCCTGTCTTCAATCATAATGAATGAATCATATTTTGATATTTGAAAACATTATGAATATTCATAACACAGGGGAGATACCTCTTTACTTACTCTTTATATTATGTGTCTGTAAACGAAGCAATTAAAAGTCCTAAAATAATGAGTTATGAATTATGGGTAAAACAAAGAGAGATATTTTACCCGGCTTACGCCTCGGTAGATATTTTATGTTCATCATCATAATCAGACTCAATATTTTTCCTTTTTACGTACAGGAGAAGAGACAAACGATCCAAAATGGCGGTGAACATTCCTGGTTTGATAGCAGTTATTGTCTTCTATATTCTTATCCTCGTTATCGGGATTATCGGCGGGAGGAAAACAGCCCGGAGCTCCAATGCTGAGGAAATTTTTGTGGCGAATAGAAGCATGGGGATATGGCTGGCATACTTCACACTGACAGGTACTAAACTTTACAGCATTTTCTACAGCTGCGTATCTTAAACTTGTCCACTTGTTTGTGTATCTTAGTGTAATTATCATGTCATTTGGGTTTCGTTTTGTCCTCAATTAAATTATTCCAGGAGCATTGGCAAAGAATCGCCAAATGTCCATAAGTAAAATAAACCATATTTCGGGGTCGGTCACTGGTGCTGAATGTCGATATTTGGCATGGTTAAATAGATAGATATGGTCATATTTGTGAAAATCAGATTTTCTTTAATTTCACTGATAATATTCCAAATAAACGTTGCAAGATAAAAAAATCAGCACAATTACACTGCCTTAGTGCTGCCTGATATAAGACCGCACAGAAATGAAGTAAGGCGTTAGTATATATCTGATGACCTAATGAATTCATGTTGTCTCAACACTATATATTTCTTTGTTTCAGCCACTAACATCGGGGGAGGGTATCTCAATGGGACAGCTGAAGCAATGGCATTCAGTGGCCTTATATGGACAAACGCCCCGCCTCTTTATTGCCTATCTTTTGTGATTGGTAAGTTTCAAAACATGTGCCAGTAACTGTTCTGTGTATGTTCCTACAGGTACTGTTCTGTATGTGTTGTAACAGGAAGTGTTCTATATGTTTCTTTACGAGCTGTTCTGTTTTTGTTCTTATACAAGCTGTTCTGTATATGTTCACACAAGAACTGTTCTAAGATTGCTCCTACAGGTGCTGTTCTGTATGTTTTAAAACATGAACTTTTATTTATATGTTCTTACACGAATGTGTTCTTATACCAGCTGCTCTGTATGTTTTTTTACAAGAGTTGTTTTGTATGTTTTCTAACTGCATATGCTCCGGCAGTTGCTGTTCTTTACGTGTTCTGTATACATGTATGTTCTTACATGAGCTGTTCTGTATATCTTCCTACAGGTCCAGTTCTGTATGTGTTCTAACAAGAACAGTTCTTAGTGTCTTAACATGACCTGTTCTGTATTTGTTCCTACAGGTGCTATTCTGTATGCCCCCAAGATGAGGCGGGGAGGATATGTGACGATGTTTGACCCTATCCAGAACAAACTAGGGGACAGAGCGGGAGCTTTGCTATTTTTTCCTGAGCTAATGGGCGACCTCTTCTGGACTGCTGCCATCCTCTCTGCACTAGGTACCCACTTAAACAACCGTAGATCGTTCTCAGATTTAAAGCACTGATTAATGTTCCCAACTGAACGCTTGCATCATCATATCATTATTCAGCAAGTAAACACGTGACCCAAAACAGCCATGGGCATCATGAATTTTAAAAACCGCATTAGCAATATTCATTTGCTAATTTAAAAAAAAAAGACATTCTTGATATAAAGTAATGCAATCCTTTACGTACTAGGTACTGTTAATACATGTTCATTATACCATTTTCAGCATTCTGCTATCTGTAAACATGATTTAGAATAGTTATGATAAAGTAATTTGCGTAGTTTTGTTTTATATATATATAAGTACCATGATATTTATATATATTCTCTGCCAAAGGTTTTGCACTGATCGTTTGGTTTTAAATTTTAATTTGCACCTCTGTTTATTTCGTCAGGCTCCACGGTGTCAATCATTCTTGATATTGACGCGACCCTGTCAATCATCGTATCTGCGTGTGTTGCCGTGTTCTACACGTTTCTTGGCGGTCTCTACTCAGTCGCTTACACTGACGTCATTCAGCTGATCATGTTGACAGTTGGTCTTGTAAGTATTTATTTGTCTGATTATTTATTTGGGAAAAAAAGAATGAATAAAATGATGTGTTCTCTTGTATGCAAAATCTCATATGCATGTAGCAATTTTCTTGCCACTATGGCACCCATTGACGCCGTTTTCGGTTTTTAATTTTCTCTTTAAAACTTTAGTAGGTCACCCATCAAGGAATTTTCCTACTGAGAGGAGCGACTATAGATAAACGATGAAATCAGCAGTTTTTGTGGATTGAATGATACGTGTCACTTACATGTAGTCATTATTATTGTACACATTTCAGATTGTTGTGTTTCCTTTCGCTTTCTACCATGAGTCTGTGGATCTGTCGCGTTACATTTCAAGTAGTTTCCTTTTAAATTGATAAAATCAGCCATTTTATTGGATTACAGTTCTTGAGGATTCAATAAAACGTTGCACCCTATTTTTACACCTTTCAGATTGTTGTGTTTCCTTTTGCTTTCTACCATGAGTCTGTGGATCTGTCCCGTATCCAAGATACATGGCTGGGGGAACTTCCCACTGGATACATCGGACTCTACGTGGATCTCTGCTGTCAACTCGTCTTTGGTGGACTTCCTTGGCAGGCAAAAACACAACCTTTGTTTAAACTAACCCAGTTATCATACCTGTGAAGATACAGCTGATACTATTTTAAGATTAATACTGTATTTCCATCAATTTTATTAAGGCTTTGCATTTCATTCTTTGTTCAGTCGAAGCACTAGTAAAATCTTAACTTATTCATTTTCAAAAGAATATAAATAGCACAATAAAATAGAAATGTCAATCACGATGTAGGTTATCTATACTAAAAAGGGGGTTCATTTTAGATCATTAAATATGAAATAGATATTGATGAAAATAAATCATTAATATGTCGAGCTAATCATGTGTCAAATGCAATGACATTGTTCTTTCTGTTTACAACCAATGCTACTGTGCTTTTTGCTTATACATATCAACCTATCAAATAGGTCACGTGGTATTCATCATTAAGGGATGTTACTGAAACCATTTTACCAACGTGGCCTCCGTAAGAACGGGAGTAGTTTTGTGCCTAGAAATACATTATTTTACTTCATATAAATTTCTAATTTTTGAATATAGAACTGATGCGATGACGCGATTTAATTAATATATCTTTGTAACTGAACAACAAATCATCAACATAATTTAAAAAAACCTTTAACTTTATATCCCTTGATCAATGTGACGAGTCATCGTTGAAGGCCAATATGAGAAATAAGGAGTAGCAAGTCCATGTCTCAATGTTATTTAGGTTACAGCAAAAAGTTTCATTCTTTTTGCCTCAGGAATAAAGGGTGATGCGTTGATTGAAAACAAATAATAAAATAATTTTCTAGGCGCTACTGATATAACGTAATATAAAGATTAAAAAAGAATTCTTGCAGAAATTAATTCTTTCCTTTCTAGATAGTTTATTCAGTACATGTTTGTATGGCAAAGATACGACTTCTTAGAATTTTTGATAGAAGTCATATGATTATGGCAATATGCAAAATGTCTATTTTAGTTGTTTAGTTCTTATCAACCGTTATCTCCGCAGGCTTTCTACCAGCGGGTTTTGGCCTGCAAATCTCCTAAAATAGCAAGGACCAGCTCATTAATGGCTGCTTTCTCCAGTTTCATCCTCGCCATACCGCCTGCAGCTATTGGTGTCGTTGGAGGAGCGGCGGGTGAGTTATCCTTGTCATTTATCAACGAATAAGAGTGAAAGGGGTTAAGTAACCCTAATTACTGTAAAAAAAGGCTTACAAAGTAGATTTCCGATTACGGGAAGTAGAGATCGTATATGTCATTGAGACACATGTATATTCTGTGCATTGTTTTTACAATCGAAAACACAAGGAAATGTATCACCTAGAAACGGCATTTTGAAAACGTATATAGACTCTACCCTGCTAGTCCATTCAATAGTATTGTTGCAAGGCCAACTGACCAACAATTCAATACATTGATATATAAAATACATTAAAATAAACACATATGAGTTAAAGGATCTCCTCGTATATTCGAAACACCTTATATACGAACTCATCTTACATGAATCATTAGACTTCATTATATACTTTATGCCATTGAGTTTTCAGTCTTGAGTGAATCGCAAAGGAAAATCAATACCAAGCGATTAATACATTGGACAATGGTATATAAAATGGATTTTATCTTCGGTTACATTACCTACTATTATTATATGATGTAGTAGAAATTTAGGGTCCATAGGTGAGACATAAGTCTTCCCACTGCAGTTTCTAGTGATTCATGTCCCCGTTCACACACTATCAACGTACTTCAGTGCAGTTCATTCTCGATCTTCTTTTTCAGACTGGAACGCAACCTCCTACACGGGTGAGATCCCTATCCCCAAGGAACAGCATCACTTCATCCTGCCTATGGTCATCAACTACCTGTGTCCTGTACCGGTGGCTGTTGTCGGCATCGGCGTCGTGGCAGCGGCTGTCATGTCGTCGGCAGACTCAGCCGTGCTGGCAACCGGGACCGTTTTTGCGAAGAATATTTACAAGGATGTTTTCAGACCAAAGGTAATGTAAATCAATAAGTGCTTCACAATCTATAGACACTACCAAGAAACTGGTTAAGTTCCTCGTTAAGACACTGATATTATGCCTGGCTTAAAGCATGATCAGAAGAAAGTAAATATTATTATCATTGAGATACACGAAGTCAAAAGTAAACATTTTGCAAACTGTAATTTCATATCAAAGTTGAGATACATAAGTTGTTTGGACATTTGAGGTAAGACACATTATGATTTATTAAAACAATTACTTTCAGGCTTACAAAAAACAACGCTGAAGTTAAAAATGATCCACAATGGACAAGTTCTGATTGAAGCACTTATAAATAATTCCTTTGAGTTATATCAACATTTTAAGAATATCTACGAATATAAAATATGAAATAGTCAAAATTTAATCTTCCCATTTTATTTGCAGGCGAGTGACCGGGAGTTAATCTGGGTCATGAGAGTTGCCATTGTGGTCACTGGAACGCTTTCATGTGTGATCGCCATCCTGGTCAAGACGGTGTACGGCCTGTTCTACATGTGCACTGACCTTATGTACGTCGTCCTCTTTCCACAATTGACCTGTGTCCTGTGGTTTAAGGGCACAAATACCTATGGTTCAGTTGTGGGCTTCTTTGTAAGTCTCTTCTTAAGGATTGCAGCCGGGGATGCTCTACTTGGGTTACCTCCCCTGATTCCGTATCCGTTCTACACGGAAACAGAAGGTCAAAAATTCCCCTATAAGACATTTTGTATGTTGATTAACTTTCTATGCGTTGTGGTATTGTCAATTCTGACCAATATGGTGTTTAGAAGGGGTTGGCTCTCACCAAGATTTGATATATTCGGGGTAATAAAACGAGAAGACGACAGCCGATTGGCTGAAGAAAGAGGTGAGGCCCTGATGGTGGATAAACCACGCCGAGCCTTTCCTATCGATGATGATTACGAGAAAACTAAACTCAAGGAAACTTACACTTGATAAGGGCAAATGAAGAGACGCTGATATGAAGCAAGCCTTAGTTGAATAATGAATTTTAGAAATATACATTGTTGAATCCATTCGGGAAATAATACTCATGTGAGTAATGTCATTTTTCACAAATAAATCACATTCACAAACCAATGCCAGTTTTACGATACATACTTCTCACAATAAGAAACGCATAGCTAATGTTACCCATGTGATGTTTAAAAAGTGAATTATACGTTTTCATATAAGCTTTACGTCCATTACAAAGGTATCAGAGCTTGAATATTTTGCCATTGAAAATATTTTTCTAAGACAGAATCAAGTTTTTAAAAATATATTTAGTCAATAAAATTGACTTTAAAAAGATAAATGTGCTCTCCGTTGCATGCAGAATAAAGACAACACTTAAGTTCACTAGCAGTTCTATTGGTTGTGGTGTCACAAAGCATTTGTGTGTTTAAAGTAAAGTCCCAACCCGACTCAACTTCAACTGAAAATGCCATAATTCGGTGCAGTGAACACAGCCAATGATTGCAAGGGTATTTAATGTGTTTCACGGTACCCTAAGGATGTTATGATTGGTTAAGCAGCATTGAACAACACTTGACTATCATTGGTTAAGAAAACTTTGGTCGATCACCCCAGTCTGGGATTTGACAATCAGTCTTGATTCCTTATGTAAGAGAGCATAAGAAAAGTGATCCTCATCAGGAGTCTTGTCCATGGGATTGGGATGCAAATCAAAACTGTCTTTTATTGAGGTCTCACAAAATTATCGTCTGTTTAGTGACCTTGGCCTTTTAGCACATGTCAAGCCTCGTGGTCAATACATAGTCCACAATGTTGTACTATCCTCGCTAGCATCACATCATCAAAATGTTAGTCTCTTATTTAGTTATGCCTTGTTTTGTTTGAGTAGTACATTGTATCGATATTTTTGCTTAGTGTTTTAGTTTTGAGTTATTGACATAATTATGTATATACATGTATCAGTTAGTGTGAGATTAGTTCCATGCCTTACCGTCTTAATACAATACTAGTTTGTCAGTTATGTCATATATGCATATATGATAAAAAACGAGATTATGTGTCATACAATTGTATTAATCTTGTAATCAGTTTGTATTAAAAGATCTTGATCTAAACCTTTTTCTTTACTTCGCCCGAAACGGGGCAGTAGCACGTTTTTTGAAAATTTTATATTTTCAATTATCACTGATACTTGTACGTAAATGCTACATGTATTACTTTGATTGTATCAAAAATCTCATTACACAAACCAATCATCCATAGTTAGAGAACAAATCATAGTGATTCATATAAAGTCTATTGTCGGCCATTTTTGTGTTAACACCAACTTATTTTGTGTAAGAAAAAGGAATTGCAAGGCTGAACTTTACCTTATATATTAGTATTAGTTTAAATACATTTTCTTTCAATTGGAACTATATTTTTTCACATTCCTGACATCACTTTAAATCCCTCGTAGAAACGTGCAAATGCGCCTTTAAGGGCTTTCTCAACCTGTTCATGACTCCATTGAACTAATTGAGACTTCAAGCGTTTTAACCTCACCTCTCGCTGATAATCTTGGTTAAAATTAATAAAACGATACGTTTGTGACATTATGTCGATAGCAAACCCTTTTATTACATAATGTGTAATCAACTTGATGATATATCCAAAAATTCAACCATATAAAAGTTAAGTAATTTTAAATCATACATGTAATTATAAATATATGTAATTGCATACACGTAACACTAGTACAATTCTTGAAACTTTGATGGTCACGATTTGAACTAAGAAAATCAAAAAAATCGTGAAACCTATTTTACGTTTTATTTCGCTATCAACTAGGAAATTGTTAGAACAATTACTTCAATTTGTAGGGAATACATGGATATGCTTTGTTAGGACACACTTTTAACCAGAAGGTGAAATACTTAATAAACCTTTGTCTTTTGTATGTCAATGTCATTATTTAGCATTTAACTTCAATCTATTTTGTATATATCTATGAGTTTTTTTGTTAGTCATTTAATATGTAAATATATTTCTGTGGAAATATGTTTGCTTTGCAGCCAATAAAACGTCTATATCCCTATGCATTTTAGGTTTGCTAAAAAATGTAGTTTTGACACAACTTCCTGTTCAGTGTGTGAAACTGTATGTTTCCTGTGAAATAGACACCCTTTTTTCTGGGGGCTGCCAACGTGCGAAAAGTGATATCAGTATATGTCAATATGAGAAAACGTTTGAACTAGATATAGTCACTGGACACGTGGCTTCAATAATCAAATGTTGGTATTTGTTTCAAATGTAACACTTTAGTGAAAAAATGCAGTGTTGATACATTTCACACAACCAGAAAGCCAAATTGGCTTAAAATGCAATGAAACTAAATCGTTTTTCCCCCTGTTTTTTTTTCTTTCTCATATTCTCACATTCTTTTTCATATGTATATAAACCAAGGTCGGAAAAACTTTATACTTAATAATCATTATAGATAAAAAAATTGACAATATAAGTAACACTTATAAATCTGCCAATTCTCAAAATCGAATTAATTGAAAAGGTTGCATCAATCTCTTAAAAAATCTGAAGTGGACAAAAGTTTTTAAAAATTCCAGATCTTCGTTTTTCAATATTAAATAGTAAAACATGTCAATGCAAGTTATGCAAACTTTCCAAAACGCCAGGTATGACAAAAAACGTCAAATGACGACACCTACCAGCTGTTTTAGTCTGGGGGCAAAGCTTCATTGGCCATTAACGGGAAGGCAACGTAACACGTCCCTACGTGGCCGACCGTATAAGTTTAACAATCAATTTACAGTATTTACATTCTCTGCCTATCAACGTTTTCCCAACAGTTGCAGTTAACAATGTGTCAAAGAAAAGCAGTCAGGGTTTTATTAGGCAGTCAATAAGCTTCATCTAAAAAGCTTTAAGGGTGCATAATAACAAGTGTTTGAAAAGTTGACGTTCAACTCAATTAAGTTGAGAGGGGTCACTGTTCCATATTTGTTAATACTGTTTATCTAAAATTGGTCTGTATGAGAGATCATCCTGTTAACCTTTCGTGTGCAAATAACGCGAGGTTGAATTGATTAATCACATTGGGTGTCATAAACAGGTTCAACTTTACACAGTCAAAACGCTTATATCCTTATTTAAGTTTGTTGCCTGTGTCGAGATGGGAAAATGGGATTGATACTTTGACTGCAACAAAAAAATCATCAATCATATCGTTGGAAAATAATAAGTAAGTATGAATAATAGGTTAGTGCCCGGGGCAGAGGGCATTATAAAGATATTTGCCCGAGACACAGGGCCTTATAGAGATAATTGCTTTGACAGGGACGCTATTTATATAGATGCTCTTGGAAGCGAAATTAACCAAAAAAGTGTCTCTGAAAAAAAATATAGTGAAGTGACTGGAGGTTTATAACTAAAGATAACAGAGCTTATGTCGCATTTTGTCAGTGTGATCCAATCCTTTTCACATTGTTTCACTCCAGTGGACAGCAAGCACTACAGAAAGTTTGAGCTTCAATTGCGATGATCCCCAGTCACCAAAGATGTTTACAAATTTCGAGTCCGGGATTGCATGGTTGTACTTTCGTATTATGATATATTTATGATAAAAAGTTTATTCTACTCTATTTGTTGAGCAGTTTAATATCGAGTTTCTTCTTCCCTCGTAACATGACATGACATCAAAGAAGATACGATTATGTCCCTTTTTGTAATGTTGGTCAATTCGGCAGTTGGACACCTATTGTACAACAGTTATAAAGTATTCCCACAATATGAGATTTAAGGAAAGAAATTATATTTCATGCCATTTCCATGTTATGGTGCAAATGTATAAACAGGCATACCCTTTTCTTGTTTTATTCCTAAATATTGGCACTATTGACATGTAAATTGCATAAAAACGCCTCTCAATCATTGCTTGTATTTGAATAATAAAATTGTGAAAACATTAAAACTCTTCAGCAAATGATTTATCGAGAAGATAGACATATTATGTCAAAACTATTTACTCATGTGTTCATGAAAACAACCTCTTCCATGAAATAGTATATCACCACATATCCCAATGGTCAGATAAGGTCAGTGTGATGACCACTCCATCATATTCAAGTGGTCAATGTAAATAGATGATGCCTGTGACTCCACACGTCTGTGCTTAACGCTAACTAAGAACTCTTGACACACGTTAGACAAGTCACGCGAAAATAGTTCCGGTCATTGGCATGGGCTGGCATATATTTAAATATATGTAGTTATGTACATTTCAGTCGTTGCACTATTAATGTGTTAAAATTAATATCTACATTTTGCTCTCCTTGATTCCGTTTTACTGTTTTCCTGCATGTTGACAATTAGTTGATGTGCATTTCCTTTGTGGTATAGTTGTCAACAATCTCTGATCTTCATGATATCTACAGGCTTTTGATCTCGCTGTAGTGGTTTTCATATTTGAAGATTTCTCGATCGTAACTCACTTTTGTCAATTCAACACTTTAGAAACACATAATCTACAGTCAGACTACTATGCTATTTGGAGTTGATGGATGCACACTTAAATATGCACCATTTTCTCACTCTTGTAGGCTAGCATTTTAGTTTGTGTAAATAGATCTCTTATTGGTTAATGCCAAAGGCATCAACCTTATATTACTGTTGATATTTTCAAAGGAAACCGCGCCAATCAAATGTGCTGTATCCAAATCAAATGACCAATGAACAGAGTTGTAGCAAAAAATGCATTACGTCACCATGTGGGTAATACAAAATATTTTGCACATTAAACTGTGGAATATGATTTCACTTTAAATGTTATATTAAAAGAGTAATAATATTTCATTTTCAAGACGCTGATAAATGTTAACAGAGTCAATAAAAAACAACTTCATATGAAGAAGAGTCTACATTTGTTCTAGATAAGAGCATTATTTTGCATTCAATAATCGCAAAATCCACTTTTTCTTATAAGCCACGCGATTAAAATTTCGCTAATTTGGCTCGCCTTAAAGGGAATGTTTCTGTAAGTACGCTGGTGACATTGAAATAAGACTAATGTTTACTAATAGGTGGAGCATTTATTACCACGGTACAAGTTATAATTAACGATGTCACTAAATGGTTACGTCGAAAACATGTACATGTATATATTTATCACCAGAGCTACTGAAAATGAGGCGTGCTACATTAAGAATATGACATATATCGTTGGTTCCAAACTTTAGCTATCAGGCCTGCTTATTCAGTGGATAACGCTTTCGACTTCGGATCATACGGATCCGGGATCGAATCTCGTCAGATGATCGGAGAGTATTTTGTTTTTTAGTATTTGTAATACTCCTGTTAATAATTAACCATCATGGCTTCTGAGAGATCAAGCGATGCGCCGATGGCGCCTGTACTAGGAGATATCGTTTTGGCAGTACTTTTTGCACAATATCCTGTCATTGTCAACGCTGTCCCACTCTCTTGAAAATCTAGTATAGTTGTGTTCAGAGATGTAAATGTTTTCTCTGAGATGTGAAAAAGACTTTGGATGATAAATAGAATATTACCCTCGTGTCGTTTGATATAAAACAAGAAAAGCCTTTAAAAAGGCATGCTTGGTGCCACATAGGCAGATGAAGGAGGTTGCGATTTGTCGAACAATTTGGGTGATAATATATACAACACTGGATAACAGCAGTAATATTAACACGAGTATTACTCAAAGTTAATTTCACAAAATTAATTTCTATATACACGAATTGCTGAAAGTTATGAATATTTTTTACATTCATCAACGATTGTTGGTATATTTCAAATCAAAACACACGAGGGTGATATTCTATTTATCATTCAAATTCACTCTTTTTGAGATATCAGAGAAAAAATGTAAATCTCTGAACACAACAACACTAGATTTTCAAGACACTGATGTAACAGTGACAGTTTATGATGTTATGGCATTGTGGTGTTGTTGCTGGAAGTAAAAGCACTGCATGGGTTGCCATGTAGCGTTGACAATGACAGGAAATTGTGCAAAACGTACTGCCAAAACCATATCTCCTTGTCATGCTGGTTAATTATTAACTGTAGTATTACAGATAATAAACAAAATACTTTCCGATGATCTTACGGGATTTCAACCCAGCTCCGCTGAGCTAAGCCGCGGCCTTATAGTAACCGTATGGAACCAGCGATGTAGGTCATATTCTAATTATAGCACGAGTCAATTTCAGTATCTCTGATAATAAATACATGTTTTCAACGTAAACATTTAGTGACATCGTTAAGTATGACTTGTCACGTGGTCGTAAGTGATCTACCTATTAGTAAACATAAGTCTTTTTTCGATGTCACCATCGTTCTTACACAAACATTACTTTTAAATCACCAGGCGAGCCCAGCGTGAAATTAAATCGCGTGGGTTATAAAAAAGTGGATTCTGCGATTATTGAATGCGAAATAATGCTCTTATCTGGAACAAATGCAGACTCTTCATCAAATGAAGATGTTTTTGATTAAGTCTGTTAACATTTATCAGCGTCTTTAATAGAAAATATTGTTTCTCTTTTAACATGACATTTAAAGCGAAATCATATCCCACAGTTTAATGTGCCAAATATTTTGTATTACCCACATGGTGACGTAATGCATTTTTTGCTACAGCTCTGTTCATTGGTCTTTTGATTTCGATACAACACATGTGATTGGCGCGGCTTCCTTTTGAACATATCAAGAGTAATATAGAGAGAATTCAGAAAAGTTTTAGGAGAATCAAATCATAATACTTGGTGCCCTTTGGGGCACCAAGCAATAAACCAACACTCGTTGATAAAAGTATAAAAAAACTTTCATTTAATCATGTTGATAAAAATTAATTATGTGAAATTAACTTTGATTAATTGATCAATACTCGTGCTCATATTAGTGCTGGTACCCAGTTTTGTTACTCTTACTTATCACCCAAATTGGTCGACTGATCACAACCGTCATCTGTGGCATCAACCATGCCTTTTTTAAAGGCTTTTCTTGTTTCGCTTGACATGACGTGTGTGTCAATAAGACATAAATATCAAATTATTAATGACACTTTCATGAATTCTTGTGTGGATCATTCAAATTTGTATTAAACAAATGTTTATTTCATTCTTGTGAATATCATGCATGAACAAAGCACATTAGGGAAAGATAAACAAAACAATCCAAATCATCGTTACAAGACAAGTGTTTATTATGACTGAAAGGTATTTTAATTTTGTAGAGTAGATGAAGACCCCTGTTGTTTGTTCATGTGGCTGGTCAACAAACACAACTAATAGTTCAAGATGTTTGTTTTTGGACAAAAGAGGTCCTTGAAATTTTGTCATTCGTCTTCAGTTCTTGAATGGCCGTATTTTCGCTCTAATGTACTGATTGACCTTTAACTTGTTTTTTTAGTAACAGTTAGTGGTTCCCGATGTAATAACATCGATTTCAAATTTTGTGATCCTATCAACATACTCTGTGTCTCTTTAATTAGGCATTGAGGCCACTGATATCTTATGAATAAAGAAGGACTTCTGGCGAGGGCTTTCCCTCAAAGAATTCACGCTGCCCAAGGTAGTGACCAAGGGGGATATTTTTTTAGCCGTAGAAAGTCATCTCATTTCGTCTAAGCCAATAGGTGACAGTGGGGTACCCATTTTGGTAAACCTAGTACCTGCATAGGTTTCGAGTTTGAGTTTGCAAATTGATATAATTGAGTTATTTAAAAAAAACGTAGTTCTTTCAAACACTATCTTCAATCTTAAAGTTAACATCTCAACATATTGATATGATTTTAGAATAAGGATGAATTGGGATGAGAGAGCTATGGAAGCTGAGATAAACACCTGCTTAGAGGGCTTTGTAAATGTTGAGATAAGGTATTATTTGGAATCACAATTGTAAAGAATACTTAGTATTTTATCACGTTAATGAAACCTTCAAGTAAGTGTTTATGTACTAATATAGACTGAATTTTTTTTTAAAGTATAGATAGTGAAACTTGCAATTATTGGCTTATATGTCCATGATAGTTAACTGAAGTGAATGCTAACTATCGTACATATTATACTTACATTTCTCCCTTGGCCTGTATATGCATATTTGCCTTACATTTCAAGTGATGTTTTCAGGTTTGATTATCGAATCTGCTCCTAACTTCTAAACAATTTAGGGAATGTTGAAAACTGCATTTTAGAAAGGAATAATATGTCTATATTACGTCACTCATAACAAAGAACGGTAAGAATTGTTAATGTCGTCGACCGTGTTACGCCATGTGTCAATAAATGTAAATGGTGTAAATGCTATTGAAAAAAAGGCAGATGATCTACCCCCTATTGGTACATGTAACAAAATCATTCAAATTTAAACATGTTTTGATCCAATGCCATGGTAGGAAAAGTAGGTAAAAACTTAATTAAAGTTCAAGATCTCTTCTCATGTTAATTTAAAACATAACATCAAGCACATTGGACGCTTGTTACACGATGACATCAGCAGGGGTGTTCTTCCTCACAAGGACACAAGTTGTGATAAGCAATGTCTCATTTAGTTGTGATCAAACTAGGTCTTACATACTTTATTATGATCAAATTATATATACCTATAGTAAGTAATTGTTTTCTTTCCTTCTGGCCACGGAGATTTCTCAGTTGATTATCAAAGGAACGATTTTCCTGCTATTCATAACAGATCAATGGCATAAAAGAGCTCTAAAAGCGACAAAACGTGACTAAGACTCTTTATTTGTGTTTGAAATTAATAACTTGGCTAGTAATTCTTGACAGATAGATACTTACATTATATACATTATTGGTGTAATGGACAATGACGATACATGTTACGTATTTCCCTTGAAATTGGTCTGTATTACCGAAAATGAACATATATCAATGGTCAAATGAGAAACCATGTACTGAAACCTACATAACTATAAATTTGTTGTGTTTAATAGAATTAGATTTTTAAAAAGCAGGAAAGCATGAAACTAATTCCAAAACCAATCCCATGACAGTTACAGAGTACTCTTGTGTTATTGTTTACATTTTTTGTACTTTGGTGAATTTCCTTTCTTTAATATCACTTTATAAATGTATATGTAGAGGAATTAATTTCAATTGAAACATTTTCTAAAACATCATGCCAAATCAGATATTTATAAAATACGCAAGACAAAGCTAGACTGTATGAAAGTTAAATCATTTAGACTTTCTTCTTTGACAACAAATTCCTACCTTTTACATATCATCCCTTTACTTTGGCATAACTGGACAAGGTGGATTTCATGGTACTTGCATGTAAACACATATTTAGATGTACAAATTAGGGACACTAGCATTAATGTGTCGTCCATAGTTAATGAACAAAAGGTAACATTTTGTTTGCTAATAAAATGCTGTTTTATTGGGGAATAGTATTATTTTCCCCCGCCACGAAGTAAAAGGGGGAAATATAGGTCTCCGTTCGTGCGTCCTTTTGTGTGTCCATGCGTCCGTCCGTCCGTTAGAGTAAAAGGGGACAATTTTTCTCAGAAACTATTTATTTAGGATGACCGAATTTGTTGTGTGTCTTCAGGGTATCATTAACTTGATTGAGTTAAAAAATCAGACCCACACACTTATTTTTTACAGAGTTTTTTTCCCCTTTTCCGTGTTTTTGGACTCTGTTCGAGGGTGTCATCAAAGGGGATAACTTTTCTCAGAAACTATTTAAGATAGGTTAACCAAACTTGCTGTGTGACTTCATTGTATCAATGCCTTGATGGAGTTCGAAATAAGAACCGCACAATTATTATTTACAGAGCAATTGCCCTTGCTCAGTGTTTTAGGACTACCGCAAAAGTCAGCTCTACATTCTAGGAATTAGCTAATTCCTGCTTTGAAATACTAAGACACTATTCAGTACTGCCAACAACCGCTAACATAGAAAAAACATCTAACTGAACAGATTTTTCTTGTTTGTGATCAAATCATCGTTTAAACACGAACTTTTTGTACAATAATCTCGTATTATCAATTGCAAGTACATCACATGTTGTCTCATTTGTGTCTCAAGATATTTTGTTTAATACTACCAGATGGCATCACATTGACATCATGATCATGACAACGTGCTTGCTATGGCCAGTTAAAAACGTCTATTGAAATTAAATGAAAAATGGTTTATTTGGTTGATGAATGTAGATGATATCAAGTTTACCATAACTGGCTATACAAACTAATAATAAAATTCCACTTGCATGCATCAGTGCCGTTTTAAGAAACAAGTAGGTTTGTGGAACGATAGAAATAGTCAAGTTGGTAATATAGTACTTTATAACGCCATAATGCTTGCTTGATCAATGCAATGTTCATGCTTTGTTTCCCTATCTACGTTTATGCATTCTCTCCCCACAGAGGCCGATCAAGTCATGTTGATTTAGCCTCTGTTCTATTACGCCGAAATCCGTGGGTTCCGGCGGTTCCGGCAGTTTCCCCTGGCGGAAAAAACTTTCATCACAATACATTTGAGTTTCTTTATCAAACGACAAGGCCTCTCGCATGGAAAGGGTGGTTCATATCACAATGCCTTTGCCTTGTTTCAGTAGCCAAAATGATGATTTAAGAACAGCGTCGCTGATTGCACAACTAATTTTGATTGCCTCCAATCAGGCATCTCCCATTCTATCCAACAAAGTCGGCGTAATATAACAGAGGCTAAATCAACATGACTTGATCTGCCTGTGTTTTGGGAGAGATTGCGTTTATGTGAATATAAGGAAATAACCACTAAAGAGAAAGGGGGTTAACTGATATTTTTATATTGAGAAACAAAGAGGAAAAGAAGGTTATGTGAAAAATACGAAGCTAAACAGAACAATGAAATGGAGGGTAGAAAGAAAATCAAATCACACAGAGAAGACATTCGAAGATTAGAAAATAAGCGATGATAAAAGAAGAGACAGGGAGAAGAGACTTAATATTGTAAATAAGCTCAAACTACATGCATATATATCACTTTAGCTTGTAACTCAAAGAAACATTACCAATTTTAAATAAACAAATTATCATTGTGACATTTTCAATTGCACTCATGGATTTAACTGTACATTACAGTTAAACAACTGCCCGGCTGCACTATAATAGCGATTGAATGAATTTGGTTTCTAGAATGCCACGTTGCTTTCTTTTATTCAAGCGCTCATACTCGTATCTTTCATTGTGTAAATGGCCTGTCATTTAAGTTACAACAATTTGATATTACCCTGCAAGTATACACTACATCCACCACAGGAATTCGGTTATTCAATTTCATCTCTTAAGTAAACACAAACGCATGTAACTAACTGAATCCAACACTTTATCATCTTGTTACGGTTCACTGTGTCATCCTATAGTGATATACCCGCTTTCTTTGGGGTTGTCAGATTATTGTGATGAGCTCCCTAGTTCTTCTTTGTAAAGGGTATATATATAGTATGCCACAGGAGTTGTGACCTATATTTTGACACAGTCGGTTACCTCGTTGAGAGATTGGAGTGTATTGAAAAACCAAAACACTAGCGACACACAACTACAGGAAATGGCGGCCCGTTAGCATATCTGTCAAACACCTGGTAAGTAAACTTCATGTACACTTAATGTCAGCCATGTGTGAGTGAGGATTTTTATAACCTGACTTCATGATGTTTTGATCTCTTGGTTTAGAGAAAAATCAGATTTTGAGCAATGCTCGCATTTTTGTTTTGTCGGTTACATCCATATGTGTCTCCATTGTTATTTCAGAATGCCATATTCAGTGCAATTTCAGATTTTTATATAAACTATCTATCTTTACATAGTCGACAACTGTCAATACTTGAAGAATAATTATTCATCCTTCAAAGAAGGCCCGGTTTGAAAGAGTAATTGATTTATCTAACATATATTAATTATACCCGGCTTACGCCTCGGTATATATCTTATGTCAAAAATCTTAATCGGACTCAATAATTTTCATTTTTACGTACAGGAGAAGAGACAAACGATCCAAGATGGCGGTGAACATCCCTGGTTTGATAGCAGTTATTGTCTTCTATATTCTTATCCTCGTTATCGGGATTATCGGCGGGAGGAAAACAGCCCGGAGCTCCAATGCTGAGGAAATATTTGTGGCGAATAGAAGCATGGGGATATGGCTGGCATACTTCACACTGACCGGTACTAACTTTACAGCATTTTCTGTCATTTCAATTTCATGGTTTCACTCACGTTAGTCTTAAGGAGGACTAACCAGGAGGTTTAAAAATAGCATGAATCTCATTTACTTTAATCATATTACATTATATACAAATACTTCAACGTTTTGACGTCTTACTCTTAAATTTACAAGTTTATCCACCTAATCATCAATTCAAAAGTAATTCCATTTGGGTTTTGTCAAACATGATTTGAATTTTTTTTCTCCAAAATTCATTTTCATAAATGACAAATGTTTATCGACATATAATACACATTTTATCTGTCAAAATCTCTGTGAGTGTACAATTGCTTACTCATGTCTACATTAAACATGGTTATTTTAACCAAAAATAGATATAATACATTATCCAGTTCATCGGAACATGTGGAATTGTTATCGTGCCACTACCAACTGCACTAGCCTTGCTGCAGTTTTATCAACCATGTTCGAAAATTCTTGACTCATGGCCAAAATTGGTAACAAGTAACATAAAGGAGATACATTAAAGAGAGGTTAGTAATATTAAAATGAAAACAAAGCATATGATGTTTAGAATATGCTGCTGTGGTAAACATTGTGGTGCTTTCCGTCCAAAATAACTATGCTCAAAAGTGTCAGTGTCATACTGTCGATATATCATAACTTTGCAAGGACGATGACGTGTTGATTTTGGGAGAGACTTCAAACATTGTACACATGATGTCATCTCCTCGGTGATATTTTCACTGACTAAAATTTATATAAAAATCATTTGTGTGAACACTTTTCCAAAAATTAGTGGCAGTTCATTTCTCTTAAAATATGTCAAGTTCATTCTTAGCTGAACCCATCCTCATTTTTTGTGATAAACTAAATGAATAAATGTTGTTTCAACAATATTTTTTTCAGCCACTAACATCGGGGGAGGGTATCTCAATGGTACAGCTGAAGCAATGGCATTCAGTGGCCTCATATGGACAAACGGTCCGCCACTTTACTGTCTATCTTTTGTGATTGGTAAGTTTACAAATATGTGTCTTTTTAGATTAAAGCTGTTGATATGTGTTAAGGATTATACTAGCGAGTAACATTTGAGTAATTACATGTAGGTTCTTAAACATCAACTAACTTCGACTTTATCACTTCTAGATTTTCGTTCAAAGATTTTTTAACAAAATAAAAAATGGGCTCGATTTTTGTTAATTTGTCCAATAAACACCTTTAATTAGCCTTTCATTAAGACAGCGTAATTATCGGCTGTGAAAAAACCCTACTGGGTAAGGGGCCATAAAACTCACACGGGTGTGACTATACAGAGTAACGTATCATCATTTCAACTGAAATACTGCCTTAATGATTGTTTAATTACCATTGATGTGGATATCTTTTTTACACCAAGTTCTTAGTAGTGTTACATCGTCAAATGATTTATCAAACTGAGTGGAAAACATTTTCTGAAAATCGTAAAAAAAAAATTTCTGTGGTATTGTTATGATAGATACACAGATAACGAGGCTGATTCTGTTTATGACGTCACTTAAGTGAGTGTGACCAGTGACAGGCAGTCATGCATTCACTGGTTTGTGGCCAGATAGGTCTAAGCGGTATATCAAAAGTGGCATTCAAAAACGGCTTTCAATACCAAACTGAACATATTTGAGTAGCGACCTTTGACGCACTATACAATATTGTAATAAGACTTTAATATATTTCAAAGAAAATAGTGAAATATGTTTGTGGTTATGTTAACTTTAACGAATACTCGGGTGGTGGTTATCTAGAAAAATAGGGTTCTTTAAAAATAGGTGATCTTTTATCTCTTATTTCTATGGACCTCAATATGCTTTTGATTCGTACTTGCAATTGCTGTTCTGTATGTCACTAGAGCCCTTATGTACAAGTTCTTACATGAGGTATTCTGTTTTCACCTCATAAATTCTAGTAAATTCTTACACGAGCTGTTCGGTATGTGTTCTAATAAGAGCTGTTGTAGGATGTGAAAGTTCTCTCTGTCTTTCTGCGAGTGGCTTCCAACGCATACACAGCAATGATCTTCAAGTATTTAATCCGTTATTGGTGATGGAAATACAGTCAAAGGCTCCAGTGATGATGTCTAAAGGTTCTGATCTGATACACTTTGAAACTAAGTTTGAATTCATTAAGTTTGGTTGAAAACCCATAGATCTTCTTACATCTTCTTACTATCCACTCTTTCTGTGCCTAAACTTACTAAATTCTTACTCTGGCGAAATCTTACTCGACTCAGTTTCAGTTTTCTCACACTTGCTATTTAACCACGATGCTTATCAGGCTTCATATCTTGGCTGGGCAGTTCTTTTACTTAGACAATTCAGAAAAGTGACAGGATAATTAAACTGTTAACCGGAAAAGGCCGAAGTCAAATTACAGAAGGAACTGGAACTATCTTAACAATTTGGACTGTGTCGATACAAACACATTAGAGAGAACTTTATGGGGGTGTCACAGTTCAGTGAGGGTGATAAAAGGAGGTATGGGCTACCAAAACACTGACAAGCATCGTGGGACTAATCATTCTAAAACTAACAACAATAATTCGTTAAAATTTGGCTCTTACAGCTGTACTGTATGTGTTCTAACCGGAACTGTTCTGCATATGATCCGGCAGGTGCTGTTCTTTACGTGTTCTATCAGGAACTGTTTGGATTTGTTCTTATACGCGCTGTTCTGTATATCTTTCTACACACTCTGTTCTGTATATGTTCTAACAGGTATTGTTCTCTATGTGGTTCTTAACATGACTTGTTCTGTATTTGTCCCTACAGGTGCTATTCTGTATGCCCCAAAGATGAGGCGGGGAGGATATGTGACGATGTTTGACCCTATCCAGAACAAACTAGGGGACAGAGCGGGAGCTTTGCTATTTTTCCCTGGGCTAATGGGCGACCTCTTCTGGACTGCTGCCATCCTCTCTGCACTAGGTACCCACTTAAACAACCGTAGATCGTTCTCAGGTTAAGCACTGGATAATGTTCCAATCTGAATGCTAACATCAACATATCATTTTTGAGCAAGTAATATTGAGATTCAAAATATCCAGGGGCACTCTGAAGTTTAAAACCGGATTAGCAATATTCATTTGCTAAGACTTTTTGAAAATAAGGAATTTTTTATATAAAGTAATGCAATCCTTTACATACTAGGTACTGACATATACATGTTCATTATCCCATTTTCAGCATTCTGCTTTCTGTTCACATGATTTAAAATCCTTATTGAATACATTTATTCGCATCGTTTTGCTTTTACAATATATATATATATATATATATATATATATATATATATATATATATATATATACTTGGTATATGAAGGTTTATAAGTACCATTTTATTTATATATATTCTTTGCCAAAGGTTTCATCCAAATCTTATTCTTAATTAACACCTTTGTTTATTTTCTCAGGCTCCACGGTGTCAATCATTCTTGATATTGACGCGACCCTGTCAATCATCGTATCTGCATGTGTTGCCGTGTTCTACACGTTTCTTGGCGGTCTCTACTCAGTCGCTTACACTGACGTCATTCAGATGATTATGTTTTCTGTGGGTCTTGTACGTAACTTTTCATTTTTGTTGGAAAATAATTAAAGAATGCATACGTTGATGTGTTCTCTTTCTAGCAAGATCTGATTTGAATGTAACTTAAGAAAATTTCAGTGTGACGCTCAGTGACGCCGTTTATGTTGTCAATCTGCTTGACAATATATCTTTAAGTGACTGTTAAAAGAAATTTTCATGTTAAGAGAGGAAGTTTCCTTTTTAATTGATAAACTCCGCAATTTTATGGTATTACGGTTCCTGTTGATCGAATGAAACGTTGTAGTCATAATAATTGTACACATTTCAGATTGTTGTGTTTCCTTTCGCTTTCTACCATGAGTCTGTGGATCTGTCGCGTATCCAAGATACATGGCTGGGGGAACTTCCCACTGGATACATCGGACTCTACGTGGATCTCTGCTGTCAACTCGTCTTCGGTGGACTTCCTTGGCAGGTTAAACACTACCTTTGTTTATAAACTAACTTACTCATTATGATATTTTGGAAAACCTAAAAAGTTTATTACTGTACCTGCACATCTTCCTACGCAGAGCCTAAAAAGCCAGTTTATAAACTGTCATTTTATGCCTTGATGCAGAGACTTTACTTTTCTGTGCTGCTATAGTGCCCCTACAGAGTAGAGAGCAAGCACAGAAAACTCAAGGCTATGCAGCAAGGCATAAAATGACAGTTTGGAAACTGGCCTTTTAGGCTCTGCGTAGGAAGATGGTACCTGCATCCATTTTAGTCTTCGGTTTCAGACGAAGGAAAGTACACATTCCAGTTGAATTTATCATATGTAAGAAAATCAATTACGAATATTTCAAAGTTTTGATGTTGTATTCAGAAACTGACAAGAACAAGGGTTAAATGATTGTTCAAAGATTCATTTAAAGTGTTGGATTTTTTTTTCAAAACCATAATCGTTTTTCTTTGGGTATTAGGTAAAGTGTCTCAGATGAACTTATTCATCATAATGGCCTCCACAGAGGCAGATCATTCATACTCTTTGATCTCGCCTCTATTCAGTTAGTCAACTAAATACAAGGGCAGGAAAAGTAGAAGGGTGAGAAGTTGCATTCAAAGTAAACGACACCGTTTCAAAAGTGGTCATTTGCAAAGCATCGGTCATTTCCGTATGCTTTGGCAAAACTATGATAATGAGTTAACTCTTCGTTTTACCAAAACCATGATTTTACCTTTAGTTTTGAGGGTTGATAAATAAAGTTAAATATTTATCATAAAACAAATAATTATTTACACAGTTATAAGACAGTTACCGGTACTATCATTATTAAAAAAAATCAGTATTTGAATTTTCAAATATTTTCCCTCACACTGTTAAAAATAATAAAACATAAAGGCGTGGTATTTTATATGACACTAAACAAACTTTAAGGATGCTTACAATCAAATTATCCAAAATGTGTTGTCATTGACTGCAAATGATGAAGATGTCTTGTGTTGCAACGTTTTGCCACTAGTTCCCACTAGGTATAGGCAGTGAGATATGTATACGTTTTGGAAAGCTTAGTGGAATATAGTCAGAACATGTGCGGCGGTGGAAACTGCGCAAAAACTGAAAGTCCCAGTCTACATAACATATAAAATACAGACTTTGCAAAAAAACATTTTCACAAATAAATGCCATTATCTCTAAATAGTTAGTGAGGTACATGTCGGTATGGCAAGAATATGATAAACATTTGTTGGAGATGATTCAATTCTGCTAGTATGCGAATTGTTAAATTTAGGTGAATGTTTATAGGTTCCTAATCCTTCTTATTAACCGTTATCTCCGCAGGCTTTCTACCAGCGGGTTTTGGCCTGCAAATCTCCTGAAATAGCCAGGACCAGCTCATTAATGGCTGCTGGCACCAGTTTCATCCTCGCTATACCGCCTGCAGCTATTGGTGTCGTTGGAGGAGCGGCCGGTGAGTTATCCGTTTGATATCTTGACTAATAAGAGGGTAAAGGGTTAAGTATGCCCCAATTTTGTCTTTTTGTCACAAACTTTAAACAGCATTATGAAGAATATATATTTCAGAGACTCTGTTGAAAAGATTTTGTAATATGAACATGAAGTAAAGAGCCCCTCCATGAGATGTTGGGGTCAAATAAATACTGACTGATTGCGAAAAGTATCATTTAATGCGTCAATCGGTCGAAGGAAATTTTGAAAGTTAACTAAAGCAGTCGTAATTACTATTACGAGTTGATTTCGTTTGATAAGTACGTTAACTTCTACTCATTTAAATTTAAGGGGAGATTTTGGCTGCTTCAGTTATAATTTACTGTTCCCAAATTGTCATTGAAAACAGGTATGTATCATATATTTGCCATTTGAAATACATTTTTAATGATAATAATGATTATATACTAATACAATAGAATCTACATCAATTGATTCATTTACCTTCCTATCAAAGTTAAATAATATGTGATTAAATCACGAAGTCCCCCTTTTGTTGATTGTTAGCCTACCGAACCTTTCGTGTTAAGGCCATAGAGCTATTTCGCGTTTATGTTTGGAACCTTCCATATGGGCACATATCACTTAACTGATTTTAGAAATCCAATTTTGCTTTGTTGTCTTTCTATTTTTATACTTTTTGTGGCTTACGCCATTTGATCGTTTTAAACAGCAATTACAAGGAAATATTATTGAGTGATTCTTAATTTTTTAATTCTTATACAATTTTAATGCCCCAAAGTGTCCATATTTTCTCCAGTGCAATTATTATATGTATGACACTTTCAAACAAATTTCCGATCAGTGACTATGCTGCCTTATCTATTATTTGGCTTAATATTAATGAACCGCAAAATTAATTTTTTACAATGGACATAAAATGATATAAAAAATTTGAATGACTAAGTCACTAAGGGATATATGATAAGAATCGATTTTGCATAAAATGACAATATTTATTGCTTAAACAATTGTTCTAAATTTCTTTAATGATAAAAAGGATGAAACCTATACATTCATCGGTGATTTATACACAGTATCAGCATCTGTTTACAGGCGTCATGCCAAATGACGGATATTGCCTATATCGTAGTTCATGCCAATTAAATTCAACATTGTATTAATGCCTACGATATTTCAAAACAAACTTTGTGACTTGAATGTTCATTCCCCAAAAAGCTTTAAGTCAGAAGTGCGGATCGCAAATGACATTGGGACACAATTACATTCCGTGCATTGTAAATATCATCGAAGTCACAGAGACATGTATCAACTAGAAACCGCGTTTGGAAAACTTATATAACATGTTACTACATGTATAATCCCTACACTGATCCCATTCTTTTATAAACTAATAGGATATGTCAATGTCAAGTTCAATATGTTCATGTCTCTGTGTACACACTGTTTTCGTGCAGTTCATCCTCTATCTTCTATTTCAGACTGGAACGCAACCTCCTACACGGGTGAGATCCCTATTCCCAAGGAGCATCATCACTTCATCCTGCCGATGGTCATCAACTACCTGTGTCCTGTACCGGTGGCGGTTGTCGGCATCGGCGTCGTGGCAGCGGCTGTCATGTCATCGGCAGACTCAGCCGTGCTGGCAACTGGGACCGTTTTTGCGAAGAATATTTACAAGGATGTTTTCAGACCGAAGGTAAGGCTGGTGCTTTACTAAAATGAAATTACAACATATAACGATCTCTATGCACAGTGCATCAAGCACCACCAAGCAAAGGTCACTCATTCTGTACAAATAGGTAGATCAAGTCATAAAAAGGTGACCCAACAAGTTGATCCCTTTGAATATGCGGTTGGCTGGAAAGGGAGACACCTGATTGGATTGAAGGGAATTTAGTTATGCAATCATTTGGGCTTTTGAATCATTGAAAAGGCCTGTCGACCAGAACCAGCATTTACTTGGAAAGGTATTTTAATTGGCTGAAATATTTCATTGATTTGTGGTGCAAATGTCTGCTGCTACCTTTTACTGCCGGGAACCAGGAATCTCGTCTCATTCATCCGAGTTTGGATCAGCATTATATGATTTGAGATAACTGTGTTGTCAGTGGGGAGATAATGAACTTACCTGATTGGAAAGAAGGCAGTATATTGGTGAGAGTGATCATCTTGTATGATAAAATGATAGTTAGTAGTGTAAGACAAATTGTTTTAGAGATAAGATAACGTTTCGCATCCTTATGAAATTCGCATTCACTAAAGTATAGTGTTTTAGTGTGAAAAACGTCTTACCTCATCCTGAGATGGGAATATCTGAATCCTGAATATTTATAGATTAATTGTAGGATACAGCATGACCCGCGGGCATTATTGAAAGGTATGCCCGATACCCGAGGGTAATGCTAACGAGCCGGAGGCCTTTGGACATGTCTCGAGAAATAATGTCCACGGGTCATGTTTTACTAACTAATAAACCGACAGAAACAGTGGGAAAACAATTTTGTACTTAAATATACAGTAGTTGACACAGCAATAAAAAGATGTGTTATTGAGAGTCATTATATCGGATATGCATTCTTTCAAGCCAAGGGGTCATATTAAAAAAAAGCAAACATTATTTCCGAAATCGTATGATTAGAGCCTTTTTGTCATCACTTATTGTTTTTGCAAACAGAGAATTTAACAATATGTATTTCAAAAGGTTCGTTTTTTAATCTAACCTTACTTAACGCGTATTTGCAGGCAAGTGACCGGGAGTTGATCTGGGTCATGAGAGCTGCCATTGTGGTCACTGGGGCACTTGGATGTGTGATCGCCATCTTGGTCAAGACGGTCTACGGCCTGTTCTACATGTGCACTGACCTTATGTACGTCATCCTCTTTCCACAATTGACCTGTGTCCTGTGGTTTAAGGGCACAAATACCTATGGGTCCGTTGTGGGCTTCTTTGTAAGTCTTTTCTTAAGGATTGCAGCTGGGGATGCTCTACTTGGGTTACCTCCCCTGATTCCATATCCGTTCTACACGAAAACAGAAGGTCAAAAATTCCCTTTTAAGACATTTTGTATGTTGATTAACTTTCTATGCGTTGTGGTATTGTCAATTCTAACCAATATGGTGTTTAGAAGGGGTTGGCTCTCACCAAGATTTGACATATTCGGGGTAATAAAACGAGAAGACGACAGCCGATTGGCTGAAGAAAGAGGTGAGGCCCTGATGGTGGATAAACCACGACGGGCCTTTCCTATCGATGATGATTACGAGAAAACTCAACTCAGAGAAACTTACACTTGATAAGGGCAAATGAAGAGACACTTATATACAGCACGCCTTAGTTGAATAATGAATTTTAGAAATATACATTCCTTAATATATTTAATAATTACTTAATGTGGTCCAGTGTACCTTAGGAAGGTTGTGCGATTGGTTTAACAGCATTGAACATCACCAGAATGCCAGGGATAAAGAATACTTCGGATGACCACGCCCATCTAGGATATAACAATATGTCTTGGTTACTCGTGTACGAGGCCGGAGAGCATTAAGAATCTGTCTTATCGACTTTGCTCCAATTCATTTATTTGATATGCTGTAACAATTTTCTCACTCGTAATCGATGATTTGCTCCACTTTACATTGTTGTTCGTTTACCGAGTGTAGGTTCTTCTTTGTCAACTATTCAAATATCAATAAACATGTTTCATTTTGGTTGAGTTATAGTCATGAAATTATGACTTTTGACATTATCTATGTAAACTGCAATGTACAATTGAATTTTGAATCCACAAAATCCCGATAGGGCTGTCACTTTGAAGGGGGGTGTGTGTTTGGGGGGGGGGGGGGGGGGGGGGGTATCAGAACAGGATCATCATTAACAGGATTATTGTCCAACAATGGGAGGTGAATGCAAAGTACCAGTAATGCCCCAAATCATAATCTCTTTAATTGCCTGAACCTTTTGGCACATATCCTTGTCAATACATGGTCACCAATGTTTTTATTTTCGTGTAGCATCACATTTGCAAAATAAAGTCCGTTATCAGCTGTTTGTTTTTTTAGGCATTTTACTTCAATCTATGTTTGTTTGTAAAATCTTTGTAAGTTATTTTATATGTATATACATAATTATATTTTCGTGGTAGGATTAATGCTCTGTGGTCAATTACACGCTTACATCTCCCATGTCTTCAAGGTTTCATATTTCAGGATGTGTCAAATAGATGATGTCTGAAATTTAGTTTTGACACAACTTCCCGTTTAGTGCGTGAAACTGAGCTGTGTTTCCTGTGAAATAAACCCTGCCTTAATCTGGTGGCTGCCAACGTGCGAAAAATGAGATCAGCATATGTCAGTAAGAGCATGAATAGGTTTGACAAACGTTGACAAATGTTTAGTCACTCTACACGTGGCTACATTGATCAACTGGTATTCAGTCCCCCATTTTAACACTTCATTGAAAGAATGCGGCTTTGATAACTTTTACACAGATAGTTTTAAAGATAAATTTAAATGAAAAGACAAATGTTTTCCCTTTCCGTTTTTTCTTTTGTATACAAAGCGAAATCTGAGAAAATCGTTACAAATATTGTAAAAAAAGTACGAAACACAATAGAAGTAGCTCTTATGAAAAAATATCTATCACAATTATTGGTACCAAAACGTTGCTTTTTAATTTTTTTAAGGTTTGAAAATTTGTCACAGCAAGTTAAGGAAAGAAACTCCAGTGAGCTGTCTTTCTCTCATCGCGTAAAGCTGCAACAATTCTTGATCATTAACGGGAAGGCGTAGTTAGGGTCTAACACGTTCAATACGTGAGTGGCCTTGAGAGTTTAACAATCAAGAATCATATTTACATTGTCCCAGCAGATGCAGTAAACAATAGTTCGAAGTATAGTAGACAGAATCTATATACATTGGTTAGTCAATCAAAATACTCAAATGCTGTTCAGTTTAAAGGGTTGAAAAATCTGAGGTTTCAACTCAATCTAAATAGATTTTTATTTAAATTGACAGTTCCATATTTGTTCATACTTTCTGTCGGCCATTGACCTATATGAGAGGTCATCCTGTTGACCTTTCGTGTGCAAATAAAGAAACTTTGATGTGATTAATCACATTTGGCGTCACTAACAGGCTCCAAAAGGCGCACTAACCATTTGAAAAAAACTTTATTTTCGCATTTTCTCCAGAAAAAAAGCCCAAGAGGAATGACTATGGGTCAATATGGACTTTGAGTTGTACATTTGTGACACATCAGTCTGTATCTAGGGTTATCCGCAAAGGCGTAAAAGACTGAAATCGACTGTGCAAATACTTTTGCCAATCAAGACTATAAATTGTACATTTGTGACTCTGTGGCATCAGTCTCAACCAACCAAACTAAAGCATACATGCTGTTTTCATTTTACCACTCAAGTGTTCTCTTTCAATTATATTCTTCCCTCATGTTTGCTTTGCACATTCTCTTCTTGCAAAATTCTCACTACTTAATTCGTTTTTGTGTCCGTGTTTCTGCCAAATATATTTAAGATGCTGTTTCATACTTGCATGCGGTTCAGGCTTAAATTTAGTTATTGAGAAAAGAAATACATCACTATGTAGAAAAATCTTTCGTCGAAATTTTGATATCATATTCAGATTGTTTAATCAACATTAACATACCTATTTCGACGCCCAAAGCACAGTACCCCTTGTAGAAAGGGCATAGCATTTAACGAACCCGCTTTCGATGACGTATTCATTACGCGTGTAGGATTTACACCGTGTCACAACTAGCGTATTTGCGTTCGATGGGTATCAACTTTGGCAACAACGAATACCAAATTCGGAGAAAAAGAAAAGAAAATCTAATCGTGCGCGACAAAGACGGTTTTCAAGCGTATATTTAGAGACCGGAAGTTGTGAAATTGTCACACTTGATTCGTTTCTTTATATTGGCTGCTGTCCGTAATTTTGGTAAATTATCTCATATTTAATGAATTTTGGTCCGATTTCCCCTAGGTTGATTGCTAAATTTT
Source organism: Steromphala cineraria (assembly GCA_916613615.1). Classification (NCBI taxonomy): domain Eukaryota; kingdom Metazoa; phylum Mollusca; class Gastropoda; order Trochida; family Trochidae; genus Steromphala; species Steromphala cineraria. The sequence goes on from OU744721.1 coordinate 28,690,232, forward strand.
TTTAAAAATACAACGAATACATTAAAAATACTTTAAAAAATATTGCAAGTATGATACAGCATCTTTAAGGCCAATATGTATCCCATCGTCTTCTCCCCCTCATCCCACCCGATAAAGGCGTAACGATATCCTCTGAAACGTCGTGATATTGGAACTAAAGTTAGATTTGCTATTTCAGGTAATAGCACGTAGTTAAACTATTAGAGAACAAGGCTCGAATGATCTCACTTCCTTACACCATGGCCACACATGTTATTTCTTAAACGTCAAAACATATTAAAAGTTTATGTTGTTTTTGTTGAAAAGATTACGAATGATTTGACGACGACAGTGTCACAGAAGATATTTTCGTTAAAACAAAAATACTTTTGAACAATTGATCTCTGAAGTTTTTGTTAGAACGCGTCCCCATAAAATGCACATGAAGTTTCTCTTTGAACATGCGCAGGTTGTGATTTTGTTATTTGGGCATGGAAATTTGCATTGGTTCAAACATGAAACGGGCATTATCAGGAGTAAACGGGACTTTAAAAACAATTATCATATCTATCGTTTAAAATAAGTATTTGAAGTGGGATGAATAAACAAATGTCTTACAGGGAAGGGTAAATATGTTGATGATAAAGTGCATTCGAGAGATATTCGAATAATGCCGCGCCATTGTCATTTGAGTAAGACGGTATTGAAGTTATGGATAAGACATGATCCTCGGATATTATCTAGAATAGAGGATGTATGCTCGCCGGATAATATCATTTATTCTTAATAATGCTCGAGAACATGTCCTATCTAATCTAAATTCCCCCAACTATGTATAATCACATTGCTATGACTGATGCCGTGAAATAACGGAAGCGACCGTAAAATATACAAACTCACACCTTGTTTATCAGAGCGTCTCACGTAACTGTTCCATCAAGACTGCCACAATAGCTCTGGGGTCAGAGTTTGTGAAGGCGATCTTTGTGGTTTCAAAACGGCATAGCGTCAAAAACGTTTTCAGGTTGCAAAATAAGATGTGAGGTATCTTTCAAAAGTGATAGTTTTCACTTTTAATTTAGAATAAAATCACCAATTATTCCGTTTGAAGAGGGATATATCATCATGCATTTAAAAATTAAACTCCTGCCATTAGTGTTATCTTTATTTGCAGTCATCTCTATGATAAAGACATATGACTTGATTACACTTGCAGAATGTCGACGGATGAGATCAACCAATGTCCTAAATGCATCTATAGGGTACCTTGTGACGAAACTTTACAGACTTAGTGACCTGAAAGGTTGCTTAATAGGTAACTTCAATTTTATGTTTATTTAATTCATTTTTTTTCCGTTCATGGTTTATCCGAAACTGGTGTTAGTTAGACAACGATTCAAACCAACGAAGCAATGGTCTAAGCTATCTGCATGTTGTGTAAATTATTTAGTTTCATTCTATAAAAAAATTAAAACCCCGAAAAAAGAATCACAAACATTATTAACCTTTCCTATTTCATTTCGTCAGAAATACTTCGATGCAAAAAGTAATTTTATTAAGAGACTGACATTTTGAGAACTCTTTTATTAAACAACACACCAAGAAGCATAAAATCTAATACATAAATGACTGTGATGGTAATATATTTTATATGCAAAGAAATGGTAAAAACAAACAAAACATATCGATATGATTTTAAATTCCAAAACACACAAAAGCAAGTTGAAACATTATACCGTTTCAAAGACATTGAAAAAAAATATGTGAATTGGGGATTTACAGTTTGTATTATCAACATTGCTTATTCAAAACGTTGAATCAAATAAGTTGATACTTACGAAATTCTTAACATTTACAAATTCTAACCAATTATGAACCTATGCAGCTAATGACATAACAAAAATGTTCACACATATCTTCGTTTGCAGTTATTCCAACTTAAAGCTTTCCCATCTTACTTTTCATTTAACGGTAAAAAATGGTATCTTCCAACAGTTCAACAATTAAAGTTTAATGCAGCCTCGATTTAAGATTTGGATATTTTAATCACGAGTTATCATTTAAGAGGGGTGTAATCATGCAGATTGAGTCGGCGATATCTCCAAACAAGAGGGAAAGTGCAATGTCGAAAATTGATGATGAAAATTAGTTTCTTATTTAATCCTTAAAACATATTTTTGTTGAAACTTAAATCATTTGTATTTAATTGATCCAATTAAAAATAAATGTTAAATTAAATTCATCAAATGAACAGTATTGTTTTCATTGAAAAAGCCAAAATATGGAATATCTCATGAACCATACTACACAATATCGTGACGATTACTTTAAATACAGAATGTTGTTGAGCTATGCCTAACGTTTATTAAGTTCTTGTCTAGAACAAAATACAAAAGTTATTTTTTCCAAGAAAACAGATCTATGTAACAAAAGAAAGGGGTTTAATCTTACAAAGCACTGGACATGCCAATTGCTATTATAATAGTTTCAATGAGCTCGACCTCTTGGGTTTTGAAGTTATTTTTATATGGAAATTGATAATTTAGAAAGAGGTTAAAAAATTGCATATAAACATGATGACTGTTTCATACCAAGTTTCAATGGTTCAGAAAAGAACAACCCACCGTTAGAAGTAACCGAGGAGGTCATTTTAATCACTGAAGACTGACTGAAGATATAAACGTGACTATATGTAAATTACAAATGTAATTGACAAGATATAAGAATCTTTAAAAAATATAATCTTTTTAATGAAAGTAGGCTTTTTGAGAAATTGCATTACAAATTTTAAGATGATAATGATATCAAATATATTTCTAAAAAACATCAAAGTTGCGTTACAGAATATCTGTTTTTTCCTTTTTTTCGTATCTTAACTCGTATCTAAGTTTTCTCTCGTAAATCGGTCAAAGAGTAACAAATAAGTGACTGATTGACTAAGAGTAACAACATGAACAACGATAGCCTAATTAAAAAAAGAGGTAAAAACTAAAAGTACCAAACTTATTACAATTATCAAAATTACAATCAGTTGACAACATTCATCTTCTAAACCTTTGGAATTCAAGAAAAAAATATCCTTGTATGTTTCCAATATCGCCTTTACTACCTCCTAAAACAAACACAAAGGTGCCGCTTACTAAGTGTGACCTAATACCTTAGTCTGTAAAAACCTTGTTCATAAAACAAATTACCTTCAAATAAATATCTGTGGTACATGCAGGATATTTGCAATATGTTTCCTAACTTCAGAACCAACGCATCAATTGAGAGGTTATGTCATTCCAACAATGTAAAGAACGTGACTACACATGTGAAATGAACCATATCCGCCTCCCCAATTCTAATATGGAACAGGTTCATACTTCTTCAATTCCTCTACTGCATAAGAAAGCCTTTCATATTTGCCCGTGTAGATTGCTCTTTGCTGAGCGACCTGCTCGTCTTCACAGATGTACTGGAGGACATCATTATCTGCGACCATGACCTTGAGGTTCTCGATGATCACATCCACCTCCTCACGAAACAGACGTTGGTGTATGATAAGCGGGATGTGGTCCGAAATGCGGGTCATCGCAACCTGCAGGGTTATACATATATTATAAAGGGCCAAATCAAGTGAGGGGGGGAGAGGGATGGGGGGTCTAGGCCCCACCATTTTCGATATAAAAGCTTACATCGTAATAACATAAGAGTCCTAAGCGCATGTTGGTCATGTTAATGTCACAGGCCCCTGGGTTTATAAGCCATGACATTTCACCGTTCCATATAAAAGTTTAAGGACACCCCTGACTTGCCCCCCTCATAAATTTGGTTACATAGTTTAGAGAAGGTTGGACGCTTGCAGCAATAACGATGAGGTATTGATATATTCCATAAGTGGTTATCTAAAGGTAAATCATCCAAGCCTATGTTGAGACAAAGTTATTAAAATCTAAATATTTTAGATATTTAAATACCTACCTCAACTTAAATAGTTGCCACTTACCTTTCTCGATGAGAAAAAGATGTTAACCGCGAATCTTTTCACTGTGTATTCGTTTGGGCTGCTCCCAGCCCACTGCGCATGAGCGGGAAACGTCACATCCAAAGACGAAGTAAATTCAATCTTCCGGTAAGAAAACCTCGGAAGCAGGTGTCCAGCGAAGTCCGAAGGGGAGGCTGGGCGGGAGTTCATCCTTTAAGTTGAGGTAGGTATTTAAATATCTGAAATATTTAGATTTTAATAAATTTTTAACCTACCTCAACTTAAATAGTTGCCACTGATCCGACAGTAGGGAGGAGGGAGGACGAGTCAAACGTAGAAAAAAGGTCCTCAATGACATCCTCCCAGAGGGGCGCCCGTAAGACGGCTGCACAGAGAAGCAGATGGAGAACCCCCTGTTCACGTCAACAACGAAACAACTCAACAAGAGTAGTGAGAAGTAACGAAGTCAAACGTAAGCTACCCTATCTGACGATGGGGCAGCTAGCTGTAGGGCTACCACCAACGGTCCAAAGGATTGCAGTCCCTCCACATCCTCGACGGCCAGGTCCCGGAGGTGGTGTGAGGCAAAGACAGTGGTCGATCGCCAAAAGCAGCCTTCCAAAATCGTTGAAACGGAGCAGTACGATGAAGAGCCCTGGTGGAGGCAAGTGCTCGAATTCCCTGAAGGTTGCTGGCTACAGGATGAGGCAAGCCAGATGTGTCGCATGAAGCCAGGATAACAGTCCGGAGCCACAGGGAGGGGATGTTTCTGGTCACCTCGCCTTACACCACCGGTGAGAAGGGGATAAAAAGTCTCTTCCTGGTGCCACGACAAGAAGCAGAGCGGTGGATAAACTCTCGAAGAGCATGAACAGGGCAAAGAGAGAACTCCTCAACCTTCGACGAAGAGATGATCTTGGAGAGAGGAGGGATGGTAAAAGTCCTGCCAGGCTGGCCCGGGAGCTGGTTCTTGGCGACGAAGTCCCGGAGCAGAACAAGGTGCACAGACCCCTTCCTGGATTGCTCGAAACGGATCCTAGTGATGTCCAGAGCGTGGAGTTCGCTGACCCGGGCAGCCGTAGCAAAGGAGAGGAGAAACGTAGTCTTCCTCGAGAAGTGTTCAAAGGAGGTCTCTGATAGGGGCTCAAAAGGGGGCTCCTGGAAGGTACTTGAGTATGACGTTGAGGTCCCAAGCTGGCTGTCGGAACTACAGCTTCTGGTCCTCCAGCTTGAAAGACTTGAGGAGGGCCACCAACTCAGGAACCTTAGAGAACTTCTGTGGCCTTGGAGATTGCGCTGGCCACACGTCTGGAGTATCCCTTGGCACGGAGTGATCTCTGAAGATGGTCCAGACGTGCAGAACGTATCTCTCTGGAACCAGATGGAACTGGTGACTGTGAGGATGCAGGAGTAGATTTCGCCACTGGGAAAGCGGAAGAGGGTCTCTTTTAGGTAATATGTACATACTTGTAATGTTTTTTGTTTAAATTATATTACTATTTGCTACAAACAAGGTAAGAAGAAGTTAATGATACATATAAGTGCCTATTATTTAAATAAAGTTATAAAATAGACACTGAAAATTAACTAAATGCAAGCATTATTATTTTCACATGAAATACTTTCTTATTATTTGGAGTTACCATCAATCATACTCCTGGCTTCCCCCTGGTTATTCCTAGAAATTATCATGCAATTCATGCTCAAATTCGGAAAAACAAGAGACTTGCAAAATAATAATAAAACTCCACATTGATTGCAATGAATTAAATATTTCAAATTTGCAAACCTCTTTTTTTTTAAATGTGAGAGACATGCGAAATATTAAATGTTAATGTTATACAACCATTAGAATTATCCAATAACATGAGCTGAACACTACAACCCTGAAATCTTTAAATCTTCACTACAGTACATGTATACATGCTTCTTTCTAACATTTTTAATTTTAATGTTTTATTTCTTTTAGTCTTTTTGGAAACAAACATGCTAAATCAACAATTTATACAAGACAATACATGCAATGATGCATAATAAATGAGGGCATATTTACCTTTTCACTGACTGTACTCTGTGTCGCAAATGCAGTCATAAGTGAAGGCGTCTTTGACTTGATTTTCTCCAATTTGACATGAGAATCTCTTGCAATATGACGTTGAACATCTGTCAGACCTTGATGTTTACAGCTCACACTCTTATTACAAATCGTGCATCGAAAGTGAAGCTTACTCGTCGTGTCGGCTACGATGCATGGATACTTCTGTGTCCACGATGGATTAAATTTCGTGTGATACACTGCAGCTCCCTTATACTTTGTAATTTTTTGCTTCTTTGGTGCATTTTGAACATCATCAGATGAAGAATCGCCGCTTGACATTGTGAATTCACATGGAATAAACTACCGATAGAGATAGACTAAACACGTTTCTGCTGTTCAAACAAAGGACACTTCTCCCGCGAAGAATATAGTGTAAAACTGATTGTGATTGGTTGTAGCACAGCCACCAGCCAATCAACTTAAGGTTTTCAAATGCTGTTCGTTTGTGGGTTGTTTAAAAAGTGGAACTGGGAAGTGAAATAGGAATTTCAACGTGTTTACTAAACAATTTGAACGATGTATACACAATTTATAAACATAGCGTGAGATTTTGTATTACTGCCGTGAGAGCTTGAGATTAGCTTAGATAACGTGAGACTCAAGCCAAAGACGTGAGAGTTGGTAGGTCTGGGTCCTGGCGCTGGTCAAGGTGAAGCTCAAAGACATGACAGGATATGGGCGCTGGTCCAATCGTTGGCGCTGGTCTAGGTGAAGCTCAAAGACATGACAGGATACTGGCGCTGGTCCAATCGTTGGCGCTGGCGCCGGCGCTAGTCTAGGTGTAGTCCAAGGACAACAATACTAGAGTGCTGGAACTGGTCCTTCGCTGGTCAAGGCGCTTGTCCTGGCGAGGCGCTGGTCCTAGCGCTGCTCCTGGCGCTGCTCCTGGCGCTAGTGCCGGCGCTGATCCTAGCGCTGCTCCTGGCGCTAGTCCCGGCGCTGGTGCTAGTTCAGACGTAACTCAGAGTACAGAGTACTCAGAGTGCTGGTCAGGGCGGTGGTCCTGGTGCTGGTTCAGACGTTGCTCAAAGTACAGAGTACTCAGAGTGCTTGTGCTGGTCAGACGTAGCTCAGAGTACAGAGTACTCAGAGTGCTGGTGCTGGTCCTGCCCCTGGTCAGGGCGCTGGTCCCGGCGCTGGTCCAGGCGAGGCGCTGGTCCTGGCGCTGCTCCTGGTGCTAGTCCTGGCGCTGGTCCTGGCGCTGGCCCTGGTTCAGACGTAGCTCAGAGTACAGAGTACTCAGAGTGAAGGTGCTGGTCAGACGTAGCTCAGAGTACAGAGTACTCAGAGTGCTGGTGCTGGTCCTGCCACTGGTCAGGGCGCTGGTCCTGACGCTGGTAGAGGCGCCGGTCCAGGCGCTAGCATTGGAGGAGAGCATCCCGTGGATACCCACAAGGCACAAACGAACATCCTTGCCGCCTAGGACAGGACAAGCCACACAAAAATCTAGCAGAGAACTGTAAGAGAAGCAGAACATGCCAGGGTGTGGGCGAAGCAAGCTTTTTTTTCTTTTTTTTTTAAAAGGAGGTTATAAAATAATTTCCCAAATTTATAAAATATAGGGAAATAAATTATGGGAGAGGGAAAAAGCTTGCCAATGATAAGAATAAAATATAATATAAAGGTTTATTGGGAATTTTTTAAATTTATTTTATTTTATATATTATATTAAATAAATGTATTTTATTTATAATTAATAATTATAATGAGAATTACAATTATATAATAATTAAATATAACAGTAATATGATATGGGGTGATAAGGGAAAAATAAAATAAAATTTTAAAATTTTTTGGATATTTTTTAATTTATTATATTTTAAAAAATTTATAAGATAAAATGTTTATAAATAAAATGATAAATTATAACGAAAATTATAATTATAATTAAATTTAATAGTAATGTGATATGCCAAAGATAGGGCATAAATATAATAAAATTTAAAACATTTTAAATTTATTATATTTGATACAATTTATTAAGTAATGTATTATATTCAAAAAGATATATATTATAATGAAAATTATAATTATATATAATAAGATATAATAGAAATTTAAAAAGATTTATTGGGAATTTTTTTAATTTATTATATTTTATATATTATATTAAATAAATGTATTTTATTTATAATTAATAATTATAATGAGAATTATAATTATATATAATTAAATATAATAGTAATATGATATGGGGTGATACGGGATAAATAAAACAAAATTGTAAACATTTTTGGAAATTTTTAAATTTATTATATTTTAAAATTTTTATAAGATACAATTATTATATATAAAATGATAAATTATAACGAAAATTATAATTAAAATTAAATATAATAGTAATGTGATATGCATGAATATAATAAAATTTATAAAACAATTTATTAAGTAAAGTATTATATTTAAAAAATTATAAATTATAATGAAAATTATAATTATATATAATAAGATATAATAGAAATAAGATATACATTTGGAGAAAAACCAAATGTTAGAAGAAGACCAAAAGCAAACAGGACATTAAAAACACCGGATGTATTGACCCAAACCAAGTGGAGAGGGAAAACAGAAGGCCGCCATTTTGTTATGAGTGCGAGAACGCGAAAGATCGCGAAGCAAGACAAGGTGCAAAAATGGGAAAATAAGGACATGAAGAAAGTGATAGAGACGTAAGGGAGCAGCAATAAGAAACAACTAAGGTATAAAAAGGGATAAAAAAAACCAAACCAAAGCGTAGAAAACAGCGGATTACGAGAATGAAAAAGAAACACAAGTGAACTCAGTGAGTGAGAACGGAAGATCGAATTTACTTCGTCTTTGGAAGTGACGTTTCCCGCTCATGCGCAGTGGGCTGGGAGCAGCCCAAACGGATACACAGTGAAAAGATTCGCGGTAAACATCTTTTTCTCATCGAGAAAGGTAAGTGGCAACTATTTAAGTTGAGGAAGGTTAAACATTTTAAATCGATTGCTGTCATGTAAAGGAAGCAATCGACCAAAAAGGCGATGGGGTCTTTTGCCTTCAGTATACTAATGTTTGTAACATCTAACTAACATCTAACATCTTGTAACTAATAACCATGATATCATCGAAACTCTTGATATATTCTTACAAATGCGTTAATTTTCTATTGGGCAAGAATCGTGCAAACTCCAGATTTACATTTTTTAACTAGCGAATTAGCATTTTTCTTTTGGGCCCAATTATGCTAAAGTTCAATTAATAGGCCTCGCCGATAAGATTTTACAGGGGTGATAACTTTAGATTGTAATACTGTGGTGCTGCAATGAATCAACCATTGTTAGATATGCAGGAAGGCTTAAAGAAACTTGTAATTGACCTTTGCCTTCCAGGGGAAATCGACATACGACCTAAATATACATAAACGTTTTCTGGTCTTTGCAGAAAGACATATGTAATGCGATTGGAAGATTCTTTCACTAAACAAAAAAATAAAAATAAAAAGAATGCAAACCGGTCTCAATGAACGATGGGGGAGGGGGGAGTTTCATTCTTTTCCTTTTCATCAACTAAAAAATGGCTTGATGTTTAACTACTACTACTACTACTACTACTACTACTACTACTACTACCCACCTCATAGTATGATACTAGACTTCTCATGATTTTGGGCACACTTGTTGTATCTGTAAAATAGTAAGGTTTTGAGAAAAGTACTTGTCTATCAATTATCTCTCAACCAGATTATACACACATGAAAACAAGAGGTGATTTACCTGCCCCCACGCTATTTACTAATGGTCATGTGACCAAAACCTCACACGATCTTCCTGGAGAGATCGGATACCTGACCGCTAGGTCTACTGTGAAGATCGGAGATGCGAAGCTGGAAGGTTAAGTTACTAGGAAATCCCCAATGGGTCTGACTAAAGGTAAGGGGCACAGGGAGTCCGACTAAAAGGAGGTAGCCCAAACCGAACAGAGACCATAAAGACGGAGAGAAGAAAAAAAAACCCCAGCAAATCGCGAGTACAATCTATGGGTGAGCTGCACCCCCCTGGAGGGAGCAGGACCCCGTTTTCGCTGTATGGCAATTAACAAGAGACTACAGTCTGGCAATGCCCTAGCTATATCTTCCGTGAAACGTCTTGGACATATATATAGTGGTTGGCAAAGACAATTCCGGACTTCCAAATCTCAGTCCCAGGGTGACGATACCCCCCATCCTCACCTCAAATGGGTCAAATCAGCATTCAGGGGATCGGTATTCACCTGTTCACCGTTCGTCTGAGGAGAAAGCCTCCTTTCGGTGTTCATTGAAGTCTGAACGTTACCATTCAGGTTTATGGGCTTGAGCCATCGGTCTACCTGACTTTACGTCCTGATCACTCCCTTCAGGATTGATATGCCCACATTGTGATCCCACTTGCTCAGGATGGGTATGGTAGATGCTAAGCGGATTTTGATTGGGGAAAACTTCAACATCCTCCCCTAGCTGAGGTACGCTTGGTGCTAAGGTTACAACCCTACCATCCAGCCAATGTTGTCGCGGAAGGCAACGAAGGAGCACTGCTAACTGCATGTCGTAAAGGTTCTGGTTTCTGGAGGTAATCTTGGCGGTCGAGGAAGCGGCAACCATTTGCTTGGAGTAGCCCGCCCCATAAAATTGCAGAGCCTGAGCATTCTTGTGCACTGTTCGCTTGGCTTGCTCACTAAGAGATTCCACCCGAGTGCAATTCGGACGAAGAACACAAGGTACTTTGCTATCAGAGGCAATTCAACGTACTGAACGTCTAGCCTGACGTACGACTGAGCAGAAGCTTACCTTCCGGAATTGCCTGACCCTCTCCAGACCTTTTAGAGACAAGTCATACATGATGAAAAAGACCCTGAGGGTTCTCGTGGACCCGCTTTTCCGCACGCAAAGAGATTCCAAAGGAGGTAGATCCTCATTGGCCAATCCTCAGGTCATGTACGTGCAGTCGGACCCAGCAGAAGCTAGCAAACTGCCAACGTGACCTGCCTGACTGAACAAGTCAGTACCACAAAACTATCCCCTGAGTACAAAACCCCATGTCAGAGGCTTAAAGCCACCAACCTGAACTAAGTTATCAAATTAAGTAGTCAAAATAGAGGGCCAAATCCATATAATATATAATAGATAAAAGAGAGGGCTCAGAAACATGACCATTCTCTGAGCGACAGCAAGTTCGAATGAGGTTTTGGTCACATGACCATAGGTGGCGCGGGGGCAGGTAACTCCCGTCTTGTTTTTATCTCTATAACCTGATAGAGAGATAATTGACACGCAATTAATGCGCTACATTATGCTACGGTGAGTCGGAGACCTTAATAATACGTTCAATAATATCATGTAACTTCAGTGAGCTTATAAGGTGAAATTCTTAACGTCAATCATTCGTCATATATGTAACTGCTGATTACTCATTGCTTACATTAAGGGCAGTAAATTCTCAATCAAACCGTAATATAGACTTTGATATAGGAGGTACACTAAATTGTCCTTGAGTGTTTGAACAGGCATCGTATCTTATACTATATTATAATGTTAATTGTTTGTTTACCTTGGACATCAGGAATCCGGTGAGTTTCTTCAATATATGAAAATAAATGAAAATAAGTCATTAATGTGAAAAGAAATTGCTGGCGACGTTTGCATTTTCAAAGATGATTTCTGGATGAACGTATCTTCCGATGCTCATAAAAAGGATTTGTCGATTAAAATATGTCAAATTCTATATTTTGGTAGCTGTGTAGTCATTGTTCCTTCATTTCTCTTGGTAACTTGGTGCGGATTTACAAGGTACGGTTGTCTTTCCATTCTTTACCACAAAAACAGTTGTCTCTTCACTGCATTATAATTGAAGGCCGATATATCTGTAGCGTTAGACTGCTGCTAATACTAGGCCACAAAAAGTGCACCATGGCCAAGATCAAATTTATTTAACAAATTTTTAACTCGGCTTTTGAAACGTGCGGGAGCGTAGTCTGATTAAAATCTGCTCAGTTCGGAGGAATAAAAGTTTCAAAATATCAACTCTATGGGAATCGAACATGTTGGTACATGAATATGAACATTTTGGTATCCTCTCCACTGAGTCAGACGACAACCTAGTAATTTGCATGTTCTGTCGTTAATTAAGCTTACCAATCACAAACTGCCGGAAAAAGCCTTCGGTATCAAGTTAGGGGTAAGTTATTTGGGTAACCATGTTTTGCACATGATTGCTGCCAGCGGTGTTTAAAACGAGATGATGTGAACGGTCTGTTAACGACTGGGTTTCGGCTGCGCTATACTGGGTTTAAACACGCGAGGTACATGGGTTCAGTCAGACATACAGCTGCGTATCTTAAGTTTGTTCACTTTCTTGTGTCTCTTAGTGCAATTATCATGTAAATACGGTTTCATTTTGACGTCCATAAAAAACTCCAGGAGCACCTACAAACGACAACCAATTTGTCGGTAGTAAAATAATGATTCCCAAACCGTAGTTCGGGATCGTCTTGTCACTCGTACTGAATTTAGATATTTTGCATGATTAAATAGAAAAATGGGTTCATATTTGTGAAATCAGATTTAAATATTCCATATAAATCTTGTAAGAAAGACATCAGTATAGTTACATTGCATTAATACAAAGGACCAAATACCTTAGGTCATAAGATACCAATCACTAATGAAGGGTTTTTTTAATAGAAAAATACAAAATAGTGTTTTCGAAAATTTGACCCCTAGTCATTCCAATGTCATGCTAAAGTAGCGATCATTAAGGTTTGACATACGAATATGTTAACGCAAACTGAATGTTAACTTATGTACTCAAATTTCAACATTATCCGTTTCGTTTTCGCAATACTAGGATGCCCCAAAGACATGATATTTGCACTAAAACTTACGATACGCAGCTGTAGTGTAGAGGATTCCATATCTCCGTGCAGTTAATTTTTTGAATATTACATTCCTAGGAACTAGGCCGATTTTAACCAGACTGTGCGGGAGCGCAGATAGAAATCGTTGCGATCGCAACATATATTCATGATCGTAAGGCACCGCTACATGTATATAATCATGGCAAAATATCAAACATTTTTAATATATGTAGAGTGTGATTATCGGAACAAAGTGCATCACAGCGCATTAGAGCGTACAAAAGCGCGATCTAGCGTATCAAGATGTGAGATGTTATTTTCAGATTTGTATAACATCTTTTGCCCTCTTTTACAATTTTTCACGATCTCCTGCCTTGCGTCATGTTGTAGACATTCTGTTGCGAATATTCACCGTTTTCTATATATTTTACGATAAAAGATGTAGAACTAATTACTTTCACGCGGTATCATGTTCTACAACGTTTTGCCACAATCCATGCTCAAAGTTTGCATCACCTTTCAGTGCGTCTGGTCATTTCCTAAACTTGAAGCTCGATGCCTGGAGACATTCATTTTCATCTAACTGTGCGCCGTATAACATCTTCTCGTCATACAAACAAACAAACAGACATCCTCATCTGCTGTTGTTAAATAATTATGTCATATCTTGCGCAATATCTGTACACTTACATGTTGCTTAGCGTTGCATTTATTATTTTTATTAGACAATTTCGGTTTGATTTGATTAGATATTTGTTAGGAATAACATGAAAGTCTAAGGAATAACGTCAAATGTGACATTATTATGGTGAATCATTCTCCATGATTCTACATTCCCTTTTTGACTCGCTGGATGATTAAGATAATGTTAATGTTACCCCTATCTTATTCCAATCGAAACAATTGTGTCATTCGTGTTATTTATTGTCAATCAAAAGGCAAAAAAGGTAACTGATCTATGAATGTCTCAACGCCTGAAAAATTATAACAGATCCAAAAGTGAAACCATACTAGTTGTAACACGTACGTCTTCATTAAAGCGGATCGGATATTAAATCGTAACAGTGTGTGCTAAATCCGACCAGAGCGTATGGAAACCTGATAGAACCGTTGAACAGAGAAAATGAATGAAAATGTGCCACGATCAAAAAGATCCACTACGGTATTTGGTTCGTGTCAGATCGGCATAATCGTGACCCAATCCTGGTCTAGTTTATCGCAGCATCATGGATAAAAGACATCGAAGGTTGATAGTTTCTCGTGCACTATATGAACTTGCCTAGACGTAATCAGAGGTCATCAAGTTTCCAATCGATAGTCATTGGTCACTAAACATTTTTAGATTGAGATGATAACATCGGGATCACCATGCAATAATTAGACTTATCTCCGATGGCTTATCTCTCAATGGTGGTCACCGATTGCACGACTCAAATGCGTTAACTTTCAAAATGGCGTGTTTGACTCTATTTAATTTGTATCTTCAATTTATAGACAAGGTTTGATGCATACATAATGTGAAGGTTAAAACTGATGACAGGCATTGCCATTTGACGCTTGAAATAACATCATTGCGTAAAATCAACTTTTGGGCAACCAAAATATGGACACTTCAGATAACCAAACGCAAAATTGATTTCCCCCTTTATATTTTGATTAATTGGTTGTCAATAGAAATAACGGATTTATAAAAATCATTACTTAAACTTTTATTGCTTTTTGTTCTTTAATCTGAATGATTAAAAATGTTGTAAAGTTGTTTTTGGACAGCAGTTTGGATACTCCTAATATCTGAACTCACGGAGAAACTTCTCATAGGTATCGTCCTGAGTAAACACCAAGCTGCTCTCCATGGTGAAATAGCGACCTATTTCTCTTGTGCCCTCATTGTGAATTTTACCTGCTATTTTTTCCATCTGCACCTTGATAAATCAAACAAGAGGTTAAATGTAATGTCATGACTTACCTTCTAACCAATGTCAAACCTATCTCTACTTTTCATTAACATCATACACATTTTTCATGATTTCCTGAAATATACAATATACATGTATAAGTAAAAGATTAGCAGTTATTCTAAAATGAAAGCAAGACATGTTTGGCCGAAAACATTAAGCTTGGCATCAAAGTTATTTCGTGTCTCATTGGGAATACGCATTTCAATGGCAACATGAAATTACAATTTTTCGTACGAGATAACACTTTTATTGAGACGAGCAGAAATATCATCAAATCAATAGCGGACACGTCGTGCACTTAGAAAACGAGACTTTCACGCATAGACTTTTATTGCTAATAAAATTGTTAGGAGTAAGCATATTAGAATAGAATAATCCTCAATACTAATATCTTATCGTATTCAAGTATGCTTACTAGCTATATAGGAACCGTTTCTATTAGCAATACATGTCTCTGTGAATGTCCTTCCACGAAGGGAGAATATGTTGATGATAACCTGCATCCAATGGACCTTATTCGAATAATTGTCAGAAGGTAATTAATACATCTTAAGACTTAAAAATCAATAGTGTGACGTCACTGAAAGGTTAGTTCACTTTTTAAAATGGAGGATTTGCATACTGTTTTATCATACTTACCACAGCCTTTTCCCCAAACAACCTGTACCGCTCGAAGTAGATTCTGACCAACTCAACATAGGATTTTGTCATACGAGTGTGCACATTTTCGAAACATTCTATTGCTGGCTTGTGGAGCTTTTGAATGTATCTTTGAGCATACTTCTCAACGTATTCAAATTTAGCAGAGTAGTCAGGTAGTTCCCGTCCACGACCGACCGCAATTTCCTCCTTCAGTTCAGCTTCCAGCGAGGATTTGTCCTTAGCTGATGGATAAGATACAACTTCATTTAACTTATTCTTGAACAGTTCTTGGAATCGATTACTTAAAACAACGTCGAATGCTAGTGTGTATCAAATACGAATCGCCAAGAGTTGACGGATTTGAGGATTCGTACTTAATTCGTAATCAGCTCGTTGAATAGTTAACTAATTCGTATTATTTCGTATATTCAACGGCAAGAGTAAAGTCACCTATATAAAAGCAAGATACTATAACACACGTGGGATAGATAGAGATTACAAAACGAGTGAGTGTTGAAAATCGGAAATACTCAACGAGATATTTTCAAATGTTTTGATTTATTCACGAGCGAAAGCGAGTGAATAAATCAAAACTTTGAAATATTGATTACAAACAAAAGGGAATTTCTATTTCTTCGCAACAACGATCCTACAATGCGCGACATACTTGCGTAATGATACGCTGGTGTGGTACCTCTGTGTTCGCAACAGCAAAAACGTTATCTCGTTTTCCGTTAGCTTCATCTTCATCTCTAATTAAAATCCTACTTTTAAACAATCATTTGTGTACAGTTTATCGACAGAGTTATCCAAATCCAAAAACATTAGCAAATAATTTAATAATAAAAAACGACGTTGTTGTCGGTACTGAATAGCCGAGCTTCATGACAGTTACGTTGATTTTGAACGGTTCCTCCTTCCTTGCTAAACGTTGCCTGACGAGTTCTGATAATTCACAATATGTCCCCGTGTGTGATTGAACAGATATAACAAGCTTATTAGCATATATTTTGATATATTGATTTTTATCCCACCGGTATGTAATACCGTGGGATATAGTCATCGCCCTGTCCGTCTGTATGTCCGTCCGTCCGTAATCATTTCGTTTCCGGAGCAGAACTCAAAAACCGGTCCACATATCTTTCTGAAACTTTACATGTGTATTGCCCACCTACTGAAGTGGTGCCTTTTGACATTTTCACATTTCTGAAAATTTTATTTTTTATCATTTCCATGGAAACGGCTCTTATTTGGACTCTGTTCATGAAAGGTTTCGTTTCCGGAGCAGAACTCCAAAATCGGTCCACATATCTTTCTGAAACCTTACATGTGTATTGCCCACCTACTGAAGTGGTGCCTTTTGATATTTTCACATTTCTGAAAATTTTATTTTTTATTATTTCCATGGAAACGGCTCTTATTTGGACTCTGTTCATGAAAGGTTTCGTTTCCGGAACAGAACTCAAAAACCGGTCCACATATCTTTCTGAAACTTTACATGTGTATTGCCCACCTACTGAAATGGTGCCTTTTGATATTTTCACATTTCTGAAAATTTTATTTTTTATTATTTCCATGGAAACGGCTCTTATTTGGACTCTGTTCATGAAAGGTTTCGTTTCATATATATAAAACTGGTCCACATATCTTTCTCAAACTTTACATGTGTATTGCCCACCTACTGAAGTGGTGCCTTTTGATATTTTCACATTTCTGAAAATTTTATTTTTTATTATTTCCATGGAAATGGCTCTTATTTGGACTCTGTTCATGAAAGGTTTCGTTTCATAAATATAAAACCGGTCCACATATCTTTCTTAAACTTTACATGTGTATTGCCCACCTACTGAAGTGGTGCCTTTTGATATTTTCACATTTCTGAAAGTTTTATTTTTTATTATTTCCATGGAAACGGCTCTTATTTGCACTCTGTTCATGAAAGGTTTCGTTTCATATATATTAGTTTATACTAATCTATTATGAACCTTGCTTGAAAAATTTGAAATTATCTTTCAAAGGTTTACATCTTACGATCATGTGGAACCGGTGGGATATGTCATCTTCTGATGACTCTTGTTTTAATAATGTTGTAAGTATACATGCAGCTAATTTTATATGACTTTAAATAACCATCAAGGCTATGATAAAGGTGTTATTACTTATCAAATGCTTATGTTTTGCCATCGTCCAGTTCCTCATGTTGATGTATGAATATGCTGTTAAAACATCTTCATTCCTTGATGATACACAGTTTAGAAAAAACAATCCCAAAAGACACAACTACATGTGATGATTATATATGTAATTAGTCATAATACCAAGTTTCGTTGAGCTAGCTGTAACGGTTTTCAAATTCTGCTCAGGAAAGAATGTGATCACAGATAGACAGACAAAGCCAACGACTATATCCCCCCACCCCCCGCACTTTTTGCCGGGGAGGGGGGAGGGGATAAAGTTAGAAAACACAAAATTTCGCTGAGTTAACTTGTGTATTCCTTTCAACAAATCTATTTATGTCAACCTATGCATGACATAAACCTATGTCATGCATAGGTTTATGCATGACAATCTTGGTTAATGTTATCTGGCAATAGATTTTTTGTTTTTGGCTCTTACTAATATCAGGTCATCAATATTCTTGTGCGTTATTTCAATTCTTGGATCAATCAGATCGCGGATAATTCGTAACAAATATTTATAATTGATTCGTGGACATCGTAATTAATCGTAAATATAAAATAAATCGATTCTTACACATTCGTAGATACTCTTTGCTCATTCGGGAATTCGCAACTCATGTGTCGGCTGCGAATCTGTCACGTATCAAACGAAACAAACAAGTAGTAGTTACTTCATCCATAAACGAGAGGTTGATCCAGTTACACCACACCTGATCGCTGTTTGATTGACAGCTGAATTCGTCGAGGACGGTAGTCCGAGACGCAAATTCAGCTGTCAATCAAACAGCGATCAGGTGTGGTGTAACTGGATCAACCTCGAGTGATTGGATGAAGTAACTGCTTTGTACCACGCCCACATTGCACGTTGTCAAAATCTGCACGAGATCTGCGCCGGAAATTTGAATTTGAAATCATTCAGTTTCACATGGCCACAATGTCGAGTCGCGAGTGGGATGACATGATTGACGACCTTATATTGTCGTAAATAATTAATAGACTATATAACTTTTCATTCAAGTACATTTTCACTAGCCTATGGTGTTTCTAATTGTTCAAAATGGATTATGTTCGATAGTCTTATTTGTTTGAATGTGCTTCATTAAAACTTGACGTTCTTTTTATTGTGCCATTTTATAGAATATTTACATCCTCTTCAGCAAATTCCTTAAGTGCGTGAACGATAGGCGTGGCTTGCTAAACTGCAGCGAGCCAATGAGATAGCTACGATCAAAGGCTACTTCAGGCCGTGGTGTAACTATAAGATACACCACGGCCAATATCAAAGGGACCGACATGTGGGCATGGTACAAGTAGCAAGAGCTTTTAAGTAAGAACAATATACGGACTCTGAAAATATTATTGTTGAGTTATTGAATTTTGAACTAACTACCTACTTCTTTTATCTTATTCTGCAATGCAAAACTCAACAACCAGATATTTATTTATGATTTTTGCTGCGAGCAAAACAGACGACATGCGGGCGTTGCAGACAAATTGAAGGGGGTAGTCAAAAGAGGTAACTCATCTCCGAAAATTAAAATCCAAGGCTGGTCTTTGGAAGGTTTCTCGTGATCGTCAAACATGAACTCAAATCGCACGATTATCAATTTTGAATCATGCTCACATAAGAACGCTTATTCGCAACCAAACACAACCAAACAAATCCGAAACGTTTATAGATTAACATAGTGTGGTATCCTATTAACACATAACATAGTACATAAATAACCATAATCCTGCTTACAAATAATAAAAAATGAACACCACTCCTGTCCAGGACCATGCATTTGGCAAAGATTTCGCAGCAGGTTTTTAACAATAGGTCACTTAATCTTCCAGCAGCGATATCTCATGTGGAATCTCTCGATGATGAATACATTTCTTACCCGGAATGTTTTCTGTTGCATATTTATGGAATTCCTTGAAAGCTATCCTTGCCTCACTGAAGACAGAGTTCATCCTGTCAGGAAAGAGGGCATCATCGATCTTTTCGCCCTTAACAAGTCGTTTTAGCGACGTAGAGAATCGCATAACTAGCTGTGGAAGACGAAATGTTACTATTGAGCAGATCCCGTATAAAAATCACAACATGACAAAATGACAAATTTGTAAAGTCCAATTATATATTGTTTTGCAGAAATCCAATATGCAATGAGAAAAGATGTACAGATCTAGATGTAATTGTGATCACCATCTAAAACAAAAACATGAAATATATGTTACACTAATATCATAAAATAAGTAGGACATAATAGTTATTTGAAATCAAATCTTCAAACCTCATTGGCAATCCAACGTTTGTCATTATCGGTAGTTGGACAGGAACCAAACTGACATAACTTTGCCTCAGCGTAGGCCAATTCCGTCCCAACTTCAGCATGGATGGATGGTATCAGCATCTAGTTGTCGAAAATTTGAAAAATGTTTGAAATGTTGAAACTGTAGAACGTACTTTTATATCCGAAACAACACGTCCTTATCGGATAAAATGACTGGACATATCTTTCTGACATTAAAAGCCGATGTCATAACCATTTAAACAAACGAGGTTTAAAATATCGAATCATGTGATTCTGTTGAGAGACAAACTCCTTTTTATGTGAAAGTGGAGATACCTACAATTGATCTTTCTCTTTAAAGAACGACATATGGTTTAAACATACAATCTTACTAGATGAATAACCACAGAATTCTGTAAGAGATATCACTGTTGAGAGAGGTTTGAGTATTAGTAGGAATTAAGAGGCTGGTGCGGTTTCGTTTCAGGTAAATGAATTGATCTCACGAAAAACGATAAGGAATGTTACCAATTGCAAGAGAAAGAATTCAGGCGAAAAAAACAGTTCATGAACGAACATACCATATCTGATTAAGCGTTGCGAATCCTACCTCAAATGAATAAAATGTGCTTACATCAAAATGTCCGTAAACACCTTTTGCATGATACTTGTAACTTCTGGTTGAGCAAATGAGATTTAATCAACTGATTATTAATTTGAAGACATAAAACTTCCCCAAACCGTGTTACTGTCCCTAAACTTACTACTTAAGCCCCTGTCACAACCCGTCGTGCGTGCAGCTGCGTGCTGTCTACCGACAAAAACGTGGGGTAAATTGGTGAATTCGTGCGTCCTCGGTACCGACGCAGTACCGATTTTGAACAAATTTGGAGCACGCAGACTCGTCGTAGAACTTTTAGTGCATGCAGAACTTTCGCTGCGTGCAGTCTACGAACGGGCTGCGAATTTTCCTCCGTACGATCGACGTGCGTGCCCTGTGCGACAACCGCACGCACAACGCACCGACATCGTGCGTTTTTTTCAAGCTTACCACGTGAAGAAAAATGCTGGTATACTGGACCAGTATACGTCAGTAAACCACCCTAATATACTGAGGTATACTAATTAGGAAACCACCCTAATTTACTGACGTATACTGGTCAGTATACTCTGAATTTCCATAGCTCAGTATAGCTCAGTATATCTCAGTATATCTCAGTATATCTCAGTTTACGTCAGGAAGTGCTCATTTAAACAAATTCAAGATACATTTGATTTTTGTGTTATTTATAATGTAGTATTTATATATTGTTTGGTTTATTCCAGCTGCAATTCTTCTAATCGAACTTTTACTTAGATAAATAGATAAATGTGATAGATAACGTATGACACCATAAACCCAAATGACCTACTCGTTTTTAAATGAGTTGTGTAGTACTGTGTACACAATTGAATTTATCGGCGGGTCAAAGTGAGTAATAACATTGATAGGATAGAGTAAAAAGCATTAACAGCGAGATTTGAAGGTCATAAACTAAATGATTTTGTAACAATGTTTCAGATTCTGTAATATCGTATGGAAACAGGTCTGAAGTATCGCTAGGGGAGAATGAACAGTTATGAAATAACACTTTTACTGATTTATTCATGACTTAAATTAGCCTTACATAGATATCATCATTATAGAAATTTAAATACCGATGGATATCTATATCAATGCGGCTTATTAAACGTTGTTCTTTAAGGGGGCAGTAGCACGTTTTTTGAGAATTTTATATTTAAAAATTTTCACTGATAATTGTATGTTAACGCTAAATGTATTACTTTGATAGTGTCAAAAATCTCATTACACAAGCCAATCATTCATAGTCAGAGAACAAAGTATGAAGATTTACCTAAAATCCATTGGCGGCCATTTTTTTGTGAACACCTTTAATTCATTTTGTGTAAGAAAAAGAATCACATGGCTAAACTTTACATTATATATTTGAATTATTACTGCTCCATTTGGTTTGAATACATTGCCTTTTAATTGGAACCATTTATTTTCATTTTCCTGACATCACCTTATATTCCCTCTTAAAACGTGCTACTGCCCCTTTAAGCGTAATATTGTGGACTATTCAATATAAAGTGAAATTCATCTTCAACATCGTCTTGGCAATAAACGTGTTGATCTGGATAACTGGCTAAACATTGCAGGATATTGTGAAATATGAATATCAATGGTTGGTGGAATGCTTTTTCATATCATTTTAATAGGTATCCATTGGTTAGAAATCCATTTCCTCTTATGACGGATTGAAATGTAGAATTATATAACTATGCAATGTATAATGGGCCGGTGGCCTAGTTACTGAATAAACTCTCTCTCTCTATGAGGGATTAAGAATCAGAATGAATTAGTTTACAATCTTAAAAATTTAGTTTTTGAAATACATGGCAACCATATATCATTTATACATATTATGTGACATCGGCATTACAAAGTATGCCAAAAGATCGGCTGCATAAACAACATGTGAAACTAACCTTATCGAAAATGAAATCCTCTATATTAAAGCACATAAATCCATCAATGAATAGTGATAACACTATGTTGCAGCACCTTGCAGTCTCTGCCTTACTTCAACAAAAGTTAGGTACAAATGAATATGCAGAAATATAGGGAAAGAAACTTTGCATTGGGTCTTGGTTAACCTCTAACATCTGATTGGATAACTAGATAAGAGAGACCAGTGACAAACAATGCCTCGAGTATTACTCACCTGTCAGCGTGGATTGTCAATACACGTGTCAATCTGTCTAATTGACGCCATAAGCTAATGAGGAAATGGTATCGTCTAATTGACACCAATAGTTAATGAGGGCTGAATGCTACAAAAACAGATTCCAATATACGGCTTACATTGATGAACTTGTCTTTGAAAAGAGAAATACATTACTGAATATATAGATACAGATATACAGCAACAGATATACAAGTGAAACATATTTCATTACACCAAAAGTGCCAAAACCTGCTATCATTGTGTTCATATTCAGTTAAAATTTTGTTTGCGGTTTTAAAGAAAGAACACATAAAAATAATCTCAAATATAATTAATATTTCCCTTTTGTTGCATATATCTTTAGCCCAGGTTTTGTTTATAGTTTTGTACAAAAAGACATGACAACCTCAAAGGAGTTAAAGATAATGCTCTATTTTGATGCCTGTATGCATCCTTGAAATAATTATTCCACTAGATTATTATCAAACAAGTTTTAGTTAAAAAAGTTAAATGTATTATTTCGAATTAACTGATTTAAAAATTAAAAAGGCAGAATGCATGTCAGTGCTAAGGGATGTATTGTTTGTCTCTTGTGCCAATTTTGTTGAAGATGAAACATAAAGAAACAAATTCCCTCTCTCTGTTTGATTTTTAGAGGAATTATAGGAAAAGTTTAATGAAATTCAAGACAAAATTACTTTTGTGACTTTGATATTGTTGAAATTGATGAAATTTGGAATTAAATTTTTAACTTTGATGCCAATAATACTTTAAAGAAGAATTTTTTTATAAGGATTAATGTAACACCGACAATTCTCAAAAGATGTATACTTTTATCATATTAAAAGAAATGAAATTGTTATCCCATTCATACATTTAAATTGATTATGTCATACCCCTTAATGACCAGTTGTAATCCTCCTAATCAGTAATGACTGCCCTCAACTAGAAGTGCTTAATCAATGAACTATGGCAAAGATTGACAAATATGCATGTGGTTTAAACACAAAAGAAGGAACCGGATTGGTAAACAACCAAATGTTTATATTTATACCGCGCGGAAATATGCATGTTCTGGTTCGCCTCTATAATGTAATAAAAAACATGTTATTGTGTGTATCTATGAATAAAAAATTGAAACTTTATTACCAAGGCCAGGGTCGAAAATGAAAGTTACAGGACGTCAGATTGCTCATGCTCAAAACATTGAGGTCTTGTCTTGGGTTATTTTAGTGCTTTGAATGTGATATTCCCTGTAGTGAAATCCCCTGAAGAAATGTGATTGAAAATACAGAAATTCAAAAACTAATCAAATTTCTACAAATCCGTTTAAAAATCAGTAGCCCAACGTCAGGAATGCATGTGGGTATGAATTAACAGAGACTATATTAACATCACGAGTGTTCCTTTGAGTAGTATATTACAATTGCATATCACACTTTAAGTTCTTAAGAAAATAGACTTGATCTACGTACTCTGATTATAGGGCAGTAAATTGTTTTATCTTTTTTTTGTATCAAAATGTCGGAATGTGTTATTACAACACATTAACTGACATATCAGGTTATATGAATTTACAAATGTATTAACTAAGACATTTCAATATTGACGAATTAAATATAATCCAACAATTACCAATACAAGTGCCTGTACCTGAAAACGAAGTACCTGTAGGCAATACACATTTAAAGGGCAGACCCGCGCGGGGACATATTTACTAACGAGACTTTTATTACAGGGCCATAAAAAGTTCAAAGATACAGAGATAATGACTTGTTGGGTTGAGGTGTTTTCTTGACATATGCTGGAATATTCCAGCATGGTTAAAAATCTTTACATATCTATTATCGTAATGTGTCTATATCCTTTCCTATTACAATTTATAAACATGAAATAATTGTGGTATTTTCTTTTTGTCACTTGTTCTTTTTGTCACTTGTAACTTGTTTATGAAGAATGTTCACGTACCACAAAAAGGAATAAAAAAGAAAAAAAAGAAAAATTCACGTTATATAATCTTAAACGGTTCAGACATAAAACTATATTTATAATTAGAATATGTGATAAAAGAGATGTAAATTCAGGAACAAATAACTGACATTCTCAGTAAAACGCATTAAAATGTAATAACTTTACAAGATAATAATTACAAATAAAGATTCATATATTTGTTGGTCTGTTTTTAATCTTATAAATCACAGAAAATGTACAATCATAGAAAAACAAAACATCATTCACATTCTATTTGTTTTAAAAAGGCATGATTCTGTCTTAGAGATATTTGAAATATTTTGAAAGATAGTTTAAATAAATATTTCTGTTTATTATGTTTACGTAAGTTAATCACAGGGAACCATACCTATAACTATATATATAACTATTAAGACCGTTTATAAAAAACATTTTTAGCAACAAACCTTATAGATATAGAGATTACGATATGAGGAAGAAAAAATCAATTTGTATTACATCAAAAGAAAAAAAGTGTTTTTCTGCCAAAATATATGTTAAAATACACACAAGTATACACTAGTGAAGAAAGTCTAGATAACATTTGCTTCAGTGGGCTTATCTTCACTTCTTTATTATCAAAGAGATTTCAGTAAAACAAACATCAAAGACAATCATTTATCATAGTTATTTGATAGTCACTTATTATGTGAATTGCATATCACCCTTGCTTTTTGAGAAATTATATTTTACCTACTTCATAAATCGACAAATCAAGTTTTGAATTTGCAAGAAAAAAAAATCATAATTTTGACATATAAATCGAATTCAGCAACTAAGTATCTGCATTTGCAAACGAGTTACATGTAGGCAATACACAAATACTTTGCTGAACCAGACGGGACACCTCGAGATTTTTATTACAGGGTGATAAAAAGATCAAAGACAGTGAAATTGTCTTTGTGGCGTTTGTGAGAAGTTACTTAAATTATCTTTGAATAACTCAAAACAATGATTTATATTGATATATATAATGATTTGATATTTAATATAATGTAAAAATAAATGAATTTCCTTATATAAATAATAGATACATGAATTTCGTTGTATAGATAAATTGATAAATAATATTCACTTATTCCATCTTGAAGTTGCGTGAGATCAATAAATCTTTATTTCAGTACTTATAAGGCCTCATGCCTGTAGAAGTTATTTGCTTTAAAGACATTTGTTCTAAATAAAGTTACATAATATATGTACATGTAATAACTGAGTATTGCTTTTTGTTAATAATAAGATATTTTCCCGTAGATTATACTTGGAAGATGCATCGTCAAGTTAAGAATTAACAACATCCTTCATTATTCTCAGTTTTAAGAAAAATAATTCAAACATACAAATCAGTTAAAAACACTATTGTACATAATAAATGTTTAAATGTATTTTTTTCCTCTCCGATGAGATTTATCTATTGCTGTAAATACATAGTCAGAGGGAAACAAAATGACATTCACAGTTCATTTGTTTTAAAAGGGTTCATTCTGCATTATAAACGTAAGTCTTTGTTACTAAAGTTGAAAAAATAAAAAGTAAAAAAGTAGACGACGCATTCAAGGGCCTAGGTACATGACATCAAATTCGAAAGTAACATACCTTTTACAGAGAATGAAAATAATTAATGCAGAAACCTTTCAAACTGTATGTAACTACGGGACAACACAACTTGGCACATGAGAGAAGAGGAGTTTGACACTGAGTCATTAATGACAGCAAGCAATCAGTCATGAATGGGCACCAACTGGACCCCTGTCAACACACTATGACTAAAACAACATAATAAACGCTCTTGGAAGTCTCTTATTACTATAAAAACAGGTTAACATCAAAGATATTGTAAAAAAACATAATTAGTTCGTAATTAAGATATCAATAATGATGTTGTGATATCTAAATATGGATTAATTAAGAATTAAGGAAATGTGAGTTTGTCTCCATCTATTGAATCAACTGTGGTATTAGACACAGATTAATCAAGAGTATTCATTCATAAGGTGTGAGTCTCAAAGAGTGCAAAAAGTCATGATGTTAGGTCAGGGAGAATGTGTAAACAGTGTTTAGAGATTATATTATCAAATAATTTCATTGGTGTATATGAAAAAAGTGTAAAACAAGTAGTTGTTGGCTATCAGCCAAAGAGATCTCAAAGATTCAATTCCAGTGAATATGTAATCATTGCTAAGAAACAATGAAAATTTTTATATATCTATGATTTTTATTTCAGCATATTTCAGTGCTGTTCCTTTAGATCTCACAAAAAAACAACATCAAAATTCACAAAGTAATTAGATAAGTATTTACACGATGATAAAATAGTGGACAGCAATAAACGGTAAACAATCAACAATGATAAATTGAATTTAGGAGTTTAATAATTATTTGAAATGTTGTGAATCGTGCATAAATGTTTGGACAGATTCAAGGAAATTCTGATTAAATAATATGCTTGAATATTAGTTAACATATAGAATGGTATACAAATGCCGTCTATAGACAAATTTATTAGAACTTATCAAAGTATGGGCAATAAATAAATATTCATATATGTATTGTATCATGTTATTAAATTATTGCATCTAAATAAAGTGAATAACAACCAAATGTTTTTTCGTAATATATGTAAATATAAAGTAATATAAAGTCATTAATAGGACTTTTTTTCCAGGGGACTCTTTTTTCTTGTCAAATTTAGGACTTTTCTTCTGGTAACTTTCTTCCAAACACAGATTTTTGGCCAACGGTCGCTGTATATAGAATACAATAGGAAATAAAGGAAATAGTCTTCACGATTACGACAACAAGAACAAGCTGTTCATGGAGATATAACCGTCCATTCAACTAAAAGACGACAGTGCATTTACAGATGATAAACGCCACCTTGTTTTGCATGAATCCAAAACTAAATTAAAAAAAAAAATGCTGCTTGCACATATTGCTTATTTCATACGACAAAAGTGTTTATATATGGACACTGGATAACAATAAACACACATATTGAAAAATGTTGGATTAACTATACATGTAAATTGCACACAAAAGTTTATTTATAACTATGAATAAAATAGGGTAATTTCACATGGGCATTTAATAGGTCACTAAATATATAATTCGGTTCGCTGATCTTTTAAGCTTGGATTCTGCATTTATCCTTTTTCATTTTGTATAAGTAAATCCTTTTTAATTGCATTCTTCATTGAGAATAAGTCACTTGAGATCAAGCTGGAAGTGAATCTCAGGCAGCAAATACTTGCTTGTTTTCGTGTCCTAATTCATGTATCATTAACATGAATAATATGTTTAAACCAACTTAATGTTTACCAAATCTGCCAGTTTGTTAGATGTAGCAATGAATGGATTCTAAAAGTTTAGAATTTTCTTGGATGGTTGCTGTAATATTTCCAAACATGATAGATTTAATAGGCATGATATATTTGATATGATAAACGTAAAGAAATACATAAGAATTAACTCAGATAAATATTTTGCAAATGAATTACTTCACAGATATTGTCTTTTTCACAAGGATACAAATGGTCATCAGATGAATGTGTTAAGCTACAGTAATAGTACGTTCTTACTAAATGCAAGTTTATCCAACAAAGTTAGCTGTAAATGTAAACATATATTATTTCAAATTATGTACTGTAGGCTTCGTTTAGGCTCTAGTGATCTAGATTTTAATAAATTTGAAAGGCATATTTCAGATGATCCCACCTGTTCATGAGGCGCTAATCTCATTATTTACTGGTTTTCCCAAACTTTTCTCACTTAAGAAATGGTGCATTATACTACCAAAAAGGTACAGCTTAAAACAATCTTATATGGAAACCATGATATATCTGATCTTGGCAACTTCACCATTTTAAAATCTGTTAACCTCTTCATCACCACTTCTAATGATTGTAGGACAAAATCCCACCCTGACAAAAGCCCACGCGGACAAAAGCCCATAGGACTAAAGCCCACCCTGACAAAACCCCATACCTATTTTCTCATATGGAGACAAAAGCCCACCAATCTTAATTAGTAGAGTAGAGAATGTATTGTTTGTATTTTAGTATGTGTTGATAACTGACAAGGATGAATAGGTTTAGAAAAATGAGAATAGATTGGAGATAAGTGAGTTGTTAATGTCACTTAAAGTAGGTATAAAAGAAGCAGAACTTCTCTACTCAGTGTGCATTAAGATGGAAATGGAGATTTTGAAGAACAACAAAGGATGTGTTAAGATAAGTTTTGATGGACATTTATACACAAAGAAGAGATCAACCAAGACCATGAGTAGATGGGAATGCAGCCGCCGGAGAGGACTTTATTGTGGGGGCTCTATGAAAACATCCTTAAGTGTAAGTTAATCTATTTTAATATTTGAAGAAAGATTTAAAATTTTATTAAATTGATTTATCGATTCATATATATTTTTTTTTAAAGTTAACATATCATTTATGTTTTATTCATATATATTTCAATTTTATTTTTATTTATGACATTTTTATGTATATTGCAGATGGAGGATCCAGAACTGGTTCAAGACCACTCACGGTCACATTAACACAAATGATGGTTAAAATGTATTATTATGGAATAAAAGTTGTTAAAATACAGTGTGGGGTTTTGTCCTGGTATCTGTGGGATTGGTGTGGGGTTTTGTCAGGGTGGGCTTTAGTCCTATGGGCTTTTGTCCGCGTGGGCTTTTGTCAGGGTGGGGTTTTGTCCGTACACCCTTCTAATAGATGATTTTGATTTAAACATATCTTATTCAGAAGAATAGGATTGGGAACAAGTTGTCCAATTTAGAACACCCTCTCCATATAATCTAATAGATTCGAAAAAAGAGTTTAAGATGTTTACTTCCAAGCCATTGAAAGGAAATTTCTATTTTTATTGTTGATTGTATTATTGCATTTCATGTCATCAGAATGTCCTTTGCTTGAAACATCACATTTGTATCGGAACGGTATTAATATAAGCCCCTGGCTTGTTTGTCAGTCCGTTTCATATTTCCACGAATAATAAAATATGTTGAAACCATTTCAAATAATGATATTGTTCAATGTTTTAATTCACAGTGGTAGTCATTGAGGATTATTTGCACCAATAACATAATACAAGATAAATAATTAACTGAAAATAAACACAATGATACAATATCAATTAGTCCAGATTCATTTTTTGTGTTATGAGGTATATTTTACTTGCATTTCAGGGTTTTATTTTATCTGTATAAAAATGTAATTTGTCTTGGTTTTTTTTTTGGTTTCTGAAAAGTTTAAAGCTTTATTGGTTGTTTTCCTGGATGCTTTTAACAATTAATTTTCTTCAATTTTGCATATGTCAGAGTGTTCAACATCAAGCCTATCTATGTTAGCCGTTAATTGGGAACTGTTATTGTAACAATCAGCCCTCGTTAGCCCCTGCTGTCAAGTTGACAACATCAAGCCTATCTATGTTAGCCGTTAATTGGGAACTGTTATTGTAACAATCAGCCCTCGTTAGCCCCTGCTGTCAAGTTGACAATATATCACAGATTGGCACCTGCTGTGTATACAGACTTACAGGTGGGCATACTCAAGCCATTGCTTGTCACGTGTCTCTCTTATAACAATATGATGCAGTATCTGATTATTGAAATCCTAGTGGTTAAGAAAGAACCAATGAGATGATTTTAGCTAAATGTCTGCATTGACCTATGTACCCGACCTGATCATTGTTGAAATGACCTATGAAGACAGAGGCCAACATGTGTTGCTTAATCTGATCAAATCAGTGATGGATTAATGTGCATTTGATGGAATATTGAAACTCATATTCGGAAAAGGTAAGTTTCACATGCTTTTGCAGCCTTTCTTTTGGCAAACTTGGTCATTTGATATGTAGTTTGTATATATGGTTGCCATTTCAATTGTTTGATATCGAAATTTGTAAGATTGTTACTATGTCAAATACGTTAGATTACTTGTCCCTAACAAAAAGTTAAGGAAGAACAATGTTTGTTTCAATTGTATATTCCATTGAAAAAAGCTGCCAAATGCATTCAATAGTAATATTTTACAACAAATTGTATATAATGAATATGACTTTATCATTGTAATATATAATGTGATTGAATTGTAAATATTTTGTTTTGTACATATACCGGTACATTAAATGATGTAATAGCATAATGTTGTTGTGTTTTATATGTTATTTAAAGAGGCTGTCTCATGGGCATCTTTTTTGCTAGTAGGAATATTGATGATTATTTTTCTCTAACTGGTATGTATGTCGCATTATGCAGTGTTAGGGGCATGGACCATATTACGATAGTTTCCATACTATCACTGTTATTTATTTCAAATCATGCGAGAATTAGGAACATTTTACAGGATAACACACTTTTCAAGACTAATCATCAAGGAGATAGTATTTCTCTTTTGCATCCCTGTTGCGTTGGAAAACCATACATATTATTATTATTGTATTGTTAGTTAAGTGTTATTTTGGTTCGCCAAGTATTCATCAGATTGGACGGAGCATTCATAAAACAGTGATATTCTTTTGAAATAATTATCATATCTTGCGAGAATTAAGAACATTCTACAATATATCAGACTTTACAAGACTTAATCAGTCATTCGCATTCATAAAACACAGTGTTATTCTTTTGAAATAATTATCAAAATGACACCTAAAAAATAAACATTTTTTAAATCTTGCGAGAATTAAGAACATTCTACAAGATATCAGACTTTATAAGACTAATTCAGTCATCAGAGATAGCAGTTGTCTCCTGCATGCCTGTAGCGTCGAAAAACCATCAATAGGTGATATTCTTTTCTTTTGATACATTTAAATGTTGAGACAACACAAAATTTACATACATATACACAAATATACAAGAGTATTAAAAAATTAAACAATAATATACAATAGTAAACATAATATACAATAGTAAACAACAATATACAAGAGTAAACAACAATATACAAGAGCATATAAAAATATACAATAGTATACAAAAATATACAAGAATATACAAAAATATACAAGAGTATACTGGTTTTGGAAATTCGGAGTATACTGACCAGGAAATTTTTGGAAATCTTAAGTATACTTAGGTATACTATTTTGTATATTCGGGGTATACTGATCAGTATACCTCATTAAACTAGGGTATTTTGTCCAGTGTACCAACTCACACTTTCTCTACGAACGACGCACGTTGTACGTGCGTAGTTCGTGCTTACTCGGCACGTCCAAAGTTTAACTATCAAATAATTAAAGAAAACTCACGTCGATCGTACCGAGTAAGCACGTACAACGTACCGAGTAAGCACGTACAACGCACGTTTTGGGCACCTTTTTTAGGATATAAGCCCAGCCGACGGACGATTGCCATCATTTGAAGAGAACATGCCGCCAAAGAAGTCGCAAAGAAAGTGCTCAGGACCCGGAGCGGTGGAATGGGTGGCATCTTGTGGCGCCAGCACATGAGACAATGTGTACCAAGCACCTGTCAATCGAGCGGGAAAAACCTCATTGCACTCGCACGCACTTACAACGTGCGTGGTGTAAGGACACTGTACGTGAGACGCACGGCCCCCGTACGACAATGTGACAATCGCACATCACACGCACGTTATACGCACGTTGTATGCACGCCACACGCACGTACCACGTGCGCATCGTACGATGCACGCAGCTTCTCACTGCCAGACGTTTCGACGGGCCACGTACATACGACGTGCTTACAACGTGCGTGTGACGTACGTTGGCAAACTCCCTCTCTGTTCTTGATAAATCCACCCTTCGTTTTCAGAAAAACGTAGCGACCGTGGCCTCCCCAAAAAACGTACGAACGAATTGCACGCACGATGGGTTGTGACAGGGGCTTTAGTCTACTTCTACCGCTCCTACGTGTACTTAAAACAAGTCATCAGAAGATGACATATGCTATATATAACGGTTCCAAATAAATCGGATTACCTATCAAAAATGATGTAAGATTAATAAGATGATAAACTCGTCTATCGAGATTCCCATTTCGGTTTCTATCGAAACTGTAAAAACTAAAAATCGAGAAGTTGAAAATCCCAAATGGTATTATATCTAAACATGTTTACTAATAGTGATCAACATAAAGAGTTTCAATAGGCTAGGTCTAGTTGTTTTGGGGTTATGCTCCGCAAAAGAAATTCAAGTCCGTTTTTGTGGAAGCCATTAAAATTTTCAATCAAGAAATTGAAAGTCCTAAAAAACTAAAATCTAAATTTAATAGTTTATTAATTTGGATTAATGTTCCGGAAAGTGAATGATTACATGTATGGACGGACGGACGGACGGAAGGACGAGCGGACGAACAGAACGAAGACTTTATCCCACGGCACACCGGTAGGATAATCAACTTCTAGAAAGTAAAGGCGGATGCCCACCTGAATATGTGACTTGAGCTCTTTAGTAAGTCGCGTTGAGAGACTGCCAATGCCCCGCTGTGACACGTGTATAGTTCTAAAAGGAATTATATTTAGTGTAAAATACCTTTAACAATTTGACGAGGACAATTTTACCTGAATTGGGTTTAACTTATATTCATATGAGTGAGAAAGCTTTATTTATCTAACACATGCTACTGTCCTGTAAGTCAAGAATGTTTACGTAATTAGTAAAAACGGTAAGTTCGCGATAAGACGAATAAACTCAGACACTTACCTGAAATGCTCATGGGTTTCAAAGAAGCGTTTTTCAGCTTCCAGTGCCTGGGTTAGACTCTGTTTTCGATTGAGAGCATTTTGGCTGCGACACATCACCATGATGTAGCCCTTGCAGAGTGGGTGACGTTCATTTGCCATTATGCTCATGAACCGATCTTCCGTGCCCTGCTCAACCCTATCAGGCATCGTCAGGACACCTGGAGATATTGTTTTGTTAATAATTGTTACTATCATATTAAGTATTTTATCATGTACAACATAGACATCGGTACAACCGTTTGTTTTCAAGAACACAAGGAGTTTATGGATTATCAACTTCTTTATTGTAGAATGTAGCGACGTTTCGGTATAGATTCTTATAGGAAAACGGTATAAGAGTCTATACCGAAACGTCGCTACATTCTACAATTACGTAGCCACGTTTCGGTATAGATTCTTATATCGTTTTCTTAGAAGAATCTATGGCCGAAATGTCGCTACATCCTACAATAAAATAAGTTTATAATCCATAAACTTCTTGTGTTCTTGATATCTCCAACTTCTAAAATGCCACTCAAACAACTCGTTTGTTTTCAATTCACATAAACTGTTTAATGCTTTTCTCGTCTTACTTACAATGTAACTTCCCAAAATAAGTTTGTTAAATTAACATAATAAGAATGATGATGATAAAAATTCGCTTCAAATCAACATTCTTACCTAAAGTTCTTGTACCTTCAGGGTCAAATTTTTTCGCCATTTTGATTGCCTCACAAGTATCTAGATCAACTGTACACTGAAGAACTGCTAGAATGATCGTCGTTTTTTTTTCGATGTACTTGGTTATCAAACCTTTTATCTGAAATACGAACATTCAATTTAAGGCCAAACGTACAAATGGGTCGAATAGATTAATAGCTCAATTAAGCATTATGTACAACATCGACATTAGTACAAAGTTTAGTCCTCTTGAGTCGAGATACTGGTGAAATTTGGAGAAAAAAAACCCTCTGAGAATACGACGGTAAGCACTAACCATACTAAAAAGTTACCTACATGACTACCAAGTCTTGTCGAGTAGGTAAGCTATAAAAACGTTTCTGAATCATTGTTCTATTTTTTACCAGTTCCTCAATATTTTCAGGCTGGCCCTCAACTGCATTTCTTGCTATTCCTGGCAGATCAATAAGGGTAAGGTCAGGGACAGCAGGGGAGGCAACAAGTAGCTCAATGAGTTCATCACTGATGCCTTTCTGGTTCCCAGTCATGTCAATCTGAGCTGAAAGGACAGAACCTAGACGTTTATCATTGTGTGTATGTGTGTGTGTGTGTGTGAAGAGTGAAGAGTGAAGAGTGAAGAGTGAAGTCAGGGTCGTCAGGGGAGAGAACAATGAAATGCAAATAATTCTTTTCTGATTTCAAGTCACATGAACTGGGTCTGAATGAACATTAATGTGATACATATTTCATAAATGTTTAAACATTGTTTCAAGTACGCCAGAGTAAGCAACGCCATGATTTTAGTCATCAATATTTATTGCCAATATTATTCCAAATTAATCTTAAGCTGGGCTGCCTTTTTTATTTTAAAACGGCATATCCTGAATTTACTTGAGAGCCACAAAAGCTCACCATCTGTAACGTATTTCCCAACGTTCCCTTGAGCTGGTATTCCGTGCTGCTTTCTCTCCCCTTCTTTTGATGTGTACGCTATCTGACCCTCCCAAGGTTGTTCGGGTTGCAGTCGTGTCATCCTTATCATTAGGGGACATCGTGTTACAATACCTGAGCCGATTCAATATGAAGTTGAACAATATGTTACCTCCTATTCTTCCAACATTGCGCTTAAAGATGCATCGTTATATTTGCATGGCTATTTTCGCTATTTTTTCAAATAATGCGTTCATATATATATTCTGACACCAACAAAAATTTTATATGAAAAACTAGTGTTTGCCACTAACGTGGCAATGTCCTGCGTCGTTTGGATATTGCGATAGAATTGTCACAATAAGCAAATGCTGTATTCCATTGAAGGTCAAGGTCACCAAAAGTGACTGGTCTACTAATCCCCCAAGTGAGACCAATTTTGAAGACTTTGGTGCAACGGTTCATGAGATATCGCGTTAACAAGAATCCGGACGTACGTACGTACGGACGGACGCCGCTGAATACAATGTCCCCCGTTCCGCGTTGCGGCAGGGGACAATAAGGAAACCTAGCACCACCCTCTAAAACTGGCCGCAGCTAAAAACGAACCCAGGTCATCTTAATTTGTGTACTTTACTTTCTTGCCCGTTTCCAAATTTCTTACGAAAAACATTGATCAAAATTGTGTTGTGATGTGAACACAATGACAGAAAGGATATATTTAATAATTATAATAAATGTATATAGTTTTTACCTTCCTAAGGGTTCCCTTCAAGAACTAAGGGTCAAGATTAGGGGACAATTTTTCACACATGACCAGCCAAACCCACCACCTCTCATCCAAAAACTAAAAATGTTATCATATTACTGTACCTACGAGTTCATTAACGACTATGATTGTCAATTTCAAGTTGCTGTGGCAACGCACGTACAAAAGCATATTGTCGAAACACTTTTGTCATTTAGTTGCAGATGGTGGTGAAACTTAAAACACGTTTTTATATGTGTTTAAGTCCCTTAGAACTTAGTTAGTGTTCCTTTCGTTGAAGTAAAAATCAAAGATCAAGTAAAATAACCAAATTCAACTCCTGTCAAAACTACTCACCAGTTCCTCTGGGTAGTTGAACCCCCGAGATGGCCTCCAGTACTGAACTCTTGCCCGCACTCTGGTCACCGATGACCGCTACAGCAGGGAGGTTGATATCACTGTCCAGTCCAAACTCTCGCAGTCGGTCAATCAGGTCAATAAGGGGTCGGACCTCGGACTCGAAGGAGGTTTTCAAAAGGAGTTCACTCATCTTAAATCCCCTACAACAACAAAGGAATATAAGTAACTGCGAGAAACATTTAGTGGCCGTTACTCATATGATTTACAATAATGGTCATGTAAGTATTGTTAGAAACATGCGGGCGTCAGTTTCAACCAGGTAAATAATGTTCAAGTAAATCAGTAATTGATTGATGATTTAAAGCACGAGGGATCGGTTTCATCTTACAACACCAGATATATTTGATAAACAATACTTTAAAGGGGCAGTAGCACGTTTTTAGGGGGAATATAAGGTGATGTCAGGAAAATGAAAATTAATGGTTCCAATTGAAAGACAATGTATTTAAACTAAATGGAGCAGTAATAATTCAAATATATAACGTAAAGTTTAGCCATGCGATTCCTTTTTCTTACACAAAATGAACAACAATGAAAGCAACATTTCTCCGCCGTACACCTCGCTAGTTCCGGTGTACGGTTATACACAGTGTTAACACATCATTGGTTTCGACAGACCGTCTTCGACTTCTTGTAAATATTATATGACCCATTTCATTGTGCACAAATTCAGAATAAAGACTTTGTTAAGTTAAATCGATTCTGCTGAAGAAAAAAATTGAATATACATAGAAATGTGTTCTAGATTCTGCCTTCAGCCCACAATGCAGGAATTGGGATACTTCTAAATACAGCTGCGTATCTTAAGTTTGTTTACTTACCTTCGTATTCTAGTGCAAATATCATGTAATTTGTAACGTCTTTGAGACATCATATCATTGTAAAAACGAAACCGATACTAATGAAATTTCACTGCGTAAGTTAAGATTCAATTTCCGTTGACATATTCGTTTGTCATACCTAGCAGATAGCTGTCACACATTTGGCAGGTCATCGAAGTGACCAGGGGTCAAAATTTCGAAAACACCGATTTCTATTATGCTCTACAAAATCATTCATAAGTGATCAACAGCTTTAGATCTTATTCTTATGTGTTCCTTTGTGCTTAAGCAACGTAACTGTGCTGATGTTTTCCCTACAAAGTTTACATGGATGATTTCAATCGAAATTTAAGAAACTCCGAATTTCACAAATATGACCCCATCTGTCTATTTAACAATGCTAATTATGGACATTTAGCACCAGTGATCAGACCATCCCGAAATATGGTTTGGGAATGGTTATTTTACATAATTATGGACAATTGAGTATCTTCTGTAAGTGGTCATGGAGTTATTTTATGAACGTCAAAGCGAACCACCCATTACATGATATTTGCACCAAGATCACAAGCAAGTGAACAAACGTTTGGTATGCAGCTGTAATGAATTGCAAGAAACAAAAACTCTCAGACAATCGTTATCCTTGATTGTTATCAGGACATTGTTTCCTAGAGAAGCAGTAAAATTTGTTAGTTTGGCAATCCGAGTAAATTTCTTTATAAGCTATCAAATGCCTGAAATTCATGAAAGTGAGTATGCGAAGTGTTTGTCAACTTTCCGTTTACATAAAATAATAAAATGTGGTTATTTGGATGGATTTGACAATTATATTTTCAAGCACGAGGTTTCAAATGAAAGCAGAAGGTATGTCACGTTCCATTGATGACATTGGGTCTTAACCTTATATAGTGACCATGCCAATAAACCACTATAATTGCCATGTTTTCCATGACAGAACAGAACAGAACTTTAATACACTCAGGCATATATCCACGGCACATAAGGTACAACATTGAATTCATCATACAAGCGGATAAGTGATTAGCCGGAAGATTTTACAGTTTGCATTATGATTTTTCAAAGTTTGCTAAGATATCTTTATATCGACCCATTTTAAACATAAAAAGATCTTGAAGTTTAAGCATTGTTTGTCTCTGTGAAATGTTTACAGGCATGCCCAGGGTTCTTTCTAATGTAAAATTTTCACATCTAAAATAATAATGGAACTCACCTCCAATATCGTTCATACAACACAATTTACATTTTCTTTCAGATTTAGGTATCTCATTCCATCTTCCTTTTTTCAATGTGTAAGTGGTGGCATATCGTTCCAAACAGGATTAATGGGACAGTTTATTTAAGGGACATTAAGTTTGTTTCTAGTTCAATTAACTATATCCCTATTTTTAAAATGAGTGCTTAGTCGCCCTTCACAACTTAGAATCAATAATATCCCTTTTTTCACATTATACTGAAGGTTTCAATTAGCTGAGGGACAAAGAAAAATGATGTAGTCATTGAACTCCGAACTAACGAGCATTTACGTGTTAAACAATCGTATCATTTCAAATCAGTTTATAGTCAATTTACACATTAAAACAGCATAACAACATATTAAAAATATATATAAATGTAAAAAAAAAAAATCCTTTTCCATGCAATAGTATGTAGGAGTGACAGCGGCCGTATTTCAAAAACGCTTATCACCTTCAAGGCAGTCTTATCGGGGTACGGTACATATTTTTCATACGATGCCCTTGGGCAAAATAGTTTCATTATGACGTCAAAATACAATGTTTGACGTCACAAATCGCCTATTACTTTTGCGCAGGCAGCTACCAGTTCGTCTTTATTTGGAAGCATACTTTGGAAGTTTTTCTTTAATTTCGCGACTTCCTAATACACAGAATAATAAATTCGTGTCCATGACAAACATATTCAAAACACACGTGCCTTGAAGTCAATGTATCCCTCACTCACATGAACATTTATGCATGCACTCGTTGCACTTGTTGCGTAAACGCATATGATACCTTCTATTTAATTCGAATTTCGTTAATGATATCTGGAATATTACAGTGACCCTTTAATGACTTTTAATGTAAAGCCGATCCTTATTAATAATGTTTTATACTTATTTTGATCAATATTAACTTAATCATAGCATCATAACTATCTTATTCTATATTCATCCTATACAATTCAGTCCAATTTTATTTCGGGAATTCGGAGAGGGTTAATTACATAGATTATTAAAGATGATGCATAATGTTGCTTAAATTTCTGCCACGTCTGAAGACAATTTTAAATTTCGTTTAAAAAATTTTAACCAACTTAACAATGTTTTTTATTATATCAAATAAGTGATCGATTAATCCATGGCAAAAAGAGCTTGAAATTTTTGTCACATTATATATTCAGTAGTATTTGCTTCGTTGCTTGACAAATCAACATGTTTATGCTTCGTTTAAAAGGTCACAGTCTAGTGGATATAGAAATCAATTTAATGATTTGAATATAAAATTCTTTCGATTGGGCTTCTTTTTGTAGACATTATGACTGTTAGTTCATGAAGACAACACTACATTTCATAATTAATACTTCGCATCAAGCTATATTTTGTATATATAGTTATTGCTGAAAGACAAAAACGCGTGCAAAGCTAAATGCGACTTATTAACAGGTCCAGACAATAAACTACGCACCAGTTAAAGGAACAGTAGCACCGGCTTTTATCAAGAAAATAAATTGTTTCCTATTGCAAGCAATATTGTTTAATCAAATGAAATGTTCTAAAATGAGTATACTATGTTCGGGTTGGCTTCCCGATCACATTAGCCAACCTGATATCAATAAAGGTCTTAGCTCAACATTGGTCGCCAATAGTTAGCACTGAATACTTGATAACTACGTTCTAGTACGATTACGGATCATCAAATTATGTTATGAGACCTTTGAAAATACTTCCTTTTGGCATTAGTCAATATTTATTATTAAAAGGGATTTATCTTCCTATCAATGGAAGATGATTATATCCTTAAAAGGCAAGGCTGGTATAATGATATTTGTTGCATCCCAACATTAAGATGGGATAGCTCTCGAGGCTATCCCAACTGTGGATAAAGCACTATTCCAAGTTGGGATATCCCATCTTAAGATGGGATAGCTGGATCAATGTATGCTTGTCGTATGTATATCTAATAATAACTTTAATGTCTCTATTTTGACATTTTCCACTCAAAAAATTAATTTATAATTTCAAATGTCTTTGTCGTGATTTAAAGGTAGATTCTATTTCAACTTAGTACGTATCCATCCTTAGATCCTTACTCAAAGTATCGTGTATTTCTTACTCCTGCAATAATTATTCCAAAGTAGGAGATGTTGCACTCTTATAACTTGTAACTACGATTTGTGATTTTTCTTTTTATCTATGCTCGTCACTCCCAATTTAAGATAAAAACACATTTATAGGTGTGCATAATTGATGTCCGTTCAAAAATGCTGTTTTCCTTTTGGGGAAATTTTCCTATTTTAGTTTTGTTGTTTACCTATTCAGAAATATTTCTCTAATCATAGCATATGACAAGTATAAATAATGCTTGAAAATAAAAATAATATCTATCTATATAACATCTATCAATATGAAAATAAACGTGTATATATTTTACCTAGCAAATTTGTTATTAGTTTTATGTTTTAACTTGAATGTGTTTGAAACTAACAGTCTAAGGAGATCATTAAATTCATATCGAGAATAAGTCGCCATTAAATTACACTTGTGACGTCGTCCTATTGTTCTCTCGCTCCATTATTTTTCAGTAATGGAGCGTTGTACTTTAAATCAAAGTTTTCACATCAAATTTCATTTTTTTAAATATTTTAAGTTTTTTTTGGAAAAGGCATTAAGTTGAGTGTAATTTAAGTCGGTTAATATCCTCGTAACTCTCCATTCCTAAAAAATAATGAGCCTCGGGCCCTGGGGCCCTCGACTCCATTTTTTTTAGGAATGGAGAGTTCCTCGAACATTAACCTATACTTACTTTTGCTTGCAATAAGTTGTGTTCAGGCGATCATTCGAACAGCAGGAACTTGTTTATTTAAACGTTGTTAAAAGTAGGAGAGTATGCACAAACTTGCCATTAGTTTTTCACGTGGAAAGGTTTTCATCCTAACGACATCAAATATGCTTCACGTATAAATAATATGGCCAATTTTCTTACATTCTCATACACTTATAAAAATCGTATTGCTTACAACCTTTCTTGGAAAATGTCATCAAAATATGCTCCACGTGCAAACCATACATTCTCCTACACTTAAGAAAATCGTATAACCTTTCTTGGAAAATGTCATTAAATTTTACAAAAATTCCCGCACATTATGAAAACTAATCATGCATTTAATATGCTGATTGGGCTAATATAACGAACATCAGAAACGATTTTTTTAGGGTAAACGTTATTAAAAAATTACATTTATTACGTAGCGCAATTTCGGTTTACAGTCAATGAATATTATACAACTGTGAAACACATCAATGATTTTATCAAATAACTTATTGCAGCCTTAAGTAAAGAACCAACATTGTAAAGGGTTTGATTTTTCCAAATTAGAAAGCTTAAGAATATTTACCTTGATATATTTTCTGTCAGCTTTCAGTGCCACGTATACGCAGTGCGGTTATGTTAGAACCAAGTTCGGTTAAGTTTTCCGAGAATTGCTAGCACGAGGTACCACGTTCGAGCTGTGCAGTCAGCCGTGTTAATACAATAGGACAATACATTGCAACTAAGTAACGCCCATCATGCATCCATATTGTACTCATATAACGTAACTTTAAATGCATTTATATTGGATAAACCGCATAATTAAAATGCACTTTCGAGCAAATTTGGATATTAATTTGATATATAATAATAATGATCAATGTACGTTCACACAGCTTGCAAAAGTTCGATTAAGGGAATTGAAGCATGCAGTTGACAACAATGGACAGAAACAGATCATTCTGACGTAAGCATGTCTTCAGTAATGGTGCAAACTGTAGACTCAGCATTATTATCATGCAGGGAGCTATAGAACCAATCAAAAAAAGAGAGAGAGAGATAAGAGACGCTAATGTTTATAGTTTGAATTTTACTGTTGGTTGATACATTATTGTTGGTATGGTTATTGTTGTTGTGGGTTGGCGTTTTATATTAATTTGTTATTAATGTTTAGAGTTGGGGGATCCAACTGATATAAAAGTGGCTGTTGGAGCTTGCTGTTTGGTTTGGCAGAGTTTGTTGGTTGGAATTACAGGGGTTGGGTTTGTGTCAGTAAACCTAGCCCCAATAATACACGCTATACTCTCATACTGAGTCTAGCTAGGTGTAGTAAGGGCTCGCTAGGTTTACGTAGACTGGGTTTGTGTTGTCTGGATGTTTGAGTTTGTTGTTTGGTTTTACAGGGTTGGGCTTTGTGTTTTATGAATGGTTGAGTTTGTTGTTTATATTTGCAGTGGTTTGGTTTGTGTTGGTTAATTGTTGAAGTTTGAAAATAAGTTTGATATAAGATGATAACTAGAGTGCTCTGAAGTCGACATTATCGATCTTTACAAGATTTAAGGTTCAAATATATATTTTGCTGTTACCCAACCTACTCTGGTGATTTAATAGATGTCTGGGTGACACGGTTATTGAAACCACTGGGGTTCTTTTACCGTTATGAAGTGTGAGAATACATATGTGCATAACGCGGAGACATGTACGCTGATGTAGCAGGATGGAATAGATGATGACAATCAATTGATGTTGTATAGATAGAGATAGTTTATTTTCATACCTAATATTTTTCGAGTTCAGCTTCCTGTTTTTATATATTTTCATAACTAATGGACGATTTATTTAGAATCGCTTTATAGAGACAATTTGCTGCGTTGATTATCGTTGTATATATATACACTAAAACACAAAAGAAACGTCCCCTCTATATTTGATTCGCGATTCTCGATAGAACAAAAAATATAACAAAAAGATATTTTTTTAACTTAACCACTGCATTTTATGCGTTGAAGCGATTTGTTTCTA
Organism: Steromphala cineraria; assembly: GCA_916613615.1. Taxonomy (NCBI): domain Eukaryota; kingdom Metazoa; phylum Mollusca; class Gastropoda; order Trochida; family Trochidae; genus Steromphala; species Steromphala cineraria. The sequence goes on from OU744721.1 coordinate 28,733,344, forward strand.
TAGATAGTGCTTTGGCATACATAAGAATGGTGGCATTTTTAAATAATCTTTCGTGATTATTGATGTGTGTGAAAATACAAAAGGGGACGTTTCTTTTGGATTTTAGTTTATATATGTTTCAAGAGATGTAAATTAAAAGCGCCACAGTTCAGTGAATTAACTGAATCAATATATTGACATAACAACAATCCAACTTTTGTTCGCATTGCTATGTGTAGCTTTCGTGCATTCCGATTTAAATAACATTGATTCGTTACATGACCACGCAATCAGTTCGTAGATAAGAAAATGAAAGTTCATGCATGAAAACAACTTGTAATTGTTTGAATGATATTGGTAAATATCACTGTCTATATTACTGTCTTAAAATACTCCATTTACATGCTTGTGTTTTATAATTATCTTTTCATCATTTTGTTTTGTACATTTACTCTTATCTAGCGTCTTGACGTCAAGTAATATATAGATAAAAACAAGAGTAAAAAAATGATTTGAATCCCCGACCGGTTTCACACTATGCAGTGATCATCATTGGGTCATTTTGACATTGCCATAACTTTGTGAACTCTGCCCTTAACAGCCTCTAATTCTACCGGCATTCGGTTGATAAGGGATCAAACAGTTCCGTCCTGTTGTTGGGTTGACGTTTATCGTCTGCTTCCACCATTGGGTTATGTCACAGACGTGGGGCCTATGCCTTAATTATTTCCAATAGATAAGGTTAATAGAAGTTCGAAAGTGGTAAACATTCAAATCATTTTGGAATAGAGTAGGGAGGTAAATATATTAAAAAGTATTAGAAAATATTAAATGATAAAGTAAAGAATAAATTTAAATATTAATTGGAAATATGTTGTTGAGTCTTGTGACATATTGTGTATCGGAAATTTTGTTTTATCAGTGTTATAATGTTTAATGTTGTAGGTATTATTTGATAAGTTGATGAAAATTATTAAGAGAGCGGTATTTGCAATGGAATTTTTAATTCTGACATAATGAAATTATCGTTGAGTAGTTGTGATGGAATTGTATTTATAGTTTATTGTAGTTATTTTTGTTTGATAAAGGTGGATGAATGTAGTTAAGATTATCATTTTGGTTTGACAGACTTAGTCCGTATTTCGCCTAGTTGTTCGTCGTTGTTATCCTCGCAATGTGCGTTTTTTCTTTCAAGTAGGTCATCTTATGGGTTGGCAATAATGATATGGAGGGGTTTTGTATTTGGTATGATCTACATGTACCAATGATAATAATTTACCTTGGTGCTTTTAAAGGGAATGTCACTCTGTGTACAATGGCAGCTTTCCTTTACGCTCACCGACACAGGACTATATATAATATATAGAGAGAATTTGTTTATTATGTCTCATCTCATACAAACAAGATTGGCACACGATAAAATACAATAAAGATGTATGAGCCGCCAAAGGGCTACAAGAGACAAATACTTATTATTCTTCATTAATATATAATTATATCATATATAGTACCAACTGCTAATCGGCCTTGTAGTATTTGAATGCCTATCAACATTAACTGTTAAATAGAGATAAAAAAATTCAAAGCCTGCGGAGTTCAGTCATAGCTGGAGTGCTTTAATTTTAAAGCGTAACAAAAGAAATGAAATATGTCAGTGACGAGTCGTATAAAGGATTGCGAATGCCAGAACCTGCATGAACCTGATTTGTCCATACTGTTGTGTTATAAATAAGCAACTTTTTTAAATATATCTATATATCCATAGATCCATGGTGTTGCCGTGTTCCGAGCCAGTAATAGATATATAAGAAGAAGAAATGTTTATTATTGTGTCACGCCACAATTCAACCATTAAATACATTCTATAAAAACATGAATATTAAGAATTGTAGGCCCAGTCAGTAAATGGCTTATGCGAAACATATATACATTTTAAAACAATATAGGGATAAGAATTTAAAAAGGAAGGTACAGACTATTATTGATGATTATTACATACAGCATATATGTATAAAATTATGAAACTTTCTCCAAAAAAGTATAATCTTAATAGAAGAATGTGAAACTAATCCTAGCGATGGTTGATAAGTTTGGTATTCGAAAACACAGCGATGTGTGACGCCAACGGCACAAAGACAAGTTGTTCGGTAGAAAGGGATATGGAAAAGTTCCAGCCTATGACATACTATCACTCCCAAGTTCATTGTTTAACGGGTCTCAAAGTTAGTTTAACTATTGTTTGATGTATTGTTCAGACGTTATTAATTTGTGTCATAAAGTGGGGGACGATATATTTGGATATATAAAGTAACCGAAGGTATAGTCATAAAAACACACATATACAAGTTGCATACCTTATATTCAAAACTTTGTCCTGGCTTTAGAATATTTTGAATATAACTTCGTTTTTTTTTCATTTCGTCTGTGAAAGTTGGGCTGTGCCAGTGGTATAGGCTTTATTGTTTGATATTTCAATCGAAAAATCACTACCCGTTTTACATATAAATTTACCATTATACAGTTAACATGCATTTTCAATGATATAATACCATTAATAACGTTTGTCATATCATGAATCCGTCTAAACACCGGTTGACATGATTAAACTTGCCAAATCGTCAGAAATCTCAAGCGTCATATATGGCTATTTTTGTTCAACGTTCAATCTTTTCCCAGAATACGAAAGTGGAAGTAGGAATCGTTATGCGTGTGAGTCGTTACACTTACATGTAACTACGTTTCGTCTCGCCACTGTACTAAAGTCACCATATAAACAGACCGAAGCGGGAACTTCGTGAATATGTCTGCTAAACGAAAATCCAACAGTACGTCGTCATCAGATTCGACTGAGAAAAAAAGTAAGACAATATAATTTGTTGCTAATATCCATAATACCGGATCGGTTTAAACACTTTAGTTAGACCAAGTTTAGAGCTTAACTACACGTACGATCATACGACCCACAGCCTGTTAACTCATTCGTGTTACACTACTACTCCAGCCAGCCTTTCATTTATGAATTCCGATTGTTCGTATTGTACTATTGAAGTATTCATCTGACAATGATAAACACGACTCGGCCGACCGCTATCGGTGCAAAGGGACGTAACTCACGATCAGCAAACTAAATAAAGACAGGGGCAACACTGCCAGACATATGCATAGCTCATGCCCTAAAGTTGTTAAGCACACCAAGATTCGGCGACAAAACCGGAGAGATGAAGTGATTCTCACTCGTTTAAGACTTGGCCATTGTGGACTAAATGCTTACAAGCACGTTTTAGACAATGATTCATCTCCTTCGTGTGTTCATTGTTTTAATAATTGTCCAGAGACTGTCATTCATTATCTTGTTGAATGTGAAGGGCATAAAGATCATCGTGAAGAACTCAGAGAGGTTGTTATCTCCAAATCAAATATCTTCTCACTAAGATCTATTCTTGGTGAAAATTTGATGTTTGGTGAAGTCCAAAGATCAGTTTTAAATTTTGTCAAGAACACTGGCAAATATGACCTTATATAACATTTAATACTCAATTTTAACTTTTAAATGTTTTTAACTCTCAATAATCACTCCAAGTGCCGGGCGCATGTAGGTCATATTTGGCCCAAACTTCGCCCTTAATTTCACCTACCTACCTACCTACCTAAATAAAGACGGGCGCATGTAGGTCATTATGACCCAAACGACAACAATAATCTCACCACCCTATCTAACTACAAGTACTTCCTACTTATAATGTATATCACAAAAAATGTCGTTAAGTGCCGTAGAATCGATTGAAGGGAGATAACCGAGCTGAGTTGCATATGTTGTTCATCTACAACTTAATTTGTTGATTGAGGAAGAATCAATCATCGTTATTTTGTAACTGGAATCTAGTTTCCTCAAATGTGCCTTAATGCAAAGTTGATAATCACATCATATTCCCCTTTGTCTTATTATTCATGCGTTGATATTATTCACTTACATGTATGTCATATATTGTTATGTACTTGGTACCACTTCAACAAAAGAATGGTATAATGTTTTATCCTGGGCCTATGACCCCTGACACAGAAATAAAGAATAAAATTGAATGCCATTCCCTCTCCCAATAAAGCGGCGACATAGAGCAAACTACATGTAATTATAAACTGTCTGCGTATTTGATAAAAAAAATTTTATTACTGTTTTACATTTGATGAAGTTTGTTGTGTTTACCTCTGATTGGTTAAATAGCTCCTAAGAATTTATAAAGAAATATATAAAAATAGAATGCTTTTTGATTACAAATTGTAAGCTTATGATCTTTCTTTGGACACTTTGCGTATCTTTTATTTCCCTTATGAAAGCCAATTTCTGTGTAAATGATCTCATATATAGCTAAAATGGTTAGATTAAATATTAGGTTTCACTATCCTAAACGTTTCTTGAAAATAATAATTCTTATATTATTATTATGGGATAATTCCTGCACGGATTGTTTGTGCCAATTTGCTTTTGGAGCGCTCTCGAAAATGCAACTTCCCATGTAAACAGCTATTTTAATGTCTTCTACCATTCTACCTACTACTTTTTATTTTCTATTTCGCAAATGTACGTTCATATTGTTGGCATTTTGGTAGCGTAAACATGTATGCCTGCATTCATTTAAAAAATAAAAATAACCTGTTACGTGAAAATTTTTTTATGAAAAGTTGTAAATCTGTCCATGCTATTTCTATGATTTTATACCGGCAACACACTCTTTTAAAACTTTTCCAATCGATCCAACTTTGAACATCTGTGTTAATATGTTAACAACGATAGTGTCTAAAGTATTTTGTCGACTTATTCTACACAAAAAGTCAATCTCTAAACAATTCAAACCAATTGGTTGAAAAAAATGACGATGTTTAAGCACAAGTTTTGTTTAGTATTGAAAGCATTAGGGGAGACCAGGGCAAAGCGCGCCCCCTAACATATAAGCGTATTTTCTGGACATATTGACATGTTTAGAATGCAACTTGCAGCATGTCTCTAATTTTCATCAAATAAACTATTGTATGACAAAAGCTTTGTAACCTACCATGCCTGCATAAAGAGATATTAACGAAAATATATATCGACACAGGCGGTGCACTATGCCCCGTAGTTTGGAGCAAAGCGCCCCATGCGAAAAAGATGTTATGTCAAACACCTATAATAAGCCACTACCATATATACAAAGTTTTTTAAAAGTGACAATTTTGAAAGTGACAATTTCTATGTGAATGATCTCATATATAGCTAAAATGGTTTGATTAAGGGGGGGGGGGGGGGGGGGGGGTGGGGGCGGGTGATACTTTGTAGCTTTCAAGATAGGGGAGACCAGGGCAAAACGCGCCGTCGGGGCAAAGTGAACAAGCGTAATTTCTCCTTAACGATCGACAAATGGCGTTGTTTGTCATTATCAACGAATGATAGCAAACGTTAAGAAACGCTGTAATCCACATTTGCACTGTTAGCGTGAGTTGGAGAAAAAAAACGGCATTTTTCTTTAAGGAAAGAATATGTCTGAAATCCAATATTTCATATAAACACAAAACGCAACATTAAATTTGAGAGAACATTATACACAAAAATATATTACCTACTCATTGAATAAGAAAATTTGTAATTCATTCTATTGATTATTTTCTATGATGCTCAAATCGAATGGCAAAGTGAGCCGGGGGGGGGGGGTAGCGCTTTGCCCCGAGTGATCTCAAACATTTTTTATGGTCAGCACATTATTGTGTCAGAGTTATCAATAAGTTTTCATGAGTAAATATCGTAACATAGAATTGTAATTTTCGTTCTATTATTTTCTTGTAATTTTTTTAATTGATATTACAAATGAAGTATAAAATTATATTATAGGGTTTTGTTTCATTTAGAATCACATATATTTCCTTTGATTTTCTAACATTAGTTTGATATTCAACATATATTTTGTTTTATCCCTAAAGAACTAAGAAGATATGCCGTATTGGGAAGCCCGACAGAGATTAGACGTTTTGAAAATGTTTAATTTGTCCTTATAACCAGTCGATTTCTTTATTTCTGTCATATATTTACTGGTTTCTGATAGTAAATGGGTTGAATTGTCAAAACTCCAATAGTTCTTTGAAATTCGTATATAGTAATCATGAATTTTTTTTGGATAAAAACAAAGAAAATACAGGTCGATGACATTTTAAAACATATTTGTCCTTCTTTTTTGCATACTGATCCTAGGTTTTTATTATTTGTTTAGTTTTAATAAGGGTGTCTATGAGCTGCATGGCACTTTTGAAAAACTGTTATTTATGGTAATGATGGTTTTCGCATTTCGCATTCGTTTTCGTTAATATCTCCTTATGCAGGCTTGGTAGGTTAAAAGGCATTTGTCATACAATAGTATATATGATGAGAATTAGAGGCATGCTGCAAGTTGCATTCTAAATATATTAATATGCCCAGAAAACACGCTTATATGTTAGGGGGCGCGCTTTGCCCTGGTCTCCCCTAGTTTAATTTATCATAAAGCCTGGAAAAAAATCTGGTTTTAACCCGCGTTAGTTTCAAACCCACGCCTTTTTTTCAGATGTTGATAAGGGGAAAATGAACAGTTATTCCCGTAGCCTTGAAAAACAGTGATGCATGAACTGAGCAACTCATTAAATGCATTTCATCGTGTAGGTCTTCAAAGATGTTTTTTCAGTGATAAAGGGAAATTTGAATACGATTAATGAAGTTTATTTATTTTGTTTTTTTATTTTCTGTTAAACGTTATGTTCAATAATACCAAATAATATTTAGGACATCCGCGTCATTGCTTGATTTTTTGCCTGTACTCAAGTTTTTGGCCTAGTCTTTAAAATGCTCGATATTCCAGAGTTAACGTTCCGATAATTCAATATACTCTGAATCTACGAAAGGCTTAATCAGATACCTAAAAATTCAATAATATTTATGAAGTAGTTACATGTATTGGTTATTATAGCCTTTGAATCATTGATTGAACTTAGTGAAATGACTGGTCTTATGCATCATCGGGGATAAGTCTTCTCAGGTACTATTACATACCATTTGGTTTTATCTAAGTTAACCAGTTTCGGCTCTTAAATCTGAAGTTTAACTTGTTGCAGGAGATAAGTTCCAGTTGGGACAAGGTTTTCCAGGAATAATTACATGAAGTGTGAATAAAAGTGTTTGTTATGGCCATTGGTGTATCTGATGATACTCTTTATCGAGCTTGAAGACAGATTCCCAAATGTTATTTTTACCTTGCTGGGCCCTTGAATCTGTAATGGAGCTTGATGCGAATCACTGGTGTGATCAGTGCTGAAATGGGAACACGTTTTCTAAGGTTCTATTACTTTTACGTAGGTGAATAAAATGTTAGTTGTGGGTACACTTTGTGGGTCTTTTCAAGTTTGGTAAGCTTGTTGTCATAAACTTAACATCAAAGTTAAGGTAATGAGTCTACAGCTACGTATCTTACGTTTGTTCACTTGCTTGTGTATCTTAGTGCAAATATCATGTAAATTGGATTTCATTTTGACGTCCATAAAAGAACTCCAGGAGCACCTATAACGGACAACCAATTATCCATTTAGTAAAATAACCATTCCCAAACAATATTTCGGGATCGTCTTGTCACTGGTATTGAATTTAGATATTTAGGATGATTAAATAGACAGACGGGGTCATATTTGTGAAATTCAGATTTTCTTAAATTTCGATTTAGATATTCCATATAAACATTGTAAGAAAGAAATAAGTACAATTACATTGCATTAATGCATAGGAACAAATAAGACTTAGGTCTAAAGCTATTGATCACTAATGAAGGATTTTGTAGCGAAAAATACAAAATAGTGTTTTCGAAATTTTGACCCCTGATCATTTCAATTTCATGCCAAATTAGTTACGATTATCTTTAAGGTACGACATATGAATATGTTAACGCTAACTGAATGTTAACTTATGTACTCAAATTTCAACATTAGCCGTTTCGTTTCCGCATTGCTAGAATGCCCCAAAGACATTCCAAATTACATAATATTTGCACTAAAAGCACAGTTTAGTGAACGAACCAAAGATATGCAGCTGTATGACGTGTGAATTTCTCGATATAATGCCTTTTCAGGTCGAAAACCGTATCGGAAATATGATCTTACCCTAACCTATAGTCCTCGGCGAAATGCAGATTACAAGGGCATTTTGTTATTGTACCTCTTCAATCATTTCAGAAACCAAGGCTGACACTGAAGTTAACACAGAGACAGTGTCGAGGTCCCTGGCCATCAAATTTGAGTCTGAGGTCCGACCTCTGATTGATGGTATTGACCGACTGCGAGAATTGGGACTGGACAGTGATATCAACCTCCCTGCTGTAGCGGTCATCGGTGACCAGAGTGCGGGCAAGAGTTCAGTGCTGGAGGCCATCTCGGGGGTTCAACTGCCCAGAGGAACTGGTAGGGACATTTATTATTACCTCCAAATCACATACTAATCTTTTGTTGGTGATTCTTTATTTTTCCTCATGAAAACTTATGAGGCATGAGAAACCAGGCAAATCTAGAACGCCACAAAGGCAGTTCCTACACCCGAACGAAACAATATAGCATTGGTAAACCAGCAGTCTTGCTAGAATAAGCTTCGTTTCGAAAATATTTTCCCGCGGGATGTTTCCCACTGGCAACTCACGAGGGCAAATGATAGACTCGATACGCAACTTTTTACGGCGCAGGCTCAGTAACCGAAGTAGGTTAAAACCTGACGCCGCCTGCACATTTTCCATGAATGTTTCGTTTTACATGGCGCTCACCCGAGAGTCAATCACTAACAATGAGCTCTAGAATTTAACATTCTTAATGAACATCCAAAATTACAATCTATTTTTTAAGACTACATTATGGCACTAACCGTGAACACATCAAACAGAAATCGTGTTTCGCTTCAAATGAGATTTCGCAGTAAGAATGTTGTTTTATCGAGTCTTTCATTTTTCGCTGTCGCTCTTTTAAATGGCTGATCGTCACTTTGCTCTGTCTGTTTCGTTAATTTACGATGTATCCAGCCTTTTTTCGATGCTATGTCGTGCATTTATGTGTACGTTTCGTTTCCTTTCGCAGCGTTTCGATTTTTTCCTTGGTCGGCCTGAACTAGTTTCTAACTACATTGATTTAACTGATAACGTGAACGAATAGGAAAGAACTTTTAAAGTGACAGTAAGATATCAAACCTTATAAAACTCAGGCCATTCAGGGGTGTGAACTAAACAGGTGCGAGATATATCATGATAACATCCCTCCGCGAAGGGCGATGATGTTGATCGGATGGGCATTATTTGAATAATTCCCTTGTCATGTAAGTCATGTAAAGACCTCAAAGAACAAAAGAGTGACGCCACTAAAGTATTATCAAATGTTATAGGTATAGTGACGAGGTGTCCTTTGGAAATGCGAATGAAGAAGGCAAAAACTGAATGGGAGGCTAAGATTTCCTACACAGACAAAGCTGGGACGAAATATCAAGAGACAATTCAAGATTCGGCCAGTGTCGGTGCACTTGTCCAAAAAGGTGATGGCATTTAACTTTTTTTCATTGATAAAACTGAGACCATTGTCATTTCTAGTTACAGCTGTTATTTCTAAAGTGACATATGGAATTGTGCAGTGCCCATACCAGACCCCACATTTCCTTAAGTAAGGGTCTAATTGGAATAAAGTTGTTTCTCAAAATTTTAGAGGTAATTCATTCATTAAATATGGTGTAAATAACTATTTATCTGGATCCGAAGGAGTAATTTTGATAATAATTGTTATCTAATCTGAGGACAATATTCGGAACACCCTGCTCATCATATCCCTCAACAGGATATGACAGACACTGAGAATGGGATCAGTGATGAGTTGATCACCCTGGAGATTCAATCTCCAGATGTTCCAGATCTGACTCTCATTGATCTACCAGGGATTGCCAGGATTGCTGTAAAAGGACAACCAGATGACATAGAAACAAGGGTTTGTTATTTTCTCTTAATTACATTCTAGATATACCAGAACTTAGAAATGCGCGACAACTGTATGAGACTATATATTTGAAACATTTAATAATTGAACTTACGAAAAGAACCTGTTTTATTCAGATCAAGAACCTAATACGGAGGTACATTCAACGACAAGAGACAATCATTCTTACAGTTCTACAATGCAATGTGGACATAGCAACATGTGAAGCGATCAAGATGGCTCAGGAGTTCGACAATGATGGCTGTCGAACCCTTGGTAAATGTTGTCTGAAAAAGTCTTTACTTCGAAATTCCATGTTGATTTAGTAAGTTATTGGTATACTCGAGAACCGTACACCATAACCTTACCAATTCGATACTATATATTACCGACACATATCGGTACTACATATATTATATATGCATGTGTACATTATCATCTTTGCCTCTGAAGGAACTTGAGACATCGATTTTTATCTATGTATCGTCATTGACATCAATGGACGAGAAACTGATTACAAGCAAAAAGAGGAGAAAAAATAACTGCTGTAACATCTGAACAATAAAGTATCAACCAACAGTAAAATTCAAACTCTGTAAACCTTAACGTCTCTTATCTTTCTCTGTTTTAGCTCATTAGGTCTGAAAGACCCGATGGGCTTATGGCATGGCATGGCGTCCGGCGTCCGTCCATCCGTCCATCCGTCCATCCGTAAACTTTGTTGAATTTCGATTTCTTCTCCAGAATCATAAGGCCTAGAAAGCTGAAACTTTGTGTACAGACTCCTTGGCTAGAGAGGATTATAAATTGTAGCTTTGGTGGTCCTGTGGCCCCTAATAAGGACCACAGGGGCCACACCCTGAAAACCTATTTTCATCTTCTCCTCCAGAAACCATAGGGCTTAGAAAACTGAAACTTTGTGCACAGACGCCATGACTAATGAGGATTGTAAATTGTAGCTTTTGTGGCCCCGTGGCCTCTAGGCCACAGAGGCCACATCCTTAAAACCTATTTTCATCTGATTCTCTAAAACCATCAGGCCTAGAAAGCTGCAACTTTGTGTACATACTTCTTGACTAGTGAGGATTACATGTATAATCTTTAGCTTTTGTGGCCCTGTAGCTCCTACTAAGGTGGGAACCACATTGGCCACACCCTAAAGCAAAATCAAATGTAAAGCCTGATTAGCTACAGAGCCAATGGCTCTATTCTTTTAAAGTCATTTCGTTCAATAAAGGATGAATTAATGACAATCTCAATATGTTGCAAATATTTTGGAAGGGGTTCTTACAAAGCCAGATTTGATGGACAAAGGGGCCGAGAAAGGAATAGTCCGGATCCTAAATAACGAGGACTTCCCCCTATCAAAAGGCTACATCATTGTCAAGTGCCGCGGTCAACAAGCCATAGACGAGGGACAGTCGTTGAGAGACGCGCTGCAGAGCGAGAAGGAGTTCTTCAAAACACATCCACATTTAAGGTATTGACTGCGATCTTTTTGGGATATCTTCCCATGTTTGCATCTTACGATCTTGTCATATATTTATGAAATGTGTTTATATTACCACAAACTGTATTAGATGAGAGGGATAATCGTTTGAGTTCAGTTGAGGTTCTTTTTCATGATGCTGTTTAATGTAATTTCTTTTAATGTAAAATCATCAATACGATGTTTTGAAAGAAAGGTTACAGAATTAAAATATGCGCTGCACCCCTAGCTGAAACTGCTGACATCCATCACTCATTCACAACCTAGCCAAGTCTACTCTTGCTTTAGAGACGTACATCCAAGCCAGAGAGGAGTTCAAAACCTTTCCACAAGACTCTCCAGAGAACTGATAATGCACATCAAGGTTAGTCCTTAACATCCTGTCCTTGAACAGATTTAAGGGAATTGCTAAAGAGATGTTAAATAATGAAAAAGGTTATGTTAACATTCCCATATACTGCGAATAACCTAACCGAGGAAATACAATTTTGGTATAACTATATATTGTATTATAGAATCTGCTACCAGCGTTGAAGGAAGATGTCCGGGACCAGCTCCTGGTCACTGATTCCAAGCTGAAGGATCTTGGTCCTGATCCTCCTGAGAATGTAACGGATAAACGTCACGAGGCATTGATGGTAATATTTTGTCAGTTAAAAGAACTGTACATGTAGCATGTGAAGTTAAAGGCGGCGAAGGGTGGTTTCTTACACAAAGTCATGTCTTTGTCTCAAGAAATGTTCACAAAAAGATACAAAGGCAATCAAAGTTTAACAATAAAGTGGAGTGGTAAAAGGAGCAATGAAAAGATACATTATACTAACACACTTAGTCCTGCATGAATCCATTTCAATGAGTCAAAGATAAGCTGCTGTTTGGATATATGCGTATTTTATGGAAAAAAAGTCGACATACGCAAAAAAGTTGTCTGTAGTGTATAGAAAATCGCATATCTCCTAAACTATACATGCTATTGTCTTCAAACATCATGCTCTCATTTAACATGATCCCCAGATGTGTCTTGTGAGGGTTACACAACAAATGATGTTTATGTTTTTGGTGGTTTGCATGGGAAAATGACTAAGACATTGACTGTATGACAAATTGCTGTCCATGGAACATAACTCCTAAGATATAAATCCTACATACACCAAACTTCTACACATGTCAAACAAGATTCCTAAATACCGTATGCCTTTTAAGGGTAAAACCTACATGTTAATTTCTTTTTGGAGTTACATTGAGTTTAATGGTTACAATGGGAACACGACTATAACACAATGGGTGTATCATGATACATTTGTACTCTAGGCTTTACTTTTTGAAATTCTTTGAACAAAGTTCGAAGAGGGGGTATTTGCTTCTACATTGATTTATTCTGTTCAAGATGGTAAACAAGTTCACGGATATACTGCTCCGCATAGTGAAAGGGGAATCTTGTGATGAAAAGCAGTTGCCTCCTGAAGTGATGTCTCTTTACACTGAAGCCAGGGGCTGCTTTGAAGTCCTCTACAATGAAGCAGTAAGAAACGGCTCGGGTCTGTAACAAAATTATTTTTTTAAGACCTTTTACTTCTTAAAGGGGCAGTAGCACCTTTTTTGATAATTTTATTTTTTACTGATAATTGTACGTTAATGCTTTATGTATTATTTTGAAAGTGTCAAAAATCTCATTACACAAGCCAATCGTCCATAGTCAGAGGGCAAAGTATCAAAATTCACATAAAATCCATTGGCGGCCATTTTGTGTGAACACCTTTAATTCATTTTGTGTAAGAAAAAGGAATCGTATGTCTAAACTTTACATTATATATTTAAATTTTTACTGCTCCTTTAAGTTTAAAAACATTGTCTTTCAAATGGAACAATTATTTTTCATTTTCCTGACATCACCTTATATTCCCCGGCCCCTTAAACGGGCTACTTCCCCTTTAACATACTTTCCGTTATCGTTCATCAAACATATTTATTCAATAACCGATTTCTAACATTCCATTTACTTTCATTTCCATATAATGAAGTGAATACTTACATTTTCTTAAACTCATCTGACCACATGGACTGCATCAAATTTGTCTTTTAATTATTCTTTAAGTTATTAGCCTTCCCTACGCTCCATATCCGTCCGTGGATATTAGCAGCCCCGTCTAAGGACGGGGCTGCTATCAGTTTTTGTGAAGTTTCCATCGCCGCCGCCGCCGCACTCGTACTACTAGCTATAACTTTTTTCCACTACATTTCCAGAACTCTTATTCATACCTTACTACTCATACCTCGGGGGAACGATTTTGACACGTTCACTTTCAAGTTCAAAGGTCAAGGTCACAAGATATGTATTAACTCTAAGAATTCCTTGTAAACGCGATAACTTGAAACGTTTTTGTGCTATGAAGCTCTAACTTGGTATATATCATCCTTGGAAAAGTAAAAAACTTTGAAAAGGTTTTGGCTACAATCCGTCAAAGGTCAAGGTCACAGCAAGGTCATGACGTAAGCATGTTTTAGCGAAAATGCTTTATTTTAACTATGAACACTTTTAATCAATACATGATGGTTAAACTCAATAAAAAGTGTTCAATGATTGTGTGACCTTGAAGGTCAAAGGTCAAGGTCATGAGATATTAGTTTTTACAAAATGCACTAAATTTGGGTATAACTTTATCCCATTTAGCTTTTCAGAACTCATGAACATGTCTAAATGTTAATACTTCCAGGGAATCATTATGACATGTTCACTTTCAAGTTCAAAGGTCAAGGTCACGAGTTATAAAATCACAGAAAAATGCTTTGTAAACACGGTAACTTGAAAAGGTTTTGTGCTATGAAGCTCTAACTTGGTATATATCATCCTTGGAAAAGTAAAACATTTTTAAAAGGTTTCGGCTACAATCCGTCAAAGGTCAAGGTCACAGCAAGGTCATGACGTAAACATGTTTTAGCGAAAATGCTTTATTTTAACTATGAACACTTTTAATCAATACATGATTGTTAAACTCAATAAAAAGTGTTCAATGATTGTGTGACCTTGAAGGTCAAAGGTCAAGGTCATGAGATATGAGTTATTACAAAATGCATTAAATTTGGGTATAACTTTATCCCATTTAGCTTTTCAGAACTCATGAACATGTCTAAATGTTAATACTTCCAGGGAATCATTATGACATGTTCACTTTCAAGTTCAAAGGTCAAGGTCACAAGTTATAAAATCACAGCAAAATGCTTTGTAAACACGGTAACTTGAAAAGTTTTTGTGCTATGAAGCTCTAACTTGGTATATATCATCCTTGGAAAAGTAAAAAAACTTTGAAAAGGTTTTGGCTACAATCCGTCAAAGGTCAAGGTCACAGCAAGGTTATGACGTAAGCATGTTTTAGCGAAAATGCTTTATTTTAACTATGAACACTTTTAATCAATACATGATTGTTAAACTCAATAAAAAGTGTTCAATGATTGTGTGACGTTGAAGGTCAAAGGTCAAGGTCATGAGATATGAGTTATTGCAATTCCTTGTAAACACAATAACTTGAAAAGTTTTTGTGCTATGAAGTTTAGATTTTGTATATATTATCTCTTGAGAAGTACAACATTTTCAAAAAGTTTTGGATACGAAATGTCGAAGGTCAAGGTCACAGCAAGGTCAACATATATGGAGAAAATGGATTAATTTAATTTTTAACACTTTATTTCATTACAATGATGTTATACTCAATGAAATGTGTTCATTGATTGTGTGACCTTGAGTGTCAAAGGTCAAGGTCACGAGAAAATTCCCAATTTGGTGAGGCCTGGAAAAGGCGGAACAGGGTAAGGCAAAACCCCAAGTTCCGGGGCTGCTCTGCTTTTGCGGTATCCCGCAAACGCTAATCTAGTTTATGGTCACATTTCGTCATAGACACATCTCCAACATCTCACATCCTCAATCAGTTCATCATCATCATCATCATCAATTGCTGGTGTGTATGAATAAATAAATTCCGTTACCTTTGAATGACCTGAAGCGCATATGAATTAATAAGGGCAAAAGTCCAAAACTTCGAACCTCAATATCTCGGTAAGGGAGATACTTGCATAAAACCTTCACCAAAATGTGGGCAACAATATTCCCCTTCGATTAAGCACATAGCGCCGTAACAATATATTTTTTGCTATTTTCCAAAAACTAAAAACTGCAAGTTTAGACATAAATGTGTGTGATAGCTCATTCTAAAGCCAAATGGATGAGTAAAGCCGTCATTAGAACCGAATTTTAAATTTTGTCCTTCAGCTCGAGTTATCTGCACTTGGATCTTGACTTGTAAAGGGTTTTTTTTGCATCAAGTTCAAAAGGACATAATTGAGTAATGAAAAGGTCAAAATTAAAACTGCTTATTACATCATGTCCATCATTGATATGTTATTATTTTCAATTCATATCATTATCATATAAAAATGTATGGTTAAGGCTCAAACTTGACATCAAAGTCAAAAAATGATATTTTTGATGATTTTTCAATTTTTCCAGGTTTATTTTCTTTTGAAAATTCTAGTTTTATAAGTGCTCCCGAGAAAGATTTAAATTTAAATTTTCTGTAAAGCAGATGTACATAGTTTACACACAAAAATAACATAAGGTCAAGAATGTTTTTATTCTGTCCACATCAGATCCTAGAATATTGCTAATTTTTGAAAATCCTCATTTTCTGCACAATCTAAAGTTTCACAATTCCTTTACAAAATAAGCTATCATTATGTTGAATACCCCTTCATACGTGCTATTTCAATATAATATTTGCTATTTGACACTATGTCATAAACAAGGTGATAGTTAAGGCGCTTTAAAGACAAACATGGAGTAAGGGATAATAATATTAAATTATGAGTCTATTCATTAAAGCCATTTTTTCATTACAGACTCCAAACCTCTGTATCTTAAACAAGGTGACAGATAATTCCACCAGTTTTTTTTCTGCTGGAAAAAACATTTCTGTAGAATATCATATCTGACGTTGATGGCCATGATGGAATTTATACAAACCTTATACATTCAACATCTTGTGAAATTTGGTCATTCAAATGATGTATTGATTACTATTTATCTCTTTGACAATTGCATATGAAGGTCAAACACTTTGTGAAGATTAAAGAGGAAGTGTTGAAGACCTAAGTATTGATGCGCCAATCCTTGTTTCATGTTCTTTTTACTCTTTGCTGTTAAATCAATTTAAAATTTTACCTATCCTTTTGATCTTGAACCTTTACATTTTTTCACTTGAGGGATCTTTCAATCATTTGATAGTCTTCATTTTTACCCTTGAATTAAGATTCCTATATTTCCATTTATTGAACTCAATTTTTTAATTTTCGGATTATAAAACACTTTCCTTCAAGAAACCAATTGGTAATATTGAGGTTGCTTGTATTTCAAGGATAACCTTTACTGTAGCCTTTACTCGTTTCAACAGAAATGTATTGAAGGGTGCGTCGGTTAATATCGACCATTTTTAGTTCATCAAGGGCCCGATAGGCTTAAAGCAGAGCATGGTATCCTTCCGTCGGTACACTTTGTACATTTTCGACTTCTTCTCAGAACTGTTATCTCTAGAGAGCTAAAATATTGTGTACAGACCCCTTGACAAGTATGGATAATAATTTATAGCTTTAGTAACAATCTGACCCTTAATAAGGTCACAGGGGCTATCCTCTTTAAACCTCTTTTCGTATGTTATTCCAGAAGCATAAAGCCCTGTAAAAGTAAATCTTGTATTCACACTCATTGACTTGTAAGGATATAATTTATAGGGGCCACGTCCTTTAAACCTATTTTCGACTTCTTCTCCAGAAGCATAAGACCCATGGAGCTGAAAACTTACGAATATGCTCTAGGACTAGTGAGGATTGAACTTTACAACTTTGTGGCACTGTGACCCATTTTAAGGGCAGCAGTAGCTACATGTAATCCCTTAAACTCCAGAAGTATCAGGCCAGAAAAGCCGAAACCTTATATGCAGACTCTTAGGTTAATGGGGATTATGACTTATAGATTCGGCAACCCAAGGGCCCTCATAAGAGCTTGATGAACCTTTGGATCCTATCCCCTTATTATTATCCAATTATTAATTGTGGATTGTGGATAACTAAATTGAGGACCATCCCGTTACACCTATTAAAAAAGGTATGTATGAATGTTTGAGCAAATTCCATTTCTGAAGGGATCACTAGTATCTGAAATCACATCGCTAACATGCTTAATCTTAAAACTGGCAACGGCTTAACACGTTTCTCATCTTTTTCTCGGAGAAGCACACATCCTAGAATGCTGAATATTGAGTACAGACTCCTTATGTAATTTGAATTTTAAATTGTACATTGGGTGACCCTGTGGCCCCTACTAAAAGGAACCCCGTTGGCTATACGCAAAATTATGAAGCCTAATGAGCTACCGAGTCAATGGCTATATATCGGTTCTTTCAGATTTTGTCAAACCGAACCAGAAATGGATATCGGAATTAGAAGAAGAAATGACAAGATCAAGAGGTCGAGAGTTTTCTAACTACATGGGCAAATTTGAGCTGGTTGAGAGTAGAGCAAGAGAGTATGTCAAGCAGATGGAGCGACCAGCCATAAAGTGCTTTGATGACGTTCATCGCTGTACGACTGACGTTCTCAAACTCCTTGCAGAAACATGCTTCAAGAAATATCCAGGTTTTGCCGTAAAGGCAAAGGTACTGTCAAATCTTGATGAGGACATTTTTTCGCATGACCACTCGGCTTTCAATTTATTTTCGTTGTATATATTTTATTCATTAAATCGAAAACATCTGGTAATATTCGTACAAATAAAGAGTTAGCGATTTGCTGATATTGAAAGCCCGTGTAATATTGTTGAACTCATTTTAATGACATGAATTACTCTGTTTTTACAGCAAATATTTATTCACGCCAGGAAAATAGTTCATTGACAACAATCTTTCATCTGACGTTTGTAACAATTCAACAAATTTTAGGTGCCATCGAGGCCTCAAAATTAAATTATAATGAACTCGACCTCCTCCTTTTATCTTGAAGCAAGGCTAACCACGTCAATTCCTGACATGAAACAGTTTTATGTATTTTTTTAAATTTCAGTGTATAATACAAATAACTGAACGATGGTCCTAACAGCTGAGCATCAGATCAACGTCCAATAAACGTGGACACAAAAAACTGTAAAACTCTCTATACAATGCAAATGTCAGACACATATGGATAAAACTTATGCCAGGTATGCATGAATATTTTTGTTTTACAAAATCAATGTTTCAGGACATTATCCACAAAATGAAAACAAAGACCCAGAGCCAGGGCCGTGCAGAGATAGAGAGGTATTCACGATGGAAGATCTGGTCTACGCACAGGACAAAACCTACACTTCGGTTCTACAAGGTGGTATCCAACCCAATTTTTAGGATTCTAAGCTTTTATTCACATATATCAAAGTTTATTTGTGCTGCCAGCAAAGTATCATTGATGGCGTATTTGTTCTTGCACCGTGCCTAGGCCGGTGAGTGAGAAATTGATAGTCCGGTAGTTTTTATATCTTTTTCTCTCTCTCGATCTCTGACCTCATTTGAGATGTTCTACATCACGAATAGACGTAAAACAGGTCTTGGAGCTTATTTGTACGGAAATGGAAAACTATAATACAGGTTAATCAGTCATATTTATATATTTAGTATATATGAATTACAATATTATCTATTGTTTATCACAGTTGGCATGAAACGATATATCGCTAGGTAACTAATCCGTTTGTAAAAAAAAACTTGCACATGGTTAGATTTTATGATGTCTTGTTTTATTACAGGCCTTGGAAGTACGTATTCAGGAGTGCAAAGCGTGGACAAGGTAATAGACAGTCTTCGCGCTTATCACAAGGTAAGGATGATATAGTAAAATATGCTATTGCACTAAAACTTACACTGTGCTGATGGTCAAAACAAAACAAACATGCCCCCTATCTTTCATACAATTATATGTCACCTCACCATGACTTGTTGAACCATTGATTTTGTTAACAGGAATAACGAGAACACATGAGGTATACACTCACCGGCAAAAGAAACGTCACCTTCTATTCCATAGAGCCCAATACAAAATCCTATTGCAAGAGAACATTGATTTTAAATGTCACGGATAACCCTATGATTTGGTTCTAGGAATACAAAACTTTTCTCATCATGGTTGTCTACATAATGCACCTTGTTGAATTTTAATTTGTTAAAATTATAGATAAACATCACATTAGCCTTATTTTACTCTTTTTTTTTTTTAAAAAGGAAAATTTTCTAATAGCGACCTTTTCAGAAAGAACGTCTAGATGTAGATGGAGTAAACTATCGTGCTGTTTATGTGGTAATTGTGTTTGCTGTTGAGAGCAGTTAAATATCGAAATGTTTTGATAAATTTTTAAACTCTTATTAGCGTGATACCGTTGCAGCTCATTTCATATGGTCATATGGTCATAGCCTAAATTGGGTCATTCACAGACACTAGTCACTTTGCGTGACCGTGACATTTTTCAAGATCACCACGGCACCTTAACCACTGAAAAACTCTTGTCAACGTGATATTTCATGAACTAAGATCAGATTAAGTCAACCTCATATTGGGGGATTGCGAAGACACCAATCTCTTCAATTGATCTTGATCTTATTTCAAGGTCCCGACGACCACATTTGATACTGTTATTAACGCGATATCTAATGAAACCTTGCACTCAATGTCTTCACATTTGATCAAAGCATATGCCCCCCGTCCACCGAACCGCGACCGATATGCAACAGAGTGAGATCGCCGCGATCAAGCCAGTCGCACTGGTCGCAGACATAAATACCAACAATTTTTAAAAAATATGATTTTGCGGTTCCACCAAGCCGACTGTACGATCCCACTACGACCAAAAAGTGATTAATTTCTTTTTTCCGGCGAGTACATTGAGACAGAGTTGAGACTGATTCAAATTGCAGTATTGATCGCATGTCGGTCTGAACATAGTCGTACTGAGATACGACCGAATTGGCGATTTTTCATGCGAGTGGTTAGGATCACCGCGACAGTTTCGGCGATTGCCATATGATCGACATACGATCAACTTACAACCAACTTGCAACTAGTGAGATTGCTTTTGCAATCGAGTGCGACCACATAACGACAGTTGCAAGTCTTGTACGACTCCAGTACGACCATTGCGACTTTTCACAAGACCGCATTAAGACATATGCGATCTCCACACAACCTTTTCACGACAAATCGGGCCCAAAGAATAAAAAGGACTGCGACCAGCTGCAATCATGGCATTCGGAGTTTGACTAGCATACAGATAAGATGGAAACTGAAATGGCCCTGGTAGTTGCTCTGGTTTTCTGAAACCAGACAAGAACTACAGTATTTCGGCGACTGCACCTTAGCTATGATGAGACACCATAAACGAAGGAGAAGGAGGCGTCGACAGTATGCGATTTTGGTACGGAGGCTGTATGTCTACGTGAGAGGTAGACGGCCCGACCACGTCTTCTTGTGTATTAGAACTCTCTTCTAAGACGGGTGTAGCTGACCTCTGGTCACCTTCTTTTGATGTCACACGAGTCGGCATATTAACTTTCTTCCGAGTTGTTCTTTTCGTTCAACCCATAATGTTCAACGGCAGTACTATTGGAAGCAAATTTCGATGGATGTTGACAGCTAGGTGACTGTTTCTGCGACTGACCAAAGACCGCCAGTTGTGGGTTTTTATAGTCCTGGTGCCTGTCGCAATGTCGTTCAAATCGGTCGCATTGCGCTCGCAGTAGCGCTTGCCATTGGTCGCGAATTAGCGCTGGAACACTCTTGATTGGTCGCTTTAGAAGACGGATAGGAATTCGCAATGGCAGTGCGGTCGCAATGGGGTCTTGAAAGCGCTCTCCACTGATCGCAATATTTGATCGCTAGTGTTAAATTAGCGCGAGTCCATTGCGAGTGGACACGACCTAGGTGAGAGTTCATGCGACTGACACACGACCGTACCAAGACCCCATTGAGACCGATGCGAGCGCTTTACGACCGAAATTTGAGAGCAAGTAATCAATTTCATCGATGGCAGAAGTTGTGCGATTTTTGAAAACGGACCATCGAAATCGCAAACCCCCTACGACAACATGCGACCAATTGAGATTGTGGAAGATATTTTGTGCCAGCATGGGGATCTTCCCAAGACTCCAGTGCCAAGAAGAATAGACTCAGTTTTTTCAGCATTCTGTTTGAGCATCCTTTTCTTCATCCATGCATGGATATCAGATGCACAGGTTGTGATTCTGCTTACAACAGATGATATTTGATCAGGTTTGAAGGTCTTGAACATTTGCTTGTCGTCTGCATATGTACATTCACTTCGTGTTGTTTTACCACCCGGTATTTAGGAACGATTATACTTGCCCAAGTACAGACCCTTGGGGCACCCAAAAAGTTAGGAGTATAAAGGAACCGACCTGTGATTGCCGATAACAACTTACTGGAATCTCCCTTCCAGAAAGGATGAAAACAGACTTAGAGCTTTGCCCTGTGACTTCATTTAAAGGCAAGCACTTCAGTAAATTTGAAATCATTCAATAATGCATTCGAATCAAGGTAAGCCTTCAGCCTACTGTTGAGTGCTCGCTCAACTATTTTCGAGACAAAAGTTAAATTTGAGACAGGCCTTTAATTTTTCAGTACGTCAGGGTCAAGGTTAGACTTTAGAAGTGGATGAATGACAGGCGGGGGACCGGGGACATCGCCGAGTTAGTGGCAAACACATGCTGTATCTAAATGTGATGTAGTAGATGATTTAAGATTCTGGTACCGAACATAGGCCGAGCAGAGTTTGTTGTCATTCGGGGGGCAAATCGTTTTTTTTAGTTGGCTTACACTGCATCCAACTGGCTAATACTCGTCCGGCTCATATTATTTACAACATACTTCTCATCTGATGCCGAAATTCCTCCATGGGCAGCTGCTGCGACTCCTCAAGCATTGCAGTTTCAAATTTATGCACAGTTACGTCGAGTAGGGTCCCTTCGTTTAATCATGCGTCTGAAATGTCCCATAGCTGGATGACGTCATTTCCTGTTCTTCTGCCAAACACAATTGAAAATAAGGCCTGATATATAAGACCAATAATCTGCCACTTGATTGTTTTTGACAGTCTGGAACTCGACATTGTGTGATTTAATGTAAGAGGTGCTCAGAGAGCAACTACACAATTCCATTAGAAAAAGAAAAGGACAATTTATTAACGTGCTGTCTGCTACGTATCTTAGAGCATGTCCACAACGAATGCATAATAATTCAAAGTTCAGATAAATAGCTACCATCCTTTACATATTTCGACGTTTTAGATACACTAAAATGTCAGTTGCTAGAACACTTTCACTATGTAGTATGTTTATCTTAAAACCATATTGGCACGGATGAACTTTTAATGCCCGTTATGATTGCACGAAGCGGACTATACCGAAATCCATGATTCATAACAATCTTATTGATAGGCCCCGAAAGTTACACCAAAGTGGTTGTCAAGTTCGATGAGCCTTTGTGTCAACATCACATACAGTCGTTTTTCAAAAAAGCATAATTTCCAAATAAATTCATCCGATGTACTCGTATCAACACCAACATATCGTGTCCATTATTCCCTATCAGAGTCAAAGTCAAAGAGTGTTTAATGTACTTGAGGCCTCCGGCCCATATACAGTTTAAGGTATATTCATATATACAATATGTATACAATACAAACAATTTCGGATTTGTATCATGAGTACAACGATAACCAGATTCATATTCACAATCATGCTCTACACAAGATTCTGGCAAATAATCTTAAACTTGATCTAAGGATTAGTATCTAAGTAGTTCTGTCTTAATTCTGAATCAATATCTTTATTTTATTCTTTCGTATAAACATTGCAAAATATTTTTTTATCACTTGTTTTATTTTTGTAGGATACCATAAATTGTCTTTTAACTGTCTGCAATATCATGCTTTATTAAAAATAAATATTTCATAAATAAATTTCATAATAATTTCTTCATACCGTAATATTCCCTTTTTCCAAAAACTGTTGTTGAATTTTGTGTAGTTCTCTAGACCTGCATTACATCAATCAATGACAAAGGAACTGGCTCAACTCTTAGAATCCGACACTCTAGTTAAGCTAGATGCAATTTTTATGTCCCGTCAATCCTTAACGACGCCTGATTTAAAGTGATCAGCGAGTTCTTTGTCCACTGGTTGACTTCCGTGCATGTTCGACACGGTCCTTGTGGGTAAGTGGCTAGATGTAAAGTAGGATTTATGGGACGTAAACATTACAGCTAGTTTCAACTAGATTGAGTAAGTTGACCACTTCTATTTACTAATGGTAAACTTCTAACTTCAGCACAAAATCAAACAAATCTGAAACTAAGTTACTCAAAGGTTATCTTAAAAATAGGAAGTGGGTGCCCTTTTGTCAGCTCTTAACGGGGAAAACCCAAATTGTAGGATATTTGCAATATGATAATGTGGCAAGTGAACAAATGTAAGGCACTCATGCGCAGCTGTACAATGATGCTGTAGACACATACAATGCGTGAATGCAACAAGTAAACCATATAAATGATATATAGTTGCAACAAGTTAATGTTATGAGGTGAGAGTTACAAGCTACAAGTCATATCAACCATTTTGTTCCAAGATTGCAGCACAGCGGATGTGTGACGTCATACCCATGATGATACAACTGCACGTATTCAGGGAGCAGGTGGAGTCTTTGAAGGAGGGTCTCGTGGACCTGGCTTCTGATGAAAAAATAGCGAAGGAAATTGTAGAGGACGACAATATGGCGCAAATGAGATTGGAATGCAAATCCAAATATCAAAGACTGCAAAATGCGGAACAAGAACTTGACAAAATTTAGAAATTGAATGCTTATACGCTCATAGATTTCACGTTATCGTATTTACTGTTTGCATCTAGTTACATGTATATTCTTTGAAATATTGATTCAAGACATTTCAAGTTTGAGTTTAAATTTTAAATAAATTATTACAAACACAAGTTCACATTGAAGGTAATAAAAGCCAATATTTATTAGAAATTGTTTTATTTAGTTTTTTAATTTATGTTTCTTTCTTGTTGAAATTTTAATGAAAATGATGGACATGTAGTTATCAGCATTTTTACATTCACCAAATGAACCAAAGTTATCAACAAATTTTGGGAAGTACATGTATGTGTTAGCCTGGAAGCCCGAAGTGCTTAAAGGGGCAGTAGCACGTTTCTTTGATAATTTTATATTTTAAATTTTTCACTGATCAATGTAAATAAATGTTAAATGTATTATTTTGACTGTGTAAAAAATCTCATAACACAAACCAATCATCCATAGTCAGAAGAAAAAGTATGAAGATTCACATAAAACTCATTGGTGGCCATTTTTTGTGAACACCTTTAATTTATTTTGTGTAAGAAAAGCGAATCGCATGACTAGAGTTTACATTAAAGATTTGAATTAGTACTGCTCCTTTTAGTTCAAATGCATTGTCATTCAATTGGATCCATTAATTTTCCCTTTCCTGACATCATCTTATATTCCCCCCTAAAAACGTGCTACTGCCCCTTTAAAGCATTGCATAGCGTATGCTTTATTTAAAGCTATTTTATCTTTCTCCAAAGAACCATAGGTCTTAGCAAGGTGACATCTTGTGTTTCAGGTGTTTTTACCAATTGGCTTATGTTGTAGATTTAATTTCCCTCCAAAAACTTTTTAAATTTTTTTATTTAACGTATGTCATATTTAACATATTTAAACGTATCTTAGATTAGGTATGCTACCTTATTTAATAAATTGCTTGTAAACGTATATGTGTGTTTTATACTTTTCTCTGAGACTGATACGTATTACACTATCCTTTATGATTTTAAATGAGGATTGTGCCCTTTTTGTAAAAGGTCTAAAGGTAATTTTATTGAAGATGAAATACATACTGTATTGTAAAGCCAATTCAGATATTGGAAGATATCCTTTTTAAATATTTGAAACAATGTACTGGTTTTGTAAATATTTTATCTCTTCAACATATATAAGGGTTGAAATAATGACCGCTGCCTGATTGAATATCTGTGATAACTATTAGTCCATGAGCCAGAAAGGTTGGTCGGTACCATTTGAGGGGAATAATTCTCATAGTGATTTTTGGCAAGGTATACATCCCTAGAGTTAGAAAATATGTGGTAGCATTCCATTGATGGTAGCTTTTTGTGTGTTATCATCCTTTTTATATGCCTACTCCGAAATAAACGCTTGTGAAAAATGGCCAGTACAAGATAAGACATCTGATTTCAACTGAACTGTATTTTTTTATCAGTCCAACGTTTACATACACCTTTTGTTTCACCTTTTGCTAGGATCATTTTCTTATCAACAAAAAGTGTTAAACATGTGTAGGTTGAAAGATAGGCCATTGATGACACCTGCAAGTCAGTACCTATTTCCTTTGTGATAAATCAACCTTCTTTAGAAACGAATTTGCCTATAATTTATTGTCGTAAAGCAAATAAAAGTTCTGGAACAGAAATAACAACACAGATTTATAGCCTATTTATTACGGAATCAAAAACTGCAAACCTTTTTGGTGTATGTTGTATATTAAGATCAACATAACCAAAAATGTTACCCTTCCCCTACTGGAAAAAACACCAATTCTGACGGATTTTTGGAATTTGGTTAATGTCATTATTTTTTATCTGTTGTTATTGAACACTTAGTAATGCATGTAGTTGAATAAGGTATTCAGCAACTGTATTTTACAGAATAAAATAATAAGAGATAGTTAAATATTTAATCATGTGAAATCTGATACACGAGTCACATGAGAAACACATTCCTCTTTTTGCCATGAAATTTCAAAGAAATGTGGTATTCCACAAGGTCGTGTTACCT
This sequence comes from Steromphala cineraria, assembly GCA_916613615.1. Lineage (NCBI taxonomy): Eukaryota > Metazoa > Mollusca > Gastropoda > Trochida > Trochidae > Steromphala > Steromphala cineraria. The sequence continues at coordinate 28,759,750 of OU744721.1, forward strand.
TGGCCAAATGTATGCCTCTGATAAACATACAACAGAAATAGGTCCTTTATAGTTTTTAGATAGGTACTAGATATTTCTGGTCAAATAATACTGATTGAAGGTGACCTAGATTGTTCAAGATGAACTCAAAACTCATAATCATTGTCCAGTTCTTCATTATCTCCAGCTGCACTTTCTTCATCGTCTGACTCCAAGATTGATGTCCGCTTTTCATAGTCTGGCAGTCTGCACATATCAGTGCATTTCATACCGTTAGACAAACACACACATTTTGGAAGTGAACACTTTCTTGAACAATTGCAGGCCAATAGATCCAGGTGCTGGCTGACCATCCATCCAGTGCACCACCAACTGTTCAACTTCTTCTTCCTTTTCAACAACCCATCCTCGGCCAACAGGACTTGGTACATTTGGGTTCTGTTCAAGACATCGTCTCCATATTGCATCCTGGAAGTTGGCTCTTTGTGCGTGTTGCACTAAGGTGTCCCTGCATGATGGAAGCTGGTGACTCTCTATCTCTCCTTTCTTAGCACAGAATAGGTTGTACCTGAGATCATTGACCTTTGTGGATGATGCCTTTGGTGCATAGAGGAGGCATGTAAATGCCTCTAGTTTGTCCATCAATTCTCGGGAGAGGTCCCATATGTGACCCAACTCTAGGAATGTGTCTTGGGTTTCCTTGTTGCTGGTTAAAACTTTCAAGGCGCTAGCTTTTCCTTTGCCTGCAAACGAACTGACAGTGTCGCATCCTGTATATGCATGCATTCCAATAAGAGCCCTACATACATCTATGCCAAAAGTGGCAGCAACCTTCCTGATATCAATGAGCCTTGTCCGGGTTCTTGTTCCACACTTCTGGAATAGTGGGACTCCACTCTTGTCATGAAATGCCAAGGACATTATGAAGACATCTGTGTCCTCTGAGCAAATCACTACGGACTGGTATCCCTCACTTGCTGCATGGGCTGCATGGAGAAGAAGGCGCCCATCTGCTTCTTCTTGTTGGCACTGAAGAGCTTGCACAACTGCAGACAACATCATGAAGGGAAAGATGTGGAACAGAGTCATTAGGGCACACAAGCTGACGTTTGAAGCACTTTCGCAATTGAAGTGGCAATCATTTCTTCAATGAATGGAAGAGGATTTCTTCTATGCCAATGATGTCATGCTGACAGTGGAAGAAATAAAGACGAAATTCAAACAAAAGGACTTTGAACAGATTGACATATTGGATGGAGATATGCTTCAGAATATTCCGTGCCTTCAATCTCTTTTGTCAGAGTATGATAAAAATCGATGTGCAAAAAATGCAACACTAGGATACTGGCAACAGTATATGGATCTGATTGGAATTCTTCTGAGATACACAAGGAGATGGAAACTGGCAGCTCTATCTTTCCTCTTTTGCTGAAATGCTTCCATGGTTTGCAGTGTATGACCATGTTCATTACACAAGATGGGGTACAGCCTTCTTAGCCGACATGAAACAGCTACATCACACAGCTCCTGAAGTGCACCAGGGAATTGTGGATGGGGATTTTGTAGTCAAGGAGACAAAACAAAGATTCAATCAGATCCCAGATGACCAAGGTCTTGAGCATGTCAATAAGATGGGGAAAGTTGCCGGAGGATTGATAGGGATTATCCGCAATGACTCAGCACGCAATAGATGGGGACTTACTTACAATGAACGGTCATCTTTGACCCAGGACACCTACAGTATGCTGGGAGTGCAACCAGATTCTGACAGAGAAAAGATTGCCCATAAAGATTGTGGATCTACCCGTATCTTTCGTGACAAGGAGGATGTCAAGAAACTGTCCGCACAATTTGAATTCTTCAAACCTGATACTTCAGAACTCATCAACTTGACAACAGAAGATGTGAAGGAAGACTTACTGCAAGCAAAAGAAAAGGGACTGACTGTTCTGGAAGATTTTGTTAACAGACGTTTGATAACAAAGACTGTCGAATGATAAGCAGGATGGCTATGACACATATTCGAGGTCGAGGTCATTATTTCACATAACCCACATATCCCCCATTATTGTTGAAACTTCTTTTCAATATAAATATTATCCGAATATCATATATTTTATTTCATTTCCCCCCTTAAATGCTCGGAAATAAATTATGTTGTAAAGTATATGCAAGGAATAAGAACGGAAGTTTATTCCTCATATTTCGAATTAGTGACATAGGGAAAGTTTGAATTAAAACAAGCGTGTTCCATATGTCAGGCCAGTACGCATTGTCGGTTTTTAAGTGTAATGATCTGTTCATAAAATGCAAAAGCTTTGGGTATTGCCTTCTTGGCTTTGAGATAGGTATGTTCACATTCAATATATCACGTGTATATGTTAAAATTTCAATGGTGCATTTTAAGATTGAATAAGTAGAAAAAATCTCAAGGCGCTCTTACAAATGACAGTTCAAAACTTTAGTTGATATTACAAAGTTTTGACTTATTCGCCTTCGTGTCCATGAAACTGAAAAATCTCTAATGTTCTAGTTTAATTTGAAAAAATACCAACTGACAAAACGACGTCCCATGCACATAAAACGGACATTCTCAAAGCAAAACACTAAACCCATGGGCAAAAGAAACGCTGGGTATTTTTCAAACGAAGGATAAACAAATAATGCATGTCGTGTAATTGCAATGTCGAATGTGTTTCATAAAACGAGTATTTTGAGAATTATATCTCATAATTTCAGCCATGATTGCATGACGTTTTTTGTACTGTGGTTGTCTAAACACTGTTAGGGTGCGAAAATCGCTGTTTTCAAGTACTTTTTTGTAATAAATATTTTGAAATTAAATTTGGACTTTGGAAATGTATATGGGAAGGTTATGTGAGATGTTGTTAATGAAAAACATCCACTTTGACATGTATGCACTGACGTGTATTCGTTATATAACGTCTACAAATATGCAAAAATGACCAATTTCGCTCTCCTATCTCGCTTAGTTAAGGAGATAGCAAATTGGTGATTTTTTGACACGCGTTTGGAAAGGCGCCATGCAAAGTCATCAACAGAAAATGATTCAAACAAGGCAAATATAATATAGTTGACTTCTAAGGAAACTTTTCCACTTTCTTTCATTCATATTTATGTTACATGGAATAAAACATCATGACATTTATGTTACCAGCATTTCTTTTTCCCGTGAGTTTATATCCTCCTACATTATATGCCAGAGGACTCATGACATCATCATTATTTGTTCATTTCAATGTTGCTGTTATAATCTAGATCAGCGCAAAAAAATTGGATCATGGAGATACAGTTTAAATAAAATCAAGTTTTCAAACTACTGAGAGTATGTCTGTCAAAATCGTCTAATCAACGTAAAACAATTCTCTTGTCGAAGTCGAAGTCGAATCCGATTTTTCCCTTTGAAATTGACATTTCAACGCAAATGCATTTAAGCCCGGTTGGGATTTATTCACACACAAGAACACAACATGAACAAACGTTATGATAATGATGATGTGATTTGTAAATGATAAAATATGTATACAGAAATGATGCATAAACCACGGGTGACATTATATATATAAGTATTATGTACGTATTCATGAGATACGTTACTATTAAACAAAACCATACAATTACTACACCTGACATATTCTGTGACTCATGATAAGCAAGGGAATAAGGGTGCTCCAAGTAAAATATCGATATAACGGAATGTGGGTTAGATTACGACATATATATACGTCAAAAGTATACGTCAAAAGGAAATGTTGATAATATGTTCCTAAAATTCATAATTAGGTTTTCCAATGTTGTTGAACGATATCATAGTCTCAGATTCGGATGTTGATTCTGATGATGCATCTATACGATATCAACTAAGGCTCTCAAGAGACAATGTTTATATCTAGTAATCGGTGAATTTTCACATTAAACTCGTAGGTAACTTCGATTTATACAACAGTGTAGTTGAATGGGCAATAAATACATTTATTTCTTATACTGAAAATTTTTCTCAATCTGTATTTCCACACTGAAGAGGCCTCTTGCCTAAATTACATTTACATGGATAGTTGGGATAAACATGAATACGAATTTAGATATCAAAGAGACTTGAGTTGGTTTCTTTTGCATTATGGATATACATGGCAAGATATTGTAATGTATTTTGATTTTTACATCAGACTAGAATTTAATGTCATTGGATAGACATATTTGAATCGTAATACATTACACAATGGACAGATAGAGAGAAAAAGTTCTACCCCTTCAACTACACCTTAATATGTCTATATATACACCACTTTCCATTAATAAATCGTTTCAGGAGCATTTGAATTTTGCTATTGATGGTCTTAATTGATTTATATCAACACATGATAAATAAGCTTCTTTGATTAGATCATTTTGTGAATAGTAAAAACATTTACTTGACAAATAATTTGTATCACACCATACATAAATACCATAAATATGTCTTTAAGTGACAGTGACTTACAGCATGGTGATTGAGATTCTACATATTTTTAAATTCAAATGTTCCCAAAGCCGATAGTAAAAAGAGAATTCCTTACATAAAATTCCCAATTTCTTTGTCCATTCTTTATACAGTATCATCATGTTATAATATTATTTTTGGTATTCCATCATAAGACATAGACAATAGTTTAAACCAATATTTAACAGCATTTAATGACGAATAAATGTGTAGCGAAAATCGCCCTAGTTCACCAAAAACACAACTTTAGGTGTATTAAGTTTTACTCCTAGAACTTTCTTGCATGAAAGCAGGTGAAGCTTGTCAAGTACGTCCGTCAAGATACCGGTAATCAATGCAGAAATTGAAAATGTTCAAACATTCAAAGAAAATGTAACAAAGAAAAAAGAGAGCATGGCTCAAATACCCCCGCAATCTGCTATATACGCTTAAGGTCAAAAGTCAGTAAAAGAAATTTCAGTAATCTAGGTGTTTAAGTGTAAAAGAATGTTCCCATAGACTATTAGACCTGTTAATCGCTCAAAATACAATTTCAGAATCAAGGGTCATAACTCTGTCAAAAATAAAATTTTAGAAATGCCTTTCAAACTCGATCTAGAGTATCATCAGGTGTTTCAACAACAAACATTTAATTCACCTAGGTGTAACAGTTTCAGAGAAATCTGTCCCCATTGGAGCATCAGACTTATTAATCACTCAAAGTCCAATTGCAGAATCAAGGACCATAACTCTGTCAAAAATAATATTTCGGAAATGACTTTCGAATTCGATCAAGAGTATCATCAGGTGTATCCAAAGCCAATATTTCACTCCTCTAGGTGTCACTGTTTCTGTGAAAATCTGTCCCCATTTGAGCATTTAGATATGTTAGTCGCTCCAGTCCAGTCTAAGTAAACCTAGCCTAAATATGATCCGTTTCACTCCGATACAGAGGCTAGAAAGGTCTAGTAGAGGGTCGCGTCAACCCACGTATCGAGTTGAGACCTCATCTTACCAAGCCACAATAGTCTGCCTTCGCTAGGTTTACTTAGACTGGCTCAAGTCAAATTTCAGAACCAAAGGCCATAACTCTGTCAAAAAAATTTTTAGAAATGGCTTTCAAACCCGATCTAGAGTGTCATCAGGTGCATATATATTTCACTCCTCTAGGTGTAACATTTTCAGAGAAAACCTGTCCCATTGGAGCTTCAGATCTGTTACTCGCTCAAAGTCCAATTGTGCAATCAAGGGCAATAAGTGTGTAGAAAATATTTCGGAAATGGCTTTCGAACTCGATGAAGAGTACCATCAGGTGTACCCCTAACCAAAATTCCATTCGTCCATGGAAACGACGCAATAAAAATCAAAATTGGTCCACGTTGTAGACAAGGGTATGATTAGCAAATATGCAAAGTTTGATTGATCTAGACCTAACGGTTTTTGAAATAATTGACCGGACGGAAGGACAGACGGACGGATGACCGCTATATACCCCCGCTTACGTCGTAGCGGGGGTATAAAAAGTTGTAACGGACTAACGCTAAGTTGACTAGAAGGCTACCAGATCCAAGGGTATAGGGCAAAGATTCACCAAGCCCTTTTAGGGCCTATAGGGTCATCAAATCTAAATCATAACCCTCAGTAGTTAAGGAGTATGTACACACGATTTCAGCTTTCTAAGCCTTATACTTCTGGAGAAGATAAGTTTAAGGGCCCTTATTAGGGGCCACGGGGCACCAACGCTATATATCATAGTCAAGTTACCAGTCAAAGAGTCTGTTCGCAACGTTTCAATTTTCTAGGTCTAATGCCTCTGGAGAAGAAGTAAAAAATGCACAAAGTTTACGAACGGATGGCGGGACGGACGAAAGCCCAATATCAACTGAAGCCATTATGTCATATCCCCATCGGGCCTTACAGGTCAGATGAGCTTCAAATACAATGTCAACTGTATAACTTATGTCACGTTGTCAACAAGAAAATAAATGACACTTATCAAATGCTATGTTTGATAGATGAATAAGCACGATGGACATAGGCATATTTCAATTTACAACATCTGACCTATTTTCATTTTCGTTACAAGCAGTGTGTATGATTATGCTGTTACATAACGCATATTGTATTGCATTTTAGTTATTTGATTAATGCAATGCGCACGAACACAAAATAAACGATTGTTGTTAGTTTAAAAACTTTTTAAAAATACGTTTCAAGTACAAAACGTCTTGTTCTATTAGTCACTTGAAGTTTTCATCAATGAATCATAATTTAAGCCAAACTTATTATCGTCATATACTATTCTCACTACTTAACACTGTAATCCGCGGTCAAAGTATGAATTATCAAGTAACAAGCTACCATTTTAGAAGGAACACATTTTTTTATCATTTGCGTGAGGGAAATGGTTTCATGTATCTTGACAAAGCTAACTGGTATCGTTCGTACCTCGAGAACAGGGATCACACATGTCCTATATCATTATAATACATGTCACCTAAACTATCTTCGCGTAGAGTTATTAATCAGTCTGTTAGAAAATTATATTCGCTACATGTTATCAATGTTACAATGCTATCCAAAGTTGTAAGCAAACATTCATCAAACTAACAATCAAATTAATATCACAATTGCCGTCTTCACAAACATGACAAACCTTACTGCAACAACCCTATAATGACATAATTATGCTTAAAGTTTGTAATTATCTCTATGACCACAACAAAAAACATTTCACATGAATGACAACATACGAACCTGTTTTAAATGAATGTCTTAAGTGAAACACATACAACTTATGACTGAAACAGTAGCAAATAAGAAATCCAAATATTTAAGTGAGGTCTACAAATGTATTCTTGTTACACGTTTGTACGATCTACCAACAGGAATTTAAATATAATCAGTTATTTAAAACTATTTAGATATGATCAGTAACTAAACGTATGAAGATACATGTAACAATACCCATCCCCTATACAATAGCCTTAATGACAGATGAGGGCCACATTGTCAAAACTTCCGCCAGACAGAAACCCTAAACGGAAATGATCCTTATTGGCCAATAATAAAACAGCGAGTTCAAAACCTTGTCCGTTTCAACAATCGACTTGGATAAGGGATAGAATTTCAAATGTATGCCATATCACATCTTGATTTTATGTATGGCGGTTATACTGGTCATATATTCATGTTAAACGATGTATCGTCGAGGGTTTTGGCAAAAGTGTATGTATTTACGAGAAGTATTACCAGTATACGAATAGTATGGAACCTTGTGAATAATCGGTTGTAAGTAACGACAAAAGACATCGTGTATAGCTTTATATATCAGCCTTGAATGGATCTAGGACCATTTTTATCGTCGCTGAACAAAATGGCGACTGCCCGTCCTTGAGCTTTTGTATAGGGGAGAGGGGGATATTGTTATCTATGTTGTTTTATCATTTTACATATTGATTATTTTAAATTTCCTGTGGATCTATCTGAAAGTATTCTTGAAGCTTAAATATATCTTACTGAAATAAGAATTAAAGTCAGTCAAATTACCGACTAACAAAGTTGTAATGATAGTTGGAAAAAAACAACATCTTCAAACTTCGCCATGATATTAACAATACCTTTATACCCTCCCGTGAAGAAAGACCTTTACCGTGCCTAAATTTGGTTTGAAGCTAATTCATTGTGACTCCATTCTACCAACATTACTTTTCAAAGGCATTTATAAAGAGACCTTATTAAACAGCAACAATTTCAGATCTTATCCAGCTCCTGTTCCGCCTTCTGTAGACGACTATGTCTTGACTTGCACTCCGTTCTCAAATGTGCCAAGTCAGCGTCCTCGTTGATGTGTTCCATAATACTCTCATCAGATGCCAACTCCGTGAGAACTTTTCGGAGAGACTCGACTTGCTTCCGGAACACGTGCAGTTGGATCGTCATCGGTATGACGTCACTCATTCGTCGTGCTGCCACCTGGGTTTCAAGAATGGCATAAAAGGTTTGGATGGTACACTATTGTATGAATGTGTGGGTACAAAACATCTTATTAAGGTCTGAATGAGACAAAAGGTATAACAGGTGCTTAAGCACAATTTTATGACAACCAGAGGGTTTTTCAAAAGTATGTGAAGACCTGACAAACAAATGGTATGAACGTCTGAATAAAATAAATGGGTGTGAAGATCTAAGTGAAACAAATGGTATGAAGGTCAAAATAAAACAATGGTGTGAAGATCTAAGTGAAACAAAGTGTATAAAGGTCAAAATAAAACAATGGTGTGAAGATCTAAGTGAAACAAATGGTATGAAGGTCAAAATAAAACAATGGTGTGAAGATCTAAGTGAAACAAAGTGTATAAAGGTCAGAATAAAACAATGGTGTGAAGATTCTAAGTGAAACAAATGGTATGAACGTCAGAATAAAATAAATGGTCTAAAGGCCAAAATTTAAAAAATGGTATGAAGGTCAGAATTAAACAATGGTGTGAAGATCTAAGTGAAACAAATGGTATTTATCTTAGGTCTGAATGGAACAAAAGGAATGAAAGTCTAGGTGAAACAAGCAGTATGAAGTACCGAGTGAAGCAAAACGTTAAAAGGACTGAGAGCAACAAATGGTCTGAAGATCTAAGTGATACCGATTGTTTGAAGAAATTAGTGAAAAAATGATATGGCAGTGAGGTAAGAATGCAACAAGCTGTGTGAAGGTCTTAATGTCAGAAATAGTATTTCTTCCACTCGTCCATCAAGTTAAGATTCCTTAAAATGTGAACATCAACATACGCTATTGAATATTGATATAGATGGAATACATGTCAAAAAAAAAAATTAGAGCCATTGGCTCTGTAGCTCATCCGGCTTCATCATCAATTATGCTGCAGAGTGTGGCCAATGTGATTCCCCTTTTGAAGAGGCCACAGGGCCATCAATCATCAAATTAAGTATATAGACGACAAGTTTCAGTTTTCAAGACCTTATACTTCAGGAGAAGAAGATGAAAATAGATTTAAAGGACGTTCCTGTTTTCTTTATTAGGGGCAACAGGGTCACCAAAGCTACAATTCATAATCCTCACTAGTCAAGGAGTGTGTACACAAAGTTTCAGTTTTCTAGGCCTTATGCTTCTGGAGAAGAAGATGAAAATAGGTTTTTAGGGTGTGGCCCCTGTTAGGGGTCAGAGGCGCACAAAAGCTACAAAGCTATAATCCTCACTAGTCAAGGAGTCTGCAAACAAAGTATCAGCTTTCTAGGCCTCATGGTTCTGGAGAAGAAGATGAAAATAGGTTTTAGGGTGTGGCCCCTATTAGGGGTCAGAGGCGCACAAAAGCTACAAAGCTATAATCCTCACTAGTCAAGGAGTCTGCAAACAAAGTATCAGCTTTCTAGGCCTCATGGTTCTGGAGAAGAAGATGAAAATAGGTTTTTAGGGCGTGGCCCCTGTAGCCCTTATTAAGGTCACAGGGCCATCAAGCTACAATTTATAATCCTCACTAGTCACGGAGTCTGTACACAAAGTTACAGCTTGCTAGGCCTTATGGTTCTGGAGAAGAAGTCGAAATTCCACAAAGTTGACGGACGGACGGACAGATGGACGGACGGACGGACGGACGCCGGACACCATGCCGTCCCATCAGCCCATCGCGCCTTACAGGCCAGATGAGCTAAAAATGTAACAATGCTACCATGTCTGTTTGAGATGTTAACAAGATGTGTTTCCTACAAAAACAGATTTATCCAATTCTTAATAGAGTTAAAACGCAATGACGGACAGAGAGCAAAGGACTCAAGCTTATAATACCGACACCAGTTGAGGAAAGTAAGATAAAATCATACCTGATAGTAGCACTTTAAGCTCTTCATAGCTTTCAATACGCTGTCACTTTCACCTGGGAAGAAATCAAAAGAGAACGTTAATTACATGACGTTTTAATGAGTACTGACATGAGGTGCGGTTATCCTTTTATCTAGCATATCATGCCATAACAAGTATTTGTCACAAAGGTGACAAGATCCCCTGCAGCAAAATTGATGTGAACAAAATGCATACTGTATACATAGAAACACCTGTCTACACTTGTCATGCTACTAGATGTCATTTAGACCACAACAAATCAACTGGTTCCTGGGTCTGCCAAATAAGAAGCCTTGTGGGGAAAAAAGAAGAGAATATAGAGAAAAGTTCTTCACATATCAGCCTTAAAATAAATGCATACCTGGCTTCACTGTGACTTGAAAATAATCTGAAAGTCACCAAAAACAGATTGGCTTGGTGTCTCCCTAAAATAGATTTATGAAAAAGGATCCAGTGAATGACTCTTGAGATATCACACTAACGAGCTTAACATGCAGGTAAATTGATGATAAATCAAAAGTTCTGCTGTGACCTTGAAAATAATGTGAAGTCCATCAAAATTCCCTTGGTCCTGCGTCTTCACTATAAGATTCTTTGCATAAGTTGTGAAGAGAATCCAGTAAATGGTTCCTGAGATATCCCAATGACAAGCCTAAAATGCAGTGTTCAATGCTGAAATTTTCAAAGTCTTGCTGTGACCTTGAAAATAATGTGAAGGTCACCATAATCAACTGTGCCCGGCGCCTCCTCAATAAGATGCAATGTGTAAGTTATGAAGACAATCCAGTGATTGGTTATTGATATATCCCGCTGACAAGCCTAAAATGCAGGTTTCAATGGTTAAATTTTCAAAGCCTCGCTGTGACCTTGAAAATAATGTGAAGTTCACCAAAATCGACTCGGCCCGGCGCCTTCCCAATAAGATGCTTTTGTGTAAGTTATGAAGAGAATCCAGCGAATGGTTCTTGAGATATCCCGCTAACAAGGGTAAAATGTCAAAGTCTCGTAATGACCTTGAAATGAAGGTCAAGGTCATGAACCTTTATAGGGACCTTATCCTCATGGTGATGAAGCTATAAACAAAAATGAAAAGAATCGGATCAATAGTTTTTGAGTTATTCAATTTCATACGTCGGGACGTACGTACGTACGAACGTACGTACGGACGGACGCTGCCCAATACTATATCCCCCGCTTTGCGGAGGCGGGGGATAATAAAACATGTACACTGAAGTGTACCTTTACTTTCATTAGAAATGTAATTCATACTAGTGCTAATCAAACTTTACCTGACACCTGATATCAACTAGATTAGCGTTTGCGGGACACCGTAAAAGCAGAGCAGCCCCGAAACTTGGGGTTTCGCCTTACCCTGTTCCGCCTTTTACAGGCCTCACCAATTTGGGCATTTTCTCGTGACCTTGACCTTTGACACTCAAGGTCACACAATCAATGAACATGTTCCATTGATATTAACATTAATGTAATGAATTAAAGTGTAAAAAGGTTAAAGTAATCAATTTTCTCCTTATATACCTTGCTGTGACCTTGACTTCAACAATTCGTTCCCAAAACTTTTAGAAAATTTTTTACTTCTCAAGAGATAATATATACATTATCTGAACTTCATAGCACAAAAACTTTTCAAGTTATCGTGTTAACAAAGAATTTTGTAGTGACTTTATTACTCGTGACCATGACCTTTGACCTTAAAAGTGAACATGCCATAATGATTTCCTGGAAATGTTAACATTTAGACATGTTCAAGAGTTCTTAAAAGCTAAATCGGATAAAGTTATACCAAAATTAGGTGCACATTGCAATAAATTATATCTCATGACCTTGACCTTTGACCTTCAAGGTCACACAATACTTTTTATTGAGTATAACAATCATGTATTGATTAAAAGTGTTCATAGTTAGAATAAAGCATTTTCGCTTAACCATGCTTAAGTCATGACCTTGCTGTGACATTGACCTTTGACGAATTGCAGTCAAAACCTTTTCAAAACATTTCCAAGGATGATATATACCATGTAAGAGCTTCATAGTACAAAACTTTTCAAGTTATTGCGTTTACAAGGAATTCTTAGAGTAATTACATAGCTCACGACTAACCTTTGACCTTGAAAGTGAACATGTCAAAATCGTTCCCTCGAGGTATGAGTACTAAGCTATGAATAAGAGTTCTGGAAAGCTTAGTGGAAAAAAGTTAAAGCTAGTAATACAAGTGCGGCGGCGGTGGAAACTTCACAAAAATTGATAGCAGCCCCGTCCTTAGACGAAGCTCCTAATGATTCTAGTATTTCGTCGTCTGTGGCATCTGAGATTGAGTAACAATGATATTGTCAAACATTTGTAATACCACCCTCTCTTAAACTTTAGTAGCCTAGGATACAACTGTACTTTTATGGTTATCACCCGAAGTATACTACTTAAAGAAGTTAAGGAAAACTCAAGTAGTAATATCATTTGCACTGTCTTTATAGCCGGCAGCTAAAGATCAAGCTTTTCACTACCAGTGATATTACTTTCATAGCGATAAAGTCACCCAAAGCCAAGACCGCAATGCTTTTAACCTGAACCATATTACATCCTGTACATGAGAGTTTCACTTTCGACTCCTGCCTTATTTCTGACATCAAAGCGCAATACAGAAATTGCATGATTCTCAACAATTGATTCAGTCAGTCAGATTACTGTAATCATGCGTTGAGGTATTAAGTATATAGGAATCTCTATACAAGTGTTCCTTAGATTATTTTCAGTAGTAGTTTAGTCCTTTGACATAAATACTCAGGCGATAACATATATCTGCTAACACTAGCATTAGAACTGTTCGTGTTTGATGTATTGATTTATCTTGCTATACTTTTCAGTATTGAAGCTTTGCAAAACAAATTCTAACAACAAACGCGGGTTAAGATCTCCTTGTGACAGTCACATTAGTCCTCATAATGATTCAATACTCTCAAAGATCCTTCATATCTCTGATACAATTTGCCTAGCACTGTCAGTGCTAGGTTTTCATCGCTGTATAAAATATATGTCCATCCAAAAATAAAGCATCCAAAGTTTCCGCCTATGTAATGAGTCTGATGCTTCTTAGCATCCGGGGACTATCAAGGTAAGAGGATATAAGGTCGTCCATTACACTAGTAAAACGAGGAATAAACTTAAGGGTACCAGGGAAGTGTAGGAGCCGTGCTCATAAAAAATATCAAGATAAAAGTGATTGTTTCAACACGAACAACCTGGCTACTATCGCAAACGAATATACTAGAAATCATACAGAACATTGTTAACGAAGACAAATTTCAAATAAAAATAGGATTTGCAAAGTTCACTATATATCCACAACGAAATTTTAACTCCTGTGAAGCATTACGTGATCTTGTGGCCCGTTGGGTCACTAGTTGTCTCTGGTTCCAATCAGAAGCTTCGTCCTCTTCTTTCGACTTTTCCATTTCTTCAAGTTCTGAAACAAAGATTTATCATGTGTCAAGTGATACCTTTTTTTTAAATACAATCAATCGATGTAAATTAAAACACTTTGAATAAATCATGTTCAAATGTCGCACAGGATAAAATACTTAAATTCGGTTTACAGTTTACCAGTTTGAGTACATGGAGATATTCGCACACGGGGCCAGTTATCGGCACTGTTTTAGAGAGTCATACTGCGCAACCGCCTTCAATGGTTTAAAAAAAAAACCAAAACATCAACATTGCAATCTTTAAGAACGTCATGTCTGGTGATGAATCACAATATCATCCAAATACCACAGCATATAAGGTCCAATGGTCAACGGATTCGGTTGAGAGGTTGTGATGGTGTAAGTATCATATCAAACACACAAGATCTAAAGTTTTTTTTTAATCGGAAAAAGGTCTACATATAACCAACAGGCTGACCCTGTTCCGGGTTATAAAAGTTTCAACAAAAAACAAGAATCAAACGGACAGTTTCCCCAAGACTAGATCTATATACAGCCAACCTACTCGTCCAGCCATCAGCGAACGAATCCTCTCTGCTCTAAAAGAGCGTTTAGTGGCGATCATGAATGACGAATGGTTCACTGGAATTACCCGTCTATAGCCATTCTCTCTCCACAGACGTATATATCATATTTTACAATGTTGATCTAACCTCTGTTCGTATTGGACCAAATAAAACATTTAACATTTAAGCGTTCCATTATTACCGTGAAGTTCCGTGGAGTAGGTGTTATCCTGAGAGTAGACGAGGTCTTCCATTGTGAAGTACTTCTCTATATCTTCACGTCCAGCCGTCTGTGTATCTGATCTGATATTGTGGATAATTTCCTGAAATCATCATAGAAACATAAACATCGTAAAAGAAGATAAGTGACATAAAGTATAAAACAGTTCATTAGAAATCAATCTCATTAAAATAAGATCATAATTTTCTTTACTCCGCAGATTATACATGCGTAGCGTAGTGTACAAGTTGGATCATATTTTAATAAGATTGATTTAACCATTTATAAAAAAAAAGGTAGATTTGACGAGTCTGAACAAAACGATATCTTATTTACGCACGTCGAAATTTTATCCGATTTTGTTCGAGAATGTGCAAAACAGTCATATGCATAATACTAAAAGTGAAATGCACGTGCAAATCAAGGAAATCAAAGTTTAAGCCGAGGTCTATAAAACGACGCCTTGTTTGGCATTATATTCAATTCGTTTACTTCGAAAATCAAGGTCGAAAATTCCCCGACTAAATAGAGCAGATCGAAATTTTTCCATTGGTCGGACTCTGGCCGGGCAAAGTTTTGTAACAGTTGCCCGCCATCTTAATGTCCATAAAATAACGATTTCCCGACTTTGGAATCGGTGAAGACAGTTCCATGCAACCGAAGACTGTCCTCGGAGTGGTAGACAAAGGATCACCACATCGGCTCAAGATTGTTTCATCCGGGTCATCCACCTACGTAATTGGCAAGCCACACCAACCGTCATTGCAACACAAGTGCCTGGTATAAAGAGATTGTCGGCCCAAACCATCAGCAACCGTTTACGTGAGGCTAATCTACATGGACGACGACCACTTTTCGGACCTGTTCTGAGACGGCAACATCGACGTCAACGTCTCAGACGGTGTACTAACGTGAGGATATGGACCCTAAAGAACTGGAGACGTGTCTGGTTCGGTGACAGTTTCATTGTCCTACTTCACAGACGTGATGGCAAGAACGTGTATACAGACGAGGAATTGAACGTTTTGCACCGAACTGCGTTCGACAGGTCGACAGATTTGGAGGAGGGAGCGTCATGGTGTTGGGAGCCATGTCTTACATCGAGCGATCACACCTAGTCATCATTCCCGGCAATTTGACGGCCCAACGCTACATCAATGACGTTTTACAGCCACACCTCCTTCCGATAATCGACCAATAGAGGGTGCTGTTTCAACAGGACAATGCCCGCCCTGACACAGGGACTATCTTAATCGTCGTATCTGGGCATGTACACCACCACCGCAGACGCTAGATGCACTGGCCACAGCACTACAGGATGAGTGGAGAGCAATACCACAGAAAAGGTTTTGTCGTCTGATCCGTTCTGTTCCAAGGAGGTGCAATGCTGTGATTACAGCTCGTGGTGCTCATACTAGATACTGAAGAAAGCGCCCCCTGGTTTCCCTCAAATGTTTGATAGAGACCTTAGATTGAGACCTTACACTACACATACATGTGTTTCACCATACAAAATTTCATTGTGTTATCTTTGATAATCTATGTATAATGACAGGTTAAAGACTGATATAAACACTGCATAAAATCAGGGGTTGCGTTTCCTAGTTTTCTGAGAGTTTACTTGTAATATATATCGCGATTACACATAGTCAATCATTAAATCCAATCATTAGAAAACTTCAATCAAATATATCGCTAACAAAACGGTTTTATTTGACTGGGTTCAATCTCTGTTGTAAACTACTCAAATGACGTTGATGAACGTATATATGTATTTCTATATGACATCAAATGACGTTGATGAACGTATATATGTATTTCTATATGACATCATCATACGGGAAGATACATCGTGTGGCTGCTGGTCTCCAAGCCAGAGGATGTTGTCAAAGTGAGAACAACTACCCGCAATGATTCTACCTCTATCAAGATAGCTGTGTTGCCCATGACACATTGATTAAATTTTATTTCAGAGCAGCCTGCAGTCTAAGTAAACCTAGCCTCACTATTATCCGTTACACTGCTATACTGAGTCTAGAAAGGCTTGGTTGAGAGTCGCGTCAGCCCACGTGACCAAATTGACCAATCAGAACTGAACTTACCAAGCCATAATAGTCTGCCTTCGCACGTATAACGTTGGAGGGTCATAAGTCACAGAAAGGTCGGCTGACGCGACTTTCGACCAGACCTTTCTAGACTCAGTATAGCAGTGTAACGGATAATAGTGAGGCTAGGTTTACTTAGACTGGAGCAGCCTGCGCCCTAAATGTTCTCGGAAAACGTATATGGCACGTTTAAAGACAGCCAAAATAATAAACATTGGTTAACAATAGTACGTTTTGAAAACAGTTTCATGGACCTCTGTTTTGAGCTTCTTAAGACAAATCTCTGGTAAAACGAAAATTCAAAATAATTATTATTTTAAGCACTGACTACGAATACCTCCAGTAGCATTTTCAGTGCAAACAAATTGGTTTCTCCTAAATACATGTAAGCATTACTTTTTGCATTTTAACTTTTTAGTAGATATCTAATTTTGGTAGTAGTTTAGATTGGGTATCTCGAAACATGTGAGAAGACGTTTCAAATCCTTGTCCAAAATGATATTTACCTTTGCCTCTTTAGTGAAATCTGGAAACTTGTCAAAGCAAGTTGATGCAAGTATTTTTAGGATTTGAGTAGTCATGTCGTGGACATCATCAAAGCATCTGATTGCCGGTCCCTCCATTTTCTTAACCAACTCTTTCGCCGCACTTTCAACAATCTCAAACTTGCCCATGTAGTTTGCGAATTCACGTCCACGAGAGACTTCCATTCTTTCCTTCAAAGCTTTTCTCAACTTACTGTCGTCGATGTCTGCAAGTGAACCATTTGCGCTTTTGATCATCCAATTAGGGTTGCCCATGTAAATCTTAAATAAATCTCTCTAAGTGATCAACGTTTCACAATCTCTTCAAACACCTCTAGCAGAGAAACTTACAATAAGGGTGTTGCAATGCCTGTAAATTAATGCTCTCTTAACAGAACAGTGACTGGTCCCTCTCCCGGACATTCGGGCGTCTGTAATAACATGGCTGACAAGTAAACAGATTTCAGTACCACATGCTGTTTGTTCTCCGTTATTTAGATGTATGGAGTATCTTGAAACAAAGGGCACCTTGTCCTTATCCATTAATATATTGTATCATAGGACAGCATTACAAGGCATTGTTGTTAAGTTATCATTCATCATTGTATATATGAGGATATTCTATCAAAACATATGATATATTTTATAAGTAAAATTGAGTTTTGAAATTCTGTTGAAATTTCCTAAAAACTACATGATTGCAGACAGGAAGCCGAAGGCCTTGGTCTGTAAATTTATAAACATTTACCCGGGGCATTCGAGGCTGCCTGTTTGTAGAATGTTTCGAAGTATCTCCTAGCTCCACTGTAAAGTCTGTTGATATTCTCAGAAAGCCTTTTATCATCACATCGTTCTCCCTTGGTGATATGACTCAGAATGGTCATAAAGTCATTGACCATCTGGAAAAGAATCCCTTTTAATAAAAAAAAGTTCTAATTCGCATCTGATGTGAAAATGGGACACTTAATGACAAAGTTGTGAAAGCATTGAGTTTTAAAATGACAATTTTTTTAATTAATTAAATTCATAAAAACTAAAGAAACAAAAAAAAACTCAATTGCAGAGAAACCCAAATTACTGATCAGTAGTACGTTTGACTCGAATTAGAAATAAAGCGATTTATTATATGATTAGCAATGAAATATAGGATTGCACGTTGAACATATAATCCATATTTTGAGAAAAGCAGCAAAAAGTCATATTTTCACTGCAGTGAGAATATAATCCATATTTCCACTGCAGTGAGAAAAGTAGGACAGAACCTATTACCTCCCTTTGAAACACGATTATCTCCCTTTGCGGAAATCGAACGCAGGCCTCGCGTCACGGCAAATCTATCAATCTATATACAAAAAACATCCATCTTCGCCACTCGTGAAAATATCTCTTTCTCACTCCACTCGATGAGATAGAAATGATATTCGGCAAAAACAATAAAACAATCTCTATGTCATTCTCTTCCCACAGAGGCAGATCAAGTCAAGACATGTTGATACAGCCTCTGTTATATTACGCCGAGTTTGTGGGATAGAATGGGAGACGCCTGATTGGAGGCAACCAAAGTTTGTTGTGCAATCAGCGACGCTGGTCTTAAATCATCATTTTGGCTACTTAATGATGGCAAAGGCATTTTGAAATGAACCACCCTTCCCATGCGAGAAGCGATGTAATTTGCTTACGAAATTCAAATAGATTGTGGTGCAAATTTTGTCCGCCCGGGGAAACTGCCGGAACCCACGGATTTCGGCGTAATAAAACAGAGACTGTATCAACATTTCATGACATGATCTGCCTCTGTGGGAGAGAATGTCTCTATGTACACAAGAGATATATGTCGATATCGGAAACCTACCTAAAAAAACACATAGAACAAAAATACAGTGTACATACCTTCATTGCAATATAACGTTTCTCGGCCGGTGTCTGTGGGGGATCTGCGCCAAGTTCATGTAATTGATGTTCCGTTTCCCGTAGCTTAAGTCGGACATCCTCTTTTAGTTTCGGCAAAAGGTCCTTGAGTGTTCATTTAGTAAAATCAAGACTTAATATTTATTGTTATTTACTTGTTAAATTCTAAAATTCTAAAATACATGTATAACAATTATAATGATACGGTTAGAAGTTATGCAAAGAAAAAGACGAAGGGATATTCAATATCAACTCCTCCTGTCTGCTTTTGATCAGTTTCCAAAAACTATCATTGTACTTAATCAATAAGCTTTAAAGGGATTATCTTAAGTGACACTGTCATCACATGCTATATTTGAACCCCAAAACCTTAAAGAATGTCTTCAATACAAACCTTGATGTGATGTTTTAATTCCCGAGACAGTTTCATGGATAGATTAGGTATGCCCCACTTACTCGGCGGTAGCACCCTATTAAGAAATAATACTGAAAATAACTAAATAAATTCACCATCAATTACAACTTACAGGAATTTAATTATTTACTGTAGGATAATAAACGGGAGCGAGGTTATGCTTGAGATTTTAAAACCAAAGGTAAGGAAGATGATTTGGAAGTAAGACCGAAAACTTCATATTAAGCCTTACTTCCATCGAAGTTTTAATGACAAAGAATCAATATATGTATGATAGTATAATTGTATGTATATTCAAATTAACACCACTTTGCTTTGTACAGTAAAAGACTCACAAAGAAACTTCCAAACAAATTAACGAAAAGATTTATGAGTTCTAATTTGGAAATGACATATTACACACAAAGTTAGTAATACCCAAAATGTGCATGTGTTCTGAAAAACTCCTTCTCGCTCTGCAGCGCGACTCTCAACGACTGTCCCTCGTCTATGGCATGCTGACCCCGACACTTGACAACGATGTAGCCTTTTGATAGGGGGAAGTCCAGGTTATTAAGGATCCGGAATATGTCTTGTTCTGCCCCTCTGTCCAACAAGTCTGGCTTTGTTAGAACACCTGGAGGACATATAGTTATAAGAAATGGGGAAAACATTGGAGACTGTATACACTGAAGAACATAATTACTATTTCTGCAATAAACCTTTTACACAAGTTCATTAATTTGTCAAATTCAAAAACACAGTACACGGCAAAAGTGAAGTGAGGTTGTCCTTGGAATTTCAATGATAAAATGAAGACCATCCGATTTATCACATATTCTAAACAAAGTGCGCCATATGTGCTTATATGAGAGAGCCATTTTATGACTTAAAGGGAATCAACAACCAAGCTCGTGAAACCTAATTGACCATCTTTATTGAGAGCGTCCAGACGGGTAAAGGGGGGGGGGGGGGGGGTGTCAGCTGTAAGCGGTTCGTTACCAATCGATTTCGTCCCTACCGAGCTCTTTTGGGGCCCTGATAATAAAACTCTGGAAGTTAAAAATTCGGGTTGCGGACCCCCTTTAAGCGAAAACACGTATTCATACCAAGGGTTCGACAGCCATCATTGTCGAACTCCCGAGCCATCTTGATCGCTTCACATGTTGCTACGTCCACATTGCATTGTAGAACTGCCAGAATGATTGTTTCTTGGCGTTGGATGTATTTCCGGATCAGGCTCTTGATCTAAGAACATATTAAAATAGCTTTCTTCCATTGCAATAAAGTATAAATTTTACTCTGATGCGAAATGAATCCAATAAGCAGACAGAGTCGTCTATATCCCCCACCATTTGGAATATTTTAGAAAAATAAACCATGACTGTGAATTTAAGGAATCTCCCGTTTCTACCGGTCGTTAATTGTCACAAATTATAATTTCATAGAAACTGCCTAAAACAATAGTCCCAAGAAGTTGACAACGCCAAAAAGCATCTACACTAGCTTTCGCACATATAACGTTGGAGGGTCATAGGTCGCCGAAAGGTCAGCTGGCGTGACCTCTTACTGTATCTCGCTTGACTCAGTATGGGAGTATAGCGAGTAGTATTTTAGGCTAGGTTTACTTAGCCTGAAAAAAGATGTGAATTGAAGTTTCTTAGCAGAAATCATATTGAAATGTGCACAGTTTATCCTGACGACAAAATGTGTGTTAAAATGATATGCCTATTCAACGACGATGATATCAGTATCCGGAAAATATTTGCTCAAAAAAGGAAATTATTTGCATCACCAAAACGCGATGTGGTCCGACAATAATGAGGGAATATGTCTTTAAACATATCCTAATGCATTTTCCATGATGCTGCTTTCAAATGCAAAACGATCTCGATTGAGGGAGAAAGTTTTTACATTTTGGTTGAAACGAAAGTCTCTGTGAAACATTCCTCTGCAGCCACGTAGTGGTTCTACATCTATGAAGTTGTCGTGAAGAAATATATATTTGACCCTTAAAAATCTTTTGAGTAGTATATAAAATCAAATATTAACTTATAGAAGAATTTGATACGATGAAGAATAATGTGACTAATAATTATAAAAACACTTTCATATTTTCCAATATCAATTTTCGTTTCTAATGTTTTCAGCGCAAATGGTTAAAATTCCATCTTCCTGAGAATAAAACCTTTTCACTAAATAATCTTATCTTCATTAAATTTCAAGGTTTCTTAAGATTCAGCTCAAATTGTGGTTATTTGTATTTGCATATACATATATACGTGTTTATGAACCATGCTTATAAATTCATCCAACTGATTGTTTATAACAAGAGCTGTACCAAACATGTATTTATAGGAGCAATCTGATCTGGGTGTCATGTAATATTTAGAATGGACTTCTGAATGCTGCTTTAAATTTTGAAACGAATAGCAACAACTCCCGTGGAATTCAGCTTAACAGATGAAAGATAACGGTTGTGATTTAAAGTAAAAACAACCAAGTGAATTTCTCATGTTTGTCCAAACCAAAGACTGATATGATAAAACAATTCTATTAAAGGGGCAGTTGCACGTTTTTTGATAATTTTTATATTACAAATATGTCACTGAAAATTGTAAGTTGATGCTTGATGTATTATTTTGACAGTGTCAAAAATCTCATTACGCAAGCCAATCATCCATAGTCAGAGGCCAAAGCATGAAGATTCACATAAAATCCATTGGCGGCCATTTTGTGTGAACACCTTTAGTTCATTTTGGTTAAGAAAATGTTATCACATTTTAATTTTCCTGACATCACCTTATATTCCCCATAAAACGTGCTACTGCCCCTTTAAACATGACATTTGCATTTTGTAAAGTAAAAACAGACATTCCATTTGATATTAAGGATATGGTTAATATTAGAATTAAAGAGCAAACCCTAAATTCTATGTCGTAGGGTTGTCCCTCCACAGCGTTCCTGGCTATCCCTGGAAGATCAATGAGAGTCAGATCTGGAACATCTGGAGATCTAATCTCCAGGGTGATCAACTCATCACTGATCCCTTTCTCAGAGTTTGTCATCTCCTGTTGAGCTGCAACAAATGGTTTATGATGAGCAGGTCGGTATAATTTTTTGATGAAATATTACCGCTCCCATGTTCGTTATGATGTATATCTCCAATCAGCAATTCCATAATGTGAAGAATTGAATTCCCATTAGGTCTTTTTGCTGCACGACAGGGCCTAAACATATCAGGTTCACATGATCAGTCTAGTTCATTAAGTTGCTTTCAGTTAGCAATGTGGTTGTTGCTGTTTATGAACTTTGGCACATACATGTACGGTGAGAACAGAAACTGGCCAACCTTTTTTAACTTTGGGACCAACTGTAGCAGGTTCGAATACCCTCTCCTCATGAAACTCCCCATCCCTGTCCGTGTAGGAAATCTTTCCTTCCCATGGGGAATCTGGCTCCAAGTTCTTCATTCGCATCTCCAGAGGACATCGTGTGACTATGCCTGTAACAATATATGATGTATTATTTTGTAATGTTATTTAAAATGTTTAACTATTTCTAGTGTGTGGATTCAACAATTTTATGACTTGAAAACTTTTATCGCATAAACCTATACACTATAGACCCTGTAGCACTTTAAAAAACATCCTTACATGTTAGATATCATCTTTCCTTTATCTTTTCTTTGATGAGTAAAATATCTCATTAAATATCTTGCCATTGTTCACATGCCTTCTTTTTTTTGCTTGCGATTCCATTATTTCCAAAAGAAAACGTTCACAAGTGGGTAAAGGAATTGCTATAAAGGCATAGGCATTTAGTCAGTATGTTATCATAGACAAATCCAATAAATGACAACTTTAGCTTATGCTTTCATATGTCTTGTATACGGAGCGCGGTGGTGTAGTGGTTAGCGTGCTGGCCTATCACGCCAAAGACCCGGGTTCGAATCCAGGTGGAGACACCAAAGATTTGTGACCTGGGCTTTACACCGTGTGGTGTCCTTGGGCAAGGCACTTCATCCACATTGCACTCAGTCTACCCAGCTGTACAATTGGGTACCTGAATACGGGAAGTACTGACCTATGTGGTCGCGCGAAGCGCTTAATAGCGGCTTTGAAAGTACTTCCTTCAGGGAAATAATGTACAGCCAATGAGCAGTGCTTGCGCAGGATATTAGGCCAAACAATTTTCATTATCAACAGTGGTTAACCAAATCAAATGCTCTAAGGGCAGTTGTATTGCTACGGTACTTTTCATTGGATATGATCTTATTGTTTTTTTATTTATTCGAGATGAGCTTATTTTTTTTAATTTATTTATTAAACCCTCAAACATGTACCTATATAATAGCGCACGGAATACGCATTCCACATAAAAACATGCGCTGTTTTCCACATTTCGCTGCACTTATGTCTTTTGAATGGTTCATTCATCATTTTTACAACCAAAGAGAACATTATAAAGAGCAAAGAATTAAGAACTTGACAAAATGGTCAGGAGATAACGAACGAAATCTTGAACTAAATCTATTTTACGAACAAAGATATCTTATTTCATGCGAGAAATGTTCTTCATGCTAACTAAGAATAGTAGACTCAGCGCGAAATTAACATGGTTATAGTTTTCGAAATTAAACTTCTGCATGAAAGCACCTACCAGTTCCTCTGGGCAGTTGAACCCCCGAGATGGCCTCCAGCACTGAACTCTTGCCCGCACTCTGGTCACCGATGACCGCTACAGCAGGGAGGTTGACATCACTGTCCAGTCCAAACCCCCGCAGTCGGTCAATCAGGTCAATAAGGGGTCGGACCTCTGTGTCAAATTTGTTAACCAACGTTCTTGACATTGCCTCTGGTTCTGCGTATGCAATAGTCTTACATGTAGGTTCTGGAAAAGATGACCAAAATTCACTTTTTAATTTTGTATGATTTAATTAAATTTACAAATTACGTAATGCATTTTAAATGGCCACACTCTTTGAAGGCTAACGTTTTCCCTGGCGAAACCAGCACATGAGGCAGTCTAAGTAAACCTAGCCTCAATATTATCATAATATTGAGGCTAGGTTTACTTAGACTGCACATGGGGTTGTTTGCATTAAATGGCATCGACGTTATTGTTTGAAGCAGGTTAGATGTGGTGAATTAAACTAAATGGCAAAAGAATACATACATCGATGAAGAAGACAAATCTATTATCTAAATCTAAATATCTGAATTGCGTCATGTGATATATTTTGGTTTTAAGAACACTGTAAGCTCATTTTGATGTGTCAACTTACAACAAATGCATTTAAGGCTGTAAACAAACAATAGTTGGATGAAAGTCTCACTTTCCAGTCGGTAACATTCCAACCTTAATTTCGAACCTTATAATGTGGCGTTAAAACACATTCAACGGAAGGAAAGGTTTCTTTTCGCGCATTACGAAGTTTTCAGTACTCAGTACTCGCCGGTGTTACTTCGAGTCGGTCACGCAAGTGTAATGTACTTACGTGCCTCCGAATGTGTTACCACAATTTAAGTCAGTTTATGTTCCCTGTGGAAGATTCCAGCTGTGAAAGGGACGGCTATGAAACCTTAGTTAATACTTTGCAGAATGGCCTTCTCATACTTACAAAACACTCCGCCGTTCATAAGATATGTCCAGCATGATCATTTTAATGATAATGAATTTTAGAAACCGTCAAAGTGACATGGTGTCCTTGATAAGAAGGTCAATATCGCCATCGTCATCTAATTATAATTTCTGTGTTGACAGTCTTATTCATTTGCCAATGTATATAGGATGTCAACCATTCTCTCCCAACAGGAGCAGCTCAGTCATTCCCGAGCAAGCCTATGTTCCTATTAGTGAAATACATGGAGTAGACAGTTAAAAATCGGAGTGAATTGTGCAATCAGCTACCGCACTCCGAATTAATATGGTAAATTGTAAACCCCATCAGTCTGTTGAAAGAACACAAAACATGTTCTTTTACAAAATATTTGCTGTAAAATGTAGCTTTACTGATATACATAATCAACAGTTCATGTTAAAATGACTAAAATAAGTATGCCCCTTGGTGAGATTGACTCGTCCTCTCGATGACGTCGGATTAAAGAACGTCAGTTCGATCCTGCTCTATTCATTTGCATATATCAATGCGCGAATCTTAAAACAATTTCAACTATTAAAATAGTATCATCAGGCATTGTTTTCGGATTAAATTTTAAAATGACATTGTATGATAAAGAAGTTATCATGCTTGTGTGTTTTGGGATCGTAAATATCCTGCATTAGGAATAAACACTATGTATTTAGCTCACCAAGGCTCGCAAAATACAATGTTTATTCCTAATGCAGGATATTTACGATCCCAGAACACACGAGCATGATAACCTCTATTTATTTTCAATGGACATTCCAATAATCTGACCTTTTTATTTTCTAACTTACTGTTTTAACAATGAGGACACGAAACATTGGCGGTATATTCAATCTTGGATCTTCTTTATAACCAGCAATACCACAACCTAATTTTGTTAATGCTCTTCACAGATAAAGCGAGGGCAACACTCGCAAGTATAGTCTGACATAATACCAATAATAGATGTTGATTATATGTTTAAGTATTCAAAGCATTCACAGTGGCTAACCACCTCTGTCAAAAAATTTCATTGATCAATTCTTTGTTGCCTACAGTCCGATTCAACCAGGCGTAAGATTGACCATACTGGAATAATTACTCTCACGGTTAGGGTTAATAATGCCTACATGGAAAAACGCCTAGGGGTACAATGCCTATAGTGAATGTTGTGATAGCACAACGCTTACCAGCACATAAGTGAACTGTGAAAATAAGAACAGACAGATTAAGAAAGTAAGAGTGGAATCTACAAGCAGGGACGGAAAAATAATACACTTTAAACAATATCCCAAGAGAGGTTTATCTCGACTTGCACAGCAATGTCGGTTTACCATTGGTCAAAACCGGTCACGTGCCGTAGGTATATTTAGCTATGTTAAACTGGGCCACGCGCCCCCCTAGTAACAAGCAACGACGGAGTGTCAAGAGCTATCTCCCTTGCCCTTTGTTCGGTAAACAAGGCCACGCTACGCTCGATTGTTGTAACGTCATGTATGCTCGGTGAATTGCCCTGCACATGCTAAAGTCAGCTTTAAACAAAAACAGTACTGGTATAAGTGAAATGTTCTTCAAATAGGATTGGTACCGCTAAAATACATTAGCAAGTCATACGGCATCTCAACGGCATGTTCACCCGCTCACTCGCGGCAAGGTTGTCCATCAGCGAGCTCAAGATTCAAATAATGCAAACAGAAAGCCGACCTATGAATAATAGTTAAGTTAAAAGTCACCGCTTTTTGTTTATTGTACTCTCAAACCAACCTGTACATTCTGCTATGATGTCTGTCTCATCTATAACTCCGACACTATCAAATTATTCTCGCTTGGTCCTACTCGACAGTCCGCCATGACAGGGACTTCTACGGCCGCTTCAAATCGAATGTGGTGCGAATGCACGAGGTCACGTGACTAAACAATCAAACTTTAGAAATGACCGCATTGCTCGGTATTTTGATTTTTTTTCGTAAATCCTAAATTTCCGTCTAGTACCGTGCGCTTCGCTCCGGTACTAGACCATACTTTTGGTCATTAACACGATGGTGTATAAATTATATTTGTAAATACCTAAATAAAATAGTAACACTGATCTGATCAGACGCCATTTCTGCCAATCTCATCTTTCAAGCCAGATTTAAAGCATTTAGAAAAGGTGCTCGTCGAGATAAATTCGTTACTATGTGTCCGCGAGTTTGATATGGAGATTTATCATGTGTCCGAGTTAAATATCAAACTCGAACTTCGTTCTCGTTTGATATTTAACTCGGACACATGATAAATCTCCATATCAAACTCGCGAACACATGGTAACTTATAATAACATACAAAACTGATTTGCTAAACAAATTGCCAATTTCTTAAATATAGGACATTTTACAATATATGCGAAAGTTCATATTGAAGAGAAAATTGAAACCACAATACTCCTATGTTTATTATAAAACATAGTGGGTGTTCGAAAAGGATGCTGGGATATATATGACAATCTCATATTGAAAAAATAACTACAAAAGCTTTAAAGGGGCAGTAGCAAGTTTTTTGATAATTTTATATTGTAAATTTTTCACTGACAATTGTACGTTGATGCTAAATGTATTATTTTGATAGTGTCAAAAATTTCATAACACAAACCAATTATCCATAGTCAGAGGACAAAGTATGAAGATTCACCTAAAATCCATCGGCGGCCATTTTGTGTGAACACCTTTAATTCATTTTGTGTAAGAGAAAGGAATCGCATGGCTAAACTTTCCATTATATATTTGAATTATTACTGCTCCATTTAGTTTAATGGCGTTCAATTGGAACCATTAATTTTCATTTTCCTGACATCACCTTATATTCCTCAAAAAACGTGCTGCTGCCCCTTTAACATATCGAAATAGCACAATGAAGTAAATGAAAACATTTACAAAGAAACTTGGGGAAAATCGAATAAAAACATTTAAGTCACATATAAACTATCAAACATTATTGTTTCAAGTCATTCGTAGAATTCTACAAATGATTAACTTACAAAAAGGAAATACATCGATTTAAACAAATGTTCTTTTTTTACAAATCCATGGTAGAATCAACATTGCACTTATTGTATGAATGTTAATTATTCTGAAATATATGGAACGAAATAGAAAAATAGTAAGATGAAAACATTTGTTCAACAACTTTCACTGGGAGAACTATTATCCTAGGATATTATGAAAAGAGAAACTTTGTTTTACATATGATTATGTTCATTATTAAGTATAATATTAACAAAATGAAACAAATTGATCAATATAAATTGCCATAATTAAACACACAAAAACAAATCAATTAAGACAAGTAACCTTGTTGACTGCTATTTCTGTTATTTACAATGTATGTATGGTGATATTATAAAGTTCTGGTCGATATGTCATAATCAACTTGAATATTATTTGTCACATTTTTTTGTCCATTACAATCTTTTTGTATTAAAGCATGTTTTCAACACTATGTATATGTAAAACATGGCAATAAACTGGCTGACTAGAATCACAATTTACAACAAAGATCGTGTATAAGTGTATAACTTGGTTTGAGAGTCTGAGACACAAAAAGTACTACAAAGACCACACCGTGAACAAATAAAAATAGAGCCATTGGCTTTGTAGCTCATCAGGCTTCATTATCAATTATGCTGTAGAGTGTGGCCAATGGGATTCCCTCATTTTAGGGGCCACAGGGTCACCAATCATAAAGTTCAGTATATAGGTGACAAGTTTCAGTTTTCTAGGCCTTATCCTTCAGGAGGAGAAGATGAAAATAGATTTTAAGGATGTTCCTGTTGCCTTTATTAGGGGCAACAGGGTCACCAAATCTAGAATTCATATTCCTCACTTGTCAAGGAGTCTGTTCACAAAATTTCAGCTTTCTAGGCCTTATGCTTCTGTAGAAGAAGATGTAAATAGGTTATTAGGGCTTGGTCCCTGTGGCCCTTATTAGGGGTCCCAGGGCCACCAAAGCTACACTTTACAATCTTCACTAACCAAGGAGTCTGTACACAAAGTTTCAGCTTCCTAGGACTTATTCTTCTGGAGAAGAAGATGAAAATAGGTTTTTAGGGCGTGCCCCCTGTGGCCCTTATTAGGGGTCACAGGGCCACCAAAACTACAATTTATAATACTCACTCGCCAAGGAGTCTTTACACAAAGTTTCAGCTTTCTAGGCCTTATGCTTCTGGAGAAGAAGTCGAAAATAAGTTTTTAGCGCTTGGTCCCTGTGGCCCTTATTAGGTGTCACAGGGCCACCAAAACTACAATTTATAATACTCACTCGCCAAGGAGTCTGTACACAAAGTTTCAGCTTTCTAGGCCGTATGCTTCTGGAGAAGAAGATGAAAATAGGTTTTTAGGGCTTGGTCCCTGTGGCCCTTATTAGGGGTCACTGGGCCACCAAAGCTACAATTTATAATACTCACTAGTCAAGGAGTCTGTACACAGTTTCATCTTTCTAGGCCTTATGCTTTTGGAGAAGAAGATGGAAATAGGCTTTTAGGGTGTGCCCCTTGTGGCCCTTATTAGGGGTCCCAGGGCCACCAAAGCTACAATTTATAATACTCACTCGCCAAGGAGTCTGTACACAAATGTTTCAGCTTTCTAGGCCTAATGCTTCTGGAGAAGAAGATGAAAATAGGTTTTTAGGGCGTGCCCCCTGTGGCCCTTATTAGGGGTCACAGGGCCACCAAAACTACAATTTATAATACTCACTCGCCAAGGAGTCTTTACACAAAGTTTCAGCTTTCTAGGCCTAATGCTTCTGGAGAAGAAGATGAAAATAGGTTTTAAGGGCTTGGCCCCTGTGATCATTATTAGGGGTCACAGGGCCACCAAAGCTACAATTTATGATCCTCACTAGTCAAGGAGTCTGTACACAAAATTTCAGCTTTCTAGGACTTATGTTTCTGGAGAAGAAGATGAAAATAGGTTATTAGGGCTTGGTCCCTGTGGCCCTTATTAGGGGTCCCAGGGCCACCAAAGCTACACTTTACAATCTTCACTAACCAAGGAGTCTGTACACAAAGTTTCAGCTTCCTAGGACTTATTCTTCTGGAGAAGAAGATGAAAATAGGTTTTTAGGGCGTGCCCCCTGTGGCCCTTATTAGGGGTCACAGGGCCACCAAAACTACAATTTATAATACTCACTCGCCAAGGAGTCTTTACACAAAGTTTCAGCTTTCTAGGCCTTATGCTTCTGGAGAAGAAGTCGAAAATAAGTTTTTAGGGCTTGGTCCCTGTGGCCCTTATTAGGTGTCACAGGGCCACCAAAACTACAATTTATAATACTCACTCGCCAAGGAGTCTGTACACAAAGTTTCAGCTTTCTAGGCCGTATGCTTCTGGAAAAGAAGATGAAAATAGGTTTTTAGGGCTTGGTCCCTGTGGCCCTTATTAGGGGTCACTGGGCCACCAAAGCTACAATTTATAATACTCACTAGTCAAGGAGTCTGTACACAGTTTCATCTTTCTAGGCCTTATGCTTTTGGAGAAGAAGATGGAAATAGGCTTTTAGGGTGTGCCCCTTGTGGCCCTTATTAGGGGTCCCAGGGCCACCAAAGCTACAATTTATAATACTCACTCGCCAAGGAGTCTGTACACAAATGTTTCAGCTTTCTAGGCCTAATGCTTCTGGAGAAGAAGATGAAAATAGCTTTTAAGGGCTTGGCCCCTGTGGCCCTTATTAGGGGTCACAGGGCCACCAAAGCTACAATTTATAATCCTCACTAGTCAAGGAGTCTGTACACAAAGTTTCAGCTTTCCAAGCCTTATGGTTCTGGAGAAGAAGTCGAAATTCCACAAAGTTTACGGACGGACGGATGGACGGACGGACGGACGCCGGACAACATGCCATGCCAAAAGCCCATCGGGCCTTACAGGCCAGATGAGCTAAAAATGCATGAAGAGGTTATGTAGGCATTCTTACATGTAGGCGTTAGCGAACGCGACCACTCTCACACTGACAAGGTCTACTTCCGTTCTATATAAGATGTCATAAAACACTCCGGGCATGCGCAGTAAAGGTAATATCGTTTTTCCGGTAGAAGCCGTTTTCCGACTGTCAAATTGAGCAGCCTGAAATTCGCGCACTTTCTAGGGCGGTATCTTTGTTATTAGACGGTATTTGGTGTATTTTAAAGCTGACAGTATTTTTTGTACAAATTAACCAATAAACATAGAAAAAAACAATGAGGTTTCCTGTCGTTTAACATCTACAAAATCGTCTAGACGTTTTAGCATCACTTTGAATACGGCAATCGGGATTTTTAGCTACCGAATCCAATACGACATGACTCCCGTTAAAAGGTTAACCTGTATCGGGTATTGACCACACTTAGCCAACACATCGTTAGTGAAAGAGGGGTGGCCAAGATATTTATAGTAGTTGACAGTGTCAAGTTTCGTCTTAGCAATTGAAAGGTATCATTTTGCCTTCTTTTTTAAACACTGCGACTTTGGTCTTGTCAGTATTTATTGAAATTATATGAAATATAATCATAACCTTTTTATTTTAGATGTAGGAATTTCACTGGTTTTGTGACAAATAGTTCTTTGATAGGTAACATAAGCATATAAGTATAGGCACATAGGTATAAAAGAAAACCATAATTAATGACATCTAAAAGTGCATACCTGTGTGTGAGGATCCAATTGAAACTCTATATACAGTTTTTAAAAGATTCATTCTGAATATTTCCGTTCCACAGTTCCACAGTTCCAAACGAATTTTCCCTCTGATTACATTCCTGTGAAATGAAATGGATTTCAACGTACATGGTTCATTGGTTGGAAAACGTTTATGCTGATTTACATTATTATTATAATTATTACGTAATTTTACTTGGAAGCCTATTATAATCCTTAGACCATGCTAATATTAGTACATGACAGTCGTTGAGAAAAATCAATAATGTAACAACGTCAATCCCTGAAAATATGCATATTCTTCCCTGCTACCCAGTCTTATTCTATTGTTTAAATTTATCGATTTTATAAATCGATGTTCAATAAGCATATTGATTATTAAGGCAAACAAACTTAATTTATCTTTCTTACCTATTTTGATTTTCAATGAGAGTTTCACATCTTGGCCGACATATTCCACCCGGTAATTGATCATCAATTATTGAAGTGAATAAGATGGCTCCTAGTGACATTTAAAAGAAAGTAGTGCCTCGAACCATGTGACATTTAAAAGAAAGTAGTGCCTCGAACCCTGCATGGATTCATAAACAGATTATTTGGTTTTATGTGGCCGTTTCCAACTGGGTAACCTTACAAGTAAAATATGAAATACAAATGAAATCAAAACACTTGATTCCTCCATCATTCACCTTGCTTTAAATTTCAAAATATTTCTTAAAAATCGATATTTTCGAAGGTAAGATCTGCAAGCTTGTGCGAATTAATATGAGTTGAGAGTGGGGAGCCGGCCGGTTCAATAAAAAGACAAATTTGATTTTTCTCGTCACTAGATAATATATGCTCAATAGGCAAATACACCAACCCAATCGATACTGATTATTAAGTAACAAAGACTTTGTCTAAATATACATGTACCTTCTAGTCTAATTTAAACTTTAAAAGATTAATTTTAAAGGGGCAGTAGCACGTTTTTAGGGGGAATATAAGGTGATGTCAGGAAAATGAAAATTAATGGTTCCAATTGACAGACAATGTATTTAAACTAAATGGAGAAGTAATAATTCAAATATATAATGTAAAGTTCAGCCATAGGATTCATTTTTCTTACAAAAAATGAATAAAAGGTGTTCAAACAAAAATGGCCGCCAATGGATTTTATGTGAATCTTCATACTTTGTCCTCTAACTATTAGGCTGATTGGCTTTTGTTATGAGAATTTTGACACTATCAAAATAATACTTTTAGCATTAACTTACATTCATCAGCAAAAATTTTGAAATATACAATTATAAAAAAACGTGCTACTGCCCCTTTAAAGTAAATTGCCCACAGTGAGTGGTGGATTCAAGGAGGGTGTTAGTGTTGGATCTTAGGGTTTGGGTTCGACTCCGTCCCTAGCTTGAAAATGAAATAAGGGGGCTTTGATGTGGTTTGAGAAATACTATGGATATAACAATATAGACTGATAATATGTAAAATGCGCAAGGGTGACCCCTCCCTCTTTTTAACAAGTGAATCCGAATCCTTTCCCAATCTCTCTAAAGGGGTTAGTTTGTAATCTCTAGAAGGAAGATGGTAGAACCGCTCCACGTAGCCTCGTTCCAATATTGTATATAACTGATTACCTGTGCTGTCCGGCGAAGGTGTCGGGGGAGGGCTTCGTCCGCTTCTATTCTTCCTTCGTCCCATGCTTAGAAATCGTGAATAGGTGAAACAGAGATATTCTTTAGATAAATCCGCTTATCCTGATAACTAAGAACGATGGTTCTCAGAGTCAGAGCGACCTGCTACAATGTATATTATATAACAAGTATTAAATAAAGTATTGAATAGAATGTATATTATAACAACGGTTCTTGGAAAACATCGGGTTTCGATTTATTTGAATGTCATTGAGAATTTGTACTTTCGGTATCGTTTTTAGTAGAATATTGGTATTTAAACCTAAATTAATCGTCAGGAGTCATATTTTCGGCTCTACAAACTCTTCAATATCCAAGGTAAAATCGTCAATATCTTTTATAAAACGTCAATATTTGGTTGTTACTCGTCAATAGTCAATAACCTAGCAGCGTTCAGAACCACGCGCATCTTGAGTTGCACGTGCAAATTACACCTCAACTGAAATACGTGCTGCACGCGCCATGGGTTGCCTGCAGTTGAATGGGTACACCTTGGGAGAGAACTTGCTTTCAGAGGAAATAAAATGAAGATTTCTGTTAAAATCTCATGATTTTTCCAAAAACAGATTTTCTTTTAAATTTACCTAAAAGCATTTTTTTCTGTTCAAAGATTTTTTTATGTCAGAATTGAAACATAGTCATCGTTGTATTCTCAGGCTAGTGACACGGGTATAAATGAAGCAATGATGGACAGGAATCTTCGGAGATAGCGCACGTAAAATTATTAATGGCAACCTCAAATAAAATGATAAAAGCGTTTTGATACATACAAATAGTTTAGCTATACAGATGGTCTTACATCGGCTATAATTTTGAATTCTAACTCACGGAAATAGAAATGAAATTATATTTGGCGTTTATTCATGACTGGATTAATAATGTAGTTCTTACTTATGTTTTCTCAACTAGGCCTTATGATTGCATTGCAAAAATATAATTTATATATCTTTCTTAGAGGCAAAATTGCTTTTGAAAAACACGCATAAGCAATGAGTTGTTGAATAGTAGTTTATAACATGCTGTAAACAAAAGTAAACCATGAACTTCTTTCAGTTATTATTTGAATTCAATATCATATAAAGTATGCATAATAGGGGACATAAGATAGATGTATAGATTATTTTAATTAAACAACTCCTTTTACCGGATCGTACTGAGATTACAGATCATAACTTGCATCAGAGACATGCATACATTTCGACTTCGAAATAGTTGCGAGGCGTAAAACGACACGTTTTTCTCCCCTGTAAACTCATATATTTGAGGGAATTTTACAAATACTGACGGTAACAAAATTTGGGAAATGTCATTGTGACTGAGAATTTAGAATTCTAATATCAACTTTGTTGAAAAAAGGCAATCGCAAAGGCGTTTTTTTCTATTTCCGTTGATACTATAGTTCTGTATTTCTGTCTTTACACAACATGCTTTTGTATCGAGTGTATTAATCTTTAAAATACACTAGAACTTAAAATCTAATGTTTAAGGTGATTGATGATTATTTTTTCAACATAATGGCATGCAAGTTGCTGTTGTTTCTCTGAGCTTTTCAGCTCTTTTCTCCTACTTCAGTAGGGCTGTTTTAAATGTACAACACAATACGATATAAGAGCAATAAAATCATAAACGTCTACAAAAGGATAACACCTGAGAAACTTAAATAATTCACATAAAATATATTATTTTGAGCATTTTAATCGCTCAACACTGCCTCTCAAATCTTTCTTCGGGTCCATTACCCCAATAACCTTCCGGTTTAGGGAGTGAATAGCAAACAGCAATAGAAAAGGGAAATTAACTCTAAAATACATGTTGAAAAACATTGACATTCATATTCTTAATATGGTACAGAGTTGAAATGTTAATGCTTAATTGTCATTTTGTTCAGTAAGGTGTTTTTGAAAGATGAATAGGAGAGTTAATCGCGTTTTCTGACAGCTTGTTATAATTTTAAATATAACATTAACTAGCTGTTAACGTCATTACTTGCACTGAAACTGTACACTAATTATTTATTATCTGTTCCCTAATAATTATACATCTAGTGACATTAAAACAGACAATGATTTAAAAAAAACACGTTTGTTATTCAGTCCTAAATTTTAGCGCCTGTTACAAAATGCTGTTTCTGACGAGTTGTCAATTTCACAGTTGCTATGACAACGCCCATGCATCCCGTGCAAATTACTTTGATAGTTTGTTTAGTCTCTATTGACATGGACTATTAAATGTCTCTAAATGTGTGGCAAATATGCTAATTTTTGGAGAATTGTTATATATGTTTTGCATCACTAGGCCTTGTTGTGAACAAAATTTGTTATTTCAACACATGTAGCCGTTCAACTTATTCGTTGAGTAACATACATGTACAAATGCACGCCAAAACCATGTTTTTCTATATCAATGATTACCTTTCGTAACGATTTAATGTATGACTTACAATTCCTATTGCAGTGGTGAACAGCTTTCAGGAAAAGACATATTTGTTCTGTTAAAATAAGAAAATTGTGAATTGCATGTCTACTTTATAGATCTTCGTAAAGAGTCCTTTAATTCATAGATAATTTCAGAGGTGGATAGTAGTACAAGCATTGTTAAAAGATAGGTATGGTGTTAATGCGAGGGTCAGTGGTCAAAAGTTAGGGCGAGATGTTCAGCAACATCAACTAACAAATGTCACATAAGTAGTCATTTACAGTAACGGTGTCGTTCCTTGAGCGTTGCTGTTGATAATTACATTAAGCTCACGTGATTTAATTTTTTAAGCTGTCATTAGGTAAAAACTCGTCAATAGTAAAAAGGGACGTGTGTTGCGAGGTTCACGTGCAAGTTGTGCGTTGAGACAAACCGGTTTCGAATTTAGGTTTAAGGCTCCTCAAACTCGTCATTAGTGTGTGCCCTCAGACTCAATCCCGTGCACAATGACGAGTTTAAAGAGTCTATTCTTTACATACAACCATAAAAGCGATCAATACTGAACTCCTTAATTCATGACTATCTAATGTATAAGCCTCAAAAGGTGCACCCAAGCGGTTGTGAAGTTCGATTACATCCCTTGGGCGGTAATATCCGCCCTTTTCAATTGGTTTTAACTCATAACTACCTTCTTATAGGTATTTACCCTTTACACCCCTTGGGAAGTTATTGCCTTTATTTAAGTTGAATGTTCTTTGCCGTGAGCTTCATCCGCGTATGTTGGTTATCTCATAACCACCTTGGTCGGTTATAAGATTGTAAACAATTGCAAACATTTGGACTTGTAAAATTTGGATTTTTAATCAAACAAGAAAGCTAAGATTTATGAACAACGAAAGTGGGATTCGAACAAGGGACCTCTATGTTCTCAAGCAGCGCTCTTACCTGTTCAACTACCAAGGATCCATGCCAGTTGGTGAAAATTTTTGTGTGTCATTTTTGTTTTGTTTATTTTCCCCTATAAATATATATTTATATTGCAATAAAAAAGTTTTTGATGTAAGGAATCAAGTTTTTAGTTCTAAAACCCTAAGCAGGGGGTATTGTAAGTAGTCTAAAATAGTATTCTTATCAACACATATCAAACCCGCAAAATGGATCACTAAAACGTTTTTCAATTATTTGTATGCAAACCAATTTAGTTGAAACACCGTAATGAAATAGTTTTTATTGTAAGAAATCAAGCGTTTATTTCTACAATCCTAATCTTAGGGTATTTTAATTATTTTTTCTAATCAAGACATGATAAACCCGCGAATGATATCAGTAAAACGTTTTTAAATTAACTGTTCATGTATATATACAAATTAAGTTGAATCCATTGCAGGAGTCTTCCCATCTTCCCACGGCAAGGTCAAAACGTATCGAGCAACTCCTCCTTTAGACCTTGTCTTCACAAGGTAGAAAACTGGTGATCTGGAGCAGCGACACCTATCGTGATCACGAGTTACGCCCCTTATCAGCTCTTTCAACAATAGCCAATAAAATTGCCGTTTACATTCGGAACAAATTCAAAGTACTAACAGACGATCTTTTTGAAAACTATCCGAGTGAACTTTGATTTTAAACTTCAGTCCGCATGATTGTTTTCATGTTTTTGATGAGCACCGAGAATGCAGAGAAAACAAACATTAATGTACCACTCAAATAAAGTGTTTCTCTCTCTTGTAAAACGCATACAAAAGTATTTTTTCAAATCGGTTCATTTAACATGCTGTCTTCTGATTGGACTATTCTACTTCCGTGCAGCGGGTTGAAATGCTAGCACAGAAATTACGGCCAATGATGTCAAGGGAGGAATGGGAAAGTTTAGAAACTTTTTCGTTTCGCCCGTGACGTTGTGAAGATGGAGTCTTCCGCGGGAGTGTAAGTAAAATAATAACCCGTTTGCCTCGGGTTTTGGAAATAACCTCTGCTCGGGCTACGCCCTCGCGAGTTTATTTTCCATAACCCCTCGGTACCGGGTTATTATTTACTACTTAGTCGCTGTTTTCATATCTCATATGGTCGTTTCTCAGAAATATAATGATTTCTAAATTCATATTCCTTTGTTACAAGGTATAGAATGACTTCATCGAATGAACTAATATCAACACCTTTAAATCATTTTTTCGTATCAATATATTCATTTCATTCTTGCGAAAACCACAATGCAATGTTATGCTAGGCATAATCAGTCATTTTTTATTAATCAACCAAAATTAACCAAACTTGGTGTGTGGGTAGAACAAAGTTTGAATAATAACGTGCAATTAAAATTTTCAATTTAAGATTTTCGTTAAAAAGACATTGTTTTTAAAGACACCCACCCTCAAAAAAAAACAAAATAAATTTATTTTTCATCGATTTTTTTGGTTAGGGTCTTATAAAAATATTTCTACTCATCCTAAAACTACCGTTGAGTGTTCAATGTCTTCGTTGTTTTCTTGTCTCTCAATTATGACTATTAAAAAATTAAGTGCCACATTTGGTACAAAATGTTTACCCACTAAGAGTACTTGTAGTACTCTCATCACGTTTTTTTAACATGTCTTATTTTTTTCTTGAATATTGTCAATATTTATTTAAATGTTCCACAAACTATGTTGTCATGGTCACTGTAATTGTCATCCGAGTCTGTCAGGCCCTAAAATGAGAAATTAAAGTTTACACAGAATATTTTACAACCGATTGAAGACGAGACTCAACTTTGCAGTTTAAAGGTCTCAAGATAAATGTACATATCGAGCGATACCTCAAATTTTATAAGCTTAAACAAAACAGGAGTATCATGTATTAAGTAAATTTAAGTAAAAGTAATCGAAATACCTTTTTAAAACTTTAAAAAAAATACATATATATTTATACAAAATTGAAGGGTTAAATAAGAAATTTCAGATCTATAAAATGCTTAGAAAATTGTTTTTATTAAAGAATTTTATAAACTTAATTTAATATATGTGATTTATGAAACAGAGCAAGTTAAAATTCGCATTTGTACACGTAAAAAAACAAATACTGTTGGAGAAAAAAGTTACCAGTTTGTTAGTGTTTCTTACGTTTTTTACATTTCTGAAGTTTTTCTCCTTACAAAGTCAACATTTGACGTCACATAAATGAAAATCTAAAAATAAGTGTCTCTGGATTTGTTATCTTATTTTCTTTTGTAGTATTTCGATTTTTTGTGCAATAAGAGGCAACGGTACGAAAAAACGTAAAACCACCCCCCTGGTTGAACCCGATTTCTAACCAACTTTTTACGCTTGCGAGAAGAGTTGTCCTGGTTATCTCCCCTGTCAGGTTATCGCTAGTCACGCTTCCGTAAAACCATCGTCGTGTCTCACTTTCATGATAACATCTTCATACCGTGATATTCAAATGTATCCAACAACTGCTGTTGAGTTAGGTATTTTTGTAGTTATTTACACAAGCATTGCAAGTCTTCACACCAGTTGAACCTAATCACTATCACTGTTACACTTTTGGACAGGGAATCAACCCTTCAAACTCTCAGTGTATCCAGCAATGGGTCATTCAACCATCCAGCTAGCTGCGCCGGTTGTTGCTGAACTACACACATAACGGTCAACTGATCACCGCACAGGACACTTGCCACCACAAATATACACGAATAAAGCATGTCCTTGTCCTTAAAGGGGCAGTAGCACGTTTTTAGGGGGAATATAAGGTGATGTCAGGAAAATGGAAATTAATGGTTCCAATTGACAAACAATGTATTTAAACTAAATGGAGCAGTAATAATTCAAATATATAATTTAAAGTTTAGCCATGCGATTCCTTTTTCTTACACAAAATGAATTAAAGGTGTTCACACAAAAATGGCCGCCAATGATTTTATGTGAAACGTCATACTTTGTCCTCTGACTATGGCTGAAGGGCTTATGTTTTGAGATTTTTGACACTATCAAAATAATACATTTAGCATTAACGGACATTTATCAGCGAAAATTTTGAAATATAAAATTATCAAAAAACGTGCTACTGCCCCTTTAAAGACTGCTGAATGTTTTAAAAACGATATCTACTCAGAAATATATAACTTATACCAGCATATCAGGCAACTAAAACGATTTGATCCATAACCTGTTTTGAGTAGTTTAGAAAGTTTGTATGGGCAGTATGCTTGTTCAATCCTGAATAACCGTATTGGAACCATACTGAATGTTCCTACAGTCTAACAAACGACCTCAAGGACGTTTATTCAAGATGCTCTGTACACAATTACATGCCCTTTAGTTTTGCTATGGAACAAAACAATTCCTTAGCTTGAGAAAACCATGCTTTGTTCTGGGTTATCAAATCTCGTTTATGACACATGCTTAGGGACTCGTATATCATCTGTCATTGATAACCTTGCTATATAATTTGAGCTGAGAACACGAAAGAGTTTGTTAAAGCTTGAATTACATGCGAAGTTCCTCGACACTATAATACGCCAGTTTCATTCTAAATGGTGACCAAGGGTATATGTTCAAATAAATTATATATCCTAAATCTAATCATGGCTCTTGCTGATAAATAAATAGATTAAATAAACAACCTTGACTGACTATGCCTTGTAGCAGTCGCAACTCAGGACGTTGGTGTAATTAAGCAACACAAATTATAAAAACACCTTTTGGTACGCTCCTCTCCATTAAGACAGCAATTTGCTTTAACAGCACGCGGCGAAGTTCATAGAATCATCAGACACCACAAATTATCCATAATTGTTATCTTACACATAGTCAATAGGTCAGCCTTAGTGAGTTCAATTTTAGTATTTGTCAGTGTTAAATTGACGTCCAAACCAAACCCAAAGTGTAACTATATGGCATAATTTTGCACGATACACTGGCATGTGGGCAAGATTAAGGTACGCAGCTGTATATCCTTCCATATTATATGCTAGAGGATTAAAGAAACGATGACATCATAAGTTATTTAGAAATTGTTGTCAATTTCATTTGTTCTGTTACAATCCGGAGGTCCCCACTTAAGCATTGTAGCCGTGTTACAATCAAGAGCATACAGATTAAATTTATCTAAGTTATACTATGGGTCGTATTTCTGGTAGAATCTTCGGTGCCATGCTTAACTTATCAACGTGCAAGAATTCTCTTGACAAAGTCTACCTTGCGGATCCGCATAGTGTGCCTCTTACAATGAACGCAACTGCAGAATAAAAACCTGGACATTTAATACTACAAGGAAACCGTATTCAAGCCATACTGGCATTTATTGACAATGCACAAAGAACACAAAATGAAAAAAATTATGAGGCTGATGTGAATGGTACAATAAATAATATTATTTCACAAATGCACAAACAGCGTGTAAAAGTACAAAAGCATATTGTAGTATTCTTTGTACATGTATATCTAACTCACAAAACGGTATATTGCTATACCAAACGCCTTCTGCGATTCATGATAAAGGAATAAGAGGAAGTAAGGGAAATTCAAATATGCCTACACAAAAACGGCGATGTAACTTACTTAAGTTAGACGTTGGCTGCGTCAAGTTTTACAAAGCGGTATACCTCAAAATTAATATATATATAATGCTAGTAACAGGCAGGTTTGCATATCACTCCCGTAAAATAACATATTCAACAGTGTAGTCACATTGGTAATACCTACATTTTATCTAGCAACTGATACACATACAATGCAAACTGGTAAACTTATGTCATGCTTTGCACAAGAAAAAATATACATATCGAATGCTTTTCTATTGGTCACCTTTGATGGATTAATAAGCAAGATGTATATTGAAAGGTGTATATTTACAGTGATTGAACAATTGGTACGGGTAAATTTTCAAATCAAGAAGTGTAAAACTCACACGTTTTTGTATTACAGTTATTTGGTTAATGTAAACGAATACTAACAAAAGGTAAAAGAATGTTGATGGTCCTTAAAACATTTTCAAATTCGATACAAACACACAGCTCTTTTGTCATGTTTTGTAGGGACATAAGTCACTTAACATATTATTTTCCCCAATAAATACATATTGATTCCAAACTAATTATGTTCCTAGTCAATTTCATCACACAACACTTATACCATTGGTTGACCAA
The DNA here is from genome assembly GCA_916613615.1 of Steromphala cineraria. Classification (NCBI taxonomy): domain Eukaryota; kingdom Metazoa; phylum Mollusca; class Gastropoda; order Trochida; family Trochidae; genus Steromphala; species Steromphala cineraria. Next base: position 28,801,732 of record OU744721.1, read on the forward strand.
TAAATTTTGATATGAATCGAAAACTGCTGGGGACCATTTTATGGGGAACACATTACAATAATTCTCATTAGGATAATGAACTCGCGTATCTTGACAAAACTCTGTACGTTTGATTGAGGACCCTTTTATTGTTTGAAATTGATTGCCTTGAATTTGGAAAGATATCTGTCCTTCGTGAGATGCCCTTTATCCTCTTATTTCCCCTTCAACATAATTAACAAACTTGAAATATGTGTTCTAATGTGACCTTCTAATGATACAAGTATATGCGCAGAAGGAACACACTTGTCCTTTATAATTATAATACATGCCAATCAAATAATCTGAACAGTTATTAGTCACTCTTTTAGAAAATAATTTCCGCTACAATTCATCAAAGAAGACATTTTACATGAATGACAACCTAAGTAACCTGTCTTAGTATATCTGAATAGTGAAACACATAATATTTACACAGTAAAGGATACAACGAGCAGTAGAAGCAGTAATAAATAAGAAATACAAAAATTCTAGTAAGGAATAACATTTTCACATGTTTGTACGATAAACCTGAAAATATTTCTAAAGCTTGATGAAAATATATCTGTAAGAATTAATGTCAGTCAAATGACCGATCCACAAAACTGTAAAAATATTTTGAAAGAAAATATCTTCAATCTTCGTCATGAAGATATTTACAATCACTTTATAGCCTTCCTTGAATAAGATATTTAATCTCATATAGTTTAATTTTGTGACCCCATTCTAAACATAATATGATTAAAATTGCATGTGTAACCATCCCTTATTAAACAACATCAATTTCAGATCTTATCCAGCTCCTGTTCCGCCCTCTGTAGACGACTATGCCTTGACTTGCACTCCGTTCTCAAATGTGCCATGTCAGCGTCTTCGCTGATGTGTTCCATAATCCTTTCATCAGACGCCAAGTCCATGAGATCGTCTTCGAGAGATTCGACCTGCTCCCGGAATACGTGCAGTTGTATCATCATCGGTATGACATCACACATTCGTCGTGTTGCAACCTGGGTAAAACGAATATGGTATGACGGTCTAAATACAAATGACTGAGGGTTGGATGAGAACAAAGAGTCCGAGACTTAAAAATAGAGCCATGGGCTCTGTAGCTCGTCAGACTTTTGATGGAAAAAGGTTTTGACCCCTGTGACCCCATTTAGGGTCATTGGGTCACAAAATCTACAAGTTAGAATCCCCATTGGTCAAGGAGTCTACACACAACTCTTCAGCTCTCTAGACCTTTTGGAACTGGAGGAGAAGATGAAAATAGGTTTTGAAGGTTTTGACCCCTGTGACCCCATTTGGGGTCATGGGGTCACCAAACCTACAATTTAGAATTCCCATTTGCCAAAAAGTCTACACACAACTTTTTAGCTCTCTTGTCCTTTTGGAACTGGAGGAGAAGATGAAAATAGGTTTTTAAGGTTTTGACCCCTTTGACCCCATTTGGGGCCAAGAGGTAACCAAACCTAAAATTTAGAATCCTCATTGGCCAAGGAGTCTACACACAACTTTTTAGCTCTCTAGACCTTTTGGAACTTGAGAAGAAGATGAAAATACATTTTTAAGGTTTTGACCTCTGTGACCCCATTTGGGGTCATGAGGTCATGAAATCTACAATTTAGAATCCTCATTTGCCAAGGAGTCTCCACATCGAATTTCAGCTCTCTAGAGTCATTGGTTCTGGAGAAGAAGTCTTTCAGACCTGATGAGCTAAAAATACAACACGACTCATAACATTGATGTAGTGAAAACATCACATTACCTGGTAGTAGGATTTCAAGCTCATCATGGCTTTCAATACGCTGTCACCTTCACCTGGAAATACATTAAAAAGACCATTGCATTCATTCAAACATTAACTTGTTAGGTGATAACGTACAAATCTAATTGTACATATCTAAGCATTGAATAGACTTTCTTATCTGATGATTTCATTATCAAACATGTTATTCATGTAGTTAAACACAAGGACATTTGTGCAAAGGCGTAGTCGATTAAATGAATTTTTTTTTTGAAAGTATATTTGTAAATGCACAAAAAAGGCACGATGCAGGTTGGTAAACTTATAGAACATCAAATTCCATATCCGTGAAAAAGGTTATGTCCTCTGTCTTACTTGTGTAAGATTTCTTTACAGCAACAACTTTTGGATGCGTCTGTTGTCTTGCTGCTTCCTCTTCTTCTTTTCTTTTCTCTTCTTCTAGTTCTGGAAATGAGACTTTCAGCGTTTAAAGAGAAGCAATATTCCATACGATTTTCCTTACCAGTTTTACATAAAAAAGTCGAATTATATCTCTTCAGAAACATGTAAAGGCATTATGCCAATGGTGACTTGGTTAAGGACTGCCTTTTCATGATAGTGAAAATGTTTTTTTCTAGGTGCAGTTACAGTCTAATTGTAATTAATTTCAATCGACCCAGATCCCAGGTATAAAAGTATTCAACCATCAACTCTTGAAAGCATTTGCCTTCTTAAACTAATTTGCGTGACAAAATCTATGCATTAGTGTTCTATCGATATATTATCGATAGATTCCCTATTGATTAACACATGTAGTTTAAAAATTAAATGTCTTTCCATTGAAACTTCAATTTAAACAGATAAATTACTTGGGAATTTACATAACATTAGATGCAAAAGCTAAATGAGTACTTTCATACAATAGGTTGGTTACGTATCCATAATATCTAAAGTCGTTTATCAGTTGCAAAGAACACGTACTGTTGTTGACAGCTTAAAATACACATTTGCAGTACTTAACCAAAAGAAATTTCTTTTCCTTGATATTGATTGGTGTTCCCAACGGAATGTGGCTCAATATTGGGAGTCCACTCCTTACCGTGTAGTTCCATGGAGTAGGTGTTATCCTGAGAGTATACCAGCTCTTCCATTGTGAAGTACCTCTCGATCTCTTCACGTCCTTCCTTCTGTGTCTCTGTTCTGATCTTGTGGATAACCTCCTGTAATCATCACACAAACGTCATATTATTAACGAAGAAATATACTCCAAGTAGTAAAGTCCTTCGCTAACCTCCGTCTGAATTTGGAGAACAACACAGAAGACTCAAGGGTCAGCAACAAGGCATAAAACTAATAGTTCGGAAACTGACGTTTTAGGCTTTGCGTAGGAAGATATGTTACCTTTGCCTTTTCGGTGAAATCTGGAAACTTGTCGAAGCAAGTTGCTGCAAGAATTTTGAGGATATCAGTCGTCTTATCGTGCACGTTATCAAAGCAGTTTATGGCTGGTCTCTCCATCTTCTTGACATACTCTCTTGCCGTACTCTCAACCAGCTCAAACTTTCCCATGTAGTTTGCAAATTCCCGTCCGCGAGAGAGTTGCATCCTTTCCTCCAAAGTACGTCGCAAGCGAACGTTAGTAATGTCTGCAATCATTGAAATAAATCTTTTTCAACAAATTCTCTCCCAGCCTACACAAGACACCTCTTCCGATAACAACCCCTGCTACAAGTCGGTCTTATTTTGATATTCTTTCAAAGTCTTTAAGCGGATACCTTTTATGTTTTTTATCCAAATTATCTTCAATCAAATTTCCAGATAAGGTTATCCGATATTGTGCTATATGACTGACTGTTATTATCAAGTCTCAATCCATAAAAAGCTAAAACCGCCTGAAATATATGTACTAAAACGGGACTTCATGTGTAACATGTATACTAGTCTTACACTCTTTACATGTAGTTAGTATTATTTTGACCAAACTAAACCTCTATAAAAGCTAGTACATCTGCAGTGAATTAAAGCGGTTACATCTGAAATTTCAAATTCTCCGAGGCTCCTTTCTTATATTGAATAAAACAGTTGTTTTTGAGAATTATTATTTTGCAGAGACTGAATATAAGTTTACATGCCTACCAATATCATATCTAAACATTTAACTTTAAAATTTGTTTTAATAACTGTATGAAATAAATTATCAAGGCCCTTTTAGTAAGAAAAGATATTTGAGAACGATTCAAGACAAGCAGACAGAGTCAGCAATATCCCCCGCCAAAGGGAAAGGGTAGTTAAGGATACTATTTATGGAACAGTGAACAATGATCATGTTGTTTTTCTACAAGCAACCTTTAAGAAATCATGATGTTGTAGTCCCTGTAAGGTTTGTAACACAAGAAAACAACATTAGCCTACCCGTTATTACTTTACAAATTTTGTCAAGGTAGGTCTCACTGTTTCTAGCTTAAAACAATCCTCAATTTCAATTCCATGGAAACCCCAAAAGGCACATCTCCACATGATGCCCGTTGCACATACCAAGTTTCGTCGAGCTAGGTCTCACCGTTTTGGAGTTGTGCTCCGGAAACGAAATCCTATGTTACGTTTCCGTGGAAACGGGTAAAAATAAAAGTTGAAAACCCCAAAAGGCACAACTCCGCATGATGCCCGTTGCATAACCAAGTTTCGTCGAGCTAGGTCTCACCGTTTTGGAGTTGTGCTCCGGAAACGAAATCCTATGTTACGTTTCCATGGAAACGCGTAAAAATAAAAATGCAAAGAAGTTGAAAACCCAAAAGGCACATCTCCGCATGATGCACGTTGCACATACCAAGTTTCGTCGAGCTAGGTCTCATCGTTTTGGAGTTGTGCTCCGGAAACGAAATCCTATGTTACATTTCCATGGAAACGGGTAAAAATAAAAGTTGAAAACCCCAAAAGGCACATCTCCACATGATGCCCTTTGCACATACCAAGTTTCGTCGAGCTAGGTCTAACCGTTTTGGAGTTTTGCTCCGGAAACAAAATCCTATGTTACGTTTTCATGGAAACGGGAAAAATCAAAGTTGAAAACCCCAAAAGGCACATCTCCACATGATGCCCGTTGCACATACCAAGTTTCGTCGAGCTAGGTCACACCGTTTTGGAGTTGTGCTCCGGAAACGAAATCCTATGTTACGTTTCCATGGAAACGGGTAAAAATAAAAGTTGAAAACCCCAAAAGGATCATCTCCACATGATGCCCGTTGCACATACCAAGTTTCATCGAGCTAGGTCTCACCGTTTTGGAGTTGTGCTCCGGAAACGAAATCCTATGTTACGTTTCCATGGAAACGGGTAAAAATAAAAATGCAAAGTAGTTGAAAACCCAAAAGGCACATCTCCGCATGATGCCCATTGCACATACCAAGTTTCGTCGAGCTAGGTCTCACCGTTTTGGAGTTGTGCTCCGGGAACGAAATCCTATGTTACGTTTCCACGGAAACAGGTTAAAATAAAAATGCAAAGAAGTTGAAAACCCCAAAAGGCACATCTCCACATGATGCCCGTGCACATACCAAGTTTCGTCGAGCTAGGTCTCACCGTTTTGGAGTTGTGCTCCGGAAACGAAATCCTATGTTACGTTTCCGTGGAAACGGGTAAAAATAAAAGTTGAAAAACCCAAAAGGCACAACTCCGCATGATGCCCGTTGCACATACCAAGTTTCTTCGAGCTAGGTCTCACCGTTTTGGAGTTGTGCTCCGGAAACGAAATCCTATGTTACGTTTCCACGGAAACAGGTTAAAATAAAAATGCAAAGAAGTTGAAAACCCCAAAAGGCACATCTCCACATGATGCCCGTTGCACATACCAAGTTTCGTCGAGCTAGGTCTCACCGTTTTGGAGTTTTGATCCGGAAACGAAATCCTATGTTACGTTTCCGTGGAAACGGGTAAAAATAAAAATTGAAAACCCCAAAAGGCACAACTCCGCATGATGCCCGTTGCACATACCAAGTTTCGTCGAGCTAGGTCTCATCGTTTTGGAGTTGTGCTCCAGAAACGAAATCCTATGTTACATTTTCATGGAAACGGGTTAAAATAAAAATGCAAAGAAGTTGAAAACCCAAAAGGCACATCTCCGCATGATGCCCGTTGCACATACCAAGTTTCTTTGAGCTAGGTCTAACCGTTTTGGAGTTTTGCTCCGGAAACGAAATCCTATGTTACGTTTCCATGGAAACGGGTAAAAATAAAAGTTGAAATCCCCAAAAGTCACAACTCCGCATGATGCCGGTTGCACATACCAAGTTTCGTCGAGCTAGGTCTCACCGTTTTGGAGTTGTGCTCCGGAAACGAAATCCTATGTTACGTTTCCACGGAAACAGGTTAAAATAAAAATGCAAAGAAGTTGAAAACCCCAAAAGGCACATCTCCACATGATGCCCGTTGCACATACCAAGTTTCGTCGAGCTAGGTCTCACCGTTTTGGAGTTGTGCTCCGGAAACGAAATCCTATGTTACGTTTCCATGGAAACGGGTTAAAATAAAAGTTCTAACCCCAAAAGGCACATCTCCACATGATGCCCGTTGCACATACCAAGTTTCGTCGAGCTAGGTCTCACCGTTTTGGAGTTGTGCTCCGGAAACGAAATCCTATGTTACGTTTCCATGGAAACGGGTAAAAGTAAAAGATGAAAACCCCAAAAGGCACAACTCCACATGATGCCCGTTGCACATACCAAGTTTCGTCGAGCTAGGTCTCACCGTTTTGGAGTTGTGCTCCGGAAACGAAATCCTATGTTACGTTTCCACGGAAAGTGGTAAAAATAAAAATGCAAAGAAGTTGAAAACCCAAAAGGCACATCTCCGCATGATGCCCGTTGCACATACCAAGTTTCGTCGAGCTAGGTCTCACCGTTTTGGAGTTGTGCTCCGGGAACGAAATCCTATGTTACGTTTCCACGGAAACGGGTAAAAATAAAAGTTGAAAAACCCAAAAGGCACATCTCCACATGATGCCCGTTGCACATACCAAGTTTCGTCGAGCTAGGTTTACCGTTTTGGAGTTGTGCTCCAGAAACGAAATCCTATGTTACGTTTCCACGGAAACAGGTTAAAATAAAAATGCAAAGAAGTTGAAAACCCAAAAGGCACATCTCCGCATGATGCCCGTTGCACATACCAAGTTTCTTCGAGCTAGGTCTCACCGTTTTGGAGTTTTGCTCCGGAAACGAAATCCTATGTTACGTTCCATGGAAACGGGTAAAAATAAAAGTTGAAAACCCCAAAAGGCACATCTCCACATGATGCCCGTTGCACATACCAAGTTTCGTCGAGCTAGGTCTCACCGTTTTGGAGTTGTGCTCCGGAAACGAAATCCTATGTTACGTTTCCAAGGAAAGTGGTAAAAATAAAAATGCAAAGAAGTTGAAAACCCAAAAGGCACATCTCCGCATGATGCTCGTGGCACATACCAAGTTTCGTCGAGCTAGGTCTCACCGTTTTGGAGTTTTGCTCCGGAAACGAAATCCTATGTTACGTTCCATGGAAACGGGTAAAAATAAAAGTTGAAAACCCCAAAAGGCACATCTCCACATGATGCCCGTTGCACATACCAAGTTTCGTCGAGCTAGGTCTCACCGTTTTGGAGTTTTGCTCCGGAAACGAAATCCTATGTTACGTTCCATGGAAACAGGTAAAAAAAAAAGTTGAAAACCCCAAAAGGCACATCTCCACATGATGCCCGTTGCACATACCAAGTTTCGTCGAGCTAGGTCTCACCGTTTTGGAGTTGTGCTCCGGAAACGAAATCCTATGTTACGTTTCCAGGGAAACAGGTTAAAATAAAAATGCAAAGAAGTTGAAAACCCCAAAAGGCACATCTCCACATGATGCCCGTTGCACACACCAAGTTTCGTCGAGCTAGGTCTAACCGTTTTGGAGTTTTGCTCCGGAAACAAAATCCTTTGTTACGTTTTTATGGAAACGGGAAAAATAAAAGTTGAAAACCCCAAAAGTCACAACTCCGCATGATGCCCGTTGCACATACCAAGTTTCGTCGAGCTAGGTCTCACCGTTTTGGAGTTGTGTTCCGGAAACGAAATCCTATGTTACGTTTCCATGGAAACGGGTAAAAATAAAAGTTGAAAACCCCAAAAGGAACATCTCCACATGATGCCCGTTGCACATACCAAGTTTCGTCGAGCTAGGTCTCACCGTTTTGGAGTTGTGCTCCGGAAACGAAATCCTATGTTACGTTTCCATGGAAACGGGTAAAAATAAAAATGCAAAGAAGTTGAAAACCCAAAAGGCACATCTCCGCATGATGCCCATTGCACATACCAAGTTTCGTCGAGCTTGGTCTCACCGTTTTGGAGTTGTGCTCCGGGAAGGAAATCCTATGTTACGTTTCCACGGAAACCGGTTAAAATAAAAATGCAAAGAAGTTGAAAACCCCAAAAGGCACATCTCCACATGATGCCCGTGCACATACCAAGTTTCGTCGAGCTAGGTCTCACCGTTTTGGAGTTGTGCTCCGGAAACGAAATCCTATGTTACGTTTCCACGGAAACAGATTAAAATAAAAATGCAAAGAAGTTGAAAACCGCAAAAGGCACATTTCCACATGATGCCCGTTGCACATACCAAGTTTCGTCGAGCTAGGTCTCACCGTTTTGGAGTTGTGCTCCAGAAACGAAATCCTATGTTTCGTTTCCGTGGAAACGGGTAAAAATAAAAGTTGAAAAACCAAAAAGGCACAACTCCGCATGATGCCCGTTGCACATACCAAGTTTCTTCGAGCTAGGTCTCACCGTTTTGGAGTTGTGCTCCGGAAACGAAATCCTATGTTACGTTTCCACGGAAACAGGTTAAAACAAAAATGCAAAGAAGTGTAAAACCCCAAAAGGCACATCTCCACATGATGCCCGTTGCACATACCAAGTTTCGTCGAGCTAGGTCTCACCGTTTTGGAGTTGACGGACGGAGACCATTTCAATATGCCCCGCCAACTACGTTGGGCGGGGGATAACAAGTCAATGTCACTTTATAGACTGAAAAGTTCTATAACTATAAGCTGATTTACCTGGTGAATTCAAGAGAGCTTGTTCGAAGAATGTTTTGAAGCACTTTCTAGCTTCACTGTAGAGTTTGTTGATATTCTCAGAAAGCCTTTTATCATCTTTTCGTTCACCTTTGGTGATATGATGAAGAATATCCATGAAGTCAGTGACCATCTGAAATAGCAAACGTCTACATGAACACGCGGGGTAATCAATCATCCATTTCTCTGAGTAATCAGCCTTTTCTCTTTGCGATAACTGCTTTTCTCTCTCTCCAAAATCCAATATGGAGGCTAATTCGGACACAAAATCGGCTGCGAAATACAGTAAGTGATCTTCTTTTATCAATACGTATACATACTTTATCAAGTAGCGGGAAGGGATATCAATATTTGGGGATAGTTGTCATTTCAATAGGATTTATTTTTCATATTCATAATCGTTGCACAAGGTGAACCAGCTCCCGCTTCGTGTCAAATTTCACTCAGTTTCCATACATTAACCGCAGTTTGAGGATGTTGGTGCATGTCGATAGTTCCATTTAGGTCCTAATGTTATAGAAAACAGCTTAAATTGGATGTGTTAGTTTTTAGTTACTTGTAATATCCCAAATTCAAAACGCAAAATACAACGCCTTTTCTCTCAATATGACAACGTCTTATTCTCTTTACACTAAATGTCAACATTCAAACAATATTTTACATGTAGAGGTACAGAAATGGATGATTGATTACCCCGTGTGATGAAAGCCCCTGATATACCCTTAGTAGAGGCCACAGGGTCACTTAAAATCTACCATTATTAAGCCTCACTAGTCAAGGAATCTGTACACAAAGTTTCAGCTTTCTAGGCCTTATAGTTCTGGAGAAGAAGTCGAAATTCCACAAAGTTTACGGACGGACGGGCTGACGGACGGACACTATGCCATGCCATCAGCCCATCGGGCCTTAGAGACCAGATGAGATAAAAAGAGCTAACAGCGATCATGTTGAATGACTAGTACACCCAAGATACTTGCCCCTGGATATTTATAAACGAAAGCTTTACTGGTTTGTTTTTAGTTTGACTAGATCTGCTTAAGGCAGAAGGTGTGACTGGGAACTAAATATTCACATTTCATTACTCTATTTGATCAAAGTGGTTTAACACTTGTCGATACATCGAAATCATAGTGTTTGGATGACATTAAAGAATTTGTTTGTTTATACCTATAGTAAACCAAATAGCAATATTACTGTTTATAATAGGTTTCAAATGGGATAGGGAATACTTTATTAATAGCAGGTATTTCAAAAGAAAATGTTTCCTTACTTACCCTCAATGCCATCTGACGTTTCTCGGAGGGTGTTTGAGGGGGGTCTGCACCGAGATCATGTAACTTGTTTTCTGTTTCCAGTAGCTTTAGTCGGACATCCTCTTTCAGTTTCGGCAAAAGTTTCTTGATGGTAATGGAAAATATTTGTGTTTACTCAACACGATTTGGAAATAATGTTTACTTTTATTCGCCGGTATACAGCGAAATGAATTTCATATTATGAATTATCATTAGGTAAACTTGGGAACCATGTGGAATTCAAAAAGGGCATTGCATCTTAGGAATTAAGAGACTGCTGTAGCAATGCTATTTGTACCCTTTAATCGCCAAGCTAAGGAATTCGATATTAATCTGTTCTCAATTTTGTAAAAACATCCTTCCATACTCCGATTGACCTTCTCTTTACATAAAACATATTTGTTAAACTCGCTAAAAATTCCCTTCAATGAATCAAGGTTATTTAATCAATTCAATTTTCCTCTATTAAAGGGGCAGTAGCACGTTTTTAGGGGGAATAAAAAGTGATGTCAGGAAAAGGAAAATAAATGGTTCCTATTTAAAGACAATGTATTCAAACTAAATGAAGCAGTAATAAATTAAATATGAAGCAGTAATCAAATATATAATGTAATGTTCAGCCATGCCATTCCCTTTTCTTACACAAAATGAATTAAAGGTGTTCACCCAATGGAGTTCAAGTAAATCTTTACAATTCATTCTCTGACTATGGATGATTGGTTAGCGTAAAGAGATTTTTGACAATATCAAAATACTAAATTTAGCATTAGCGTCCAATTATCAGTGAAAATTTAAAAATATAAATTGTCAAAAAACGTGCTTCTGCCCCTTTAATATCAAATTGACAAAAGATAAAATTATTTTGTCAGAGATAAGCGATAATACACATACCTTGATGTGATGTTTTAATTCCTGCGATAGCTTTTTGGATAGATTGGGTATCCCCCACTTACTCGGAGGTAGTTCACTATAAAGATAAGATAAAAAATGCTTCATTGGAGTCATATCTGTAGATAGTTGTAAGGGATATAGTATGTGCTTTTAAATTCCATCTTACAACAAAGATAAAACATAGTATCCATTTGTGATTGGATGACATCTTGGATCAAAATCCATGAACATAAGTGACGGTTTAATGTCACAAAGTGAGTCAAATGTTGGTTTTAAAATTATTATTTAAATGTGCATTGTATCTTAATTCGCAACCAATAGGGAACGAAAAGAGTCGGTACTAGAACCTTCCGTATGAAGTTAAATTGACAAATAATAGTGGACGAAATATTAGTATTGGAAAAATGTTTCAAAAATTCCATTAATGAATGAGCCTGCACTAGAACCTTCTGTGTGATATTCGATCCACAAATAATACTTTACGAAATATTTATATCAATAAAATGTTTCAAAAAGAGCCGGTACTAGGACCTTCCGTATGAAGTTCAATTCACAAATAATAATGGACGAGATATTTGTATAGATAAAAAAAAATTCAAAAATTCCAATAATGAATTAGACTGCACTAGAACCTTCTGTGTGATGTTCTATACACAAATAATAGTGGACGAAATGTTTGTATAGATAAAAAAAAATTCAAACATTCCAATAATGAATTAGACTGCACTAGAACCTTCTGTGTGATGTTCTATTTACAAATAATACTTGACGAAAGATTTGTATTGATAAAATGTTTAAAAATGTCCATTAATGAATGAGTCGGTATCAGAACCTTCCAATATATGAACGGACATTCTACCATCTGAGCATTCTCGATAAACCAGAGTTTACGTTCCGATATATATCTCCACTAACCTCTGGAACCAATTTGGGCTCAATGCGATTCATAAATTACCTCCCCTTAATTGCATTACCGTCTTTCATTAGCCAATCAGATAGGCCTTATTCAAAGTCAGAAATAGGAAAGAAATCATAGAGGCAGATAAACGGCGAATGACTGAGTTGTGGTTTAACATACAATCGCATATTTTTCAGCTATTAAACTTGTGGATGTTGCCATTCACGAGAGAGAAGATAAGAGAGAAAGAAGTTCGACAAGATGAGAGAACAGACGAAAAAGAGTGATAGAAAGCAGGTTTTAGAACGACACACATTTGGTTTTGTTTCTACCCATTTCATAATACATGAAGTTACTACAACATCGGTTATTTATGCAATATTTTTGTTGTCAGTTCCTTACACATTTTTTTCTCTCGGATCTGTCAACTCTCTTAAATTTAGATGGCAGCATGTTTTATAGCTTGAATATTGCTGACAGCACGTTAAACTCCAACTCACTCACTCTTCATAAATAAAATCAAAGGCCATGCGATTAAAAAGTTACAGTCCAGAGATATTCTCTGGGCGTGAACTGGAAATGCTAGGTAACAATTGCATATACCCCACCCGTTTTAATACACAAAAACACTAAAATACAGTCTCGAAATCTATCTCTTCGGATGTCCTTTCTGTTTATCGACGAAGCGGGGGTGTGTCATGAAAGAAGCCATGCGATTGGCACGCTGCAGGAGGCAGCGTAGATACCTCATTGGACGATATGCTACTAAGGGGTGGTAATTTATGAATCGCATTGAGCCCATATTGGTTCCAGAGGTTAGTGGAGATATTATCGAAACTTAAACTCTGAATTATCGGGAATGCCATCTGAGCTACTGCATAACCAACCAGCAACCGAAATATTATCTTTAGTTCAATAAATCAAGTATGACATGGTTCTACACTTGATTGTCCCTATCGTTTCCTTTAAAAACATATGTTATAGTACAATTCCTGTAATAGAACAACGACAAATGTTACAAGATAAGTTACCCAAAATGTGCATGTGTTCTGAAGAACTCAATCTCGCTCTGCAGCGCGTCTCTCAAATTTTGTCCCTCGTCTATGGCATGCTGACCCCGACACTTGACAATGATGTAACCCTTTGATAGGGGGAAGTCCACGTTGTTGAGGATCCGGACTATTCCTTGTTCCGCCCCTCTGTCCAAAAGGTCTGGCTTTGTCAGAACACCTGAAAAAAGTACAGTAAAAGGCAACATGCGAGGTGCCATAAGGCATGGTTCATACATCAACATACGTTTTACACAACTTCACTATCTGTCAATTTCCAAGAGCTGGTATTTGTAATCGGATTGCAAAAAGATATGCCAATGAAATATTTATGATTAAATATATTTTATGAAAATTTAAAAAAAATGTAAATAATAAATCCATTGTATGAATTATTCGTAGAGAGTGTTGCAGATCATTACGAAGAGCATATAGAAACACCTCCTTAACACGGAACCGACAGAATTGACTTCGATCGAAGGGATCTTCAGAAAAAATGATCTGCGAGGGTTTTCAGGCTTAAAAGTAAGCCTGTTTTTACCTAAGATTTGACCAGATAAGTTTCTTAAGTTTTTCGCAAAGGTTTTCCAAAGTTTTTAAAAACAAAGATTTGCATTGGTGAGGTGTTATCAGACAAACATATAAGGGAATATTTACCAAGGGTTCGACAGCCATCATTGTCGAACTCCCGAGCCATCTTGATCGCTTCACATGTTGCTATGTCCACATTGCATTGTAGAACTGCCAGAATGATTGTTTCTTGGCGTTGGATGTATTTCCGGATCAGGCTCTTGATCTAAAACATATTAAAATAGCTTTCTCAATTGCAATAAAGTATAAATTTTACTCTGATGCGAAATGAATCCAATAAGCAGACAGAGTCGTCTATATCCCCCACCATTTGGAATATTTATGCAATAAACCATGACTGTGACATAAGGAATCTCCCGTTTCTACCGGTCGTAAATTGTCACAAATTATAATTTCATAGAAACTGCCTAAAATAGTCCCAAGAAGTTGACAACGCCAAAAAGCATCTACACATAATGATTGATCCATTTACTCAATTCCGTTGAGCGAGAGCGAGAGATTTGCTCCGGAAACGAAAGCCTAAGATACGTTTCCATAGAAACCACCAAAGAAGTTGAAACCTCCAAAAGGATTGCTCATGATGATTGAGCCATATACCAAATTTCATTTGGTAAGGTCCTACCACAGAAAAAAATAATTTTGAGATGACCCCCAGATTTGACAGCCTTCGTAGATACATAATATTAACAAGGCAGGACGCTAATGCGATTTTCGGCAGGTTTGTGCCCAGCCGCTCGCATTCGGGCCCTATCGCTACGCTTCGGACGAACGGACGGATGGAGGGAAGGAGCACATTTCAATATCCCCCAACAACTCCGTTGAGCGGACGATAAAACGTAACTAAGCAGGGGGGGGGGGGGGGGCATACTTATTTTGTTGTTGTTGAACTATTGCACTTTTTGTTCATTATAATAACATCATAAGGCAAAGGTTTCAAAGATAGGATTTCATTAAATTATTGAAGCCAAAGTACCAAAACACGTCGCTACTCTTTTCTAAATATTTGGAAGAACTTAGAAAATAGGACTATCCGTAAACACTACAGAATAAAACCCCTTGAACCATAGTCGGACCCCACCCCTTCCCTTAAAGTTCATATAACCACAAACTTATTTCACTATTTTCTTTGGAATATAGAGAGTCTGATTACAATATTGTATAGTGCGTTAAAGGTCGCTACTCAAATATGTTTAGTTTGGTAATGAAAGCCACTTTTGATGAGCCACTTAGATATATCTGACAACAAACAAGTAAATGCATGACTTGTCACGCCCCCATTTTGTGACGTCATAAACAGAATCAGCCTCGTTATCTATACATCTATCGTAACAAAAACACAAGAAAAAAAACCCTATTATTAACGATTTTCAGGAAATGTTTTCAACTCAGTTAGATAAATTATTTGACAACGTAACACTACTAAGCATTTCGTGTAAAAAAGATATCCACATCAATGGTAATTAAACAATTATTTAGGCGGTATTTCAGTTGAAATAATGATGCGTTACTCTGTATAATCTGTATATTACGTCACACCCGCGCGAGTTTTATGGCCCCTAACCCAGGTGGGTTTTTCACAGCCGATAATTACGCTGTCTAAATGAAAGGCTAATAAAAGCTGTTTATTGGACAAATTAAAAAAATTTAAGTCCAGCTTTTATTTTTTTGAAAAATCTTTGAACGAAAATCGAGAAGTGGTAAGGAAAGGAATCCAGAATACAAAAACACCAACACCGCCAAAAATATAAGGTTAATGCATGAATGATAAATAACAAACCCTAAATTCTATGTCGTAGGGTTGTCCCTCCACAGCGTTCCTGGCAATCCCTGGAAGATCAATGAGAGTCAGATCTGGAACATCTGGAGATTTTATCTCCAGGGTGATCAACTCATCACTGATCCCATTCTCTGTGTCTGTCATATCCTGTTGAGCTGAAATATGGGGGAAATGATGAGTAGGGTGGTCCAAATCTAGTCCCATATTTAATAATCATAATGTTCAACTATAATTAAAGAGGTGACCAAAATATTTGCCGTTGTCTGAAACATCGATGTGAAACACTGTGTGTATATAGCATATGATATTGTAGGATATCAATTTTGATAAAAGGGTAAGATCTTTCAAATAGGAGGTGAGTACAAATGCTACGCTTTTACTTTGAGCAAAAATCTAAATCAGAAATCTGACATTATCAAGCGTACACCTAGGTATTCCAACGAATAAAGTCAATCACCAATTTAGATTAGTGTTTGCGGGACACCGCAAAAGCAGAGCAGCCCCGAAACTTGGGGTTTCGCCTTACCCTGTTCCGCCTTTTACAGGCCTCACCAAATTGGGCATTTTCTCATGACCTTGACCTTTGTCACTCAAGGTCACACAATCAATGAACACATTTAAATGAGTATAACATTAATGTAATGAAATATAGTGTTAAAAGTTAATTTAATCCATTTACTCCATGACCTTGACCATCGACAGTTCGTACCCAAAACTTTTTGAAAATTTTGTACTTCTCAAGAGATAATATATACAAAATCTAAATTTCATAGCACAAAAACTTTTCAAGTTATCATGTTGACAAGGAATTGCAATAACTCATATCTCATGACCTTGACCTTTGACCTTCAAGGTCACACAATCATTGAACGCTTTTTATTGAGTATAACAATCATGTATTGATTAAAAGTGATCATAGTTAAAATAAAGCATTTTCGCTAAACCATGCTTAAGTCATGACCTTGCTGTGACCTTGACCTTTGACGGATTGTAGCCGAAACCTTTACAATTTCTTTTACTTTTCCAAGGATGATATATACCAAGTTAGAGCTTCATAGCACAAAAACTTTTCAAGTAACCGTGTTTACAAGGAATTTTGTAGGGACTTCATAACTCGTGACCCTGACCTTTGACCTTGAAAGTGAACATGTCATAATGATTCCCTGAAAGTGTTCACATTTAGACATGTTCATGAGTTCTGAAAAGCTAAATGGGATAAAGTTATAACCAAATTTAATGCACATTGCAATAACTCATATCTCATGACCTTGACCTTCAAGGTCACACAATCATTGAAGACTTTTTATTGAGTAAAACAATCATGTATTGATTAAAAGTGTTCATAGTTAAAATAAAGCATTTTCGCTAAACCATGTTTAGTCATGTCCTTGCTGTGACCTTGACCTTTGGCGGATTGTAGCCAAACCCTTTCCAAACATTTTCACTTTTCCAAGGATAATATATACCAAGTTAGTGCTTCATAGCACAAAAACTTTTCAAGTTATCGCGTTTACAAGGAATTCTTAGAGTGATTACATAGCTCGTGACCTTGACGTTTGACCTTGAAAGTGAACATGTCAAAATGGTTCCCTCGAGGTATGAGTAGTAAGTTATGAATAAGAGTTCTGGAAAGCTTAGTGGAAAACAAATATCGCTTGTAATACGAGTGCGGCGGCGGCGGTGGAAACTTCACAAAAACTGATAGCAGCCCCGTCCTTAGACGGGGCTGCTAATAACGGTCATGAAAATCAAAGGATAAATTGTCATCAAATTGTTAAACATCTGACGTTGTCAGAAACATACAGAAAATAATTGGCAGGTTTGTTATAATGTCCATTGATGATACGAATGGTTTGATGATGGTTGTGTTGGGTAACTTGGATGCCTATATGCTCGATAGGAACAGAATCTTTCTTACCTCTTTTTACTTTGGGACCAACTGCAACAGGGTCGAATACCCTCTCCTCATGCAGTTCCCCATCCCTGTCCGTGTAGGAAATCTTTCCTTCCCATGGGGAATCCGGCTCCAAGTTCTTCATTCGCATCTCAAGGGGACATCTTGTGACTATGCCTTTAACAAAATGATAAAGATGCATTAACATCATACTTACAAAATTTGATATCACTTTTGGAGTTAGCTCTCAGAATAAAATATTTATCATATAATACTTTTGTCAAGTCTCAAGTATAAGACAACATCTCGTACATATATCAAAAATGTTACAAGAAATGAATGCCCCCAGCCATTTAGTATAAATGTAAAATTTCAGGAACCTAATGTAACCAGGCTTAGTTAGAACTGTTCTTTTACCCTTATTGGCATTTGTGTCCCTTCGTAAAACTGAAAATCAAAGATTAAGTAAAACAACTAAATTCAACTCCTGTCAAAACTACTCACCAGTTCCTCTGGGCAGTTGAATCCCCGAGATGGCCTCAAGCACTGAACTCTTGCCCGCACTCTGGTCACCGATGACCGCTACAGCAGGGAGGTTGATATCACTGTCCAGTCCAAACCCCCGCAGTCGGTCAATCAGGTCAATAAGGGGTCGGACCTCCGCGTCAAATTTAGTCACCAGCGTCCTTGACATTTCCTCCGGCCCTGCTTCTACGACTAATTTAGGCTCTGAAAGAAGAACAATCGTGGAAAATTGAAAATATTTCATTATAGCATAGTATATGATAACATTAGCAGTATGAAAATTTATCAGTATTCGTCCCTATATACGAGTTCATATGACCCCTTCACTTGAGCAAGATTTCGAATGTAAACTACACAGTACATTGCTGACTGATTAACCATTTAAGCATTCGAGTTAAGTTTGGTAGTAGTACACAATAATTCGCAAAAAAGAAACTTGCGGATTTTAAATATGAATTCTTAATTTCTGATTGTTGATTTCTTTGCTTGATTTGCCTCGATCATTCCTGTACACTGTCAAATTTTCTAGCAGTCCACGCATTTTTCGATTCCAATTTTTGAGCATCCTGTCTCAGGGTACTAACGTTAGCCAATCAAATCATTTTAACTTTGAAATTTGATCGAGAAGGTAGCGAGAAAATGATTTGATTGGCTACATCCCAAGTCGGGCCGCGCGAGCGAATCTAGCTTCTGAGCCCAGGGTACAGATTAGTGGAGTTTGTTCCCTGAGACAGGATGATTTTTTAGTTATGCCAACTTTGAACGCTCACAGAGAGGAATGCATTATGACGCAAATATAAATGTAAAGATTAATATATGAGCTTTCTTCTACCACTAATTGCCGAAATTGGAATCTTCAAATGTGAATTGGGTCGGACTTTTGAAAAAGTCATCAACATCAAGATCGCGCCGAAACCCCGGGTCCTACGGCTTCAACATTGTTTTCATAAACTATTTTTGTGCATATCTTAAATCAAATTGCAACTCTCTAAATGCATTTGTCCATATTTATTAATCTGTGGTCGAGCTAGGCCTTTAATGCCTTGTCAATTTTACCAATTAGCTGGAAGAAACGACTCAAGAGTATACCAAGAATAAAATTGTATCAGATTGTATTTGAAGCAACCGTTTCGGCTGAATCTCGAAAGATAAAGAAAACAAAACGATAAGGAATCATCCCTTTCGGTCTGCATATTTAAGAATGGTTTGCTTACTGCCATGCCAAGTGCATGCTCGTGTAGTACTTTGGAGATACCATGTGTACAGTACCATAGTTCACATTTGTTTACCCTAGCCTGTACCATATCCATGACTCAAGCGATTTTCTTGACTTTTTCTAGTTATCCTGCTTCCGTCAATACATATTCCTCTTGAACAATATTTGCTGTCATTAGTCATTATCACCAATAGATTTATGAATATGTAATAACGTGTCTTTCTATACTGAATGAAAAGTGTATCACATCTGCATTGGGTTACAAACATACAAAAAATAAATTAAAGGTGTTTACACAAAATGGCCGCCAATGCCTTTTATTTGAACCTGAATGATTTGTGACTGTAGATGATTGGTCTGTGTAATGACATTTTTTGCAATACTTACATAATACAGTATGCAGTATTGGGTGTTTTCTGTCGATAACTCATCATTTCAAGCGTGTCCCAAGATTGAGTGAGCACTACATGTGTAAAAGAAAAAATAGAGCCATTGGCTCTGTAGCTCGTCATATCATTTTTACTTTAGGGTGTGGATAATGTGGTAATCCCCCCCCCCCCCCCCCCCCCCCCCCCAAAAAAGGAAGGGGTCACAGGGTCACAAAATGTACAATATATCTAACTTAAAAGTTTGTAGACAGGGCTTCAAGCTTTCTTGGCCTTATGATCCTGAAAAATAGATGGAAATATAGGTTTAAAGGGCGTGGCTCCTGTGGCTCTTGTTAGGGGTGACAGGGTCACCACAGCTTTACATTATATTCCTCACTAGTCAAGGAGTATATACACAAAGTGTCAGCTTTCTAGGTCTTGCGCTTCTGGAAAAAGGCGAAAATAGGTTTTAAAGGCATGACTCCTGTGGCCCTTATTAGTGGACAAAGGGTCGCCAAAGCTATAAATGATATCCTCACTTGTCAAGGAATATGTACGCAAGGTTTCAGCTTTCTAGATCTGACGCCTCTTGAGAAGAAGATGAACATAGTTTTTAAGGGCGTGGCCCCTGTGGCCCTTATTAGGGTCGCAGGTTCACCAAAGCTAAAAATCATATTATTCACTGGTCAAGGAGTATATACACAAGGTTTCAGCTTTCTAGACCTTACGTATCTGGAGAAGAAGATGAAAATATATTTTAAGGGCGTGGCCCCTGTGGCCCTTATTAGGACCCAGAGGGTCGCAGGGTCACCAAAGCTAAAAATCATAATCCTCACTAGTCAAAGTTTCCGCTTTCTAGGCCTTATGCATCCTGCTATATCAGTGTATATGTCTCCGCGTTATGCTACAACCTATCCCCCGATATCCTCCTATGGTATTCTGCCGTATCGCTGACGGGTGGTTCCTCAGCGCTATTTATGGTACACTGATATAGCAGGATGGACCTTATGCTTCTGGAGAAGAAGATGCAAATTGGTTTTTAGGGCGTTGCCCCTGTTGCCCTTATTAGAGGCCACAGGGCCAAGAAAGCTACAATTTGTAATCCTCACTATCAAAGGAGTCTTGAAGAAGGAGAAGAAGTCGAATATGCACAAAGTATACGGACGGACGGACGCCGGACACCATGCCATGCCATAACAAAAACTAGATTAGTGTTTGCGGGACAGCCCCGAAACTTGGGGTTTCGCCTTACCCTGTTCCGCCTTCTACAAGCCTCAGCATATTGGGCATTTTCTTGTGACCTTGACGTTTGACACTCAAGGTCACGCAATCAATGAACACATTTCATTGAAAATAACATTAATGTATCGAATTAAAGTGTTTAAAGTTAAAATAATCCATTTTCTCAATATTTGTTGACCTTGCTGTGACCTTGACCTTTGACAGTTCGTACCAAAACCTTTCCAAAATGTTGTACTTCTCAAGAGATAATATATACAAAATTTAAACTTCATAGCACAAAAACTTTTCAAGTTAACGCGTTTACAAGGAATTTTTTTGTGATTTTATAGGTCATGACCTTGACCTTTGACCTTGAAAGTGAACATGTCATTTTAAGTCCCCAGAGGTGTAAACAATTACACATGTTTATGAGTTCTGAAAAGCTTAACGGGATTAAGTTATATCCAAATTAGTTGCACATTGTAATAACACAAATGTTATGACCTTGACCTTTGACCTTCAAGGTTACACGATCAATATGCACAAAGTATACGGACGGACGCCGGACACCATGCCATGCCATAACAAAGTGAATTTCTTATGTGAAATGAATTTAAAGCAAGAGTTGCTTCCCTTAGTTTTCGTATTAGGGTGCAGGAGTTGTCTCCCTTTAAAGGCTCCCTCCGGATTGCCCGGTTTTTAGTAGCTTGGCGGTAACGTAACATGGCGGGCAGCAGTTTTTTCGACTAGGCTGGTGTAGTGGAAGAAAGTTGGCAGAATTTATATATTATAGTGTTGTTTAAGAAAAGAAGATGGACAAGGAAATGAAACTCAAGATGGGCGGGTCGGTCAGTAGACAGAGATTTGAAATAGATGGATTTAATGTCTGCGAATTCATAGCAGATTTGCAACTACCCTCTGACGTAGCAGACGCCATGACAGACGCTGGTTTCACAACCCGCCAAGCAATTTTGAACATTCATGATGAAGATTTTACTGAATTGAAACTAAAAACTGGACACAGACGGGCGTTAGAGGGGGCTATTAAATCGATGAGATGCACAGGGGACTCGGAAGCTAATCACCGCTCTTTTTCCGTTGAAAATCCGGATGAAAAAACCGGACCCTACCAACAGACCACCATTGGTTTTCTCGATAACCTTCTCGGTACGAAAACTGAAGACATCCCGGGAAAGAAAGCAAATCGTGTGGATCTTGATCCATCTGTCTATTTGAAAAGAGGTAAGAGTGCCGAAAACCTCTTTATATTGTTGACTTTGTACCTAAACTGGGTACCTGTGGCGGCGAAGATGAGGAAGTTGATATCGGAGGGGGGATAACTCTAAAGTTAAACGACTCCAAAAAAATTAAAATAGAGTTAGTTAGCCCAGCTCAGTGGATGTCCGCTAACGCTTGCATAATGGCAGAACTCATACGAACTGATAAACTTAATGAAAATGAAATAATGGATTATTTGGCCTACACAGCAAAAGTCGGCGAGCTTGCGTGTCGTTTCACATTGATATCGGTTCTGCACTATGACAACGAGTATCGTGAGAAGCAGGCAGAGTGTCAGTTTAGATGGGAGGCCGACGGACAACATTTGACGACCGTGCGTCTCAGGGAACGAGGTCCAAACATATTGGGCAGTAAGAAGGAACGTGTGAAACCAAATCGTCACAGGAACCCCGTTTGTTGGCAGTACAATAAAGGGAATTGTACCTATGGATCGAAGTGTAATTATGACCACTCGTGTTCATCATGTGGTCGAGACCACCCTCAAGTAGACCATGACAGGTCATGTGAGACACCTGCTAAGGTATAGGACATATATGCCACTCAGCCTCCAACCACTTCCCCCTTTACTACTGACTATCTTGCTAAGACTGGTTCTATTTCATCTAAGCTGCATGTATGGCAACGGGAATTGTGTAACGACCATGACAAACAGTATCTTCTTGACGGCATAGAGCACGGTTTTAGGGTCACCGACTCCGCAAGTCGGCCACAGAGAGTTTCCCCCCAGAACCACAAATCCGCAGTTTCAAGTGAAAAAAAACTTTTAGTTGAAAACGAATTGAAGGAACAAATTACTTTAGGTAATTACATAGTTGCAAGTGAGATACCAACTATTGTTAGCCCTATTGCTGCAATCCCCAAGGATTCAGGTGCTGTAAGAATTATACAAGACTGTAGTCGCCCTGCAGGTGAGGCCATGAATGACTATGCTACACTGACTTCTGTACATTTTGAAACTCTGCAGGATGCATGTGATATTGCTAAACCAAATTATTTTATGGCAAAGATTGACATTAAATCTGCTTACAGATCTGTTGGTATCAACCCAATCGACTACAAAATGACTGGTCTTCATTGGTCCTTTGATTGATGTAAAGAGCCTACATATCTGTTTGACTCTCGTCTTCCCTTTGGTTCACGGTTAGGCCCAAGCATTTTTCACAGATTATCACAATCAGTGAAACGAATGCTACACAGAAGAGGATATGATATGGTCGTTGTATATATTGATGATTTTTTTGTTTGTGGTAAAACTTTTGAAGAATGTAATAATGCTCTCCTCACTACAATTCATTTGTTAGGTGAACTCGGTTTTCAAATCAGCTGGGGGAAAGTGGTTGGTCCTACTCAAAAGATAACCTTTTTGGGTGTTGATATAGACACCAGGGACTGCACTCTCTCTTTATGTAAAGAGAAGCTACGCAAAATGAAGATTGAGCTATGCAAGTTTGATAAAAGAAAACGTGCATCCAAAAAGCAACTTCAAAGCCTGGCGGGCTTGCTTAACTGGGCTTGTCAAGCGATACGGGGAGGCAAGTTTTTTCTCCGTCGCATCTTAGATACTGTTAACTCGCTAAGACTACTGAATTGAAACTAAAAACTGGACACAGACGGGCGTTAGAGGGGGCTATTAAATCGATGAGATGCACAGGGGACTCGGAAGCTAATCACCGCTCTTTTTCCGTTGAAAATCCGGATGAAAAAACCGGACCCTACCAACAGACCACCATTGGTTTTCTCGATAACCTTCTCGGTACGAAAACTGAAGACATCCCGGGAAAGAAAGCAAATCGTGTGGATCTTGATCCATCTGTCTATTTGAAAAGAGGTAAGAGTGCCGAAAACCTCTTTATATTGTTGACTTTGTACCTAAACTGGGTACCTGTGGCGGCGAAGATGAGGAAGTTGATATCGGAGGGGGGATAACTCTAAAGTTAAACGACTCCAAAAAAATTAAAATAGAGTTAGTTAGCCCAGCTCAGTGGATGTCCGCTAACGCTTGCATAATGGCAGAACTCATACGAACTGATAAACTTAATGAAAATGAAATAATGGATTATTTGGCCTACACAGCAAAAGTCGGCGAGCTTGCGTGTCGTTTCACATTGATATCGGTTCTGCACTATGACAACGAGTATCGTGAGAAGCAGGCAGAGTGTCAGTTTAGATGGGAGGCCGACGGACAACATTTGACGACCGTGCGTCTCAGGGAACGAGGTCCAAACATATTGGGCAGTAAGAAGGAACGTGTGAAACCAAATCGTCACAGGAACCCCGTTTGTTGGCAGTACAATAAAGGGAATTGTACCTATGGATCGAAGTGTAATTATGACCACTCGTGTTCATCATGTGGTCGAGACCACCCTCAAGTAGACCATGACAGGTCATGTGAGACACCTGCTAAGGTATAGGACATATATGCCACTCAGCCTCCAACCACTTCCCCCTTTACTACTGACTATCTTGCTAAGACTGGTTCTATTTCATCTAAGCTGCATGTATGGCAACGGGAATTGTGTAACGACCATGACAAACAGTATCTTCTTGACGGCATAGAGCACGGTTTTAGGGTCACCGACTCCGCAAGTCGGCCACAGAGAG
The DNA here is from genome assembly GCA_916613615.1 of Steromphala cineraria. Lineage (NCBI taxonomy): Eukaryota > Metazoa > Mollusca > Gastropoda > Trochida > Trochidae > Steromphala > Steromphala cineraria. Next base: position 28,826,197 of record OU744721.1, read on the forward strand.
TTTCCCCCCAGAACCACAAATCCGCAGTTTCAAGTGAAAAAAAACTTTTAGTTGAAAACGAATTGAAGGAACAAATTACTTTAGGTAATTACATAGTTGCAAGTGAGATACCAACTATTGTTAGCCCTATTGCTGCAATCCCCAAGGATTCAGGTGCTGTAAGAATTATACAAGACTGTAGTCGCCCTGCAGGTGAGGCCATGAATGACTATGCTACACTGACTTCTGTACATTTTGAAACTCTGCAGGATGCATGTGATATTGCTAAACCAAATTATTTTATGGCAAAGATTGACATTAAATCTGCTTACAGATCTGTTGGTATCAACCCAATCGACTACAAAATGACTGGTCTTCATTGGTCCTTTGATGGATGTAAAGAGCCTACATATCTGTTTGACTCTCGTCTTCCCTTTGGTTCACGGTTAGGCCCAAGCATTTTTCACAGATTATCACAATCAGTGAAACGAATGCTACACAGAAGAGGATATGATATGGTCGTTGTATATATTGATGATTTTTTTGTTTGTGGTAAAACTTTTGAAGAATGTAATAATGCTCTCCTCACTACAATTCATTTGTTAGGTGAACTCGGTTTTCAAATCAGCTGGGGGAAAGTGGTTGGTCCTACTCAAAAGATAACCTTTTTGGGTGTTGATATAGACACCAGGGACTGCACTCTCTCTTTATGTAAAGAGAAGCTACGCAAAATGAAGATTGAGCTATGCAAGTTTGATAAAAGAAAACGTGCATCCAAAAAGCAACTTCAAAGCCTGGCGGGCTTGCTTAACTGGGCTTGTCAAGCGATACGGGGAGGCAAGTTTTTTCTCCGTCGCATCTTAGATACTGTTAACTCGCTAAGACTAAGCAGTCTGATAAGACTTTGTTATCTATTGAATTCAAAAAAGATTTGGCATGGTGGTTGTCATTTCTGACTGTGTTTAATGGTGATGTATACTACCAAACATCAGCAAAGGTGCCAGTACATGTGGATGCAAGCACTTTTGCAGCAGGTGTGTTTACAGAGGGTGGGTGGCATTTCTCGTGCTGGAGTGCGGACTGGCCAGCGGTCAGCACTACACATAAACCACAAGGAAGTGTTGAGTTTTGTCATTGCAGCTAATAAGTGGGCACATCGCTGGGCTAACAGGCAAATTATTGTTTACACTGACAGTATTGTGGCGAAAGCTGTGTTGAACCGTGGTCGTTGTAAGAATGATCAAGTAAATCAACACCTAAGAAACCTATTTTGGATGAGTGCACGCTTCAATTTTAGTTTTAGAGCGGTTCATATACCTGGTAAACTTAATGCTATTCCTGACACTGTTTCCAGATTAGATGAATTGGGAAAGATTGATAAGCTTTGCGTTTTATTGAACAGATGGAGTTGCTCATTTGAGTGGCCGATAACCTTTTGCAGAACAGTGTTGGAATGTATGTCTGTTAACTATTTAATCACCTTGTGTTGTAGGTGGTACTCAAATACGAGAGACGCTGTTGTCCGAACTAGAAGCCGAAGTTGACCAGTATAGAGCAGCAACGTTTGCAGAGAACACGGTCAGGACTTACAAAACTCATTACAATGCTTATATGAAGTTCTGTACTGCAATTTGCCAGCCCCCGGTTCCTGTTACACAATGGCAGGTTGCACTGTATGCCGCCTATCTGGCTAGGAGACTTAAACCGGCTTCAGTTCGGCAGTACCTGAACATTGTACGACTGCTTCATCTAGAGAGTGGCTATTCTCATCCATTCGAGGATAGCTGGTTGGTCAAGTCTACCCTACGAGGGATCGCGCGTGTAAAGGGCACAGAAACAGTAAGGAAGGCCCCCATCACACCTGATATGTTACTACGCCTGAGGAGGATAATGGATTTTTCTAATTTGATACACGTGAATATGTGGGCCGCAATGCTATTGATGTTTTTCGGCTTGTTCAGGAAGTCGAATTTGTTTCCAGCATCTGTTAGTAAACTGTCACCAGAAAAGCAGTTTGCTCGTCAGAGTTTTGTACTGTGTGCTGATGGCTCCCTTCTTATAAAAGTGAAGTGGTCTAAAACCATACAATTCAAAGAACGGACACTTGTCTCCCCCCTATCCACCCACATCCATTGTGTCCAGTCAAAGCGCTCATAAAAGCCTTCAGAATCAACAACGGCCTCTCTGACTCTAAGGCTGTGTTTTACAATAAAGTGTGCGGTAAAGTGCAAGTGATGACGTCAGGTGCTTTCAGTAAACATCTTGATGGTTTATTAAGGTCTGTAGGTATCAAGGAAAATGTGTCTAGCCACAGCTTTAGAAGGGGCGGCGCGACCTGGGCTTTAGCATGTGGTGTACCCGGTGAGATCAAAGTCATGGGTGACTGGAAAAGCTCTGCGTATTTAGCATGTGTCGATCAGCTTCCTTCTTCTGTCATTGGTTATTACAGAGATGTTTTTGCACGACGTTTGCCTTAAATTTTTTATTCTAACACACTTTTTGGGGGTCAGAGGTTCTCCTCTCTTTTTGGGGGGTTAACATATCCTCTTTTTAACAAGTTTAATGTCTTTGTCCCTGAATAAACATGAGACCCTCTTTTCCTCCAAACAGTGTGTTATTGTTCTTATTAATGATGTGGTTTAAGTGAATTTCTTTTGTGAAATGAATTTAAAGCAAGAGTTGCTTCCCTTAGTTTTCGTATTAGGGTGCAGGAGTTGTCTCCCTTTAAAGGCTCCCTCCGGATTGCCCGGATTTTAGTAGCTTGGCGGTAACGTAACATGGCGGGCAGCAGTTTTTTCACCACCTCCACCCCAACTCCACCTTTCTACATTATCTATATCATCTCCATTTGCCTAACAACTCCTTATCCCTTTTGAATTTCCGCTTACCCTAATCACTTATAGCCTTGCATATTATAGGCCTATTGTTTGCATCTGCTTAATGAGGGTCTTCATAATGTCTTTGTGTCTTTTCATTGTGTGGGGGGGGGTTAACATATCCTCTTTTTAACAAGTTTAATGTCTTTGTCTCTGAATAAACATGAGACCCTCTTTTCCTCCAAACAGTGTGTTATTGTTGTTCTTATTAATGATGTGGTTTAAAACTAGATTAATGTTTGCGGGACAACGCAAAAACAGAGCAGCCCCGAAACTTGGGGTTTGGCCTTACCCTGTTCCGCCTTCTACAAGCCTCAGCATATTGGGCATTTTCTTGTGACCTTGACGTTTGACACTCAAGGTCACGCAATCAATGAACACATTTCATTGAAAATAACATTAATGAATCGAATTAAAGTGTTTAAAGTTAAAATAATCCATTTTCTCAATATTTGTTGACCTTGCTGTGACCTTGACCTTTGACAGTTCGTACCCAAAACCTTTCCAAAATGATGTACTTCTCAAGAGATAATATATACAAAATTTAAACTTTAAAGCACAAAAACTTTTCAAGATAACGCGTTTACAAGGAATTTTTGTGTGATTTTATAGCTCATGACCTTGACCTTTGACCTTGAAAGTGAACATGTCATTTTAAGTCCCCAGAGGTGTAAACAATTACACATGTTTATGAGTTCTGAAAAGCTTAACGGGATTAAGTTATATCCAAATTAGTTGCACATTGTAATAACACAAATGTCATGACCTTGACCTTTGACCTTCATGGTTACACGATCAATGAACACTCTTTATTGAGTATAATAATCTTCTATTGATTAAAAGTGTTCATAGTTAAAATAAAGCATTTCCGCAAAACCATGCTAAAGTCGTGACCTTGCTGTGACCTTGACCTTGGACAGATTGTAGCGAAAACCTTTTCAATTTTTTTTACTCTTCCAAGGATGATATATACCAAGTAAGAGCTTCATAGCACAAAAACTTTTCAAGTTATCGCGTTTACAAGGAATTTTTTAGTGATTTTATATTTCGTGACCTTGACGTTTGACCTTGAAAGTGAACATGTCATTCTAAGTCCCCAGAGGTGTAAACACTTATACATGTTTATGAGTTCTGAAAAGCTTAATGGGATAAGGTTATATCCAAATTAGTTGCACATTTAAATAACACAAATCTCATGACCTTGACCTTTGACCTTCAAGGTTACACAATCTATGAACACTTTTCATTGAGTATAACAATCATCTATTGATTAAAAGTGTTCATAGTTAAAATAAAGCATTTTCGCAAAACCATGCTAAAGTCGTGACCTTGCTGTGACCTTGACCTTGAACAGATTGTAGCGAAAACCTTTTCAAAACTTTTTACTCTTCCAAGGATGATACATACCAAGTGAGAGCTTCATAGCACAAAAACTTTTCAAGTTATCGCGTTTACAAGGAATTTTTTAGTGATTTTATAGCTCGTGACCTTGACCTTTGAACTTGAAAGTGAACATGTCAAAATCTTTCCCCCGAGGTATAAGCAGTAAGTTATGAATACAAGTTCTGGAAAGCTTAGTAGAAAAAAGTTATAGCCATTAGTATGTGCGCGGCGGCGGCGGCGGCGGAAACTGCACAAAACCTGATAGCAGCCCCGTCCTTAGACGGGGCTGCTAATAAAAATGTAGCCTTACAGGCCAGATGAGCTAAAATGGGAGATTACATATGCTGTTACTGGAAAGGCGGATGGTGAAAAGATGACTGAATATCTGGAATTTTGGAAAGAGAGAATTGTCTACACATATATTTTTGGTGGTTCAATATTATATGAAATAACCGGGCTTGGAATTCTAAATGAAAACGTAAACACACGCATGCATAACGCATGCATGTGATTACCTGTATGGAGGGGAACACCCCCAGGAAAGTTTAAAATATGACGTCAGACGGGGATCCCCCGTGCAATTTTTAACGCATGCGATGAAAATAAATACAGCAATGCATTGGATCGCATTTACGGTACATGAACAATACACTTTTTGTATCTGCAATTTTGAATTAAATGTATTTCTATTTAAATTAATTTGCCACAGATCAAGTAAGAGATTACGTACAATTATCAGTGAAAATATTAAAATACAAAATTGTTAAAAAACGTGCTACTGTCCCTTTAAGGCACGAGTGTCTAAAATATGTTTGTCATGGACATAACAAACATTAAGTTTAAACGCATTAGTCGATACAATATGAAGATCAACTTGAAAGAAACGTTGAACTACAGTTCGTTTAATACTTGGAAGTGTTAATAATTTAACCTCCTTCTCAGAATGTATCTGAGCGTCGTTGTTGTCATGGTGATGTTCATTTCCTTGAACGAGCGTGTAGGCGAATACAAATACCTGGAAATCTCAAACGCTTCCACTGAACTGGTCTGGCTAAGGTCACTGTGACATTCGGGGTGATCGATATCTACACCAATGTACTCAACACAGTCGCAGCTCGGTACAGTGCATAATTAAGTTACCTGATATGAAAACGGGTCGATCATAAACTTTTAAGAACGTGCCATCTTTATAATTTTATAATGACCCTTTTAACGCATAGAAAATATTTGTTGTATCAAAATGTTGGAAACGTATAACTAATATTATACCTCCTTAATTTTTAATTTAATTTATATATATTATAATGTTGTTTTATGATGTGAATGATAATTTGTAGTATTAGTTAGTTAGTTAGTTAAAATTTCATACCTGTGTGTGAGAATCCAAACGAATATCTATATAAGCGTTTGACAAGATTCATTTTGAAAAGTTCGGGGCCACTCAGCCTTCAGTTTGATTGAAAGCGACTGTGCTTCGAGGAAAAAGTTTTTTTAATAGTGTCTCTTGTGGGGTTCGAACCACATCCAGCCTGGCTTTCCTCTCATTCACAGTCTGAAGGCACCCCTATTACCCGCATGTTCTGACGTAAGCACATCTAGCCAATCGCAAGGACAGCGGCAAAAGCTTTCGATATCGGATTTTTACGTTATATTTTTACTTTCCTTTCCTTCGATTTTAACCAGATTGCTCAGCCTTTTGTTCCATGAAATTTCTTCCGATTACATTCCTGTGAAAGAAGGGAATTTCAACGTACTGCTTCAAACGTTGGAAATTACTTCTTCTCTTTTTTACTTTCCAATGACTTTCGATCGAATTAATTGCAGCATGTTTTGATTGTATTTTTAATTTGAAATTACAGATTTGTTTTACCATTATTCGAATAGTTTTACGCCTTCTTCAACACTTTACCTCTACAAAAACACATAAAAGCCCTTCCTTTGACATATGTATTATATGGATTTGTTTTCGTATTGTGATCTCTACTTTACAACCTTGCAAAAAATACTATGTAACTTTCTTGGATTCTCTATCTATAAAGGTAGCGAACGATATCATTTCTAGCAGACATATAAACTGTTTTTTTATGGTTATTCTTATATTTTGAAATAATGAATTATTATGTATCAATTCATTCATATACCGCTGCAACATTATTGATAACAATTTAAATATCTCTTACTTAATTTGTCCAGCAAGATTGAATTGGTTTACTTCAGATTTCTGTCGTTTGCAACCTCGCAACAAACTTTTACTATTCACCTATATGGTCTATCATTACATACAATATACTGCTCCTCCAAATCTAACTTTGCAGTAAAGTTCATCTTAAATGTTTGACGTCCATCCAGAACAATAGTTGTGTGTTCATATGCACATTATTTCACAATCACGATACGAATTCTTTTGCTATTGACATTGAAGTAATTCATCTTGACATATGACCGGCATGGTCTACCTGGCAAAGGAAGAAAAGGTATTGAAAATAAATAGCACGAAAATGGATTTAAATATTAAATATTAATGAAAGAAAGTGGTGCAATTAAATGTAACGGTTGTGTGTGCTAGTACAACAATATTATTGGTGTTTTTAACCTGCGTTACCTTGATATGTGCATAAAAGTAATTAAAACATAAATACTGGCCCGAAATCAGCAATAATTGTACTCTGTTTTTGACATTTTTCTAAAAAGTTGATATAATTTTGGAATAGACTGTTGCGTATGAATATGAATCAGGGATCATGACCTAACTATATATAGTTCAACTCCGGATGTTGTTCCTATGATATGCATAATGATTCTTTTCGCAAAGCTATCTGATTTGTGTGTGTGTGCTTCTAAAGTGCGTTTCTGGCATGATCCGAAAGAATTATTTCCAACCAGACCAAAATATGCTTACAACGCAATGAAACCACGCAATCGATACTGATTACTGAGCGACCAAGTCATCAGCAATACATACTTTCACGACAAAGTTCAACACAACATAGATTAATCTATGGGTTGGAGGGGGGGGGGGCTGTCGTGTGGGGTCGGGGGGCGGGCGAGTGTCGTGTGGGGTCTGGCTGGTTGCTTGGTTCGGCACCTCCCCCAACATGCATATTATAAACATATCTTAGATGGAAATTGAGCAGTAATATTTATATTAAGATATACAGATGATATGCGAGAAGCGCCTGGGTGACCCCCTCCCCGCTTTTTCACAAATGAACCCCATTCTCTGTTCTGTATCCGCCGCGGACAGTCTAAAGGGGTTAGTTTGTAATCTCTAGAAGGAAGATGGTAGAACCGCTCCACGTAGCCTCGTTCCAATATTGTATATAACTGATTACCTGTGCTGTCTGGCGAAGGTGTCGGGGGAGGGCTTCGTCCGCTTCTATTCTTCCTTCGTCCCATGGTTAGAAATCGTGAATAGGTGAAACAGAGATATTCTTTAGATAAATCCGCTTATCCTGATAACTGAGAACGATGGTTCTCCAAGCGACCTGCTATATAGTGATATCGGTTCTTGGAAAACCTCGCGTTTCGATTCATGGAAAAGAGAATTTGTACTTTCGGTTTCGTTTTCGTTGAAATGCATGACCAAATGCAAAGGAGATGACTGATCTATATATGCATTCTATTCATACAAATGGTGCAAAGGTCTTTTGAATTCGTATTTACATAGCAACAGTTGACGTATGTAAAGTGCGGGGTTTACCGTTACAGGTCTAAGCTTAGAGTAGATTATATAATGCAGCGGTTAACCTCTCGATCTCTGCGCGCAGTGTGTGACATATAGGCGTTGCTTGAAGAAGGGAGCGTTAGTTGTTAGTCACGAAGTTTCATTATTAAAATATAAAGGGTGGTTTAATAAATGAAATGTGTTTGAATGGACTTAGTTGAACATTTGGAACAACAACACAAAAGTGAAATGGTTACATTTTAAACGACGTGAAGCTACATTCAGTGTTTAGTCATATAATTTTGCTAAACCTAATCAATCAACAGTGTTAGATACATCTTCAGGTAATGACATGTGCTGCATATGGTCATCAGTATAGGTTTATTCAGGTATTTAGTCGTGAGTTTGATCGAAAACCGAACAATGTACAGCGGCTGCCGTCGATAATTAATAATATGTATTTTAAAACTAATCTATTACAGAAAATAATGCGTATATATATGATTAACAGGTTAGACAATTGACCCATAGACGTATGACTGTGTGTATGGGCTTCATGACTTCCCTGCAGAATAAATAAGGACTTGTGACTTGTTCAATATTATCATAATACATTTGTCATTTAGGTCGTGAGTATGCAGGCTATATGCGGTTTGCTGATATGCATTCAGATAAGCACGATTGATATATTAATTGATGTATCGAAGCAAACTTATACTATTTGGTAAGCAATATTGAGTTGCAATTTAATAATTCGGTTATTTTTTTATGTCCAATAATTATTGATATATATGAATGATAAAAATGACAATTTTATCCATAGACTTGCTTAAAAAACCTTTTTATCTGACTGACAATCAACTCGTTCGGAAAGTTAATTTAGTTGTTCAGGTGTTAGTTTTGCAGATGGTGTAGTTCCTAGAGAAAATTTTCACATTTTACAAAGAATAAATAGTCAGTCACTCCTATACATATATATGTATTTTCATTCTAGCTGTCGATATCTAGAGGGTTAACGTTACTTCAACATACAAGGATCATATTGATAAGGTTCCTGTCAATTTGTTATCGCTTATATGTGGGTGTTACGCCACACGATATGATAGCAAATAGAAACCTGTCAACCATTATCGGTCAATTCATATTTTCATTGGGCCGTTTTTGATACTGAAATAATAATTGATTTGCGAAAATCCACAATCACAAATAAATTACTAGATCCACGTCTGTCTGTCTGTCTCTCTGACTCACAGGGGTAATACATCTTAAATCAAGCCAACACAACATGATCGATTAGTCCTCTCATGCAAAAGGTCACGGAAAGAACATTGTTCATGCGCAACCTTTGAAAAATACAAATTGTTTAATCCAGATCACACATTCACGATGCAGTTTATTGTATACTGCTAACAGGATTTACTTATCGTCCTACATTCTTCTCATTAACAACACCTTTGGAATAATCAAATTCAATAAAATATTATAGAACATACCACGGAAGATTTAAACTTGATTGGAATGAATACCAGAGAAGGGAATGTCGGGACAAAGCCTATGTCTATGCTTTATCAAAATCGTTTACGATAGAAGTACTAATTTTTTTTTTAAAATTTGTTGTTTAAACTTAATTCAAGATGAGGCATTGATGCATTTTATTCTTTGTCAAATTGTTAAATCTAGAACAAGTGAAATGTTACACCAACTAACATATATATATGAAAATAAGTGTGAAATATTCATGTAATAATCATATCATCATATATAAGTATAAACAGGGAAGTATTCTTGAATGTTGTTTTCACAAAAAAATTAACCCTATTAGGAAATTATGACTGTGGGAATCATCGGTATATCGAAGATCCTACGAAACATGTATCACTGCTAGTGTTTCATATATATATCACCAAAAGTTAGCAAATTTTGCAGTACCCGGGTGTGAGGACGGTTAAAGTTCGAGGTATTTTACTTAACGCACGTTCACGTACATAAAAAAGTGATTTTCCCCAAACTTGTGTGTAGTTCTAACAGTGATTATTGTAAAACAGGACTTCCGTTTTTAAATCGGGTTAATACACACCGCGATTTGCCGAGAAAATGTCTCCCTTTGCTTTCATTTGTCTTTAAGATATATTTTTACTTTTTCAACTAAGGATAATTTGTTTATGGTAATTTAAAATAATTCAGCTACATCGCAACCAACGTTATGTCATTAAAATAAAACTGATCGGGTGAACTGTGTCCCATCTGCTCACTTAGCCCCGATATACATGCGGTATTTTATTTAAATCAGTATGCTGCTACGAGACATTACACAGTAATCCTAAATAATATATAATTAACAATGAAACAGAACGGTTACCAACAATCTATTTCACACTAATTAAATTACTAAAAATAAAACTGAACTGTAAACACTTAATTCGTATCAATGAGTTACTCTAACGAAGCAAATATTTATAAGTATCTTTTTAAATATCTTTATCCATTCCTTACATTAGATTTTTTCGATTTCGTACTTTCTTCGTTTTGCTTTAAAAATAATAATTTAGAATTTTTTTAACAACTTTTGATATACCCGTTTATTTTATTAGTGCTTCGTACACTATTTCAAGCCATTTTGAAAATGAGTTATCATTTACCTCCCTTTGTCGAACTCTTCATCACAGAGACAAATATCTTCTCACTTCCGTTTAGAGAAATTGCATGTTTTCGAGCATGGTTGCAAGTAGAATTTCTTTTTGTTGGATTATATTTATGAAATTTTCACGCAATACATATGCAAGTCATTGAAATAGTTTCCAGGGAATGCTATTCAGAAGATTTTTATTGCATGACACTTCAGTGTTTGTTAAGAAAACCATCCGACGTTTTCACATCGGCTTCTCGCACCAGGGAAAGAAGGTCAATGACCCGTTAAACGGACTCTTATTAAAGATGCCTAAAAAGAAGGTAGACGTGAAACTTCGTCACATTCGTTACAAGGAGAAAATAGGGGGTAAAGTTCCAGTGCCGTCCATCATTGATGTGCAGGTTATTGCCAGTGGAGGGAGGGGGACCCCCCGCTCTGTCATGATTGGAACTGACCACTGCAAGTGAGTTAATATGCAGTCTAAGTAAGCCTAGCCTCAATATTATCCATTTCACTCCTATACTGAGTCTAGAAAAGCCTAGTAGAGGGTCGCGTCAGGTTTACTTAGACTGGTTCATATGAGGCTTTAAAAATCACAATATTTTTATTATTGTTGTTTAAATTTTGGAATAACTTTTAATTGTTTGATAAAAGTTTTCAATAATTTAAATATATTTAGGTGAATAAATAACAAAACTCAGGACGTAAAACAGTTTGATTTTATGTATACCAACATTTTGCAAGTGGCAGTCAAGTAATTACTTCACAATAATACAGATCTAACATATTGCTGACTCTTACCTCACTTTATCATACTAAATAAATGTTTATACAAATTGAAAATGGATACACTTTAGTTAAAGGGACAGTCCTATCAGGTATTTTCCTTCTTGTGGAAATCGATCCTCGATAATCCAGCGCTTTCATTCCGATAAATCTACACTTCAAGCCCTGGAAAACTTAACGGGGTTTTACCTCAAACCCATTTACCTCCCTTTGCAATGACTCAGCAAAACACTTGCTTTCTAACAACCAATAAGATCACTTCTAAAACCAGCTTTCTATCTCTCACTATGCCTTTCATTCCGCCTTTGCTCTCGTCCTTTCGATCCCTTTCTCCCTGATCTGTCTACTCTTTTTGGATGGCAATATCCACGTGTCAAAAAGCTGAAAAATTGCTGATAACACGTTAAACCCCAACTCACTCACTCACTTGATGTCGCGAACGGTCGAGTTATTTACGCACTTGGTGTCTGCGTTTCGTTTCTGATTGGATAACATGTATGTAAAGGGAGGTAATTGCATTTGAGGTAAAACCCCGTAAAGTTTTCCAGGGCTTGTAGTGTAGATTTATCGGAACAAAAGTGCTGGATTATCTAGGATGGTGGAAATCAAATGCAAATGGCTGCTGTGATGCATTCTATTCTTTGTCAAATTGTCAAATATAGAACAACTGAAACATAACCCGCATTAATATTTAGAAAATTAGTGTGAAGTTGTCATATATAATAATCAAATATAATAATATACAAGGAAGTACTATTGAAATTTGTTTCCACAAAAATATTCCTTTAAGGAAATAATCAATGGTATTTTTAACATAAATTCATTGGGCATATTCTGTTTTTGTTTCTTGCAGATACTTGTTCAATTGTGGAGAAGGAACGCAGAGGATTGCCAATGAACACAAGTGAGACATTCATATATATCTTTAAAACCTTACCTTATAAATGTATTCATGTTTGTTTATCATTCATATCATATGAGTACATAACTATCATCAGATGTAATGATATTCTTTTTTTTGCAGGATGAAAATAACAAAGCTGACAAATATTTTCATAACTCATAAAAGCTGGGACAACATTGGCGGCCTACTTGGTATGTTATTTTTATTGTATTTTATAATTTTTTTAATTGGAAACACTCTTCAGAAATTGCACTTTTTGTGGTTTATTGAAAAATAACCTTATGAAGTTGTATTGGCTGATTTTGTCTCTACAGGGATGGCACTAACCCTTGAGAGTTCAAATGTTCCGGAAGTCATCATACATGGCCCTCCTGGTGTTGTGAGTATACAAATTGATGTATATTAATAATATAACTGGAAGCAATGTTGGAAAAAAAGCCTTGGAATCCCTTCTTTTTTAATGTAACATGATATTAGATATTATCTTGACATGCATAGCAGTGACGTCTTACCAGTGGTCACAGCCGGTAACGTACCATGTTTTACTTAAACTTGGTCATGCACTTCCCTAGTAACTAGTAAACTAGTAATGACGCAGTGTCAAGAGGTGAAGGAGAGTAAAGAGCTACACTCTTTTGCTGTAGGCACATGCTGAGTGGAATGTCCAATGTATAGAAGTCATATATATGAAATCATTAACTGGTTCAAGTAAACTCTCATTAAAATTAAAGGTTGGTGTCTTTAAAAAAACATGAACAAAGTCATATATATTTTCAACAGCCTGTTTGTCTGCTCACTTGCAACGATTTCTATCAGAGAACTTAAATAATATGTAAAGAAAACAATTCCATGAACATAAGTTGAGTTCAACAGAGATTCTAGGACCGCTTCATAACATGATCAAACATTTCTACAATGGTGTGAAAGCATGAAGTCATGTGATGAAACAATGACAAAATCTGAATGTGCTCAGTACTCAGAACTTCTGTTATTAAATGAGCTTCTCTGCATTTCTTTATCCGCAATTTCCTTCCAGGGTGCTTTCAATCTACTTAAATCGATTGTGTGGAATAAGAGTTTCAAAATATTGATGGGAATCTGACATGTTTTATTATAGACCTTCCATTCAAGGGTTGTGAAGGCAGCTTAGCTACTTGCATGTTCCTGTTACCAGTGTAGACAAAACCCAGTCATCAGTGACCTAATAAAATTGTCATGTTTGAATAGAATATAATTTAGTTGAGATAATGTATGGCTAGAGTTACCTACCCCTAGCTACTAATACAGAAAGCTTTTGCCAGAAACCTTGCTATATGAGCTTACTTCAGAAACGTGTGAGAGAGGTGGGTGTTGTCAGACTGTGGGAAGGAAGCCTTGGCTCATTTGAGTTTAAATAGAATTAATATTTCTACAATTTTATTTCTCAGAGCACAGTCGATTACAATCAGCCTCTGGGGCTTTTAATGTTAAGTTACAAAGAGTTTGATGAATTTATGATTTTCAAAAGATTTTGTTCGTTAAATGCATCAGTTTTTTCAAAAGAATTCAATTACAATTTTCAGGAAAAAATAACACAGATGGTTCGTGCATTTGCAGACGCCAATAGTGTCAAGCTTGGTATGTATTTATGAACAAGTTATGTCATATTATATGCTTAAGAATTTAAATGCAATATTTCCACATAACTATCAACAAATGTTTTGGTGATTTTAAGATGTCAACCTTTTTTAGCTCACCTTTACAAAGTAAATGTGAGCTTATGTCATGGCGCTTCGTCCGTCTATCTGTCCGTCCGTCCGTCCGTCTGTCCGTCCGTCCGTCCGTCCGTCCGTCCGTCCGTCCATCCGTCCGTAAACTTTCACGAAAAAGACTACTCCTCCTAAACGAATTCAGATATCATTCTGAAATTGTAGTATGTTATACCCATGGTGATTCCCCACAGAAAGGTAGACGTTTCAGTTTTGAGAATCCAAGATGGCCGCCATGACAGCCATATTGAATTTTCAATTAGATTTCATGAAAAAGACTACTCCTTCTAAACGAATACAGATATCATTCTGAAATTGTAGTATGTTATACCCATGGTGATTCCTCACAGAAAGGTAGACTATTCAGTTTTGAAAATCCAAGATGGCCGCCATGACAGCCATATTGAATTTTCAATTGGATTTCATGAAAAAGACTACTCCTTCTAAACGAATACAGATATCATTCTGAAATTGTATTATGTTATACCCATGGTGATTCCTCACAGAAAGGTAGACGTTTCAGTTTTGAGAATCCAAGATGGCCTCCATGACAGCCATATTGAATTTTCAATTAGATTTCATGAAAAAGACTACTCCTTCTAAACGAATACAGATATCATTCTGAAATTGTAGTATGTTATACCTATGGTGATTCCGCACAGAAAGGTAGACGTTAAAGTTTTGAGAATCCAATATGGCCGCCATGGCAGCCATATTGAATTTTCAATTACATTTCATGACAAAGACTATTTCTCCTAAACCAATCTAGATATCATTAGCTCATCTGGCCTGTAAGGCCCGATGGGCTTATGGCATGGCATGGTGTCCGGCGTCAGTCGGTCCTTCCGTCCGTCCATCCGTCCGTCCGTAAACTTTGTGGAATTTCGACTTCTTCTCCAGAACCATAAGGCCTAGAAAGCTGAAACTTTGTGTACAGACTCCTTGGCTAGTGAGGATTATAAATTGTAGCTTTGGTGGCCCTGTGACCCCTAATAAGGGCCACAGGGGCCACGCCCTAAAAACCTATTTCAATCTTCTTCTCCAGAACCATGAGGCCTAGAAAGCTGAAACTTTGTGTACAGACTCCTTGACTAGTGAGGATAATAAATTGTAGCTTTGGTGGCCATGTGACCCCTAATAAGGACCACAGGGGCCACACCCTAAAAACCTATTTTCGTCTTCTTTACAGAACCATAAGGCCTAGAAAGCTGAAACTTTGTGTACAGACTCCTTGACTAGTGAGGATTATAAATTGTAGCTTTGGTGGCCCTGTGACACCTTATAAGGGCCACAGGGGCCACGCCCTAAAAACCTATTTTCATCTTCTTCTCCAGAACCATAAGGCCTAGAAAGCTGAAACTTTGTGTACAGACTCCTTGGCTAGTGAGGATTATAAATTGTAGCTTTGGTGGCCCTGTGACCCCTAATAAGGGCCACAGGGGCAACGCCCTAAAAACCTATTTTCATCTTCTTCTCCAGAACCATGAGGCCTAGAAAGCTGAAACTTTGTGTACAGACTCCTTGACTAGTGAAGATTATAAATTGTAGCTTTGGTGGCCCTGTGACCCCTTTTAAGGGCCACAGGGGCCACGCCCTAAAAACCTATTTTCATCTTCTTCTCCAGAACCATAAGGCCTAGAAAGCTGGAACTTTGTGTACAGACTCCTTGACTAGTGAGGATTATAAATTGTAGCTTTGGTGGCCCTGTGACCCCTAATAAGGGCCACAGGGGCCACGCCCTAAAAACCTATTTTCATCTTCTTCTCCAGAACCATAAGACCTAGAAAGCTGAAACTTTGTGTACAGACTCCTTGATTATTGAGGATTATGAATTGTAGCTTTGGTGACCCTGTTGCTCCAATGAAGTATAAGGCCAGCCTTGAAAACTGAAACTTGTCGCCTATTATACTTAATTTTATGATTGGTGACCCTTTGGCCTCTACAAAGGGGGAATCACATTTGCCACACTCAACAGCATATGTTGTAATTGACGATGAAGCCTGATGAGCTACAGAGCCAATGGCTCTATTTTTTTTATTTTGTAGTATGTTATACCTATAGTGATTCCGCACAGAAAGGTAGACGTTTCAGTTTTGAGAATCCAAGATGGCCGCAATAGCAGTCATATTGACTTTTCAGCTGCAGATGACACATCATTATTATTAAATTCTAAGCTTTCATTAAGTGATCACTTGCACCATATAAATTCTCTAATTTGAACTTACTAATCATAATATTATCTTAAATATGGAATATTTAAGATTGTCGTGCAAGTTGTTCTATATTTTTAAGTGTTTCTAAAAAAAATTAAGATGAAAGACAAACATAATTGATTAATTTGTTTAAAATCTTTATGGCAACTAGCTGCAAAAACCAAATCACATTAAACATGTTAAATTTTAAACAATGGTATCTCCCTTATATTCCTTTAAATACCACACATAAGGGGTCAACCAGAGTTCAGATATTCCACTATGCTGTCTAATACACATCCCAAGGCAGGCTGCTAGCATCACAGTGTCAGCTGCTAGTCTGTTGCATAATCAACCTGACCCAATTGATATGGTAGAGCATTATGCTATATGGCCATGGCCCATGTGTATGCAATAAAAGTTATGGACTTGTATTCTCATGACAGTGATATGTTCTTTCTAAGAATAACAACTTACACAAAACTTGTCTACAATAAGCTTTGTGTTTACTGTTTAGCAATCTACATGATAAGTTGATGTGGAATAAATATGCAGATGAAAATCGAAAAGGGTTTAGTAAGAAAAGTAAGGAAAATTGATTTGTCATATCTCTCTGTTGATTTGACAATGCAAAAATGTTTACCATTATAGTACTGTATGAGTGTTAAATAAATTGATACTTTAATGAAAGACATCTCATGGTCACTTGACATGTAAATATTATGTGAACAAAATAAACGTGTCTTATGCATTGCTGTGTTTATGACTTTCCTCTCAATCAGTCATTCATTTTCCTTGAAAAATCTGTACTTTTGGGATTCTCAATATCCCATGCAGCATAACCATCAGTGAAATAATCTTGAAATCATATTAATGATTCACTACAAAACAAATGTAAGTGCCCACCATCCTGTAAGTAATGAATGACATTTAAATGGATACACCTAAACCAATCAAGATATCTTAATGAAATTAATACGGATGCCCACATAAAAGTAGCATTTTGAAGATTAAAAAGTACAAGATGGTCACCAATTCAGCCATAGATATACAAAAAAGTTATACAAAAACCTACTGCTTGTTAACTTATCATGATTATATCATTCGTGTATTAATGTTTGTTCAAGCTCTAGTCGTTTCCAAAAGAAGACTAGTATTTTAAAAGATAAAAAAATCATGATGGCAGCCATAATCAATTATAAAAAAGATGGTTACATGTATAATTAAACCATTTTACCACATCATTCATTTTAAGGTGAGCTTCTGTACCCTCGGTACTTTTATTTAAAATGTATTATCAAACATTGCATTGTTTCAAACTTTTATGAGATGACTTAATTTCAAATGTCTTTCAGAAAAACGGGAGCTGAATGAAGGCTATTTTGAGGACTATGGTTTCAAGATAGACTATGTACCATTATATCGGAAGCAGGAAACTCCAGCTGCAGTTGTTAAGGAGAAGGAAGATTCAGCTGATGGTGAAGATAGTCAACCAGGTGCTCGATATAGTTAAATACTATTAGACATAGGCGATTATCAAAATAACGTACAATTCAATCAAATGAGTATGATAATTTTTCTAATTTATAATTAATTTTTTTTATTAACTTACATATTTGAAGGATTCTCAATCAATTGTTTTGCTATTGTTATTAAAATTTCTCAATTAGAATATATGCAAATTTGGTAAAAAAAAAGAATTATTTTGAGTGTTCATAAGAGCTGACATAGCTGACAATCAACAAGTCTATATATATATATATATATTCACAAAAAGTTAATTGTCCAGGTGTATGGTCCAACTTCGTCTAATGAATATTAAATAAAAACATAATGCCGGATTTTTCTCCTACCGGTTTTTCTTTTTTTTATCTTCAGGGAGAATGAAACGTTACAAAAGTCTATGATGTCATCGTTTATATTGTGACGTCACAGTGGGGAACAATGTACATTTTGGTTCAACAACATGAACAAATGTTAATATTTACCAACATTGAGTTTGGGGAGGAATTTCTTGATAAAATAGTCTTCTTTTAAAGTTCTTTTAATTTTATCAGAGTTATTCATTTGATAAAACGGGAAAATGTTGAATTTTATGTCTCTCCCTTCGGCACAAAGATCCAAGTGTTCACTTAATGGAATACAGCGTACCTCCGGGCACTTTATTTGTTGTTTGTGTACTCGAACACGGGCTCGTAGGTTTTCTGTCTGTCCAATGTATTGCTCCCTACAGCCCGCGCAAGTGATAACATACAAGATATTTTTAGCTGAACAATCAAAATCATTTTTGATTGTGAATATTCCTTTTCCTTTAAAGTTCAGACAGTTCCCTTCTTGTATATAGGGACACGTGCCGCAGTTACCTCTTTTGCATATATATATATATATATATGCATTTTTATTGACTTCTATTTGAATTAAAACAATTTAACATTTTGATGGAATCCTAAAAGTGTGCATGCAAATGTCAGTAGATATCATTTGTTCATCTTCTTTAACTTTCAGAAAGGAAACGTAGAAGGTTATCAGTAGCCGAGTCAAATGTGGCAGTAGCCTACGTAATCAGGGTACGTTTCTCTTGATGATTTCCTTGGTCTGAATTTTCATTTTTCAAACAAAGATTCATATACTTAAACTTAAAACATTGTCACTTATTCACTATTCACTAGCAGTTGCAATACAATTGTCATCAAAAGAACCTGAAAATGTATATGTAACCAATGTTATCATATAAATGTAAAGTTGAATTACTTACTCTCATTACAGTTAATAAAAGCTTCAATGAACAATTTGCTACAAAAACTATACTTTGTCATTAAAACTCATATCAAATAAGATAACACTCTCCAATGTGTATATATCATTTTTAAAATGTGCCATTTTATTTCTCCCTTCTAGCCCCATGCTGCAGCAAGAAAAGTGCTCTTAGAAAGATGTGTAGAAGTGGGACTCAAACCGTGAGTTGAGGTTTCAGATTTTTAGCTCATCTGGCCTGTAAAGCTCGATGGGCTTACAGCATGGCATGGTGTCCGGCGTCCGTCCGTAAACTTTGTTGAATTTCGACTTCTTCTCCAGAACCATAAGGCCAAGAAAGCTGAAACTTTGTGTACAGACTCCTTGGCTAGTGAGGATTAAAAATTGTAGCTTTGGTAGCCCTGTGGCCCCTAATAGGATTTTATTCTTTTTCTCCAGAAACTTAAGGCCTAGAAACATAAAGCCTTGTCTACAGACTCCTAAGTTAGATAAGGAGGATTCTAAATTGTACATTTGGTGACCCTGTGGACCCTACTAAGGAGAAAACCACATTTGCCACACCCTAAAGCAAAACTGACATGAAGCCTGATGAGCTACAGAGCCAATAGCTTAATTTTTAAGATTTGTTGTTTATTCATGAGACATTATGATGGAATTGTATTATTTCAGGAATCTGAAAATGTCAAGAGAATTTATTCGACACCCAAACATTTCCACTTCGCATTTAGTATATTTCTAAATGTAGAACACTCCTCACGCCAACTTCTTTTTTATCTTTTGTAACAGTTTTAATTGTAGTTTTGGTAAATTACAAAACTAACCAAATATTGAAAAATAACAGAATTCACAATGTTGGATGACTCAAACAAGAAGCTTGGTGTCATTTTACACATTTCATTGTCCAAATTTTATTCCTTTACAAGCCTTATTAAGTCTTACATTCTTTGTTAATGGTTATCTAATTGTCGCCTTGTTTGTTCCAGGGGTCCGATTCTACGAGAAATTACATCTGGAAAATCTGTTACATTGGAAAATGGGAAAGTTGTAAGCACACTATTTACTTGAGTGACAAAAGTAGGAAGTATGTTGAAAATAATTTCATATTCAAGACAATGTGATAATGGATCATCTGTAATTATCTTAAGTAATAATTCATTTCAACAGAACTATCAGGTATTTCATTAATGCATTAATCAACAAAATATGTACAGAAATCTGTTATATATATATTTGCAAGTGCTGTCTTGTTAAATGTATTGTTAATGTGTTTTATTGTATTTTTAGTTCTAATTTGTATATGTGGTTCTAAATACTTATTTTTTGTCAAAATAATATTTCAGGTTCATCCTGATGAAATTTTGAGTCCGAAAGAAGAACCAAAACCATTTTTAGGTAAGGAAATGAAACAACTGATTAGAAATATTGTCAAATATAAATTTTATTATATAGGTTTGAGCTCCGTGCGTCCGTCCGTGCGTCCGTCCGTCCGAGTTAAAGGAGCCAATTTTCCTCAGAAACTGTTAAAGGTAGGATTATCAAATTTTGTGTGTGCCTTCAGAGTATCAATACCTTGATGGAGTTCGAAAATCAGAACCGCGCAAATATTTTTTCCGGAGTTATTGCCCTTGTTACGTTTTTTGGGACTCTGTTCGAGGTGTCTTCAAAGGAGCCAATTCTTCTCAGTAACCGTTTAAGATAGGAACATCAAATTTGATGTGTGCCTTCGGGTATCAATACCTTGATGGAGTTCGAAAATCAGAACCGCTCAAATATTTTTTCTGGAGTTATTGCCCTTGTTACGTTTTTTTGGGACTCTGTTCGAGGTGTCTTCAAAGGAGCCAATTATTCTCAGAAACTGTTACAGATAGGATCATCAAATTTGATGTGTGCCTTCAGGGTATCAATACCTTGATGGAGTTCGAAAATCAGAACCGCGCAAATATTTTTCCGGAGTTTGGTGTCATGATATTTTTGAGTACAATCGAGTATTTAGGAGAAGGTTCTGATTTAATTTAAAATAAGAACAAATCTGGCGGGGGATGTTGATGACTATGTCTTCTTGTTAGTTTTCTATTTAAAATGCTTCTTCAATATTTCCTGTTAATATGCTCTGAATAAAAAAATACAGAATCCCTCAAATATTGAATTACATTTTCAAATAGATTTAGTCTGATTGAAATCAAGATACGACATCTAGATACTGTTTTTGTAAAAATGATTAATTAATACACAAACAGACAGGATACAAATGAACAAAAGTATAGATATATTAAAGAATGAAAGATGAAAATTTAATATGCTTCTCCTGAGCGATAAGCTTTTAGAGAAAGCTAAGGGCAATGTTCGATTTTTAACCAGGTAAGTATGTAAAAATTATTTAATTGAAATAAATGAATTGATAAATTGAGTTCATTGACAGTGATCGAGTGTCCAGATGAAGACTACCTGGATGCGTTGAACTCCTCCCCTGAGCTGAAGGAGCTACAGAGCCAGGAGAGTGTTGATCTGGTTGTCCACATGTCTCCCTCACATATCCTGGACACTCATCTCTACCAGCAGTGGACCAGCAGGTCCGTGAATACCTTCAGTATAGTGACAGATCTCAAGGTTGATGGTGTTTTGAAATTTAGGACAGAAATGTTCTACTTTTGCGTCCTCTGAGTTTGGGCATTTGTTGTTGGTATTCTTTGCTGTGTGCAATCGAGTAAATTAAATTTCCCTTTACTTTTACTTGTCCTTGAACAAACTTCTTAGGTGCTAATAATTCCTGTTGATTGACCGCCGAAAATAACTTGCCAACCATCAGTTAAACACTTTTTAATGTCTAACTGAAATGTTAATTATATCTAAAGTAAAAATAAAAGTAGAGTAAATAAATCTTGCATTTATAGTGTTGCCTGCTTTAACAATAGTTCCCACAACTGCTGGTGAACATATGGCCTTGTTTGATGCACAATTTCATGAAGGTCAATCGATATATGATAAGACCCGTTTCTTCATAAAATGTAGATTTGGAGCAGAGACGCAGCATCTGATGATCAACCAGGGAACGTCAGAGGTGTGTCACTACGGGCTGTACCGTATCCAGTCCCAGTTAAATCTCCTCCACCCCCGAGTGTTCCCGCTCCTCCCCCACCTCACACAGGCCCCGGAGGGTGAGGCAAACACACAGACTGAGGGCACAGTAAGAGGCTGTACTAACCTCCGCTACCAGTACCGACCGAGGAAGGGATTCAACAGGTGAATTATGGACATTTTCTTAGTAGAGAGACCTCATAAAGCAGCTTGATTCACAAGCTATAACATTACTGTTAAAAGTACACCTCCTTTACCTGTTATGGTCAAGTAACACTATGTCATGGTATTATATATTTTTTTATTCACTTTACATAAGAAGTGACAGTTGTTCAGATTGAACAAATTACATTGGCAATGATAACAGTGTTGGGAGTTTTCAGAAAGGCAGATCCTATCTTATAAAGAAAATGACAGATATGATACTCAATAATCTCTAAAATGATTGATATTCACATGATACTAACCTTTATATATTTTTCCAGCTCAAGACTATTAATTTGTCCATATTTCAGGGAGCAATGCTTCCAGCTAGATAAAGATGCTTACGTTGATGAAGCCCTAGGACATCCAGATGTTGCACAACTTCTAGAGAACCTCAAGTCTAAGTTAAAAGAGGCTGACACACAAGGTTAGTTAATCTCAATTCTTCAATACATTCCTTGCCACAAAGCTACATGTAAGTCTGTCCATGTTACCCCTAAAATCAAGAAAATCTTGCTGTTATTACATTTTCTTGTGTAACTTCTGAAGCTGGAAGTATTGGCCTGGTAATTATTATACCCCTGCTACGACGTAGTCGGGGGTAAATAGCGCTTCGCTTGTCCGTCCGTCTGTCCGTCATCTGTACGTCCGAGATATTTTCCGGAGCATAACTTGAAAACTATACTCAGGATCTTAAACTTTCGTATGGATGTTACCTATGTGATGCAGATGTGCCTTTTGGCGGTTTGAGTTCCAGGGTACCAAAAAAATTAGAAAGTTTAGCCCTAAGAAAGGTATGTCGCCTGTAAGAAGTTGTATCTTATGCCAAGTCAATAATGCCATAGATCAATGCTATCACTTCTTAAACCTTTTTGACGTGAGTCCTAAGATAAGTATAAATATTGCATCACATCATGTATGTATGTAGTGTATAGATGCAGCCTTAGAGATCATGCTTGATTGACAGTCAGAATTCTACCATAAATGTGCAAAATACTCGTTTCTGATTGGCTGTTTTGAAAAATCAGAGGGCGTATAATTTGGTTATACGGTGCTCTGTTTACTTCGTCTAATGCGCAAGAATTAATTTGTTGCCTAGCAACAAGTAGTTCTGAAATATTGCTGTTGTGTCGAACATTTTCATAAAATATGCAATTATTGCGAATATAGAATTTATTTAAACTTTTCACAGGCTTAATGCTTGCAGTCTGTCAAAAACGGTAAAATACACGACACTGACAACAATTCAGATTTCCCGTTCGCACGGCCCATCATTCCGTGGCGTTAGACCTAAATGGGCTCGACAGGTTTAACCGGCCAGAATTTCATACGAATATGAATCGAAATGCGGGATACACTAACCTTAAATTTATTTACAACACCAATGCAATCATACCGACGTCAAGTTTGTGAATATATGCAGAACTTAACATAACGCTAACAACCGTCACGAAATAATAAAACGTCTACTGAATAGAGTGAGTTCCCTTTGCTATATTCGGATATTTGTCGGTAATCTCCGAGGCCTTCTATTTGTAACGTCATTCGAGATAACCGAATCCGTCAACACTGTGTGAATGTCGCTCCGTGGAAATCGTGCACGGGCATCATGACACAGCACACCCGAGTCAATGAGAAAGAATGTAGTTCAATTTTAAATCGCTATTATGGTAGAATGGAGATAAACATACTGTGTTTGGAAATCAGCGGCATATAACAGAATTATTATAGCTCTGAATTATCCATTTAAAGCCTCACGCTGCGTGTTCGACTTTAAATTAAATTTAGAGCTATAATAATTCCGTTATATGCCGCTGATTTCCAAACACAGTATGTTTATCTCCTAATTATAGACAAAGTGTTTAGGGCTTTATTACTTAACAAATTATATCAATTTCTAGAAACTCAAACTCAAACTCATAGTCAGACTAGTTTACTTGTTGCCTCATGTCAAACTCACACTAACTATAAGGGAGAGCACTCTTGAAAGACTGCATACAGAATTTACCAGTGAATCCAACATTTACACAGGCATTGCTACTTTCCTGGCTTTCAAT
This sequence comes from Steromphala cineraria, assembly GCA_916613615.1. Lineage (NCBI taxonomy): Eukaryota > Metazoa > Mollusca > Gastropoda > Trochida > Trochidae > Steromphala > Steromphala cineraria. Next base: position 28,850,448 of record OU744721.1, read on the forward strand.
GGTACTTATGTTTTTATGCCCCCGAATCGGAGATTCCGGGGGTATATTGTTTTTCACCTGAGACCTTTCAGATGACACCATGACATTTGACCTTGTGACCTTGACCTTGACACAGCGAGCCTTTTCCGAAAACTTTAACCTTGGCTATAGTTTCTATACTGTCAGTGCTAGGTCTTTGATACTTGACATGTGTATCCCTTGTGATGAGACCTTTCAGATGACACCATGATATTTGACCTTTTCCGTCTGTCCGGTTGTCCACAAAAACTTTAACCTTGGTCATAACTTTTGATTGGTCAGAGCTAGCTCTTTGATACTTGACATATGGATCCCTTGTGATGAGACCTTTCAGATGACACCATGACATTTGACCTTGTGACCTTGACCTTGACACAGCGAGCCTTTTCCGAAAACTTTAACCTTGGCTATAGTTTCTATACTGTCAGTGCTAGGTCTTTGATACTTGACATGTGTATCCCTTGTGATGAGACCTTTCAGATGACACCATGATATTTGACCTTTTCCGTCCGTCCGTCCGTCCGTCTGTCCGGTTGTCCACAAAAACTTTAACCTTGGTCATAACTTTTGATTGGTCAGAGCTAGCTCTTTGATACTTGACATATGGATCCCTTGTGATGAGACCTTTCAGATGACACCATGACATTTGACCTTGTGACCTTGACCTTGACACAGCGAGCAGGATGCATCCGGGGGCATTCGTGTTTCACAAACACATCTTGTTTGAGTTATATGTTTCACATGTGATTAGATTAGATTGAATTTTTAGCTCATCTGGCCTGTAAGGCCCGATGGGCTTATGGCATGGCATGGTGACTGGCGTCCGTCCGTCCTGCTGTCCATCCGTCCGTAAACTTTGTGGAATTTCGACTTCTTCTCCAGAACCATGAGGCCTTGAAAGCTAAAAGTTTGTGTACAGACTCCTTGGCTATTGAGGATTATAAATTGTAGCTTTGGTGGCCCTGTGACCCCTAATAAAGGCCACAGGGGCCACACCCTAAAAACCTATTTTCATCTTCTTCTCCAGAAGCATAAGGCCTAGAAAGCTGAAACTTTGTGTACAGACTCCTTGACTAGTGAGAATGATGAATTCTAGCTTTATGATAATAATAAAGGCAACAGGAACGTCCTTCAAATTAATTTTCATCTTCTCCTGAAGTATAAGGCCTAGAAAACTGAAACTTGTCGCATATATACAGTGTTTAAAATATTGCCTGTCAGCCAGTCCTTGAACTGGCTACTTTTTGCCAGGACTGGTTACTTTTTGGTCTGGACTGGTAACTTTTTGATCAGGACTGGTAACTTTTCAATTTTTTTCTTAAATTTCCCAAAGGAATTGACCAATGAATTTTCAGGACAGGCTAGATTTCCAATCTATTTTATACACTGCTATATACAAAGGGGGAATCACATTGGCCACACTCTACATCATAGTTGATGATGAAGCCTGATGAGCTACAGAGCCAATGGCTCTATTTTTGCTGTTTCATTTGCCATTTTATTATTATGATATATGTAGAATATTGTCTGGAAAAGGGAAGTAAAGTCAAGTAATGTATTAGAAAACATTGTCACACAATCTATGCAATGGTATACATTTGAAAATCTTTTATTTCAGATAAAGGTGTTACAAGCCATCCGGAATTGATATTTCTAGGGACAGGATCTTCAGTGCCCAGTAAGGCCAGGAATGCAAGTGCAATAGTTTTGAATCTCAGGTTGGTTACTATGTTTTGACAAGCCAAATTTCAAAATCTCAATTGCATTCAGTTAATTTGAATTCAGACTTTGGGCATTCTACATTCGAAGTTACTACCTTATCAAATGACTGCTTAAATGCCCCTCTAATAGATAACAACCTAAACTGTCAAACGCTTGAGTGTTTCCAGGCTAATCAATTGAATCTTGGCGTGCAAGATACGCTCGGAGAAGCTTTGTTTTTAGCTCACCTTTATGAAGTAAATGTGAGCTTATGTCGTGGCGCTTCGTCCGTCGTCCGTCCGTCCGTAAACTTTCAGGAAAAAGACTACTCCTCCTAAACGAATCCAGATATCATTCTGAAAATGTAGTATGTTATACCCATGGTGATTCCTCACAGAAAGGTAGACGTTTCAGTTTTGAGAATCCAAGATGGCCGCCATGGCAGCCATATTGAATTTTCAAATAGATTTCATGAAAAAGACTACTCCTCCTAAACGAATGAAGATATCATTCTGAAATTTTAGTATGTTATACCCATGGTGATTCCTCACAGAAAGGTAGACGTTTCAGTTTTGAGAATCCAAGATGGCCGCTTTGGCAGCCATATTGAATTTTCAATTAGATTTCATGAAAAGACTACTCTTTCTAAACCAATCTAGATATCATTCTGAAATTGTAGTATGTTATAACTATGGTGATTCCTCCCACAAAGTTTCAGTTTTGAGAATCCAAGATGGCCGCGATAGCTTAGGTTAATTGACACTGATTACTCTTAACATTAAGCTTTAATAATAATGTTCTTTGTAGTGAACATGAGTACATCTAAGTATTCACATACGTTGAATATTGAATTAAATATTTGCCCAAAAATTCAAATCACAAAAATGGTTACTTTTCATTTTGAAAGAAGCATAGAATTAGAGTTCATATAGAATAGAGTTTTAGTAAAATAAGTGTACACAACTTCTCTTAGATATGATATTATACGGCTTTTGCATGAATGCAGATGTGTCAAATGCAAGTCTATGCAGAGTCTATGACAACCCGCCCACCCTTCATTAAAAAAAAGTACCGATGTGTTTAAGATCTTTATGGCAACTAGCTGCAAAAACCCAATCACATTAAACATGTTAAATTTTAAACAATGGTATCTCCCTTATATTCCTTTAAATACCACACATAAGGGGTCAACCAGAGTTTAAATATTTCTGTTGAGTCCACTATGCTACTCTAATACACATCCCAATACAGGCTGCTAGCATCACAGTGTCAGCTGCTAGTCTGTTGCATAATCAACCTGACCCAATTGATATGGTAGAGCATTACGCCATATGGCCATGTGTATGCAATAAAAGTTATGGAAATTAGACTTGTATTCTCATGACAGTGATATGTTCTTTCTAAGAATAACAACTTACACAAAACTGGTCAACAATAAGCTTTGTGTTTAGCAATCTACATGATAAGTTGATGTGGAACGAGTTATTTTGCATCAGGTTCCAGTTCCTGTGTTTTACTCATATTTGTACCATTTTTATATCTAAAAATCTAAAAAATCAATTTAGGACATAAGCTAACTATGTTTTGAGAAAATTATATATATTTTTCACAACAATGCATATAAGGGCTTAGCCAGAGTTCAGGTTTACATGCTCAGCACACTATGCTTCTCCAAATACACAAAGCCAAATACACAAATTGCTACACTCTCCTAAAAGCATGATGGCAGCCATAATCAATTATCATATAAAAGATGGTTACACAATTAAACCATATTACCACATCTTTAATTTTAAGGTGAGCTTCTGTACCCTCGGTACTTTTATTTGATACATTTTGATGTTTGTCAATTAACAGTGCTGATATGTCGAATGTATGGATTTACATTGAAAATCGTATTATTATGCAATATTTTGATAACAACACTTAACTCGACAGTGAGTCTACAACGATACTGTTTGACTGTGGTGAGGGGTCAGCAGGTCAGCTCTACCGTCACTATGGAGACAAGACTGACCAGGTCCTCCGCAACCTGAAGGCGGTCTTCATATCTCACATGCATGCTGATCACCATCTGGTAGGTGACAGTTCTCTCATAGGGTTAATAGATATTGTGTGTTAAATCATGAAATTGATAGGCTTTGAGTCTCTAAAATGGAAACTCAAAAGTGAAACACTGTACAACTTTTTTACAATGGCTGATCTTTTATTTGTACAATGAATTTTCTCCTTTACGTTAATCCTGTAAGTCAATTTTTTTACACTTCAAAATGGTTAGTCCAGCTTTCTATTAACATTATTCTGGTCTTTTCATCAAAAGTTTTCTATTCCAAACATCTTCATGATACAAGTGTCAAAACAAAAATATAATTTATATTCTAAACACAATATATCGAAAACCTCCATTTGAATTGCTAATGTGTTTCATTATTTACCTTGATATTCATAATAAATCTACACATTTGGCTTGCTTAGTCCAGGGACGTGCTACCACAAAATTTCATGAATCCCAGCAGATTTAAATGAGTCTATCTATAAGTAAGCCAAAAGCATTTTTAAAAAGATTATGAAACTGAAACTATTTATATAACAACTTAGACTGTTGATGTGTGCAGGGTCTGTTTGATGTGTTGAGTGAGAGGAGAGAGGCCTACATGAAGACAGGAGAGACGTGTCCAGAGTTGCTCCTCCTGGCGCCTGTACAGATGGTCCGGTGGCTCGACTTCTACAATCGTGAGGTGGAGTCCGTCAAGGATCAGCTTAGGTAGGTCAATACACTCAACACTGTCGTGTGCTCAAGCTATAGCTCGGTCAGGTCAATACACTAAACCTGTAACTCAACTCTGTAATGTGCTCCACCTACAGCTCGGGTAGGTCAATACACTAAACCTGTAACTCAACTCTGTAATGTGCTCCACCTACAGCTCGGGTAGGTCAATACACTCAACCTGTAACTCAACTCTGTAATGTGCTCCACCTACAGCTCGGGTAGGTCAATACACTCAACCTGTAACTCAACTCTGTAATGTGCTCCACCTACAGCTCGGGTAGGTCAATACACTCAACCTGTAACTCAACTCTGTAATGTGCTCCACCTACAGCTCGGGTAGGTCAATACACTCAACCTGTAACTCAACTCTGTAATGTGCTCCACCTACAGCTCGGGTAGGTCAATACACTAAACCTGTAACTCAACTCTGTAATGTGCTCCACCTACAGCTCGGGTAGGTCAATACACTCAACCTGTAACTCAACTCTGTAATGTGCTCCACCTACAGCTCGGGTAGGTCAATACACTCAACCTGTAACTCAACTCTGTAATGTGCTTAACCTACAGCTCGGGTAGGTCAATACACTCAACTCTGAAATGTACATTGTACAGCCATTGTATCGCTGTTGAGCAGTCCTGGATTGGGTACAAGGCGTTAAAATTATTATTAGGTCTTCAAGACAAAGTCTCGAAGACCTATTGTTTTTATCCGATTTCTTCAAGTTCTTTTCTTCTTCTATTATTATTATTATTTGTACTTTTTTTGTGAATCAACTGCAGCCCAAACGGCTGCTCTGAATTCAACCAAACTTGGCATGCAGATACCCCTTACCCTGGAATCGACATGCTAAGCTTTTGGGCAAAATCGACTCGTACATTAAGGGTCCAGTTCGAATCCAAAATCGAAAATTTAACATTGATTTTTTTTCAAAATGCACTTAGAGACTTAATTTTTTTTTTAAAACAAGCGCAATAAAAAATAATAAAAAAAGGAAATCAGGACAAATTCGTAGGTCACGTGCTTTGGCCGCCATCTTGCTTTTAGTGCAATTTTCACAGTTTCCGACCCCACCCGCCTTTGACAATCTTCTCCTCTGAAGATACTTGCACTACAGAGCTGAAATTCATACTGAATGTAGCTGGAGTATTGTACACAAAAGTTTTTAAGTTTAATGTTGCTAACATTAATACTTTTTGTGCTGTGACCTTTCAAAGTTGACCAAAATCGAAAAATCGCTAACTTCAAGGGCAGATAACTCAAAAATCAGACCTTAGAATTCAATGATTTTTGCATGAGAGTTAGACATTGGCAAGGTCTTCAAGATAAAAGAATAAAATCGCTCGCGAACAGTCATTTCCGGTCCTGAGGAAGGGTCAAACTTTGCATTTTGGAAAACGGGTGTTTTGGTGGGTATGTTTGAAAAACTCTTGTAAACCAACGACACATGATAAATACTTGTTCTATATATCAAATGAAAGATAAAAGATCATGCAATCTTGGATAAAGATCATGCAATCTTGGATAAATCTCATTAAAATTAGATTAAACATTAACATTGAAATTCGGAGCATTTAAATGTGGTCAATCCTACTTACGTTTTGAATGATTATGATACATTTATGATTGAAAAACTGTAGATCATTGGCAATAAAACACTAGGCAATGTTTTATCTATCATCAGGCAGCAACAAGACTGTATAACCTGAGATGATTCATGTTTGCAGCCATGTTGAATTTTCTGTAAAGGCTTAAACTTTGAATATCAAGTGAAATATGGTAATTTTGATAATGTATTAGTTACTGTTTACCTCTTAGACAAAAACCCATGTGAAGGTCAAACAGTATGTGAAGGTCAAACAGGAATCTTGACGACCAAAGTACTGCCGCGGCAGTCCTAGTTATTATTACTTAACCTTCTGCTTGTCTAGGCCAATACACTCAACCTGTAACTCAACTCTGTAATGTGCTCAACCTACAGCTCGGGTAGGTCAGTACACTCAACCTGTAACTCAACTCTGTAGTGTGCTCAAGCTACAGCTTGGATAGGTCAATACACTCAACCTGTAACTCTGTAGTGTGCTCAACCTACAGTTGGTGGTAGGTCAGTACACTCAACCTGTAACTCAACTCTGTAGTGTGCTCAACCTACAGTTGGTGGTAGGTCAGTACACTCAACCTGTAACTCAACTCTGTAGTGTGCTCAACCTACAGCTTGGATAGGTCAATACACTCAACCTGTAACTCAACTCTGTAATGTGCTCAACCTACAGTTGGTGGTAAGTAAATACACTCAACCTGTAACTCAACTCTGTAGTGTGCTCAACCTACAGCTTGGATAGGTCGATACACTCAACCTGTAACTCAACTCTTTAGTGTGCTAAATTACAAGCTACAGCTCGGGTAGGTTAATACACTCAACTTGTAACTCAACTCTGTAATGTGCTCAACAGATGAACCAAATCGAGGACAGACTTATTTAAGTAAATGCAATTTTAAAATAAATTCATTTACATGAAGAAAACAGCCCTTCATTTTGATGCAAATTTTAAAAACTAAACAGAGCTGTATATCTCGCAACAGAAAGTTGAAAAAAACACTGGTTTTCTGTCCAGCAAAATATTTTTGCGTGTTTGTTTCTTGATAAAGCTTTATTTTTTTGAATTATGGATGACTTTCCATCAGTTTTTGTTAAATTCCTTCAAGATTGATATCTATCCTTTGATTCCTTTCGGTTACTGTTAAGTATTTGAAGATACCCTGTTCTTGCCTTGAATCAATCCTTATCATCTGTGTGTTAATAATTGTGGCTTCATGAAATCTTGACACAAGAATAATAACATCAAGATTAATTTCTCCAATTCTGATTGGTCAATAGGCAGGGCATACAAAATCATATAGATGGATTTTGCAGGGTTAACAAGCAGTACCAACCGTCAAATTTGTCATGTGACATAACAAGCTTTAAATTAAGGAGGACCTTGACCTAAAATTAATGTGAGGTTATACAAATTCTCAGGTGGCACTTTCAGTATAACTATAACTATAACTATAACCAATATGGAGATTTTGATTTTTGTGCATTGTTTATTTTGATAGTATTTTACGTTCATTCACAGAACAAATGTTTCTCCATATTATCCCCCTGGCATATAATCCGGGGCGATATTGTCGTTGGCTCCGTCTGTCCGTCTGTCCGTCTGTCTGTGATCACATGGTTTTTAGTGCAGAAAACCGTTACAGCTTGCTCAATGAATCTTGGTATATTAACTAATCATTGCATGTAGTTTTTCCTTTTGGGGTATTCAACTTTCTTGATTTTTTTATTTTTGTTGTTTCCACAAGGATGCAACTTAGCTTTTACCTTTCCAGCCTGCAAACTGCTCTGATTTCAAGAGGTTATTTGGATTTTATGACTTGTGATACCTCTGTTAGTAGAGAGTGGTTGATGAGAGATATAGAGGATATCTGTTGTTTTGAGTGTGATATCACTTATCTCTCTTCGCGTGACGGGGCAGAGCCAGTATTTTCACTTGTGGCTGTGCCAATATATAGGTTTTACCCCGTCACGAGATGAGAGATAAGTGATATCACACTCAAAACAAAAGATATTCTGTTTATTATTATATACTCATGTAATCTTATGATAGTAATACAAGGGTGCAATACGGAATACGTCTTCAAATTCCGTATTGCACTCCAGAATCCGTATTGCACTCCTGCCGGTTCTACTTTTTTTAAGCTTCGGCAATTCTCGGAATTGTCCGTACGTAAACAATCATTTTCTTAATTAGAAGACCGAATTTGACGTATCTCAATGCATTGATAACAAACCTACTTTTTAATATGATATTGAAGAATAATATAGTGAGAAACTAGTGTTATCGTTAGTAAAGAAACTGCAAAATACTATAAAAAGGAAATCTTAAACAAAACTCCGAGAACATCGCCAGCGACACTTGGCCCTTATGACGTCATAGCCTACAACGATTATGACGTCATTTCCATGGTGACGTCGTTTGAAAGGATCCCGTCGCTCGGAATCCTGAACTTACGTTTATCATATTCAGAACTTTATAAATAATTACTAAGGATAAACTTTTATCACTGTATTAAGTTTTCACACTTGAGAAAATTGCCTCTTACGTTTGTCTACGCAAAGTAATGAGAAAATAAACAGATAATTGAGGTATGAAATCATCAGTCGAGCGTGTCATAGGTGATCGCCTTCTTTGCATTATGTATCAATGCGCAGTGCGACGTCTCGGATTATTAAAGCAATTCAAAATTATCTTTAAAAAGGTTAAAAAGAGAGTATATAATAAATACAGAACGTCATACGTGTGCATTTGGGTCGTTTGTATTGAACTCGAAGATGTCATGGACGCGGAGAAACAACTCGTTCTTCGAACTCGTTGTTCCTCCGCGTCCATGACATCTACTCGTTCAATACAAACGACCCAAATGCACACGTATGACGTTCTGTATATTTATTTGCCTCTATGGTCGAAAATGTGGTAATTTATGTCCAAAAGGTCTTTACTCTTTTGATCGTAACTTAGCGACGCTGATGACATCGCGTTGATTGTAGAAGTGACGTCAAACCATTGTCCACATATATTTTCACTGACTTGTAAAAGTGATATCACACTCAGTGGCGAGATCACTTTTCTACAACTGAGAAAACTCGGTCTCTCACCGCTTAGCGTATAATAAATTCCGTTTTAGGAAGAAAACAATTGTTACAATATCAATTTCAAAAATAACAATGTTAGACTAAGAGATGCTTTGTTTTTTGCTGTCTTAACATTCATACCAAAAAAAATTAAAAACTTCTAATTTGTAAGTTATGATAGGACTTTGGGATATATACCTACAATTTCAAATGTACAAGGGGAACTCATGCACTCACTAGAACTTAGAGCCCTATTTCTAACATTTCTAACATCAGATGAGTTTTTTAGCCTTAGTAAAAGTACCTTGTTTAGCAAATTAACATTTTGTGTTGCCTTGCCTAACTGAAGAGGTGATTGTAAGAAGGGAACTAGTCCGTCATCCAGACCCTAGAGCAAAAATATTTAATTAATGACCAACTAAGTCTAGAAAAGTATAGAAAGTTTAAATCGCTCAGCTTTAGGTTAAAGCATCTTCTGGGCTCCATTTTGTTATAATACATGATTTGTTTAAAAATATTGTCAATATTGAAAATAATGCTTCTGAGACTAAATGTTAGTCTAGAATGGAAAATGTCTTAAGTTATTCTCATAGAACATGCTCTTCTTGATTGCACCCCTTCATCTTGATAGAGGATTACCATGAGCTGTAATGTTTCAGAATTTTGTTCTTTATAAATGATTCTGCTTTTGGCTGACATATTGTCCGTACCATGCTAAACAACAGCTCACCTACAGTCACGATTTATAGATGAAACATGAATATAAAGAGCTATATACAAATAAACAGACAAGTCACCAACTCTGAGAGAGACAGAAGGATATCAACAACAGCCACATGTAAGAAAGAATGGTGCCAGTTGCATGGTAATTACGTAAATTGCGGTCTCGTCATATTAACATCCTGTGTTAATTAGATAGCAACTTCATTCTGTAAGTCAATATCCTCCCATTGCTGATAATTACCTCGTTTATCATTACCCCAAGAAAGGTCAGCAATTAGATTAATTTCATTAGTGGGTTAAATATGTCTCTCTAATTTAATCATGTCAGTGTCAGTGCGAGCCATGTGTCGTCAATAACGCAATTAACATGGAGTCAGTGAATACATGTGACAGGTAATTGATAAATTGAGGAATAAGTCAATCATGTCAGCTTATTGACAGCACATGTCTTTTTTGTGACAGGATTTGTCTGCTTTTTTATTTGTCATTGGTAACGGATGTGCTTGTGTTTGTTATAGAGGTGGTTAAAACCTTAGAATGGCATTATTTGTACATTTCATGATATGAGTTCAAGTTTGTAATATATATAATTAGAAAGCTTAAAATAACTTTTATTTGATTTTGTTGAAAAAAATATGCCTTGGATAAACATTGCTACTACATTCATTATGTTTAATTTACAATGAATCTGTACAACAGTAGATTCTTGAATTTTTAAAGGAAGTGATAAAAGTGAGGTAAACCGTATACACTGAAACCGTGAAACATATCCACAAACCCACCAACACCCTTCAACTCATGTTTAAGTCACTGCCTTGTTAGCCTAAAAAACTAAAAAAAATCAATAATTTCTTCAAAGAAAGATCATCCATGTAGACATTTTATGAAATTACCATTGAATTTGTAATGGTACTGAAATTTCACCCAAAATAAGTATGGCTGTAGTGCCAAAACTAGGCACTAGACAATGGGTTTCAGACATCAAAAATAACATTTGTCTTTCCATCTTGACTTCCACAAATCAAATCATCTCTTATCTTACAAAATAAGGAAGTAACTTGTAGTTGAAATGGCATCCCTTTTTTCAACAGTTATTCACAATTATTGACGAAATGCCTGGAATCATACGATTTTGGAAAATTCATTGGATTCTTTTGAGTTCAATCTGTTAATCAAACACTTTTCATTGATTTCTAGGGGTCATTTCAGTTGACACTGACCATTTTTTTTATTAAATTTTTTTTCTTGAATTTAGATTTTTGGAGAATTTGCATATTTGAAGATTATCAGAGGTCAAAATAGTGACTTTTTACGAAAATGTTGATACTAAAGATTGACTGGAGGGCTTGAAAGAATTGAATTACCCAGATAAAACTACCAATAACAACTTTCTTTTCTCAGAATAATGTAACTTGTTTTTTTGCATTAAAGAACAACAATTTTAGGAATCCAAATATCCAAAAGGTGCAAAACATTATCAGGATGGAACATTCTTCCCTTAACTGATAAATTATGGTTCTATCACACCATACTATTATTTCTACAACCACATCGCCTACTTTCTTATCAGGCAACATTTGCAGCTGAAAAATCGTGGGGGTGCCTAACTTTTTATCATATGAATTTTTCAGATTTATCTCCCTCCAGTCCCTGCTGCCATTACACCAGGAGAGAAATGGAGAGGTCTTCAAGCATGTGCTCTCTCAGCTTCAGTTGAACGATGTAAATATCTCTTACTTGTCTCACCAATGATATCATTCAATCCTTATCTCAACAAGTGTCCTTTGATATGGATATCATATATCTGCCATACTTTTTCTATGATCATCCCTCTCGGATGAAATTGCATATGTTATTAAGTACTGAAAATACAGATTTATTGTTTAAAGTAGCTCTTGTGCTATACCATATATTCAAGTTAAGAAAACATGTTACTTGCTAATGGATGTTTATTGATTACAGGTTGTGTGAATGTTTTATACCCATGTTTTCACATGTACTATTGGCTTCAGGGCCACGTATATACAATAAAATCTGTCTGTATGTCTGTCTGTCTGTCATATATTACAAGGATTATGAAATTACTATTTTTCAATGTTTGTTTGGTTATATCTACTTCAGTCAATGAGTTTTGATATATTTGATGTTTGAAAACATTAGTTATAGATTCATTTTGTCATACTTCAATATCTACAAAATCTACAATATCTTTGAAACATTTCCATTTGACTCCCAATATGATCATTTCATAGATTTGAGACATAAAGTTTGAAGCATGTGATGTTCGGAAGTAGTATAGTTGCAAAATGATTTTTTTTGTCTATTTGTGATAATGGAAGATATGTTCAGTTTGTGAAAAAGTGTTGATCTTAACTTTAGACCATTAACCACAACATTAAATTGCTTATAGGAGAAGCAACGTTTGTGAAAAACAATCAGTAACTTGTGATAAATGGATAAATATTAAATGCATCTTTAAACATAATCAGCATTATTGTGATTGCTTATAGAAGTTATTTTCTTGAAAGGGAATGCTTTATGAATTTTAAACCAATTTGGAAATAACAAATCAATGAAATAACTTGCAACTTTTGCAAGATTTATTTTGTATTATTTCAGAGCACATTCTATAATGTTTTTGCCATATGAAGTCTCATACCCATGCTGAAACTGATAATTGTTTTTCAAAAGTTCCTGCCTGTTGAAGTGGACCACTGCCGGAATGCTTTTGGATTTGCTATCGTACACAACGAGGGCTGGAAGATTGTGTATTCAGGGGATACCATGCCCTGTGAGAGACTTGTAATTGCAGGTAAATTTGTGTTTACATTGATTTTAAAATTGCAGCTTGAACAAAAAAAAAACGTGAGACAGTATTTCTTATATAAGTTTCGAGGGTCATTATTATTTCTGAATGCGTTTTTTATCTTTTCATGTCATTCACTTTAAGATAACTTTTTGAGTGGCATTTTAGAAGTAAAAAAAACCCAATATTTTATTAAAAAATCTGAATCAAAATATTGCACTTTAAGAAAACCATAACAAAAAAAGTTGTCATCTCAACCTCAAAACTCTACCAAAACCCAAATTGTTTTTCTTGTAATGTATTGTTATTCTGTATAAACTTATTACATAAATGAGCTCTATTTTTAAACCATGCATGATAAAAGAAGTTGTCATCCATGAAATATTGTCAGTAAATGCTGAGATTTGTTAAGTCTCATTCAATACACTAGGTAAAAGTAAAAACTAACAAACTAGAACTGTAATTTGTGTGAACTTCAGGTCAAGACTGTGATTTGCTGATTCACGAGGCTACCATGGAGGATGATCTGGAAGAAGAAGCAAGGTTCAAAACTCACAGGTATAGCCTAGAATAAAAGAGATTTCTCTATGGTTAGATTCAACCTACGCATAAAGCTTCTTTTAATACTTTGACAATAGCTTAGAAAACTTTTGAAACATGGACTTCAAATGCAACTTGCTTCTGTTCATATAGACTTCAAAGGTGTTTTTAAGCAGTGATAAAGTGACACAAACTTTATATTAGTTTTTATTCTAAATATGTTGAAAATTTGATGTGATCATTTACCAAAAAACATAGTGAAAAGTAACCTGCACCAGTACAACAATTTTTGCTGTCTGTAAAGATGAGGATTTTAGCTTTGCGTGTTCTCAATGTCCTATGTTCTACAACGGCCTACAGACTTGATTACTTTGAAATTACTCACGTTTTTTCTGGGAAGTTTCTCATATAAATAAAGACTGTACATGAGATACATGTTTTGGTTTGGTTTGGGTTTGGTTACATCCTCAAAACAATTATTATATATGTAAATTGTCAACGTTAGATAAATAGAGGATACTAAACTCCCTTCCATTTAATACTATTTTTATTAAACGAGTTAATGATTTTGTATAAAACGAGCGAAAGCGAGTTTGATACCAAATCATTCACGAGTTTAATAAAAATAGTATTAAATGGAAGGGAGTTTAGTATTCTGTTTATTACTTGCCCTAAAAATCAAACATAATTGCCGATAAGTTGCCGAAACTAACATTTTCGCGACTCAGCAACCATTGTGACGGCGTGCTTACACTGTGACGTCACAACAACACACTTCTATGACGTCATCCTTGCATTGTGTTATTACACTAGTTTAATATTGTCGTATAAATATTACACTGTGGTATCTTACACGGGCGAGTAATAATTAGTCATGTTAAACCTCATAACCATCAGAGCCATGGCAAGAAGTTTTGTACTAAGGGAGATTAGTGAAATTTGAACCCAACCATCCAAAACACTTCTCCATCTTTTCAAGCTGTAAAAAACTCAATCATATAAATGTTATTCAGTGCTTGTACCTGTATTGTGTTCCAGCACCACATCGCAAGCTATTGACGTCGGAGTGAGGATGAGGGCCAAGTTTATTCTGCTGACTCACTTCAGTCAACGATATGCCAAAATACCTGTCTTCTCTGACAAGTTCACAAGCAAAGTTGGAATTGCTTTCGATAACATGAGGGTAAGCATGGAACTCTTTAATCTAAATGCAATGAGGTAGATTATTAAATCAAGATATTTCCCCTAATCTAGTAGTTCGATTATCACTTATTATGTAGAAGTTTAATATACGGCAATACAGTATCATATCATGATACATGGTCCACAATATATCCTATCGTTTTGAAGGATGCTTATCGCAATAAATGACATATTATTGAATTCTCAATGTAAATTACTCAAAGATAGAGATTTAAGATATGCTTATTTTGCACACAACAACCTCTCCTAATACTTGAAAAGTAGATTATATTACAAAAACATCAAACAAGGTAAAGTTTTCAAAAAGGTAAAGTTTAATTCTTGTTTTTCTATTTTTCATTACACGAACACAATGGCTTTCTTTCTGTTGTGATACAAGCACATTTGACAAATCAGGAGATTGAGTTTTGATTTTTTTAATTTTCTTACAAGTCTTGAACCTTCCATGTTTCCTTAAATCAAATCCTAATCAGGCCTTAGGAAACTGTTCCTTTTTGAAATAAAATACAAGAGAGAAAAATGGAAATGAATTTACAAAAAAGGTAATTTATCATTGTCATATTTAATGCAATGCCTTTCAATACTGATATCTTTCTTTCTTGTTGAGTTCCTCAAAATAATTCATCATGAATGACATCAATCCTATTTATTTCAAATGTGTCATTTATTAAAATTAAATGAGGCAAAGTAAAATAAGTTTCTAATCATGTCATTTATGCAAAAAGAAAATTCCTTATGCCACCCTATGTGGCAATTATTAGCAGCCCCGTCTAAGGACGGGGCTGCTATCAGTTTTTGTGAAGTTTCCATCGCCGCCGCCGCCGCCGCCGCCGCCGCCGCCGCACTCGTACTACTAGCTATAACTTTTTTCCCCTAAGCTTTCCAGAACTCTTATTCATACCTTACTCCTCATACCTCGGGGGAACGATTTTGACACGTTCACTTTCAAGGTCAAAGGTCAAGGTCACGAGCTATGTATTCACACTAAGAATTCCTTGTAAACGCGATAACTTGAAAAGTTTTTGTGCTATGAAGCTCTAACTTGGTATATATCATCCTTGGAAAAGTAAAAAATTTTGAAAAGGTTTTGGCTACAATCCGTCAAAGGTCAAGGTCACAGCAAGGTCATGACGTAAGCATGTTTTAGCGAAAATGCTTTATTTTAACTATGAACACTTTTAATCAATACATGATTGTTATACTCAAAAAAAAGTGTTCAATGATTGTGTGACCTTGAAGGTCAAAGGTCAAGGTCATGAGATATGAGTTATTACAAAATGCACTAAATTGGGGTATAACTTTATCCCATTTAGCTTTTCAGAACTCATGAACATGTCTAAATGTTAATACTTCCAGGGAATCATTATGACATGTTCACTTTCAAGTTCAAAGGTCAAGGTCACGAGTTATAAAATCACCACAAAATTCTTTGTAAACACGGTAACTTGAAAAGTTTTTGTGCTATGAAGCTCTAACTTGGTATATATCATCCTTGGAAAAGTAAAAAAATTTGAAAAGGTTTCGGCTACAATCTGTCAAAGGTCAAGGTCACAGCAAGGTCATGACTTAAGCATGGTTTAGCGAAAATGCTTAATTTTAACTATGATCACTTTTAATCAATACATGATTGTTATACTCAATAAAAAGTGTTCAATTATTGTGTGACCTTGAAGGTCAAAGGTCAAGGTCATGAGATATGAGTTATTGCAATTCCTTGTAAACACAATAACTTGAAAAGTTTTTGTGCTATGAAGTTTAGATTTTGTATATATTATCTCTTGAGAAGTACAACATTTTCAAAAAGTTTTGGGTACTAACTGTCGAACTGTCGATTAATTGTATTTTTAACACTTTATTTCATTACAATAATGTTATACTCAATGAAATGTGTTCATTGATTGTGTGACATTGAGTGTCAAAGGTCAAGGTCACGAGAAAATTCCCAATTTGGTGAGGCCTGTAAAAGGCGGAACAGGGTAAGGCGAAACCCAAAGTTTCGGGGCTGCTCTGCTTTTGCGGTATCTCGCAAACGCTAATCTAGTTTTCATTCTAAAGCCAAGCAATATGATATGGGTTCCTTGATGTGAACTGCGATGCTAAAAATGAAAAGAATTACCTATGCATGTGATCACAAGCAATACATCACTTTCAAATATGAACAAACACTGAATCATTTCATGCAACCGTCAAGGCGTTTTCCTGATGAACAACATGTTTTTTTCAAAGATAGGAACAAAACCATTTTTAATCCTTGAAAAAAATCAAGACTTTAATCACTCTGAAATGATTAAGACTTTGCCATATTTTTGGCAAACTTGATATGAATTTATTTGATGGAGAATGATCCCTCCTGATTTTCCAAAGTCAAGTATTTTATTTATATTTTTACCAACAGGTAACATTGAGTGATCTCCCTTTATTGCCACTCTTCAACTCAGCACTAAAAGCAGTTTTTGTGGAAGAAATTAATGAGCTTGAGGGGAAAAGAATGAAACGAACACAGAAAAAGATTCTTATGAAAGACATAATGGAAAAGGAAAATTCATCAGAGAAGAAAAAGAGTGCTGCTGATGCAGAAAATTCTCCTGGGACATCAGATTCATCAAAAGTAGAAGCGTCTTCTGGGATGTCGACATAGCTTTCCACTCAGCCCCTAAAGATAATAAAAATGTGAAAACATTAAAAGTTAAGAACAGTGAAAAAATTCAACAGATGACAACAAGACATTGAAAGTCTTTCATTACCTCTTTCAGTGGGAAGCAAAGAACTCAAGATTTTCTGATTTAATCATTTACTGATCTTGGAAAAGTCTTTAAAACATATAAGAGTTAAAAAGCATATATAAAGCAAGAAATGTCAGCAGACATAACGTTACATTGAAAGTTCATTTGCAATTTTTTCTATGTGATTTAAGAAATTTACATTTTGCTGGTATTTTTGCACCACCTGTATATATAATGTGGGATACAGTCATTGCAGACTGTAATCATTTTGTTTCCCGAGCAGAACTCAAAAACTGTAAGACTTGGGTTAATGAAACTTGGTATGTGGATTAGTTGGCATATGTAGATGTGCCTTTTGGTATTTTCAACTTCTTCAGATTTCTTGCCCCCGAATCAGAGATTCCAGGGGTATATTGTTTTTGTCCTGTGCGTCTGTCTGTCAGTCTCTTTGTCACAAACAACTTTAACCCTGCTCATAACTTTTGATTGCTTAGGGGTAGACCGTTGATATTTCACATGGGCTTCAAGACCTTTCAGATTTGCTCATAAATCTTTACTTCGTGACTTTGACCCTGGCGCAGCAGGCATTTCTAAAAACTTTTATCCGGGGGTTTCATCTTGTTACTTTTGGTGATTTTCATAGAAACCTGAATTAGAATTCAGTTTCCATAGCAGAACTAAACAACAGGCAACATATTTAGTTGTGCCTTTTTTTTGGCAGTTTCTTTAAATTCGGTGTCTGAAGCAGAACTCAAAAACTGTTAAACAAATTCAATGAATCTTTGAATGCGAGCTAGTCAGCATGTGTAGACATTCCTTTTGGTATTTTCATCTTCTTAAGATTTTTAGTTTTTGCAGTTTCCACAGTAGCTGATCGGTGGGATATGTGATCTTCTGATGACTCATAGAGATCTGACTTTGAGAGAATGTTCGCATACCAGTATAAGAAACACTTATAAAGCTACAGGCAATAGTTGCTTCCAGATGACCCATTAGAGTATGATTGTTTTGAATGAAAATTGTTAAACATTTTATATAATTATACACAACTGAAAGACGAAAAGAGAAAAGGATGTAAATTTTGTATAAAACATGACATACAAAATGTAAATAAAACAAATAAATGTCAAAATATGAATATGTTTTATTGTCTGTTCATAATGCTATGGATCCACATGTTTTCATTCTGCTTGCCTTTTTTATCAAGTTGGACACAAGAGTATATAGAAAACAAAAAATACAAAGTAATTTATTTAATGGTTTCATTTTATTTGAAGGAGGAAACATGTCAAACACAAGGGAGGGATTAGATCTTGAGGGGTGTTCCCGACCTTTGGGTTTTTCTGAAAGTAGAAAATGGAAGAGCAATGTTTACTCCAATTTATGAGATGTGAAATGTTAAATTTAACTTTTATATTTTATAATTAATGATTCCCTAATCGAACGTTTTATAGAATATGTCTCCCTTAATATCGTAATATCGAAGCAAAGAAGGCTTGATAATAATTGGAAGAATTCAAACAGACTCGTTCAGCAAATCCTCAGTTAACTGACGGTAACGGGTTTGGTTTAAAGAGTGAAGAGTACCAGATTCGAATCCATGATCTTGTTGCCTGATAAATTTTTGTTTGTAGGTCTGACACATTATCATAAGTCTCCTTTAAGACTTAAAGACTTAAGACAATTATCAATAATCATTTTCTTATCATGGATATTGATGTTCATTTTAGTGCATTATTCCGAATTTTAAAGGGGCAGTAGCACGTTTTTAGGGGTAATATAGGTGATATCAGGAAAATGAAAATTAATGGATCCAATTGAAAGACAATGCATTTAAGCTAAATGAAGAAGTAATAATTCAAATATATAATGTAAAGTTTAGCCATGCGATTCCTTTTTCTTATACAAAATGAATTAAAGGTGTTCACACAAAATGGCCACCAATGGATTTTAGTTTTAAAATTTTAAATTTAAAATATAAAATTATCAAAAAACGTGCTACTGCCCCTTTAAGAGACTGTGTCAGTTGGTCTCAACTTCATGGGAAACATCAGTTCTCTGTTCTCTGTAAATGTTTCGCTAAGATTTGTGTTATTGTCTCACATTTACTATTCAGATAACATTTCAGATCTCTTCTTCACCAATATTTACGTTCTTGCATATGTAAACCACAATTTATGGATATGTTGTCAATCCTGGATATTCACAGCAACCAGACAGTCAGGTTATGCTATATAATCTAATCTATAAGCAAAGTTCTTCTGGGACAACCTGTGCATGTTATTAGGGTCACATAAAGCTTTTTCACTCATATTTGCATACACCTTACATACATGTAGATTGTCAGCAAGTTTCATTACAATGACTATGGCTGAACTGTTAACAACTTATCTAATCAATGAACAAAATCCAGAAAGCAGTCACATAGCTAAGCATAGAATCGGTTTTAAAAATGTAAGTATTTGTCATAATGTTTTAAGTTTAAATCTCTTAAATCGTTTAAGGAAAAACTGACACCATGTTAAAGGTGTTGCTTGATTTGCCTCGTTGACAGTTTCCTAATACATATTTCATATTTTTAAAATGAAATCACACTAAAATTGTGAAAGATATAATTCAGTGCCATTTCGAAACAATAAAAGCTGCAAACTTTCTGTCCTAGTATTTATTAGAAAACAATGTCTAATGAATCATCATTGGCAGTTAATGTGATAAAAATTACTCCCTTGCGCCTTTGAAAAAAAAACCCGTGATTTCCATGAGAAAGTCTACCAGTAATTTGAATTGTCAGTTATGGGTAAAAAAATGTAACCTCATGATTGTAAAAAAGGAAGATCGCTTTTAAACCCAGAGGGCTTGGCATGACATTCACACCAGAAGCTTACCCATTCATATCTTTCAACACAAGCTCTATTAATTTTTTGTAATTATTGGGTCTGTCTAAAATAAACAATTTCGTGAAAGTGAAACACAGATACCGTCGTTATTATCAAATCAAAAGTATTTTACGTCCTAGAGATAAATGCCATTTCGATAGTGAACAAAATTATGTAAAAATGTTATATTTGGGATCACACTACCTTGAAATAGTACAGATTCTTGTGCTTTTTCGGGCCGAGTCCCATGGGGGATTCGAACCCACACCCTCCGAGATGGGCAACACCGCCAGCAATGAAAACCCTGCCGCTAATGGCTGAAATGATGCAAATCGGAGTTAAGCATTAACCCACTCACGGTGGAAACCTATAGTTCTCACGGAAATAGAAATAAAATGCTTTTTGGCGATTATTTCTTTATTTTGAACTTACTGGATATGTGTATTCTAAATATTCACTCACAATGTTTTTCCCAACTTTTGTTTGAGAAAGATTTTGTAAAATCCCCCGAAAAATATTAATTTACAGGAGAGAAAAACGTGTCATTTTCACGCCTCGAACTTGTTTCAAAGTCGAAAAGTATGTTTCTGATGCAAGTTATAGTATGTAAATGATTTGTACTCTCAGTACCGTCCGTTAAAATACATTGTTTAATGTACAATAATGTTATATCTTATGTCTTCGAAAATTCATATCTCAAATAATTAAAAAATTCATAAAATAATTGAAAAAGAACGTGGTTTCCTTTAAGTTTACGGACATAAACGCGTGTTACAAACTACTATTCTTAAGAGTTCATTCATAACTTCTGTTGTCAATTGCAGAGTTGCTGTGGCAACGCACGTACAACTGCAAACTCAGGTGAAAAGGGTGTTGCAGGTTTATTGTCACACGCATTGCTGAGAGTGATGTAAGCTATAGCAGGTTTCGAATTGTATTGAAAATATGATTTTTTTTTGCAGTTTTACCTGAACAAAGGCAATTGAAAGTATATTTTTGCAATGATTTCTTGAGGCCTAGTTGGGAAAATTTAGTTATTAGGACATCTGTAGGAATTACTTACATTAGTCGAGTAATAAAAAAACAAACTATTTTAGTTCTATTTCCGTGAGTACTTTAGCACATATCTGATTGAATAGAATTTCTGCATAAAATATCGCGTCAATTCAAGTCCAACTTGGATGTGGGAAACGTATCATGGTTATCGCTCATATATGCAAGGAATACATAAGTATTTTAGAGTATAGATATTTTATCACCGCTAAAACTTTTGCTGTTCTTTTCTCATAACTTACAAAGCACATTTATCATAAAATTGTCTGCAGAATAAAACTTTTAACTGCTTTACCCAACCTAAGGTTGCCAAATCAGTAACGGAATGGGTTTTTTCTTCAATCTTGATTTTCAAAACCGTTTTTTTTTTTTTAATGATTTCTTACCTCTTGGATTTTTGCCATGGTTCCGTTTCATGATGGTTTCAGATAACTTATGTCTTAAATGGTATGATTTAAGCTATTCTTATTACGTCTAGGCAAACTTTAGTAAATATATTTACGTCGGTTTCAAAACATGTTTATTCATCATAAATAACCAGATTAGTCAATGCGGTGACAACATGACATCGAGGTAATAAATTGGTGTTCAAAATAAGTTTTACTGAGATGTTGAATTTAAGGGTTCACTGACATGCAACGCCTAAAATGATTCTGATTCTTATTTTTGTTAAAATAAAATTTAAAAGTAAAGATAAAACACGTTTCTTCTCTTACAATATTTGCGCTTTGACTAAAGACAAACAACGATTAACACTTCCTACTATTTCAAAACAAGGATATAGCAAACAATAACTAATTTTGTACATACCTTCCTCAAATAATTTTAAAATTAACATATTCTACAACATCTACATTTCTTTAAGTGCATACAAATATTCAAAACTAGAACTAAAAGATAGTTTCTGAAGACGTATGTATGGTTTTCAAAATGTTTTAGAATCACAAAAATTCTCAGATATGTAAATGCTTAAGACCATTTACTCAATGATGCAATATTATAATTGGAAACTGGGATAAGTAGACATAGTACGTTATATGAATTTATATATAGTTATATGGAGGCTTCCCTACTGGATATTTGCATTTCTCATTGGTATGTAAAAATCTGGTCAATGTGGAATCTTAACCTGCATAATGCCTGTAGGTATTGATTCTGTTGGGACCACAGTTTGTAAATCATATGACTATCTGAATAATACAGTTAAGCATAGACAGTCACGTAGATGTTTGTTATTGGTATTTACAGATACCAAATAGATGTCATCGATGTTTATGGTGCTGAATATTTAACTATCGAGCAATTTGAGCCTTTAAGAATGCTTTTGATTGTTGTAATCATTATCCTTACTATTCAGAATACCCGGTATTCGTGAGCCTTTGTCTCCAAAGACACATATCTTCTACAATACAGAAGCTATGATTGGTATAATCATGAACATACGGACATCGATAACTCTTTGAGTCCGGAAAGGAATTAAACTGATTGTGACCGTCTCGGCATTAAGTACACTTCTTAACTTGTTAGGCAATCTGTTCCCAAGAGAAATAAAAATATTTAGATCATGAAGGTATGTTAAGAACCTTTTTGATATAATAAGTGTGTCTGATGCCAAATGATTGGACTGATAACATACATCTTAAACTATTCCATATACATGTAGGCCAAATGACTGTTGAGACGATTCAAAAGTTTGAAGATAAAAGAGATAATTCCTCCAAAATATTCTTTCCTAATACCAACCATGGTAAAAGTTGATTTATGATTTGTTTGTTACTGACATCAGATTGGAGGTTTTCCAAAATGTTTTAGTTGAAAAAACAAGTTAAACAATTATTGTTTTTATGGCAGATGCTTAAAACTCAATGTCTAATCTGAATCGACAAAAACTGTTTTTTTCCCTCAGAATTAGCCCGAATTTGTGAAATAAACAAATATATATCAAGTGTTGGATAACACAACATTCAGTACCTGAATGATTTTCTCAGTAAAATCTTGGTCTGTGAAAAGTTCTTTCATTACTACTTACTTACTTACTTTCACTACATTACAGTTTTAAAAGCAATATTTTATATTTGCACACATTGTTTAAAAATGAAATATGTACCTTTATCTTTAAGCATATCTGCATTATCATTAAAACATTATATAAGCCTACAAATTTGGTCTCTTCACCAGAAGTCAGAATACTGGATATTTCATTTTTCATCCTATATCTGAGGAACATCAGCGTCGCTCAATGCTTTATTCGTTATAAAGACGACTTGAAAATCTGCGTTAATCTTAGAATCAATACTTCATACTCAAGACAATCTTAAATAGAATTTAATCAACTTAAAGGACCTTTCCCTTTTTAAATGAATAATTTAAACACATCGTGGCATGAGATACAACAAATATGAATTCACAGTAAATTTCCATTTGCGTGATTACTTGTACCCTATATATTGCTTTTACTTAAAAAAACGTTTCATCATCTTTTCAAACGCAATATTTTCAAAGACAAATAATTTTATCAAAAATATTAAAATTTCACCCAATCAAATATTAGTATAACAGTAGACAGTAGTCTAGATGCGGAAACACTGTCTTTGATTGTTTTTCAAACTGACTTCTTGTACACAGTCGGTTAAAAGTTTGCCAAAGGTCATCTGAACATGACTTCACTCTGTCATTTGCAAGATGTAATGAAGGATCATGAAAGCATGATGTAACTAGATTCACAGGAACTGTGAAATTGTCGTAAAGTGTAAACTTTGATGGTAAAGACCGAATGACATGGTAAAGCGCCAAATCTATTCAATGTTATGCCATTTTAATTGCTTTGAACTTAAGTTTGTTGGAACGTCATCGTGCATTTATGCATACGTTTCCATGTATAAATTCATAAGAATACACAAGCGATGAGTGACAAGAGGACTCATCTCTGTTTAGTTTATTGCAAATGTAATGTTTATCTCAGTTGAACAAGGGCAAAGGCAATTAGTCATTCAACAATTTTATTTCATTTGGAAACTCAACGAGCATGTGCCTTAAGACGGAAGGTACCAGAATACTCACTGATGCTATAGCATTTTAACGTTATTGATCTGAAGAGTTAATCAAGATCATATTGATTTCATGTTAATCTTAGCTTTTGAAGAGAAAATGACCACGTTTAAAGAAACTTTGATTATGTGTCCTCGATTTAGCCCGACCTTACGATGAAAGAGGTTATTTTGGAAGACTGTTGTCGCTATTAATGGGCTATAATGAAACATTACGTTGTCAAATATTTTCTAAGATATCATTTCTCTCCACGATAGATGCCACCAGTTGAGTTATGTTTCTTTCCAAAATCTAGATTAATTGTATTTCCCTATACTTCCTAAATTAAACGTATTTGGTCTTAAACGTGTAAATTTGGTACATAAAATCAATGAATTAAATGTAGTTATTATACAATTCAGGTGACATTAGTCTTATCTAAAGTATTGAACACTGCAGGCATAATACAATGTTGTGTTAGGACGTCATATGTTTTACATCATGTCCCAAATATTTAAAAAAAAATAAAAACAAGAAATATTTTAATACTTAAAGAGGAAACTTGTTTTTTCCTTTCATCTGAAAGCAATAGAATTTTAAAAACAAGTAAATAAAAAGTTCAAGATTACTGATACTTAGCTCCCGAAACGCAGATGCAATGGACTGGTTTAAGTTAAGTTGCCCCCTTTAAAATTGAAATGATACAAGTTATGTTTTTCTGTCGAGAGTTAGCAATCTTAATAGTCAAACCTTTGTTCCGTAATCACAGAATACTGTGCCATGCTTCAAGGGAAAAATTTATTCCGTCAATCTATTGTGAAAATCTTTACCATAATCGGGTTGAATGCAATGAAAAGAGTGGGATTCGTGTGGTAAACCAAGTATGAACGTTTTAGAACATATAGTTATTTACATTTGTTTCCCTTTTCGGTTAATCTCTTTACTTTTGTAACCTTGGCCTAACTATTCATTTATTAGTTATATAAAATGTAAGACTAACAAGTGCATCCCTCAGCATGAAGACCTTTTACATGAAGTCGTATGGTTTGATATTTTACGCTGTTCAAAGAATAAGATTAAAAAAACAAAACGTTGGCCTTATCGTGTGAATAAGAAGACGTTGCCATTTGTTACTTCAGCGGGTTTGACATTTGTAGCATTCTAATATTCCATATCAACATTAAATGGAATCAACACCAAAGTTTTGGGAATATCTTGATGAAAAATGATAAAAGATTGAAAAAATATTTCCCGAGAGGACATTTTTACTATATTGAAAATATCTAATGGAGTGGTTTCAATCATTCAAAAAAAATGTTTTATTCGTTATATTCAATCCAAGGTGCATTTGTAAATGAACAAAATAAAAAGTTTGTGTTTTGTGATATTTTGTAAAAGATACCATATAAGGGCAAGTATTTGAAATTTTAAAATTGTGAAATGGCATTGCTTTGTCATTTGGTTTATGATTTTATTCAAAATATTAAAACTATCTATTGTAATGTACATATTGAAATCGTTTGCAAGGATGATCGAAAATAGATAAGAAAATCAAAACATGAAATGTGTAATTTGATATTATCACGAGGTAAAACAAAATGCATGTTGTAAATGCATCTATTGGAAGATATTAGACAAAGGGTTGTTACTCTTCGACTCCTCAGTTTTCTTTATTTTAATGTATTTGCTTCTGGTGACTGTAAATTCTAATATAAGCACTTTCCTTAAACAATAAAGTTACCAATTACAGATTACCCTTTTGGTATAGGAGAACAGACAATGATTTGCATTAATGTGGCCTTGATTGGCAGTTTAAAGATTCTGAATTATCCAAGTGACAATAGGCGAATTATCTGTCTGCTTCTTTTATAATTCACTATTGATGTCCAAGATTCTCAATCATACGAAATTTGCTTGGTAGACAGAAACACATTGACTGTCCATGACCATCAAATCAATCATATAATATTTATAACCTTTGTCTTACCTTTCACTTGGTATTATCTTTGTTATCATATAAGTTTTCGAACAGAAGAGTTTACGTTTTTGTTTTGTAACAGTGCCTAATTGTTAACTTGAAGCAAAAAAAAAAATCAAAGGTGTTAAGTGAAATAGATATCCAACTGATGTTTATGGTGAAAACAAACGCGATTGCTATATTCAGTATTGCAACATAAAGTAGATTTGATTTTTGTATGTTTTTTTATTATAAAAAAAGGTGTTATTATTTTCTTATGTCAGCATTGCAGAGGTGATGCGCAAACTCAACAACATTCTAATCTTTTCATTACAACATTACAAACACAGCACTAAATTGATTACACATGGCGAACATATAACATTTTTCTCATCAGTTGCATTGATTTAAACGTCAATAGCGACAACAATATTCATCTCAATAATTTTGACAATGACAAAACATGACTACACCAGATCCATCAATTCAAAATATTTGCAAACCTTGGGCCATTTCTTGCAAAATATTGTTTATCGAAAAAGAGAAGACATAATAGTTAATCAATTGGAAATAATGAAGATATACAATCCTTTCTTGCAAACTTGAAAAGGTCAACATCCTTTCTAAATTAAAAATGTAATAATTTGTTTTATACTCATAAGGTTACATAACGAGATTTACCTTTTTAACGAGTAGTCCACTTATCATTTTAAGCTGTTTTTGTCAACGAAATGGATGACTTTAAGAGAAAAACAATTGAAGGAACACAGAAAACATGTTACGTCTAGCATAATGAAAAATAAAATTCACCTGAGGAATATATGCTGATGAAGCAGAAAAATCTTATGGGACGTCAGATTCATCAAAGTAGAACCATTTCTGTGGATGTTGACACAGTTTAGCTTAGCACTCCTTCAGTTTAGCGCCCAGCACCTTCAGATTTTTAACATGTACATGTAACAATTGCTGAAGTACATCCTACAGTGGAAAAAAGGACTCTATGATTATATTTATCAAATTCTAGTGAATTAAAAAAATAAAATAAATCTGATTTTTTTTCGTGTTTGAAAATTATAATATTATTGTTCCCCGGTCTGACGTCGAATTTGTCCTGACATCCTGGCTTTTCTAATACAATACTGGCAATATTGACATCGGAATTTGTAAAAGAAATAGAAACAATCCTTGCTTTTCAGTCTACTCATTGTATGGGTTGTTCAATATGTTGCATGCTGGACGTGCATCATATCCAAACATGTAGAATCACAATGTATCACAAAATGACAAATATTTAGGTCACTTTAAAAGTCACTCTTGTTCATTTCTTTGAAAATTGATTGGATATAAATCATATCCAATATGTACGATTGTTTCATTATCATAAATTATGAAATAGGTAATCAATTTTAAAATCAAAGAAGGAAACTATCAGGGATAAACTTCTGAGTCGGGAAGCTCAAGAAGATTTAGTACGAATAAGGGTTTTGACAAGACATATTATGCATCTTTCCTGCAATGGATTTGATCAAGATTTATATGAACCTCACATTGCCTAACTGCAAAAAATTCAGTGTAAGGTTATTGCTAAATTTATTGCAGTTGTTAAGGATTAAATCAAAACATCTATCTATCTATCTATCTATCTAAGAAATGTTTCATATTTGATCGTTTTTCTTATATATTTAATTTATGTATTTTATATTTTTCTATGTAGAACAAGTTACAGTTTAATCAATACTTCATTTAGTTTGCCAATTGAAAGTGTCTCTGTTTGCATTACATGAATAACAATAGTGTAGTGCCCTCTGCAACAGTGCCATAGAAGTTAACGAACCTCCTTTTGTGACGTCATCAGTAAGCGTGGCATTTACATTGCATCTCAGTTATCGTAATTGTGTCAGAAGGGTATCAACTTAGGCGGGAATGAGTACTTGATTGAGAGAAAATGAAAAGAAAATCTTGTGCGTGTCTGCTTTCAAGCATATTTTTTTAAACGCAATTGTGATTTGGCAACACTTGACGGCCTGTTATGTCGATGTGCCAAGGGTGCCGTTTCGTTCATAATTTTAAATTGTCTACTATTTATTTAATTTGGTCCTATTTTCTCAAGATTGGTCGCATAATATTGCTTAAATAAACAACAAATACATTAAAGATAAATTTAAAAATTTTGCAATTCATATCACCCATTGTGAATTTTAGTCATTAACATACTCTCTTTGCAACTAACATAACACCAGCCAGAAATACCAAAATTGCCAGAGAGAAGAGTTCGTTTACCTTGATATGCAAGATGATTTACTAAGTTTATATTTATTACTTTCCTATTAAAGTTTAGTCACGTTTTCCTGTTTTACTGGCATCAGAAAATATGTCTGATGGTTGAATCAGTTGCGTTTATAACATATTATATGGCGTCTAGACAAAGTTGTGGGTATAATTTTACGATGATCTTCAAAAACCATTTTATCATAAAAAGTCAAATGGACAAGTGTCAGTGTTATAAATGAGATCATAAACTAGAGTTTCAGAGATTCAAAGTTTTGTCAATTCCTCACTTAATTTTGTTTTCTGAAATTGATAAAAAACGATATCAACACCAAAACCATCTGAATTGTTTCTGAAATTTTTGGTTTGTTTGTGTCTCACATGTTAAGGTATTAGGATTTTACAATAATGTCACTATTACCTTCACAAACAAGGAAAGGTGGCCTATTTTGACAACTGTCATAATATAATAATTTACATCGTCGACAGCATTTTTAGCTCACCTTTACAAAGTAAATGTGAGCTTATGTCATGGCGCTTCGTCCGTCGTCCGTCTGTCCGTCCGTCCGTCCGTCCGTAAACTTTCACGAAAAAGACTACTCCTTCTAAACGAATACAGATATCATTCTGAAATTGTATTATGTTATTATCATGGTGATTCCTCACAGAAAGGTAGACGTTTCAGTTTTGAGAATCCAAGATGGCCGCCATGACAGCCATATTGAATTTTCAATTAGATTTCATGAAAAAGACTACTCCTTCTAAACGAATACAGATATCATTCTGAAATTGTAGTATGTTATACCTATGGTGATTCCGCACAGAAAGGTAGACGTTTCAGTTTTGAGAATCCAATATGGCCGCCATGGCAGCCATATTGAATTTTCAATTAGATTTCATGACAAAGACTATTTCTCCTAAACCAATCTAGATATCATTTTTATATTGTAGTATGTTATACCTATAGTGATTCCGCACAGAGAGGTAGACGTTTCAGTTTTGAGAATCCAAGATGGCCGCAATAGCAGCCATATTGACTTTTCAGCTGCAGATGACACATAATTATTATTAAATTTTAAGCTTTCATTAAGTGATCACTGGCACCATATACATTCTCTAATTTGAACTTACTAATCATAATATTATCTTAAATATGGAATATTTAAGATTGTCGTGCAAGTTGTTCTATATTTTTAAGTGTTTCTAAAAAAAATTAAGATGAAAGACAAACATAATTGATTAATTTGTTTAAAATCTTTATGGCAACTAGCTGCAAAAACCAAATCACATTAAACATGTTAAATTTTAAACAATGGTATTTCCCTTTTATTCCTTTAAATACCACACATAAGGGGTCAACCAGAGTTCAGATATTCCACTATGCTGTCCAATACACATCCCAAGGCAGGCTGCTAGCATCACAGTGTCAGCTGCTAGTCTGTTGCATAATCAACCTGACCCAATTGATATGGTAGAGCATTATGCTATATGGCCATGGCCCATGTGTATGCAATAAAAGTTATGGACTTGTATTCTCATGACAGTGATATGTTCTTTCTAAGAATAACAACTTACACAAAACTTGTCTACAATAAGCTTTGTGTTTAGCAATCTACATGATAAGTTGATGTGGAATAAATATGCAGATGAAAATCGAAAAGGGTTTAGTAAGAAAAATAAGGAAATTTGATTTGTCATATCTCTCTGTTGATTTGACAATGCAAAAATGTTTACCATTATAGTACTGTATGAGTGTTAAATAAATTGATACTTTAATGAAAGACATCTCATGGTCACTTGACATGTAAATATTATGTGAACAAAATAAACGTGTCTTATGCATTGCTGTGTTTATGACTTTCCTCTCAATCAGTCATTCATTTTCCTTGAAAAATCTGTACTTTTGGGATTCTCAATATCCCATGCAGCATAACCATCAGTGAAATAATCTTGAAATCATATTAATGATTCACTACAAAACGAATGTAAGTGCCCACCATCCTGTAAGTAATGAATGACATTTAAATGGATACACCTAAACCAATCAAGATATCATAATGAAATTAATATGGATGCCCACATAAAAGTAGCATTTTGAAGATTAAAAAGTACAAGATGGTCACCAATTCAGCCATAGATATACAAAAAAGTTATACAAAAACCTACTGCTTGTTAACTTATCATGATTATATCATTCGTGTATTAATGTTTGTTCAAGCTCTAGTCGTTTCCAAAAGAAGACTAGTATTTTAAAAGATAAAAAAATCATGATGGCAGCCATAATCAATTATATAAAAGATGGTTACATGTATAATTAAACCAATACCACATCATTCATTTTAAGGTGAGCTTCTGTACCCTCGGTACTTTTATTAATTTTTAAGTGACAAAGTGATCATAAACGTCTTTGGAAAATACAACAATATTAAGATATTTTTGAGTTTAATACGTTCGTAATCGTCTACAACATGCACTGTCTAAGATATCCTTGTAATCATCTCCTTGGAAAAAAATAGTTTGTTCGATTTTGTAACATCATACGTGATTTTCAAAACTTTTGGAGCAATTCGTTAAGTGATTCTATTAACTATATAATATATTATTCTGCATGATTTAACATCAAGCCGTCTGTAATTTCACACTTTCTAAATATCTGTAACGTGGTTTTTCTCTTCCAAATAGTAGCAATATTCCGGGGAATCAGTTATTTATAATTTTCGAAATAATTTTCTCAACTTCATCAGAAATTGACTATATAACATCAAAATCGTACGCAAACATTAACACTTAGTACATGCAATCTAAAAGCATTTTGGACATCATCTACCACTGGGGGGGATTCCTAAAGTTTAGTGGATTAAGTTCACAGACACATCGTTTTTGTTGTAATTCAAAATGGCATGATAATACTTTGATGACACGAGTTTAATTTGGCAAATGAATATAAAAATAAACATTGAATTGAATATTTCCCAAGAGATATAATGAAATTAAACTGATGCCATTATTTAAATCAGGCTCTTCTTCCTCATTTATCCCCTTAACACGAATGAAGGAAATACATTGAAATGAACGATAAATGCTATGTTGTAATGCTAATTGTTTTGTAGTAAATACATACGTGGTCATTGTTCGTGAGTTGATGTGAGAAGATGTCTTTTATAAGTCTTCTATTTTGTTGGGAGTTAATATACGATTATAACAATTAATCTATTGTTGGATCATGTATCTATCATAATATTCGCAATGGTGGGAAAAACAAAGAAACATGGTGAAACATGTCTACAATGAAAGGGAATGTAAAATAAGCGTTTGTCCCAAAAGTACTTAACTGACAAGTAAAAACCATGCCACATTACAACTTGTTCAATTGATCCCTACACGTAAAGCTCTATAGGAAATGAAAAATTAATTGATCACCACATTTTTTAATCTATAACTTTTCAAACTTTTCATATTTTCAATATTAATTAAAAACATATATTTGAACCTTACTGATTGAGACTGACTAAGCCAAACAGCTCGAACTTTCAGGTCAAAGTTTATTAAGCAAAGAGACTGCTTGTGCTAGCAGAAGTTAAATCGATAGAGAGAAAAGTGTTCCTATCTGAAGATATATTTCTGAGGAATGAAAATCTATATCTCAGTTATTTAAGTAACATCTGCCTTTGTTATCCATATATGAATTGGATTCAGCCGGGGCAAGCAAAAGAGAATGAATTAGATGAAAACTCAGGTTCCGTCTGTTCCTTTAATTGTCAAGCAGACTGCATTTCATTCGGCACATTCTTATAAAAATCCACACACGTAAAAGCCAGAAGATGATTCAATCAGTCATTGATTGTTGATTTAAACAAGACGTAACTGTTTTTGATAATCCTTATACCAACTGTGCCTTCATGCCCAGGTATCCATGTTATGTAATCATTTTACTCAACTCCATCAAGTATCATTTGTAACATGAACATTAAACAACACCATACGAACTTTTTACAACTTGTACTTTAGGAAGTTCATCTGCCATTGGGGATCATGACTGCAGTGAAATATCACTGGGTGAAATGAAGATATTTATTACCTTTACAAGATATTTATTATTTTGTAAATATCATCTTTACAAGATATTTATTTCTTTGTAAATATCATCTTTAATCCTTTGTAAATGTTTGTAAATATTTGTAAATATTTGTAAATTTTTGTAAATATTTGTAAATATCATCTTTAATCTGTAATTAATATTTGCAAATATCACATTTATCTTTTGTAAATATTTGCAAATATCATATTTATCTTTTGTAAATATTTGCAAATATCATGTTTAATTTAATATCGTAACAATTTAGTTAGTTTTGACAATATCATCTCCAGTCAGTGTGCGTATGTGACATGTAGTCATGCTTGTTATTGTGTTTCATTTGATAACTTTTGGAGGCCAGAAATATATATTTTGGGATGTTTGGGTTGTACGGGTAAAATGTTATATGATGTATTGATAATTTAAAGAAAAGTTGGATAAGAATTGTATTTGTGGTGTATTTGAAGGCTTTCGAACATGTTTTGATAACGAGAGAATGCAATGTCAACCAAATTAAATTTTCTAACATTTGTGCACTCAATTGACTCAAAATTGCCAAATACGTTATTTAATTCCAAATTAGGTTATAACAATTTGATCAAATGGTAACTTTGAAAAGTACAAATTTTATGAGATGTTGACTTTCAAAAGTGATGATTTCATAAAGTGTTGACTTTGAAAAGAAATACAAGATGAGTTGTTGAGTTTGAAGAGAAATATAATTTTGTGAAATGTTGGCTTTGAAAAGAAATAATTTGTTTAAATGATGACTCTAAATAGGAATAATTTGGTGAAATGATGACTTGAAGAGGAATCATTTGATGAAATGATAATTTTGAAGAGAAATAATTAGTGAAATGATGACATTGGAAACTAATAGGTTGGTGAAATAGTGAAAAATACTTTGAAAAGTAATATTTTGATGAAATGTTGAATTTGAAAAGAAATAATTGGTGAAATTATGACTTTGAAAGGAAATGATTTGTTGAAATAGTGACTTTGAAAAGTGATAATTTTATGAGATGTTTACTTTGAAACGTTAACATTTTATAAGATGTTGACTTTGAAAAGAATTAATTTGGTTAAATGATGACTTTGAAGAGGAATAATTTGGTGAAATTATGACTTGAAGAGGAAGCATTAGTGAAATGATGACTTTGGGAACTTATACGTTTTGTTAAATGTTGACTTTGGAAAGTAATAATTAGGAGATAAACATACTGTGTTTGGAAATCAGCGGCATATAACGGAATTATTATATCTCTAAATTTAATTTAAAGTCGAACGCGTAGCGTGAGGCTTTAAATGGATAATTTAGAGCTATAATAATTCCGTTATATGCCGCTGATTTCTAAACACAGTATGTTTGTCTCCATTCTACCATAATAGCGATTTAAAATTGAACTATATTCTTACGCATTAACTCGGGTGTGGTGTGTCATGATGCCCGTGCACGATTTCCACGAAGAGCGACATTCACACAGTGTTGACGGATTTGGTTATCTTGAATGACGTTACATATAGAAGGCCTCGGAGATTGCCGACAAATATCCGAATGCTGCAAAGGGAGCTTACTCTATTATCTAGACGTTTTTTAATTTCGTGACGGCTGTTAGCGTTTTGAATAAGTTAAGTTCTACATGCCATATATTCACAAACTTGTGCATTGGTGTTGTAAATAAATTTAAGGTAAGTGTATGCCGCATTCCGATTCATATTCGTATGATATTCTGGTCTCTTAAACTTTCTCGGCCCCTTTTGGTCTAACGCTACAGAATGACGGACCATGCGAACGGGAAATCTGAACTGTTGTTTGACAGTGTCCTTTGTATTTTACCGGGTTTGACAGACTGCTAGCGTTAGGCTTGTGGAAAGCTTGAATAAATTTTATAGATAATGTACATACAACACAATAATTTCATATTTACTTCATATTATACTTGTTGCTTGGCAACAAATGAATTCTTGCGCATTAGACGAAGTAAACAGAGCACCGTATAACCAAATTATACGCCCTCTGATTTTTCACAGCAGCCAATCAGAAACGAGTATTTTGCACATTTATGGTAGAATGGATGATATGAAGACTTTGAAAACGTATAAGTTTGGTGAAATAATTACTTTGAAAAGTAATAATTTGATGTCATTTTGACTTTTAAAAAAAAAAGAAATAATTTGTGCAATTTGTGAATGATGACTTAAAAGAAATAATTTGATACATGTAAATTTCCTTATTTTAACTAATATGAATAATAAATACAGTGTTGAAGAATGAAAACAGCTTGTTGGAAATTATTTCCACTCATTAGGTTGTAGCTAAACGAATACAGTCTTGCTAAACAACTCATTTGTCAGGGTGTTGATTGTCTATTGAGTGACAATGCTGTTACATAATCAGTTCGATGTATTCATTACGCATTTAATGGGTGTTAATTTTTCAGATGGAATATTAACTTTTAAGGAAAAATTTATAATTTCAAATGTTGACCTTGGTAAAACATAGACTTATAAAATCCATTGTGTTGTTGAATGAAGATTTGTAATGGTGATTTCGTTGAAACGGTTTTTGATGAAAAATTAATA
Source organism: Steromphala cineraria (assembly GCA_916613615.1). Lineage (NCBI taxonomy): Eukaryota > Metazoa > Mollusca > Gastropoda > Trochida > Trochidae > Steromphala > Steromphala cineraria. The sequence continues at coordinate 28,885,444 of OU744721.1, forward strand.
TATAATCATGAGATACTGGAAATGTTTACTGTCGTCTTTAGTTTGTGAAATATTATCTCATTTTCATAAGAAAAAGAAAAACTAATCACTGATTTGAGGAATCCAAACAGCTTACTAGAAGATAAATTCCCCTCACTTGTAGGTAGCTTAACGAATACACCTGTTGGAATATCTCATTAATTAGGATGTTGATTGTGTATTGAATGGCAATGCCGTTAGCTCATGCTTGATATGCTTCATGGCTCAACGCCTGGATCAACTCTCAGCGTAAAAGCCTACCCTAGCACTGTTCATTGGGATCGACCATCTTGTATGCCGAGCAAATGTTGTTTTCTGTATATGGTGCCAATTTTTATGTATACGACATGTCAACATTTGCGTGACACAATAATAAAATAATTAAAAAAATATCTCATTGCAGTTTTTAATTTCCTGTCGGTGAGGTGTCCATCAATAGTTTATTCACGCTTACATAAACACCTTACACTGCAATAGATCTTTAAAACTTGTTTGAGTGTAAATTTGTTTAAATGTTAAACATCTTATAACCACAAACATATGTTGCTATTTTCTTAATAATATAAATATGTCTGATTAAATATTTTATAGTGCGTCAAAGGTCGCTACTCAATTATGTTCAGTTTAGTAACTAAAGCCGTTTTTGAATGCCGACTTGATGGGCAGCTAGATCTGTCTCGCGACAGACCCGTGAATGCATGACTGGTCACACGCCATTTTTGAGACGTCATATACAGAATGATTGCAACGAGCTCTATACATCTATCATAACGAGATCACCAAATAAATCCATTCATTAACGATTTTCAGAAAATGTTAAACACGATGTAACACTCTTAAGCGTTTGAAGTAATAAAGATTTCAACATCACTGGTAAATAAACAATTATTTAAGGCGGTATATCAGTTCAATTAATGATGCGCTACTCTATATAGTCTGTATATTACGTCACACCCGCGCAAGTTTTATGGCCCCTATCCCAGGTAGTTTTTTTTACAGCCGTTAATTACGCGGTCTTAATGGACAAATTGACAAAAAGCACACCCAGTTCTTATTTAGTTGAAATATCTTTGAAAGTAAATCGAAAAGTGATAAAGTCGAGGTAAGCGGTTGTTGCAGTTTTTAATTTCCTGTCGGCGAGGTGTCCATCATTAATTTCTTGACGTATACATAAACACCTTATACTGCAATAGATCTTTAAAACTTGTTTTTAGTCTATATGTGTTTAAACGTTAAATATATAGTAGGTATTAGAAATTGTCAATGATAATGCTAGATATTAATGTAATTTACAATTAACTAATTAATTAAGATGGTACGTTGATACGGCGCCGGATACCCCACCGGATCCTCACCCAGGCATAAGAGTAGACAATAATGAAAGGTTTTTCGTCATTTGGTTCATTCTCTACCTGATGTAGACCTATTGTTAGAAAACCAAGTATTAAATAGTTAACATGATTTATCTAATGATTTTGAGAAATAGGTTGAATCAATGAATTGACGATTTCTTTTACATGTAGCTTTCCACTTTTAGATAATATATTTATAACATATTTAAAAAAAAGCCAACCCGTGACCTCACTGACAATGAAAAAAGAAGCAATGACAATCAAACATTGCCAAGATTCTACATGTCAAAGATTCAGCCAAAGGCTCGTTAAGTCTTCATGCATGCATACCACTTTACTACCTAATAAACACAGTGTGTCACTGTATCTGTTTTGTTATTGTTAGTGCAATAAACTAAATAATGAGAATCAAATATCTTTACCCATTAAAAGCTCATCGAATGTATAGCACAAAAATCCTTAATTTGCCACACACACAAAAAATGAGGAGATAAATCCTAATTTCGTAAATCATGATTCTATTGAAATGTTGACTTTGAAAGCAATAAGGTTCAGTTGAATATTAACTTATTGTTTATGCTATTGTTAATTATAGTTAGGGTATTGATTCTGTGTTGTTTAAAATTAGTGATCAGCAAGATATACTGTAGTACTTGTCTTTGTCTGGGTGACATATTCACATTGATAGTATATTACACTATGTCATGTTACCATGTAAATCATGGTGTCAATGATATTTTTTATTATGAAAGACATACTGCTTCATGTGTAAAATTTGCCAATTCAAATTCAACCATATAATGTTGAGGCCACTTTGTCCCGTCAAAGGGATATCAATGCTCTTAGCATCAATCTATAGTCTGCTACCTGCTCTGACTCCAATACCTGTCTTGTTCAGTTTAACGACATTCAATCAATACATAAGCATCATGATAATACATGAATATACAAACAATTTACATGTAACTACTTGACAATCAAGCTTGGAGAGTTTTAATCAATGTTTATCTTGGAGAAGTTAACGCTCAGACAAAGTGAAAATTTGAAATTCTGACTTTCAAATATAATTGAATTTGGTGTACTTTATTGTCTCTGAAGCTGTCATATTGTTCAAAGGTTATTTCCAAAGTATAGTCCGTATAATAAAGGGCTATTTTGAGGGTTTATAATTTTGATGAAGTGTTTACTTCGAAGTATAGTTTGATGTTGTTGACATGCTAGTTCAGAAAAAAATTGTTATTTGTGAACGTTTAATCTATCTTTATTATCTATTTTTATTATGTAACCAGCGAGTGCCAGTTGAAAAGATATCATAGTCTTTCAGTTTATCTGTATTACAATTGTTGTGATAACTACTTTGTGAACATATTGATGATGTATTGTTTCAGCTTCAGCTTCATGGGCAGACGTATTGAGTAATTTTCAATTCATGACTGCATATTTTTGAGGAAAATATTCTCAATGAGACTTTTTATTTGCAATGTTTCTGAAAGAAGGTTTACTTTGGATTATTTTATTTTGTGAATATGTAGCGTCAAAAACATTTTGACCTTGATAGACATCTTCATTATTGTGTAAAACCTACCAATTCAAATGTTACCATATACTATTTTAGGCCCCTTCGTCTTGTTCAATGGAAATCAATTCTATTTGCATCAATCTATCGTCTGCTACCTGCTCTGACTCCGATACCCTCCTCGTTAAGTTTAACGACATTCAATTAACAATAATCTCAGATGACTATACCTGAATATACAAACAATCAACAAGCAACTACCCGACTATTAAGCTTGGCGAGTTTTCAATAAATGTTTATCTTGGAGCATAAAGTAACAATTATCAATCTATCGTCTGCTACCTGCTCTGACTCCAATACCCTCCTCGTTGAGTTAAACGACATTCAATTAACATAAATCTCAGATGACTATACCTGAATATACAAACACTTAACAAGCAAGTACACGACAATTAAGCTTGGCGAGTTTACACTAAATGTATATCTTGGATTATAGAGTAACTATTATCAATCTATCGTCTGCTACCTACTCTGACTCCAATACCCTCCTCGTTGAGTTAAACGACATTCAATTAACATAAATCTCAAATGACTATACCTGAATATACAAACACTTAACAAGCAAGTACACGACAATTAAGCTTGGCGAGTTTTCACTAAATGTATATCTCGGGGTATAGAGTAAAAATCAATACTCATACAAAACGAAAATATGAGTTCTGACTTTCAAATATATTTGAAATTAGGAAGTTGTTGACACTGAAGTTGTTATATTGTTCACAAGTTCCAAAGTAAATGCATCATAATTATTGGCTATTTTGAGAGATGATACTTTTGATGAAATGGTTACTTTGAAATATAGTTGATGTGGTTGACATGCTAATTTTGAAAAATATCTTGTTATATACGAATGCTTGTAAATATATCCTAAATCTGTTTACACGTGATGGGCGTGTTCTATATTTCTGGTGAGCAAGTCCTGTAACTTTACAGCTTAAACAGATTGACTTATTGTAGTTATATCTATATCCTTTTGTCCCTGTATGAATTCTGCATATGATGTAAAATATGTATTTTTGTATTAGTACTGTCAGATCCGAGATGGTGTGAGACATTCAACAAAAGATAAAAACAAAATGTACCTCTATTTGACCTATTGAAATGTTATTGAACCCACAAACATCTTATTAACCTTTTTATGTAGAATGTCACATTATTACATACTCAACTTAAAAGGGAACCTTTATGTTACATTTTACGTACTTAAATCTCTACTTTGAAAAATAAATTCAGAATGCAAAAACAACATTCCACCTTCACATGACAGAATAACAGATGCAAAGAGGATATTGTGCAAAAACGCAAATATTAAGTAAAAACAGCAAACGGTGGGCATGGAATAGACGGTGTTTCAATGGGTATTGAACAGGTGTGTGGCTACATGAAGACTTTTGTTCGATGAAAGCACATGCACGTGTTTGTTCTACGATTGCTATGCTTCAATCAGTGGCGTGCATCGTGAGAGAGTGTTATTTCAAGGTCAATCTATTATGATAGTGATTTAATTTTTAGAGTCTGATTAGATGCTTATTCGCGGGAGAATCAAACCCGTAGTAAAATCTAGATTCGACTTTTATTAATGATTGATCAAAAGACACTGAATTCATTTGATGACGATGTGGTAAATACATCAAACTACATCACCGAAGCGACCTCATTGCAATACAAGTAGAAGCGATAAGACAAGAGGTGCTTTCAAGCGACTTATATATTTGAACTTTCTTATTGAGAGTCTTGTGGCCCTCACGAGGAGGATCACCCTAATTTGCCACATATATTTCGGAGGTAATGAGTAAATTAATGAATATTGATGGATGCATTGTTATCATTTGTTCATTCAGATAAAGACTATGCTAATTGCATGTCGTTTAGGTATTGGAGAAAGAGAGGGTGAATAACAATCCATAGATTGATGAAAATAGCATTGTTTGCTCGCTAACAAGACAAAGTGGCTCATCTTATTATGGTTTGTCCATCATATAGCAATGTATAATATTCATTACTTCCATCTTTAGATACGTTTATATCACTGATATCATAAGAACATAAACAACTGCAGTGGATATTTTGAAAGAGTGTCAAAACCTGTCGTATGCTCCCATAATCAAACATGTTTATTTGTTTGTTTTTCTTCTATGTCATTTTTTTGTGATCTTCAAGGTAATAAACCATTCATTCACTAATCAGTATAGCGTATTGTTTAACTGTACACTTACAATAATATACTCAATGAAGGATTATTTTTCATTGGGAATGTTAACTGAATTCAAATATCTTTAAATATATTCTACAAACATTAAAAAGAGACAACATACTTTTCATATTTATCAAAGCTAACTTTTAAACAACATCAAACTAAACTTCAAACTAAATATTTCATGAAAGTTATCAGCTCCCAAAATAGCCAATAATTCAATAATAATTTGATATTAGAATAAATTGAAAAAAAAAAATTTCAAACTTTTTGAAAACAATTTCAAAACATTTTAAGAATTTACAAAAAAAAATTGAAAGTCGGAATTTCATATTGTCATTCTGTATGAGTGTTAACTTCTACTCAATGCTCCAAGATAAACATTTATCGAAAACTCACCAAGTTTAATTGTCAGGTAGATGCTTGTTAAGTGTTTGTATATTCAGGTTAGTCATCTGAGATTTATGTTAATTGGATGTAGTTTAACTTAACGAGGAGGGTATTGGAGTCAGAGCAGGAAGCAGATGATAGATTGATGATTTCTATTTTATGCTCAAAGATAAACATTTATTGAATGCTCGCCAAGTTTAATTGTCGGGTAGTTGCTTGTTAAATGTTTGTATATATTCAGGTATAGTCATCAGAGATTTATGTTAATTGAATGTCGTTTAACTCAACAAGGAGGGTATTGGAGTCAGAGCAGGTAGCAGACGATAGATTGATAATTGTTACTTTATGCTCCAAGATAAACATTTATTGAAAACTCGCCAAGCTTAATTGTCGGGTAGTTGCTTGTGGATTGTTTGTTTATTCAGGTAAAGTCATCTGAGATTTATGTTAATTGGATGTAGTTTAACTTAACGAGGAGGGTATTGGAGTCAGAGCAGGTAGCAGACGATAGATTGATAATTGTTACTTTATGCTCCAAGATAAACATTTATTGAAAACTCGCCAAGCTTAATAGTCGGGTAGTTGCTTGTTGATTGTTTGTATATTCAGGTATAGTCATCTGAGATTATTGTTAATTGAATGTCATTAAACTTAACGAAGAGGGTATTGGAGTCAGAGCAGGTAGCAGACGATGGATTGATGATTTCTTCTCTATGCTCCAAGATAAACATTTATTGAAAACTCGCCAAGTTTAATTGTCGGGTAGTTGCTTTATAAATGTTTGTTTATTCAGGTATAGTCTTTGAGATTAATGTTAATTGGATGTAGTTTAACTTATCAAGGAGGGTATTGGAGTCAGAGCAGGTATCAGACGATAGATTGATGATTTCTTCTCTATGCTCCAAACTATTACTTATGACAGTAAACATTTCACCATTATTTCTTTTCAAAATCAACATTCCATCAAATTATTAATTTTGAAAGTCAACATTTCATCAAATTATTACATATAAAAGTAAACATTTCACCATTATTTCTTTTGAAAGTCAACATTTCCAAAAAATATTTATTTCAAAGTCACCATTTCAAAAATTGTTTCTCTTCAAACTCAACATTTCAACAACTAATAACTTTTTAAAATCAACATTTCATCAACTAATAACTTTTTAAAGTCAACATTTCACCAAATTATTACTTTTGAAAGTAAACATTTCTTCAAATTAATACCTTTCAAAGTCAAAATTTCACCATAATTTCTTTTCAAAATCAACATTTCATCAAATTATTTCTTTCAAAAGACATCCTTTCATCAAATCATTTCATTTCAAAGTTATCATTTAACTAATTAGTTCTTTTCAAAGTCAACATTTCATCAAATTATTACTTTTCAAAGTCAACTTTTCACCAATTGTTACTTTTCAAAGTCAACATTTTTCAAATTATTACTTTTCAAAGTCAACTTTTCACCAATTGTTACTTTCCAAAGTCAATATTTCACTATTGTTCCTCTTCAAAGTTATCATGTCATCAAATTATTTCTTTTCTAAGTCAACATTTTGCCAATTATCACTTTTCAAAGTAAAAAATAATCAAGGTAATAAATATCTATTAAAGATGATATTTACAAAACTTTACAAACCTTTACAAACCTTTTCAAACATTTACAAAATAATAAATATCTTGTAAATATCATCTTTAATAGATATTTATTACCTTGATTATTTTTGTAAATAAGTACTTTAATCTTTGTAAATATCTTGTAAATAAGTACTTTAATAGATATTTAATCCTTTGTAAATATCTTGTAAAGAACTTATTTTCATGCAGTGTATATTGATATCTTCACCACTTCAGGTGTAATCCCAACATATTGGAACTTAATGTAAAAAGTATGTTGTTGCAAGAGTTTTTGTTATCAACATCAACAAACTGATACCTCATGTGTACGAAGTCTTGAAACATGGTATCATCTGTATCTTGTTTGGTATTATCAGTAGTTAGTTATGTTCATTAGAAATGCTGCACTTCACGAATAAGCATTAGCATTATTCCTAAATTCCTCTACAATTGTTATTACCACAGGATCAAAATAAATGTTTGGCTTATTTTTGTGGAGAATAAAACAGCTTCAGTTTTCTACTGATTGTATTAATTACCCATTTTACCTCATAAATGAAGTATAGTATATAGAAACTTATCATCAATACCGTGTTTTCTTTTATTTACCCCATCTGTAATACACTAACTATCGATAATAGTCTTTAGAGTTAAACTTTTTAATGCTTAACAATAATATCCTCGGCCAACTGTCAATGGTATAAAGTAATGGCAACGATTCCATCCGTTAGTCAAAAGCCATTTATGTGGGACTCATTATGGAAAAACTATTCATGTGCTTTTTTTGCACCTGTCTGCTTATATACTAGGAGAGTTGCAGTTATGTTGACTTTAATTTTTTTACGAATTTCTATGTATTGTAGATAGTCATTTTCAAAGTCATTGTATAAACGATAGCAGAAAAGGTATTCATTCAAATCCTTTTTTTGGCAGGGAATTGTCGAATGCTTAACGCTAAAAGCGATCTGTTATTATTGCAATAACATTATCAAAGTAATAATTCTTATATATTCTTAAATAATAAATAATTCATTTGTCCTTGTATAGTGGAGTAACATCAGCGTCACTCACAGCTTTATGATTAACAAGGCAGACTGGAATATTTCATTGATAAAGACTATTTTCATGTTGAATCTCCAAGACAATTTAATCAGTCAAAAGACTTAACCTTATTAAATACTTTGAAAACATCGTGGCGTAAAATATAACAAATGTGAATAAACAACATTTCCATTTGCTTAAATTACTTTTAATGTATAGTGTATTTACTTTTAAAAATAAGTTTCATCATATTTTCAAATATCAATAATTTCCCGTGACGACGTTGTTTTTATAATGTTATTTTTTCGCCCCATTAATATTAGTTTAAGATGTATAATTTTCAGAGGGTCAAACATCTTATCACTCAACCAAATTATTCTTAGTCGTTGGGAATATTGTCAAACAACTGGCAGCCATTTCGTGTGAACAATTTTCAATTTACCATAGGGAAATAGAATACTGAACATGAAACATTGATTTTAAAACTGTAACTTTTGATTAATTGTCTTCTTTTTCTAGACATTATTATTGTTTTCGTGAAATCATTTCATTAACCTTATGGAAACTAGCTTGCTACTGATTGAAGGGAACATACTAAAATGTTTAGGGTCAAACATAATTTCTACCTCGCATGTGTCTAACGTTGGAAAAATATGCCATGTGCAATAACAACGAGGACGACAGTCTCTTGAAAAATCACTAATCACTACACAATGGTCAATGAGTGTTGACATCGGCAAAACAGCTTTATGAGATGGTTAGGTTTTTAAACATTTCATAAGCACTATAGATGCAAAATTTGAGAAAGAAAACGGGTACCATGATGAGGATTCTTTCAAATGAAATTAGGTCAATGTCAGATGTAAGCAAAAGGATATTGATGGATGAAAAAATATTGGTTGTCTACGCTCTTCGGCTGAAAGTAACAGTGTAACATCCCCTGAGTGAAACAATCCTGCAGCCACTCTATGGTTTTTTCCTCTATGAAATATCATAAAGAATCAAAGGTTGACCCTTAACTTCTTAAAGAAGTATATATAATTGAATTAATTAGTGATATCTTTATTGCAACTAATAACTTATTGATTATCCTCAATTAGAACATTTTAGCAAACTAAAAATGATAAAAATAACTTTAAATTGATATAAAAAAAAATCTGAACAATTCCATGGTAAAAAAAGTTTATAAATCAGGAGGACTCAGTGATTTGATTATTTACAGTTTAAGCAATACATAAACTTATTCCTTTCATAAATTACATATGATTCCCTTTGTTGTTAGATTGTTTCGATTTCTTCTTGTACTAACGGGAAATAATTACATTGCAATGCTTTTATGATGTCACACAACTGGCTCGGTCGAGTGACAATAAACATTTCCGTTACCTTAGCTCACTGTCAGACACAAATCTCGCTCAAAGTTTACCCTGACACGGCACTAAATCCATCTTCACTGCTCTTCATCCACCAAGCTCATGCAACACTTCGTCAGAACTACAGCCTTCACCTACTTATAAACGTATTAGCAAAATTTAACGTTATTGATCTGAGGAGGTAATCAAAATCATATTGATTTCATGTTAATCTTAGCTCTCTGAAGAGAAAACGACAATGTTTAAAGAAACTTTGATTATATGTACTCGTTTTAGCCCGACCTCACGATAAAAGAGGTTATTTTGGAAAACTGTTGTCGCAAAATTTATTAATGGGCTATAATGAAACATCACGTTGTCAAATATTGTAGTTTCAAATGAATTTTGTGGACCCTTGGAATAAAATCTCTTATTCATCCATCACATATATCAATCAAACGGAGTGATGATAGAATTCAGGTGCCATAATTCTTTATTTGCAGTTATTATGGTTTTGTGTAGAAGATATCATTTTCTTTACATCATGTTGGAAATAACAAAAATAGATTAAAAACAAGAAACGTTTCAATTGTTTTGAAGATAAAATGATTGTATATACCAAGTTGTAAATGTGTATTAAATGAAGTGTATTTCAGGTGGACAAACACATCGATTATAAAGTAAACAAATCCATGATGTAATGAATCATGTTGTAAGGACATTTAAGACAAAGGTTTGTTGTAACGCCTCTACTTAAAAACTTCTAAAAGTTCTGTTTTGGTTTAGTCTTAAATTGTATTGGCTAAAAAACTATACAATTTAAACTTAGGTTTTTGAAGAGAATATGCTTTATGAAAAATGGTTCATGTTGTAAATAATTTTTTTTGAGCATTTTGACGAAGAGTTGTTGTTACTCTTCTACTTCTCAGATTTCATTTCTTTTAATGTAATTACTTCAAGGGACTTTTTTTAAAGCAAATGATGACCCTTTTGGTTTTGGAGAACAAACAATGATTTGAATAAAAATGGCCTTGATTGGCAGTTCAAAGATTCTGAATTATCCAAGTGACAATAGGCGAATTATCTGTCTGCTTCTTCAATAATTTATTATTGATGTCACAGATTCCCGATCATACGAAATGTGCTTGGTAGACAGTAATACTTTGATTGCCTGTAATTATCTCATCAAGTATTTAATATTTATTACCTTTGTCTCACGTTTCACACTGTTTATAATTTTTTCTTATATATTTAGACATTCACCAGTGCCTTAATTTATACTCTAAGCAACAAAAGAAAGTAATTAGTTTCGAAAAGAGTAGACAATCAAAAGATGTTTTGTAAAATCTTGGGATATCTAGAGTACAATGTAAATAGGCCGTGAATGGTCTTATCTTTAAATTTAAATAACAAAAACCAATGTATAAAATCTGAAACCTAAAGCCCCACACCAAAGGCACCATTAAAGAAGTTTTATTCAACCTTAAAATAATAAGCGCAATTCGGCTGTTAGTTGTTTTACAATCATTTACATATGTGATCTATTTAGGCCTACCTACTGTGAAACTCGTAACCATATACAAATAATAAATGTTCAAAGAAATTCATAAAGAAATAAATTAAGTTGTCTTATTTTTAAATTTGATTAATAATTGTTCAGTTTAAGCATTTCAATTCAAAAGCATTAGACTTGTTAATTCTACACAAAATCATAAAGACTTTAAAGGGGCAGTAGCACGTTTTTAGAGGGAATATATTAAGGTCATGTCAGGAAAATGAAAATTAATGGTTCCGATTGAAAGACAATGCATTTAAACTAAATGGAGCAGTAATAATTCAAATACATAACGTAAAGTTTAGCCATGTGATTCCTTTTTCTTACACAATATGAATTAAAGGTGTTAAAAAAAATGGTCGCCAATGGATTTTTCGTGAATCTTCATACTTTGTCCTCTGACTATGGATGATTGGCTTGTGTAATGAGATTTTTGACACTGTCAAAGTAATACATTTAGTATTACCTTACAATTGTCAGTGAAAAAAATAAAATATAAAATTATCAAAAAACGTGCTACTGCCCCTTTAAGAATGAGCAAAGCTCATAATAAGCCAAATACTTTTTGTGACAATCTACCAAGAGTAAACTCCTTCAATTCATAAAACGGACGTATATTCATTCAATATATAGTGTACAATTGCGTGAGTTGTCTTAAAGAGGCAGTAGCACGTTTTTTTTATAATTTTATATTTCACATATTTCACTAATAATTGTAAGTAATTGCTAAATGTATTAAATTGACAGTTTCAAAATCCTCATTATTAAAGCCAATCATCTATAATCAGAGGAGAAATTATGAAGATTCACATAAAATCCATTGGCGGCCATTTTTGTGTGAACACCTTTAATTCATTTTGTGTAAGAAGAATTAATTGCATGGCTAAACTTTACGTTATACATTTGAATTATTACCACACAATTTAGTTTAAATACATTGTCATTCAATTTTAACCATTTATTTTCATTTTCCTGACATCACCTTATGTTCCCCCTAAAAACGTGCTACTGCCCCTTTAAGCTGTAAAAAGTGTCTTCCAACATACATTCAGTATATATCACCCCAAAAGATAGACGTGGTTAAAAAAAGTAATAGTCTTTTCATTACAGTTATATTATTGTTTTCCATAAAATCATAGTCTAAAATTTTTATTCAAAACAACATTTTTTTAAATTATCTTTTAAAACAATTCTATTTCAATTTGATATTTTCCTTTTTTCCGAATCTATTATAAAAGTACTGAATCACTGACCCGCATTGTCTTAAGACAAGGTCAGCCACATTAAAAAATATCTTGATGTAGAGCCTATAAAATGTTATCAAATTAATGATAATTTATTTTTTCATATTTTGGAAACCAGGTGTGATAGTCACCAATGTCAGCCTTGAAGAGATGTTGCACTCATAACAAACAAGAAATTTATTACACATTACACAGAATAAAATCTTGATTCAAACGTCAATTGCAATAATATCATTCATCACAATTATCTTGACATTGACTACAACAGATCAATCAATTTGAAATATTTACAAACCTTTAGCCATTTCTTGCAACCTATTCTTCATCCAAACAGAACAAAAACCATAAGAGTTTAATCACTTGGAAATGATGAAAATCTAGTATCATTTCCCGTAACCTGGAAAAGAACTGATTTAATGGGCAACATCCGTACTGATTATCCAAGATAAAAAGTGATAACTTCTTCTTTACCCAACAGGTTCCATGATGACATTTACCTTTTCACAGCTAGTCAACTTGACATTTTCTAGCAATTTTTGTAAACAAAAAGAATGATTTTAAGGAAAAAACAATGAAACAAACGCAGAAAATTTGTTATAACTGACGTAATGAAAAAGGATTCATATGAGAATATGATATGATAGTTTTATTTGACCGTCAAAACGTAGGTAATGGGATTCATTTACATGCACATACAAGGGATAGATGCTGCATGACTTAACATCTAGACCTCTGTGCTAGACGCATTTTCCACATTACTTTAACAAAACAGTGGCAAATTCTCTGGAATCTCTTTTCCATTTTCGAATTTATTTCCTCAACTACTTCACATGAAACAATACGTTTCACAAAAACATATGGGATGCCATATGCCATTTGGGATGATTCCTACAGTTAAATAGATTAAACTTACAAACACACGGTTTTTGTTGTTATTTAAAATTACATGGGAATACCTTGATGACATTAGTTTGATGTAGCAAATGAATTTAAAAAAAATCTTTGCATTGATTTTTTCCCATGAGATATCATTTCAAACTTAACAGAAAATCAACTGATTTAGTAGATTCATGAGAAAAGTCTTTTTTAACCTTTTAAAGGGGCAGTAGCACGTTTTTTAATTAATTATATTAAATATTTCCCTGATAATTGTAAGTTAATGCTAAATGTATTATTTTGGCCGTGTCAAAAGTCTCATTACAAAATCCAATCATCCATAGTCAGAGGACAAAGTATGAAGATTAAGTGTAAATACATTGTCAATTGGAACCATATATTTTCATTTTCCTGACATCACCTTACATTCCTCCTAAAAACTTGCTATAGCCCCTTGAAGTCTTGAACCTTCCATGTTTCATTAAATCGAATACTAATCAGGCCTTGGGAAACTGTTCCTTTTTTAAATAAAATACAAGAGAGAAAAATGGAAATGAATTTACAAAATAGATCATTTATCATTGTCATATTTAATGCCATATCTTTCAATACTGATATCTTTCTTTCTTGGTGAGTTTCTCAAAATAATTCATCATGAATGACATCAATCCTATTTATTTCAAATGTGTCATTTATCAAAATTAAATGAGGCAAATTTTAAAAAATCATGTTATTCATGCAAAAAGAAAAGTCCTTATGCCTTATCAAAAATCCATATCATAATGTTTTTCCAAGTTATTTCTGTTAAGGATTTATGTCACCCTATGTGGCAATTATTTTCATTCTAAAGCAAAGCAATATGATATGGGTTCCTTGATGTGAACTGTTGTGTTAAAAATGAAAAGAATTACTTATGCATGTGATCACAAGCTATACATCACATTCAAATATGAACAAACCCTGAACAATTCATTCAACCTTGGAGGCATTTTCCCGAGAAAAACATGTTTTTTTAAAGAAGAAAACCATTTTTACTCCCTGAAAAAAATCAAGACTTTAATCACTCTGAAATAATTTAAAACTTTGACTTATTTTTTGCAAACTTGATATGAATTTATTTGATGGAGAACATCCCTCCTGATTTTCCAAAGTCAAGAATTTTATTTTTATTTTTTACCAACAGGTAACATTGAGTGATCTCCCTTTATTACCACTCTTCAACTCAGCACTAAAAGCAGTTTTTGTTGAAGAAATTAATGAGCTTGAGGGGAAAAGAATGAAGCGAACACAGAAAAAGATTCTTATGAAAGACATAATGGAAAAAGAAAATTCATCAGAGAAGAAAAAGAGTGCTGCTGATGCAGAAAATTCTCCTGGGACATCAGATTCATCAAAAGTAGAAGCGTCTTCTGGGATGTCGACATAGC